>JARWLC010000006.1:4295000-5495000 GCA_033318265.1 Phyllotis vaccarum | reverse complement strand
GCGAGGTGATTTAATGGTTTAATTGGAGGATATTATGACTAGGGACACCACAGACTCAGGAAGGGTATGCTCATATAATACCAAAGATATGCTAAAGTAACATATTCTCTCTTTCTCTCTCTCTCTCTCATCTAAAGTAACCAATGAGAAGAGACTACCTACAAGTAATGATACTTGACTGATAGCTAGCTGACTTCATACAGAATTGTCAAAAGGCAATAGAATTTTAAAGTGTGAGAATCCATAACTACTAAAATATATTTCAAGAATTGCAAGTAGCTTTTCATTAAACAAAAAAATTAGATTTAACACCAAAGACCTTCTTCCAGAGTACAATCTAGTTCTAAATTTGGCTAACTTAGTAAGACATTAAAGAAAAATTAAGGTTTAAAGGCACAGGGAAAATATAGTAGAAATGACAAAATATACCCACATAGTGTAAAAAAATAAATAACATTATGAATAACTGCACATTTGCATTTTGTAGTAAACAAGAGCTAATTAAACATGAAATAGAAAAAAAAAAAGAGTCTTAAGCCTGGGGCAATCAATGGAATCCATTTGTCAAATAAAAACAAACAAACAAAAATAATCTGTTTGCCTAATTCTTCTTTCTTGTCCCTGCTAGCTACAGTATAGAGCAGAAGGAGCCAGCAGGCCCACAATGGACCAACAGCTTCAGTGCTGAGGATGGTGCAGGAGATAGGAAAGGTCATTGCAAGGGAGGAACCACCCCTGCAGCCTAATTCGATTTTCTTGAAACCCTTCATATTCTGGATATTTGTTGTGTTCAGACCTATACCCTAAACTAGTACACATGGGAAAACAGCCTATTTCAATCTTTTTAAAACTCTTTATATTTTTGATATTAGTTATAGTGTTAAAACCTATATTCCCTTTTTTAAATTTTATTTTTTAATTTTTTCCCCATACCCAATACTGCTCCCTCTCCAGTCCCTTCCCCCAGCCACTCATAGACACCCTGCCTTCACTCCTCAGAGAAGGCAAGGAATCCCAGGGTGAGTCAGTTCAGTCTGGCATATCCACTGAGGTAGGACCGAGTCCCTCCCTCAAGTATCAAGATTGAGAAAGGTGTTTTCCCACTAGGCATGGGCTTCAAGCATCCAGTTCATGGACCCGGGATAGACTCTGGTAGGGACTGCAAGAGGCTTCAGAAACTGCCCGGTCTTTCGACTGTCTTCTACATTTACGTGGTCCGGATCTGTTTCATGAAGGTTCATCAGCTGTCATTTCAGAGTCTGTGAGCTCTCAACAGCAGGGGACTGCCTACTCCGTGGGTCTCTCCATGGTGATCCTACCCCTTCCCTCATGTAATCCCTCCTCCCTCTCTTCAGCTGAACCTGTAGCTCAGCTCTCAACTCAGTGTTAGCTATGGATCTCTGCATCTGCCTCCATCAGTTGCTGGATAAAGGTTCTATACTGACAGTTAGGGTGGTTATTCACATGATAATAGATAAAGGCCAGTTTTAGAGTCCTAGCTGGGCTCATCTTGAGATCTTGTAGGTTCTTAGGTGTTCCCTAGTATCAGGTTTCTCTCTAATCCCACAATGGCTCCCTGTATCAGGATATGGATTTCTTTGCTCTCCCTCCCTCTCCCTCCCTCTCTCCCTCTCCCCCTCTCGCTCCCTCTCCCCCTCTCCCTCCCTCTCCCCCTCTCCCCCTCTCCCTCCCTCTCCTCTTCTCCCTCATCCCCCCCCCCATCTCTACCATCCGATTCTCTCATGTTCTTTTCTAACTCCTCTTGGGCCCCCTTTCCTCCCTGTATAATCAAAATTTTCCCAGGAGATCTTCTTTATTTCCCCTTGCCAGGGGGATCTTCGCAAACCTTTATCCTTACAAATACACATGGAAAAACTAAGAAAATCACACAATTTTGGACTAAGGTTGTCGTTGCAAGGTCATAGGGGTGACTGTAGAGAAGAACCAGAACCAAATAAAGAGTTCATGGAAATCTCTAAAATTCTTCATCATTATTTCTAAATCTGGTATGTAAAACCTGCCATTTAATTTACTTTATTGTTCTTTAGAAGGTTCCATTACTTTAAAAAGATATGTATAAGTTGTGAAGTATTTTACCTCAAATACATTCTTTTAAAAAAGAGAAAGAAAGCAAACTAAGAATCAAGTAGACTTCCCCTGATTTAGGGAGACACAGACACTCTGCTCCTGTTCTCAGGGAATACTTACAAAGTGAAAGATTCACTGTGCAGAGCTTCTTGCAAATTAGATTAATGCTTTCAGTATACCTGAGCTTATGTTCTCTGCTCAATATTTTTCCAATTAATAGTGAAAAGTTTACTAGAAAATATATAATCAACAATAATTTAACAGTAAAGCATTTTATTTAAACACAATGAAGGAAAGCCACCAAAGGGTCTGGAACTTCAAGTTAGGTTGAGACTTTTAAAATCTAAAGGAAGCTCAAAGATGGTAGGTGCAGTTCCTCAAGAGTGTATACAGTCATTGCTTCTGTCCATGCTCACTGCCTCTGTAAATATTGTCTCTAAGTCATGAGATTTTCACAAGTAAAAGGAGATATCTAAGTTGAGTCAAGTGAGAACTGAGCAGTACTTGACTAGGACAGTAATTACCCTGGTGACTGAATGTCACCCAGTCAAAGGCTGGAGAAGAGTAAAGAAGAAGAAGCTTATCTCTACGGAGCCACTGTACTTTAAAGTACCAATTTTATAGTTAGTGTAGGGCCAGGTGTTCTAAATTACTCTTGCCTTGCTTTGCAGAATTAATGTGCTGTGTTCCTAATGTTAAGAAATATATTTATTACTATGCTTGCCAGACTCTAAATTCTTGGCAAGTATTAAAAAGTGTTGTCTTCTAGAATTTAATTTTCAGCTGTAAGGATTTTCACCCCCAGCCTAAACAACACCGAATTAAAAGCTTGATACAATTTGTTCAAGGATATTTTTCTCTTAAAAATTTTTACCTTTGAGGAATAACAAATTATATTAAATGAATGAGAAACAATTATCTCAGTTTTTTTCATAAAAACATGCTGATTTTCCAATTTTGTTCATGTGAAGATGCCTGAAGGTTTAAAGTTTAAGATAGCACAAGACTCAGAGCTCTCTCTTTGAATCATGCTAAGGCTCTCAGTGGCGGCAAACAAACAAGGGTGACTATAATTCATTTCTGGAGGTCTAGAATTCATGTCTCATGAAAATCCTTTAAGGGACGCTTGGTCTCCTAGCTGTCAAATGGATCCTGAGAAATATCATCCCCCATGCACACTAGTGTTCTATGGGCCCACCATTTCCTTTTCTTTCTCTAAAAATATTACAGGTGTGTTTAGAAAGCAGTGTGAAATTCATGGGCCAGACAATTCCCCATCAGTTTCATTCTAGGCATCAATAGGTTAATGTTTAGACGTTGCCCTATGGTGAGAGGAGAAAGTGCTGGGAAAAAATTCTCTCCTGTTAGGTATGTAGCAGAGGAAGGTTCCCTTAGGTGTGAGCATGATTAAATCGGTTGTTGAAACCCAAGGGCTAACTGAATATCGATTATCCTTAACTCCAGCCCATTGTAATCACCATCTCCAGTAATATTTATATCTTTTAAACTTATAGATAAAATTCAATGTCAAACTATACCAGGTTTATTTTAATCAATAGAATACTCTATCTAGTTCAAGAAGAATGCAGACAAACAAAAAGCTAAGAGCTCAAATATGCCTTGTATTTCATAACTAGGTAAATTAGGCATAAGTTTTTCCATCTAATCAGTCATTGTTAAATTTCCTATGTAAGCGTGATGAAGAACAGCTGTAGTTCTTTATAATTGCTATATAAATAATATGACTTTTTGTTTTTTAAAAGAGATACGTATTTGTTAAGAATCAAAATAATTTTAGGTTTGTAGGTTTTATTGTTGAGTACCTGTAGAAGCCAGAAAACTAGGAAGGGATAATGAGTAAGGGGGTGAAAAAGACTGTTACATGGGAGTGGACAGTAAAGCCACGTGATATGAAGGCAGAAGGTGAAATAACTGGCAGGGTATGGATAAAGTGGGGAAGGGTGGGAGAATAAGCCAGAGAAGGGGGCATGAAAGGGAAAACTAATGCAAAGAAGATTTGAAACAGTCATATGGATCCCAATGGATCTCCAGTGGCTGTTCTTGATTCAGTGAGCTCCCCAGAGCTCCAGCTAGACATCACTGTGGGAATTTTCCTCATAATCCATATCCCCTTGCTCATAAAGACTCTCCTCTCCTGCTCTTAGTTGGACCCGGAGCTCAGGTAAGCAACTATTGATTGGCATGGGCAGTATGTGGAGCCTTGAGGGATGGGATCCGACCTTGTTCTGTGTGTGTGGGCTGACACCTTGGAGCCCATTCCCTGCAGAGGAACACCTAATCCAGTCTTGGCTTTGGAATGAGGAAATCACACTTGTCTGGAGTGGATGTGCCACACTGAGCTGATGCACCTTGGGACTTCTTGCTCCTTTAGGGGAGGAGATAGGGGAATGGGGAGGGGGTAGGCTTAAGGCTGACTGGAAGGGATTGGGAGGAAGGAAGGAAGGAAAACAGAGAATTTAAAAGAAAATTTAAAAAAAGAAAGTCATGGAAACTTGATATTTTATAAGCCTCTCTCAATCCCTTTTGCTCTGTGTATGTGTGTCTGTGTCTGTATATCTGTAAATGGACACTAGAGAGACAGCTTAACAATTAAGAACACATATTGCTCTTACAGGGATCCAAGTTTCTTCCCTAACACCTGTAGTGGAATTATGCTGTTACATAGTAAATAACTATCCGGTCTGCTGGTTTAATAAAAACACTGATTGGCCAAAGGCAGACAGGAAGTATAGTCAGGGCTATCAGACTAAGAAAACTCTGGGAACAGGAAGAACAGAGCAGAATGCCAGAGAGAAGCCAGAAGATGCAGCGGACACCTATGCTGCTCTGAGAAAGTGTATCAAACCTCATGGCTGACAGGATAAGAATCATGGGTTACTTTAAGAGCAAGAGCTAGCAAGTTATATGCCTGGGTCCCAGGTCAATCAACATACAATCAATACAAGAATCTGTGTCTTTTTCTTGGGACTATGGGACTGAGGGTCTGAACGTCTGGGCCATCAGACTAGGTCGGAAAATCTGGGCCATCATACTAGACCAGAAAGCCCGTACCAGGAGGCTAGGCTGGAAAGACTGGGTCAGAAACCAAATACAACAAACACCCACATCAGGAAGCATATATCTGCCCTTAACTCCAGCTCCAGGAGATCCGACACCATATCCTGTGCTCCTCAGGCTCCTGCACTTATGTGTACATATTCATATACAAAATGCAGAAGCACATATACATAATTAAACATAATAAAAATAAATCTTATAAAAGGGTTTAGAATTCCCTTCCACAGGGGAACGATGCCCTCTATAACACAATAGGTTGTGCAGTGCCCTCCAGTGCCATGCATGACTCTCTTTGGTCAGAGATATGTCATAGACTTCTAAAACAATGAGCCATATTGTCATTGTTCCTGGTTACTCAACAAAACTGAAGGTAAGACCCTATTTCTGAAGATAGCACACAGCTGGAGCATAGAACGTGGAGAATCCAAGCTCGTAATAACTGGGAAGTTTTCTCCTTAATGGCTATTATGTCATAGTGGTAAAAGGGAGGAAAATCATAAAGTCTTACCCAGATGTGAACTCCATGAGCTATAGCAAAGACCAACTTTGATAAGATATGATCACTGGATTAAGAGTGGTGTTTATATTATGGGGAGAGCCAACCACTTTTTGGTTGAATTTAAAGTCCGCTTTATAGGACAGAACTGGTGTGTGCTATACCCAACCAGCTTGGAGGGCAGTTTGTACGCTATAATGAAGAACCTACTATCACTATTTTGCCAAATAGACATAGTATTAAACTCTCTTCTAAATACCCATGACTGAGTGCACTTCTCAGCTCTCATCAACAAAGCCCCACCCTCAGTGAACCATGGTTAATGCAGAGACTCACTCACAACTCTGTCAAAGGGTGGAATATAAGTGGGTATGAAGTGCTCATCTTTAAATGTGACATCTTTATCACATCCTCTTTGCCAAAGGCTGAGGGAACATCAAAGAAGAGCCAGAGGTTAGGGAGGACTGTTGTAAAAATGTTTTCCAGATGTAACAGAGCCAAGAACTCAGGGACTCAAAATAGCTTCAACTTCTTTATGTAAGATCCTTAAAAATTTCCAGAATGGATGGGGAAGGAGCTCCTGAGGCCAATCCCCATCTAAGGAACTCTTGACAGTTGATAGCTGCTAAAAAGGGAGAGTTGTCTTCAGTGTGGTTCTAACTCCACCGGGTGACCCTACACTCGTTCTTATAGGCAGCGCTAATCTGACTCTATGGTTTCTTTTTAAACAGGGGATATGAATTTGGCCAATAGATGTGATTGGGTCAAGAGTTTGGGAGGAATAGGCAGTCGATGCGATCAAAATACTTTACATAAATATATAAAAATCTCAAAGAATAAATAGAAATGTATTCTACATATACAAAATAATGCTTGCTCTCTTTTTTCAAAAGCCTATTCTGCTGAAAAAAAGTCCACATTTATTTCTATTATAGGTAAATTTTAAAGTATTAGGGTCTGAGGTTCTCTCCCTTCTGAACTTAGATATGATCCTTTATTGCTTACAATATTCCTCTACTACCTTACTCCATGGAAAAGACTTTTTCCTCCATGTTCCCCATCCCAGTGTGCCATATTCCAGTACTATAACTCTCAGTTTACAACAGTGGAGACATTTTCTATAAATTTCTCAGACCCAGGGTCTGACTAATCAGAAAACAGAAGAGTCCACATCCCCTTTCCTTTCCCATTGTTAGCAGAGAATGCATCCCAAAGCAGAATTTGTTACAGGGACTATTAGCTTCAAGGTTTCTTCTCACAGAAAATCCCCCTGTAAGCTCAAAGAATTGCTCTATCCTTTCACAACGCTCTAGCACCTGTACTGCAGAGGCCTCCAGAAGACTATGAGTTTTGCTGAGTTGAACTTTTAATGAATGTTCTCTGATTAGACTGTCTTCCCTATGCTCATGCTTTGTATTCACTTGTTCCTGAACTGGCAAATTTTTAGTACCTACTGTGTTTCAAGTTGTGGGATGTGCTGGGATAAAAATTAGAATGAAGTAGACTTGTTCTTAAAGTCAAGGAATTTGCACTCTCCTCATGTAGACTCAAGCATCTTCTACTCTTTCTCCATTACATGCCCATGTCAAGCTAATTGTGCCTCTTTTTGGAAGGCTTGGCCTCTTTGAAAATTTTGTTGTAGCATTTACTAGATTCTGGGAAACTTACAATAAAGAGAAACCTGGTTCTAACATCTTTCCCCCAAAGGCTGAAGACACAGCTGATAGCAAATCAATTTGATTTCAAAGTTTCGGCGTGGTGCCAGAAGCCTAGCTTGCTAGAGATCTATCCAAGCAAGTAACTGGCTATTGGTACATTCTTTATTCCTTCTGTTTAGACTTGCTGGTTTTCATGAGCATATGAAAAGTTTATTTTCCAGTGCATGCTTCTATAACACACCTATCTCGCTGTTAATTTTTAATGTTCATAAGGAATACTTCTATCCTCAAAGATAATAGCATTTTCATAACTATATATGAATTTTTATCCTAAAAACCTTCAGGTAGACATAGCTAATGATTCAAATCATACATTGCATTAAGTTTTTCTTTCCATAGAACTTACTACCTCTTTGAAATTTCTACAAACAACAGTAATGCTCCTTTTCCCATTGAGCTGCATGCTAATACAGCCCAAGCAGAGAATATATACCGTGTTCTTCTTTTCTTAATAACACAGTTACTGTAGGACCATTTCTAAGTAGGATTATTTTCAGCAGTCTTGAGAAATTCTGGTGCTGGTACAATGTAGTACATTGATTTATTCTGTTTTTATATTGATTTATTCTAGGGAAATGAATTACATGGTGCAATTAACTAAGTTCTCCTTCCTCTCTTAAACTATGACTCCCCTGCCTGCATTTGACAAAAGCAGCTCATGAATTTAACACTGAATTTTTAGTAGCAACAAGAACACTAACATTAAACAAACACTTGTAATTATATGGGAAAAGGTTTTCTAAATCCATAACCTGAAGAACCAAGAGTGATGCTAATGACAACCAGCATAACAGGTCAACAAGAACTGAGACAGTATTCTGAGTATCTATGAGTGGAACTGTGTTTCTTTAAACTCAGTAGGATAATTGCCAACTGAGATTTCAGTAAAAAATAAAAAGAGTCATGATGTTGGTTTACAGATTCTAAAGTAATTCTTATCTGGAAGTCAAACAAAAAAAGGCTTATCAAACCATTGGGCCACACCTGGACCTAGTCATACAAAATAATTTTATGTAACAGGTATTTATTCAACTACAGTTCTAATATAATTCATGGACAAGTGTTTAGAAGGAATCAAATGGAACGTACCTTTTCTGTCTCCGTCTTGCTTGAAACTTTCCCCGCATCATTACTGCTTCTGAAACATAAATTGATCCAGTTTGTAGTTTCATTAAAATGTAATTTGGAAAATCCTTATCAAAATATCAATTGTCTTTACCCTGGAACTTGTTTTGTTTTCTCTTTTCTCTCACTTGCTTCTTGTCCAATAGCGGTTTCTGTAAAATATTAAATGAAAGAAAAACCACTTAAATAAAGAGTTATCATTGGGTCTGCATGTGAGTCTGCATTAATATGTATGTGTGCATGTGTATATGCGTGTATGCATCAGAAGATGGAAGCATTATTTGAAATTAAAAGCAAACAAATTCACCTTAGATCAATATAACATTCTTCTTTTATAATCACAAATATCCTCCATCAACATCTTCCATTGCATCAGAGCAGTTCATCAGAGCAAGAAAAAACAAATGTTGGATTTTAATTTTGTATTGTACCCAAATAGAATATAGGAATTAAGGATTTATAATTTATACAGGAAAGCCATTAAGGTAAAAGGAAAGTAACCTGGTGTCTACTGATAGGATGTGAGAGTGTTTTCTTGGACTGGCTGGAGGGTACAAAGGCATCTTTCCTTTTTATGCCAGAGAATATATTCAGCAGTTAATTTAAAGTAAAATGTTTGTAGAATTCATTTGGACAGATACTGGGGACTTCAAAAATAGTGAGGTTAAATGCATTTCGTGCATTTATGCATACTTAATTCAAGATATAACCCAGAATTCTTGAATTTATGCCTATTGCCCAAATGACTAGACCCCACTGTGGCCATATCAATACATGATACCATCAATTTCCAGTCCTTGGGTGGCAGATTCATTGAAATAAGTCATCTGAGTGGCCTCCTCGGCCTCTGCTTCAGCACTGATGATCTGCTGCGCCACAGCCTCCACGATGGGCATCACCATGGCAGCAGTAGAGGTGTTGCTAAGCCACATAGATAAGAAGGCAGTACTGCTCATGAACCCCAACGTCAGCCTGAAATGAGAGGGTCTTTAGTGTGGAGCTGCGCTGTCTAGCTCATGTAGCTCTCTATATTCAACTGTAAGGGATATTGTTTGCAAATTGGAAACTATATGTTTAATAACAGAAAATAAACTTTCTTCCCAGATGGGGAACTTTGATCATAATTATATAGACAGGTAGAATCAAAATAAAACATGTAAGAGTGGAGATGTTACAATATATAACTCTTTAAGGGTACTAGAAGGACATTCTTTCCAAAATCAGATATATGATTAAATTTACACCTAACTGTAAATTGCTATATAGAACAATAGACTGCAGTGTTACTCTAGTACTTGAGTGCTATTTATTAATGGCTACTTGTCTTTAGACACAAGTAGGGTGAAACTGTAAGCAACTTATATGAGTCCCTTGCTTTTATTTCATCCTTTGGCTATTTCTCTGTTAGTAAGTGCAGCAAACAGAACAAGGATTGGGATTAACATTTATAAATCTACCATTTATTCATTCACTCTCCTGGGTCAATATATAGTGGGTGGAGAAAATGGCTACAATTGCTTGATAAAATGAAGTTTTAGAATTTTCTATGGATTCTATTATTTATGCTCTCTTGAAACTAGCATTTCATCCTGTTGTCACGAATTAGATTTATTACTTGCCTTCTCTTATAAATAGAGTAATTTATCCTTCAAATAACAAATCTAATACTTTGGGACTTAAGCCATTTCTATAAACTTTCAAACCATTTCTTGGGGGGCATGTTTGATCCAGTAGGAGATCCCCCAAATCACTCAGAAGCAGGTATTCCTATGAAGTGCCAGTTATAGACTCTTCTTCCTTTTGAAAATATGTCTATATAAAGAACTATTTGCCATGTATCAGACTTGAACAAGGTGAGTATTTTCTATGTGTGAAACAACATAAAACATCATAGAAGTGTAAACAAGAAGTAATTATTAATTTAAGAAATGAAAACTTTAATATATAATATCTGTATAATGTGTAGTTCTTCCATAGAAAAATTAGCATCAGATAAAGCTTCTGCTGGTGGAAATGCCTTAAACCAAAGAGCCATAGAGTGATGTCATCCAGGAGTCATTGCCCTACTGTCCAGTGTGTTATCCTCTCTCCTGGAGCAATGACCAGATAGTCAAAGAAAAGGCTTCTATGGTACTCAAGAGGAAGAGAAAAAAGAAACACCGTTCTACTGTGTTTATATAATAAATAGATTACAAAGAAATACATTTGCATAATAAATTTTCTAAGTAAGATATTTTGTCAAATTTGTTTTATATATACACAGAGAAGTGTGTATGTGTGTGAATATACATACACAGTCTGATTATTTTAGCAAAGAAATTTACTCCACATTGGTAAACACAGAGTCTGCTATGCCCTTGAAGAAATTATGCAACAGAAGTCATTTTTTTTTTTTTATTTTCCAAAGGACAGTAAGGTGGGGGGACCCTAAGGCTTTAAAATAAAACACTATGCAAATGATTATGACACTGTAAATGTTCCTTAGCTGATGTTCCTGTTTATAACAAGAGGCAAAGTAGAACCCAAATAGCCAATTAATTTAATGGAATAAAAAACATTCATTTCAGTGAAGGGAAATCAGTCAAATGTGTTATTTCATGTGTAGAAGAAAAATTTCAATTGATTGTTTTACTTTGCAACACTTCATTTGAAAAGAAAAATGTGTTCACCTTGAAAATTTTTTTTGCACAAATTTGTATTCTGTCAGTAATGTTTCTGTCTTTGGTTCATAACACCCTCCCTGTTGATAAAGGATGCTCCTGAATGAGTTTTGAATGTGTAATCAGCCAAATAAACAAAGTGGGATTGAAATCTGTTCTGAAGATATCAGTCTCTTTCGTTGAGGTTCAAGGCTCTTCTCATCTTCGACTGCAAAGGTGAGAGAGCCGTGTGCATTTATTCCAATTTGACCTGCAGTGAAAGGAAAGTTGTTTTCCCCTCCTCCTCAAGCTCACTGCGCATCCCTTTCCTATTTTCAAAGTCACTCTGCTCCCCAAGCCATTTTCTGCATTACTTATTTGTTACTTGCTCTGCACAAAATGGTCTGCTTAGGATGGACTTGGATGAAGTGAAGACGGTACTCACCAGGCCGGATTCACACCCACCATCATCACCATCCTCAGAGCGATCCTCTTGTGCAAATTCCACTTTTCTATTGATGTCGCTAAACAGATGACTCCGATTAGCAGCAGGTGAAAGTCTTTAAAATAAGAAGAGGCCACCTGAAATTGTAGTCATACCCGCGGTTATGTATCGTGGTTGAGAGAATGGTGTACACTTATAGGCTACCACTCTTAACTATGACCTCACGCTGTGTAATTTTCTATTATGTTAAAGTACAGTAAATGTGTTTGAACACAAATTTAAATATGATCTATAGTTTTATTCAAAAATAGTGCTGTTTAAAAAGCATACAGGGACATATGCATACACAGGACACTAGATTTTTAAATCTGAGTCACTTCATACAAGTGGTCCTACGTTATAATTTCTCCATCTATAAACTGATGTTACTTTTAAGATGTATTATATTGGAGTGCAAATATCTGAAATGTCAAGAAAATTCCACAACAATCTCTACCTGCCAGGGCCAGCCCCAGTGGTGGCCAGGTCCTAGAGAGAAGGTAATGAATGAGTCAGCAAGGGAAGAATGATCCAGTCATGATGGTTGAGAGAATCTTGCGGTTTGACTGACTAGCAGCCAGAGGGTTTTTTTTTTTTAATTTACATAGAATTCAGTAATTCCAAAATATAGATCACATAATTTTCATTTCCAAACATGTGTTTAACCTTTTTCTCTTGAAAACATAGGTTTGTCAGTTTAGTTGTCATTGATAAACTGTGACAGAACAGAGTTATCCTTACAATCATTTTTTCTCAAAACCCCATAACCTATAATAATCTAGAGGAATTTGACAGTCTTTTCTAAGTCTGGTAAGTTTTGTGGCTTAAAGAATGCTAGGCCAAAACAAAATCTCCAAGCCATACTGGGGAAAATCACCATGTTCGAAGCAGTGTATCATCTCTTAATGGTCAGAGTGCCTAAGAAAAAGCCTCAGGCCAAAGATACAGCAGCTAATATTCAATTTCTGGCATAATGCAATGTATTATATTTCATATCTTTATACAATTTATTTATATTCTAATTCTTGCACTCTTTTGTTCCTGGGTAACACGACACCACAATGGCCCTGATTTTTCGCTAGTTTTTGTCCAACAATGTAAGTCCCTGTTTAAGAGGTAACTGTAGCTGTCTAACATCTAACACCATTGTTCTGTATGTTACATAAACTCCAGGGCGCAGTAGGAAGAGGCAGGCTCGTAATGTCATCTGTGGCCAACTCAACTAGCCAATGGAATCTTGTAGATCTTTTTAAGCTTTCTTTGTTTTGATGATTTTGTTCCTGAGTAAGAACAGGGCAGATATTTCAAGAATATCTCAGAGCCTCATAAAGAGATGTCTGGCTTCTTTATGTGTGTCAGAACCTCCAAGGAGTAAGGAAGACCTTCAAGTAAATAAGGATGTTTCTCAAAGCAGATACCTCCCAAAGGAGGGCTGATGTGCTCAGGACTTTCCTGGGGAAACTTAGAAACAGTACTCCTGGGCAAAAGCATAAATGATTCATAAGAAAATTTCCTTCAATCCGATATTCTCAAATTGAACAAACCTTAAAAGTCCCCCAATTATGTAACAGGTGGAGATCAAAATAAAAAAGTGGCTGGGCCATTATACTCAGCTTTACTGGATCTTTGTCCAGTAAAGTTGGATTTATGATTTTTACCATTCCCATCAGATACACCTGTGCCACCAACCCTTCCAAATCCTCATCTTCACCAACCATATATACTTTATCCTTATTACTACCTGTTTTCTGATAAAAAGTAGTCCTTCATATTTGAATAGTTTCAAAATGTTTTATTATATATATTTAAAAGTCCTTACCTAAAAGCAATCATTTTAAACCCACTTTCATTTAACATCACTCAGAAATGAACGGTGTCCAGGCATTTTGAGCAACCATTTTCCAGAGTAATTTCAAAGAATTTCTAATACGTTAAGTAGAAACCACCACTTCATGAAAATTGTGTTCAATCAAGTTAAAGTTTCAACTCTTAAAATACTAGATTTTCTCCCTCTATTAAGATATCACTTTTATTGCTCTCTCACTCCATTACTGTTCCAGATCAATTATTCTGTTCCCTCATGTTTTCATTCCCTCATACCCTTCCCTCTATTGCCCCTCTTCATACCCAGTTTCCTCATGAGATCTCATCTATTTCCCCTTCCCAGGGTGAATCATGCATCCCTCTTAGGAGCCTCCTTATTAGCTAGCTTCTTGGGAGCTGTGGGTTGTTGTTTGCTTATCCTTTGCTCGACATATAGTACCCACTTATGAGTGAGTACATACCATGTTTCTTTTTCTGATTCTGGATTACCTTACTCAGGATAATATTTTCTGGTTCCACTCATTAGCTTGCAAATTTCATGATGTCATTGTTTTTACAACTGAGTAATACTCCATTGTGTATATTTATCACTTTTTTTTAATCCAATCTCCATTGAGGGACATCTAGTCTGTTTTCAGGTTCTAGCTATTATGAATAATGCTTCTATGAATATAGTTGAGCAAATGTATTTATAGTGTGATTTAGCATTCTTTAGGTATATGCCAAGGGTGGTATCATTGGGTTTTGAGGTAGATTGTTTACTAATTTTCTCATAAGTTGCCATATTGATTTCCAAAGTGGTTTTACAAGTTCGAACTTTGACCAGCAGTTGATCCATATCCTCTCCAACATAAACTGTCACCAGTAATGTTGATTTTAGTCATTCTGCCATGCATCTTAGAGTTGTTTTGAATTGCATTTCCCTGATGACTAAGGATGTTACATAATTGGAGACAGTATGCAGTTAGAGAGAAACCTGGTACTAGGAAAGTTCCCAAGAATTAGGCTACTAACAATACTGGAGAGGTTCCCTGAGCTGGCCTACCCAGTAATCAGATTGGTCAATACCCTGTCATCACTGAGCCTTCATCCACTAACCGATGAAAGAAAATGCAGAGATCCAAAGTCAAGCACCAGGCTGAGCTCTGGGGGTCTAGTTGAAGAGAAGGAAAAGGGATTATGTGAACAAGAGGTTCAAAATCGTGATTGGAAAGTCTACAGAGACAACTGAACCAAGCTAGTAGGAACTCACAAATCTTAGACTGGCCGCTATGGAGCCTGCGTGGGACCGGACTAGGCCTTCTGAATAGAGGAGACAGTTATGTAGCTTGGTCTGTTTAAGGGGCCCCTGGCAGTGGCGTTAGGATTTATCCTGGTTATGAGCTGGCTCTTTGGAGCCCATTTTCCCTGATGGACAACTTGCACAGCCTTGATGCAGGGGAGGAAGGGCTTGATGGGGGAGGGGGACGGGACACGGGACAGACACGACTTGGACCTCCCTCAACTGAATGTACTGGGCTTTACTGACCTCCCCTGTCTTATCTTTTAAGAAGAGAGCCTGGGGAGTGGGTCGTGGGGGAGGAGTCTGGGGGAGACCAGGAGAAGAGATGAGAGGGGGATTTGTAGTTTGTATGCTAAAGGAATAAAAATAAATAAATAATACTAGATTTTTATTTACAGGCCTTCATAAAACCATTAAATGATAATTTATCTTATTTTGTTCAAAAAGTGGCCTACCATCCTGCCCATTTTTGTAATTACTTTTAATATATGCACTTGAAATGTGTTATAAGAAAGCATTGAATGCACCTGTTATTAAGGAGAACTGTCATTAGAAAATGCTTTGTGAAATTATATCACGAAACTTTGCTGAAAGAAGGGGATTGTCAGAGAAAATATCCTTTCGGGGGTGGGGGGTGGGGAAGGGGAAATATGGAAGGGAAGGGATAGAGCAAATCTATTCTAAGGCCACTAAAGACAGAGAGAAAAAAATAAATAAATTGTGGTGATGTTTGCTACTTTGAATCACATCTTCACTTACAATGTAACCGACCTGATTTCAGCAAAATTAAAGACATGATACTACTCCTTGAAATTAAGAGCAGACAAGCAGAAACCTTTATAATGCTTTGTAAAAACACTGACTTTTAAAATATATTTTAGTGTGTGTTATTTATTTATATTTGGTAGTAATTGGGTATTAAAATATATTATTATTTTATTTATTATTGTAACCTTGAGAATGTATGTGGCATCCTAAAGTGGAGCAGAGGATGTGAAGTCTCTGTGTAAATGCACTGAAAGTGGGTTAAATGAATTAAGTCAAGCCCAGGAAGACAAAATTTGTGAGTTCTCATAGGTGGAAACTAAGGCATGATTTCACAGAAGCAGAGAGACTGGTGAGCTGTAGAAGTTACAATGTGGAGAGGGGAAAAGGAAAGTGATGTGGGAATGTCTTTCTGTAAGCTGTGAATAGCAATCTTTAAATAAAGGAGCTGTTTTGACCCATAACAGGCACCATAGGAAAAGTAGGAGGAGGCATCAGAATAGGTAGGAGGTAGCAGGGCAAAATCAGACAGAAGGAGCCAGAAGCCTAAAGGAGCAAAATGTAAGGAACACAGGTAAGCCACGGGCCATGTGGCAGGAAAGATTAATAGAATTGGGTTGATTTAAGATGTAAGAGCTAGCTAGCAATGTACCTGAGCCATAGGCCAAATAGCATGAAGTTAATATAAGTGTCTGAGTCATTTCTGGGGCCTGAACAGCGGCTGGCGGCTAAGGGGTCTGGGGCTGCAGGTCTGTGGGTCTGGGTCTCTGGCTGCCCAGGATCAAGAAAACACATTGTAACAAATGGCGTCCCTGGGTAGGCGAATATCCACTTAAAGCCTGAGAACGTTTTAAAAAGGGTTTTAGCACAGAGATTGAGCCAAAGAAGCTTCCAAATTGTGTATATGAAGCAGGCCATTGTACAAAGAAAGTGTGGCATCCAGGCCACATTCAAAATGGCACAGGCAGACTGGCAGCAGGCAGTATAAGTTGCAATCAAGCCAGTTCCTGAAATCTCATAGAAGACTCAGTAGCATGTTATTGGTTTAAGGTTTCTGCTTATTTTGAACAAAAAGGAAACAAAGACGGATACTTAATAGCAGCATTTTCTTGGGTCTGCTCTGTTTGCTGGCCACAAACTGATGCAGTCCCTTTAAGACAACTTACTGATTCAGATTTATCTGCAAAAACTATGCAGCTCTTTAAGAGGGTGTGTTTTAAAAGCTCCTATGGTTAGAAGATGATTAAGGATTCACAATAAAACAGAGTCAGATGAAAAAAAAAACTGTAAATGGGTTACAATGTGTGTAAAAGGTACATAGGCTTCAGAGAGAAAAAGAGGATAGAAAAAGTCTTTAAAAAGAGAAATAGAGTAATAAAAATATAATAAGCCACGTAAAGATAAAAAATAGACACAAAATCTAGATTTTTGTTGTTATTGTGTTTTCTTTTAATTTTTTAACTGTTAATGAGCTAATTGCAGAAAGACAATAGATTACAAATACAAAGGCTACTAAGTTAAACAAAAATATATATTTTAAAGGTGTCTTGATTTTAAAATTTGTGTCTAAGGATTTATTGCTTTGGAAGAGTTATGCTTTTGTTTCCACAGAAGATGAGAACTTATGGATTGTTTCCAGGCAAATATGGTTTCATCAACCAAGACCCCCCTAAAAAAATCTCTGATGAGAAGAGATGGCCACATCAGCTTCAAGACTAGACTATGATCCAGTCTCAAGAATCCATGAGATTTTCAATGCCCCTTAATCAGCAAGAAATAATAATAAAATATTATGCCAAATTCCCAATATATTGCTTATAAATGTTTGTTTTCATTATAAATGGTTAATAGTCATAGTTAATCTCTTTCTTAAAAAAAGAGATATGGTATATAAATAATTTTTTAAAAAATTCAATTATTGAATTTACTTAGATCAGGAAATCAGCTGTTAATCTCAAAATGTTTTACACTGGCATGGACTTTGGTTTATTGATACAAATTTAAGGTCAATTCTCTTATGCTGTATACATTTTTCTACTCTTGTTTAAGATATGATGTTTATGTAACTGATTTACAATTGTAATGTATAATTAAGAGATGCAGGTTAATAGTCACCTTTGATAATCAAACTTAAACTTAGGTTAGTCATGGTTTTTAGGTATACAAAGACATATTTCAATTATATAGATAATCTTCAAAGACTTATAAGACCTAAAGAATTTGGCATTTAAAATATTTTAAGAACTTAGACTTTTATGGAGAGTGAGACAGATATGCTCCTGGCAACACTAATTTACTTCAAGAGAAAAATGGAGCTTTGAATAAACTCCATATGGAGATTACTTTCTTTGTGGCATCGGTTAGCCACTGGACATGAACCTGTTTTTATATTGACTACTTGACAGTATGTTGTTAAAACTGGACACGCAGGTTCCATAGAAAGGTAACCTCTGAACTTTGGCAGAACAAGCTGAGATGGTCATTCAGGTTCCTGCTTTACAGAGAAAACTGTCAGACATTTTTCAGGACTTGAGGAGAAGCAACTGATGAACTGTGCCAAAATGGGCAGAGCAGATTTCCTGCTTCACTAAAATGAAAAGAGACTCTGGGCCTGTAGGCTGAAGATGGATGCCCCAACTGTATGAAGGAACTTTGGGTGACTGTCCAGGCAGATAGGTGTCATCTCTGTCAAATCTAGATTTTAGAAGTTGCTTGCACTTCAGGTTTACTTGGGTAAATATATCCTTCTGTGGTCTTTGATGTAGCTGAAGATTAGATAGTTATAGATATAGTTTTTTTTTTTTAATTTTAAAGTATACATGAAATTTTAGATTCATAAAGATAAGGTTGATAAGAGTATTTTCTTTAAGTTTTCTAAATACAAATAGGCTATATGTTATAACTATAATTCTTGCTTGATAGCTCTTTTGTTATATGTAATTTTGCTTTGTTAAAATTGAAGCCTTCCTTTTTTATTAGACAGAGAGGGGGAAGTGATGTGGGAATGTCTTTCTGTATGCTGTGAATAGCAATCTTTAAATAAAGGAGCTGTTTTGGCCCATAACAGGCACCATAGGAAAAGTAGGAGGAGGCATCAGAATAGGTAGGATGAGCACGGTGTAGTCAGACAGAAGGAGCCAGAAGCCCAAAGGAGAAAAATGTAAGGAACACAGGTGAGCCATGGGCCATGTGGCAGGAAAGATTAATAGAAATGGGTTGATTTAAGATGTAAAAGCTAGCTAGCAATGTGCCTGAGCCATAGGCCAAATAGCATGAAGTTAATATAAGTGTCTGAGTCATTTCTGGGGCCTGAACAGCCATTGGCGGCTAAGGGGTCTGGGGCTGCAGGTCTGTGGGTCTGGGCCTCTGGCTGCCTGGGATCAAGAAACCACTTTGTAACAGGAAGGTTATAAGGTGGGTGCCAAGGGCTATTAGAACAGTGGTTTAAACTCAAATATTCTAAAGCACAATGGGTTAGCTTGAGTTCTCAACAATTGATTACATCTCCTTAAGAAAAACTACAAGAGACCAATTCAAAGTTTTACCACACAAAGAAATGACTACCATTTGAAGAGCTGGAGAGGCTTTCATCTGAGACAAAAAGGAAAGAGATGCATGATGGGATTTCTAAGTAGGTCCTGCTGTTTTCCTGAGCTGCCCTTCTTCTTCTCTTTGCCATACCCTGCAATTGCTTTCTCCATTCCATGCTCCCTTTCTACCCCTGACAACACCTATCCTGATGATGTTCTTACATCATCATATGTCCTCACACAACATAGATACAGAGAGAAAGTGAAGAAATGATTTCTAAGCTTCCACCTTCCAAATGTGCTTATTTTGTTCTAAGTCTTCTAGCCCCCAACTCTGTGCTACTATTTGGCAATAATTGTATTAGTATATTGATCTTGTAATGTGTTTTTACTCAGGAACAACTTTTTCCTCATTAGCTTGTTCCTTGCTCTTTGAGAATATTTTTCTTGTCTGCTTTGAAGTGTTTTAAATCTGTTCTCCTAATTTTAATTGCATTTACTCCAGGTTTCATGTGCTCTTGTTCATACATCCAATGACAAATCCTAAAGATTTAGTTCATATCTCTGCATGACTAACATGCATACTATCTGTCATAGTGGAAATCAACTACATACTTGCTGTAATGAGTATAACACTATGCCATCTGTATCCTCATAGAGAAGTCCAGATTCCAGAATATGAACCAAACAGATACTTTGGGTTCATATTCCGCATTTTCCACAAACAACTAAAAGCAAAATAATTCAAAATGAGACCCATTTTTTTCAGTCTTTGGAGATTTCTGCATTTTCTTCCTTTTGTTACCTGTTTCGTGAAGAGTAAAACTACATCTATTCTGTTGAGTCAGTCAATTTTCAGGGTTATCTGTGATTCACTTTTCATTTCCAATATGTGCATCTTGATCCTTTTATATTCTCTATATTTTTAAATCCATTGGACCTTCTCTATTCACATATGATTACCTTAATAAATGTTCCTACCTTTCTTTTCATAACTCACCCTATACCACCATTACTCTCTTTTCTAAAGTGTGAATCTCATCATGTTTTTGACCTTTTTTATTGCCTTTCAGCTAATTTTGTAGTATCTGAGACAAAATTCTTTAATCTTCATTTGTCACACGTAACTAGCCAAACTTCAGGCCCATCTTCTCAGTTCATCCTTTTACCATCTCACGTAACTGCTCTCTGTTTATAGATTTTTGTCGAACAGAAAAATAATTTGGTATTTGCTTCCAATTGAAGCAAGAATAGCCTTTTTGCATTTATTACAAACACTTAATCTTTTTCCATGGTTTGAAATGGATGTTAAATCTCCAAAGATTCCTTTTCTGGGACCCTAAGTTGAACTGCATGGTATTTTACATATAATGACAAAAAAGCAGTGCCTTATACATTGATTTTTTTTATTTAGTCTCTCCATTAGATCAAATAATCTTGAAGATAGAATGAATTACATGAATCAAGTAGTTATGAACTTATTATGTACAGAACATGTTGCTTGTGTTTAATAGGTATTTCATTACCAAGTCCCTAGGTTCAAGAACCTTGTAAGTTATTAAATGAAAAGAAGCAAGTTAGCAGAGACAGTGTTATGGGTCCATGGGAGCTATACCTTCAAAGCATAATCGATTTTAAAAGAGTAAGTAAAGTAAGTGACCACTTTGTCCTAGGAAATGTGAAAAGTCATTCTATAAGACCTGATACTCGAATTTTGAAAGATGCTCTTAATTCTTTTTTAGTTTGGCTTACAGAAATAACTAAATGACTGCTATGCCATAATGCTGCTGTTCCCAAAGCTGTATCTATTGGATTGTAACTAGGGATGCAGCTCACCTTGTAGAGTACTTTCCAGCATACACGGGTCTCTGGGAATGCACAAAGTCTTTGGTTTTAATACCAGAATGAAATAAAAAGGAGCCTGGTGCATGCCTATAGTCTCAGACTTGCACTCAGAGCGGAGAAGCGGGAAGATAAGAAAAAGGTTCAGGTTATCCTTGGCTACCTATTAAGCTTGAGGTTAGCATTGGATACATGAGTCTGTAATATAAATAGATAAACAAATGGAAGAAGTACTGGTGATTTAGAAATGACACTGACAAATATAACTATTTGGAAAGAAAAATTGATATGTCAGGTAAAATTCATGAGATTTAAAGTCTATTTACAAGAACAAGATGATTACATTCCTGCCCCAAAATGGGATTTCAGCTAAAATTAAGGAATTTTTCAATCAGAACACCTGGGTTCCTGCCCAACCGTATAATTTATCAGCTGAAAAACCTTTGTACAAATCAATAAAAAGTCATAAAAAGTAGCTCTTCACATTGTCTGAGAACTAAATAAGAATGTTCCTTTAAAATGTGCCTTGTTGGTTAAAATTAATATGATTATATAGTTCATTTAAAATATTTATGTATCTGTTTTGCTAAATGCAGTGATAAAATTTCTGGTCCTCATATGAACCGACGTAACAGCAAATTTGAAAATTTGGTCCCTGCTTCATTCATGAAGCATTTACTTTGCTCGGACCTTAGGACTCCATACCTTTCTGATTTTCCTTTTATCAAGGTAACCCTTTCCTCTGGTGTCCTTGCCCAGTCCTTCTCATCACATTAATCATGTTTTTGTTCTTGTTTGCTTTGTTCAAGACTAAATTGTCCTAATCATTTTAGAATGATATCAAATTCACAAGGTAGCTAAGGTTGGCCTCGAAATTGCCTCCAGAGTGCTTGGATTACAGGCTCAAGGTACCATTCATACCCGGCTTCACCAACCCCTGGAGGTAGCAGCAGAGGAGACTCTGCTTCAATTTTTTTTGCCTTCCCTTATTTTCCTAAGTGATCTAGTGTCTTAGACACTCAAAAACATCTGTATACTGATGACTGTCAAATAATTAATAACTCCAGAGAAGCCCATCTCTCCTGAGCTCTGACTTTTTGAGCTATATCCACATCCATTCTCAATTTCTTCACTTAGGTCCCCAACAGACATTTCAAATATACACACCCAGCACTGAACTTCATGCTTCAGCTCTGCTTTATAGCCAGCCTGCTCCTCCCATATTAATTCCAATTTCATATGATGCAATTCCATTTCTCCACTTAACAGGTAAAAGAACTAAGAGGCTTCTTGAGTCTCATCTTGCACATGTATGCCATATCTAATAAGTAAATGGATTCAGTTGGCTTTCCTTTCAAACTTCATTAATAAGATAGTCAATAGGAGTTGTCATTACAGGCCTATGCTGCCATACCTGGCTTTTTGTGGGGGTGCTTAGGCTCTAAACTCATATGTTTGTATTTGCATAGCAAGTATATTAAAAACTGAGACATCTCTTTAGGCTCCAGTCAATTACATTTGCAGTGAACTATTCAACAGTGCAATTTATCATATATATTATTTACTCTCTCCATTCCCCTAAAAAGTAGGAAGATTTTCTCTATTTCTATTCATAAAACTTTTCCAACATTTTATTTATTGTTTTCCAAGTGTCTAGCAGGCTTTACTACATAAATATTTATTGAATGACTGAGTAAATATGTAACATAACCTCTATATATAAATGGTTTTTTTACTTATAAACATGTTTTCAACAATAGTAATACTAACATCTGCTATAGAAGATTAAATAGATCATGCTCAACCAGTTATCTGTTTAGATGTAATTCAAACAGTATAAAAATTCAATAGCTGCTGGTTGTTTTCAATTATAATGATGTGCATAGCAAGGATCAGATATTCAGCAGCAGTCTTAAAGTATGTAATATTATAATTATGGTGGTCAATAAAATCACATTATTAGGGCATTCCACGCATTTTACTTGGATGAAGATCTTCAACTACCCAATGATAGATCTGATATTTTAAACTACTAATATGTGTGCAATGACAGGCAACACTCTCAAAATTGTTGATATGAAAACCCGTGGGTGCTGTATCAGCGTGAGAACACTGTTTCACATATTTTGATTGTATGACCTTGACTTATATGGCTTCATCTTCCACTTTTAGATAATAAGAAGTAAGTAATTAAGGGACATGATAACCATCATACACATACGTAGGATGAATATCAACTACTTAACTCGTATCTCTTTGACTAAACTTTTAACTCTGTTCATACTATCTGACTGACTAAATAATCCGACATTTACTTGCTAAAGGTTCATTGTCCTAAGATGAAGACCAGACATCACCACTAAAAGTCCTAAGTGCTGTGACTTCCTGTTCTAATAACAAGGTGAAGAGATTCAAAACACTGAAACACATCAGACCAGAATGGAGATGGTATACGTATTTGCCTTTGCAACATCCCAGTTATTTCTAAAATTGTCTGCTTTTGTCAGCCTACTAGCTACATTAACTAGTATTTATTGAGTTCTTTATAGAAGGTTTTACATTAATCAACTGTGATACTTAATATTGTAAATTTGATGAGATTGAGATTTGATTGGTATAGAAGCCTGCAGAGATGCCAATAAGGAATTATCTAGATTAGGTTAGCCTCCAGGCATACCTAAGAGGAATTATCTAGATTGAGTTATTTCAGGTGAGAAGACTTGCGGAGTGTGGGCCACACCATTCTAAGGATTTCTATCCTGGACTTAATTTAAAGGAGAAATTGAAGTGAACACTGGCATTTATTTTCCCTGCTTCTGGACTGCAGATAGAAGGTTACAGGCACCTTCAATTCCTGCTGCTAATATTTTCCCAGACTGATTTACAGAACGTTGTGAGTCAAAGTGCCCTATTCTTTTCTTAACTTACTTGTGTCAGGATACTTTACCACAGCAACAGGAAACAGCTTATTTGTAGGTGGCTTAATTGTCAATTCTGTTGACAAACTAGAGTTCTGGAATGAGAAAAGAAGGTGGGATGGTGGTGGTGGAGTTAGGGGTGGCAGGTTTGAAGAGAGGAATTATGTTTGGAGGTAGAGATTCCATCAGTTATAAAATTCAACAAATGTTATATGAAAAAGAGATGATATTTATTTGCAGAAGAGATGAGAGGTAATAGTTGCATGATCAATATAATTAAACCTCAGACTTGGTCTAAACAAAGCTGAATTTTTTGAAAGTCAAAATTACCCCTTTTATGAGTTACTGAAGACCTACAATCAGATAGCCATGGAGTGATATAATTTGCAGAACATGAATGGAGGATATGTCTGCCCTTCATGAGGGCTGTCCTAGAAGAACTCTTTTCTACCACTCAGACCCTAGGACTTGTGATGATATCACCTTTCACAATAAAGAATCTGGACAGGTATGAGCCTCAGTGATACAACAGCCATGAGTTTCTATAACAAATTTTCTGTCTCTGGTTGGTCTTACCCACACCTCAGCATGTTTGACCATTTAGGAAACTTAGATTTGGGGTTTCAGATTCCTCAGAGGCTAAACATCAGCCTAGAGGTAAGAGGAACTGAAGTATGAGCCTTCCCACATTCTCCTCCAAGCCAATCATAGAGAAAGAACAGAAGTCAGGAGAAAGGCAGGAACATGGTGTGAAGAGACGAACAAATAGATTTTGGCTCCCAATGAGGAAGAACTCTGAAGTGGGAACAGTTTCTCTCATAGGAAGAACTTAACCAAGACTAGTTAGGAAGAAAAATCCCTGTTCACCTAATGGAGCTGTGAGCAACAGTGTACCATTGGACCAAAGCAGAAGATGGAGAATAAAAAGGTAGGCAGCAACAATGGATCACTTGAACTTGAACTCTTTCCAGTGAATGTTGGTACTCTAGTTTAGGCAATTGTTTGCTGCCTGGAGTCTACATGGAGATAAGTGCTCTAGTTTCAGGTATTCAGGGGAGACTAGGTAGATTTCCTTCAGACAGGCTCCCTTAGACTGCATAAAGGTAAAAAATAGCTCTCAGCATGAATACACTCCTCTCAGCAAGAACAAAATAGAAATATACATGAAAGTTAATTTGGCTTTATCTTCTGAAATGCTAGGTTTCTGGAAAAGAAAACAGGGAAGTTTTCTTATTATTCAAAAGTACAATGTGTTTCTTTTTCTTTCTTTCTTCTTTTTTAATGCTGTTAGTCCAAGTTCTGAGGAATAGTACTAGATTATTCAGAATGTGAATGGACAGTCCTCTTTGTTAGGAGGGAGGTACCAAATAGAAATGTCAGCAAGACTTGGATAGGCAAGATCAACACAGTAAAAATGGCAATCTTACCAAAAGTAATTTGCAGATTCCATGCAATCCATATCAAAATTCCAACACAGACCTTGAAAGAATGCTCAACTTTGTGCGGAAAAACAAAATAAAACAGGATTGTCCAAACAATCCTGTACAATAAAGGAACTTCTGGAGACAGCCTGACTTCAAGCTCTACTATAGAGCTATAGTAATAAAAATAGCTTGGTATTGACATTAAAAACAGGAATGTCGATCAATGGAATCAAATTGAAGACCATACATGCAGACCTGATTTATGACAAAGAAGCCAAAAATATACAATGGGAAAAAGAAAGCATCTTTAACAAATGGTGATGGTATAACTGGATGGTGGCATGTAGAAAATTAAAAAGAGATCCATATCTACCACTCTGCACAAATCTCAAGTCCAAGTAGATCAAAGACCTCACCCTAAATCCAGCTACATTGAACCTGATAGAAAATAAAGTGGTAAATAGCCTTGAATGCATTGGCACAGGACACCAATTCCTAAATATAACACCTGTAGTACAGACACCGAGACATTTAATAAATGGGACCTCCTGAAACTCAGAAGCTTTTGTAAGGAAAAGGACACAGTCAATGAGACAAAACAAAAGCCTACAAAATGAGCAAAGATCTTCACCAACCTTACATTTGACAGAGAGCTGATCTCTAAACTACATAAAAAATTCAAGAAAGTAGGCATCAAAATACCAAATAATCCAATTCAAAAAATGGAGTACAGATCTAAACAGATAACTACCAACAGAAAAATCTCAAGGGGCCAAAAGATACTTAAAGAATTGCTCTGTATTCTTAACTATCAGGGAAATGCAAATCAAAATAACTCTGAAATACTATCTGAAACCTGTCAGAATGGCTAAGATCAAAAAACACTGATTACAGTCTATGCTGGAGGGGATGTGGAGCAAGGGGAACACTCCTCTATTACTGGTGAACACTCCTCCATTATTGGTGGGAATGCAAAGTTGTGCAGCAACTTTGGAAATCAGTATGGCAGTTTCTCAGAAAACTGGGAATCAATTTACCTAATGATCCAGCCATACCACCCTTGGGAATATACCCAAAAGATTCACATTCATACCACAATGACATTTGTTCAGCTATGTTCATAGAAACATTATTCATAACAGCCAGAATCTGGAAACAACCTAGATGCCCCTCAACTGAAGAATGGATTAAAAAAAAAAAAAGTGGTGCATTTATACAATGGAGTATTATGCAGAAGTAAAAAAAAAAAAAGTGACATTTTGAAATTTGCAGGCAAATAGATGGGACTAGAAAAAAAAATCATTCTGAATAAAGTAACCCTGACACAGAAAGACAAATACAGTATGTACTCACCCATAAGTAAATACTAAGTATAAAGCAAAAGATAAACAGGCTGTAATCCATAACCCCAGAGAAGCTAAGTGACAAGGAGAACCCTAAGAGAGATATCCATAGATCCCCCTTGGAAAGAGAAATAGATAAGATCTCCTGAGAGCATTGGGAGAGCATTAGAGGAGGGGACAAGAGTGGAGATGGGAAGAGAAAATGGGAAATGAGATGGTTAAGTTGAGAGAGGAACAGAGATGGAGGAGAATAATGAAATAGATATCTTGATAGAGGGAGCCATTTTGGGGTTGTGGAGAAACCTGGTCCTAGGGAAAATCCCAGGAATCCACAAGAATGAGCTCAGCTAAGACTCTAAGCAATGGAGAGGGTGGGTACCTGAGTGTCCTTTCCCTATAAGCAAATTGATGACCACCCTAAATGTCATCATAGAATCTTCAACCAGCAACTGATGGAAGCAGATGCAGAGATCCAGAGCAGAGCCCTGGGTCCCAGTCTAGTTGAAGAGAGAGAGAGAAGGGATTATATGAGCAAAGGGGTCAAGATCATGATGAGGAAACCCATAGAGACAGCTGACCTGAGCTATGGGAGCTCACAGACTCTGGACTGACAGCTGAGGAACCTGTATGAGACTGAAGTAGGCCTGAGTGAGACTGAGTGTGGGTGACTGTTGTGTGGCTTGGACAATTGGTGGGGCCTCTGGCAGTGGGACCAGGTTTTATGCCTAGTGTGTGAACTGGCTATTTGGGAGCCCATTCCCTATAGAAGAACACCTTGCTCAGTCTTAAATTAGGGGAAGGAGCTTGGTCCTGCCTCAACTTGATATGCCTGAGTGTTGACTCCCTCTGGGAGGCCTTATCCTTCAGAGGCATGGATGTGTGGAGGGTAGGGAGGAGGAGAAGCTTAGGGGTGAGTAGGAGGAAGGGAGGGAAGGGGAACTGTGGTTGGTATGTAAATTTAGAAAAACTTTTAAATAAAAGAAAAAATATCAGCAAGAGATGATGGCACATATTCCTTCTCTAGACACACATGACAAGAAATTCTGACCTGTGTGTCCCTCAAAGTTTGACAAACCAACAGAATATCAAAGAGGGAGCACTTGAAAATTTTGGGCGCTTATGTCAGGATCATGGCTCCTTCTTTAAAGACAGCTTTTTTTTTTTTTTTTCAAATGACGTCACCACATAAAATGAGCAATCAAATTCTGACAGCATTTGAAAGAGAACTTACATGTTTAGAAGACAGGATCCCAAATATAGGGAACATAAATCCAGGCAGGAGAGCTGTAACTGACAAGGGTAAGGCTTCTGTGACCCAAAAGATGGCGACAACAAAGAGGACATAGGCACATTCTCCTTCCTGAAAGAATCAAGATAAGGCATAAGGTCAAAAGAGCCTCTGCAGTAACCTTTCAAATCATGAGCACATTTGCTGGATGGGGTTGGGAACGAGGGAACTGTGAAAAATTCTGCATTGTTAAGTTGCCACCAGATAGCTATTTTTAAGGGGTTTGGAGCAAAAGTTAATAAACATGAAAACTGGAAACATGAAAAATTTCCTTATTTTCTTCCCAATTTCCTTCCAAACAGAATATTTTAGAGTCAGTTTTCTATGCTCAAATTAGTGCACATAACAATCCATCTCCAATCTCATTTGGCATCTCCAGTGTTCTCTGAGTATTGTTGAGATGCAGAATTAGGCAGGCTGTGAGTAGTTCTGCACAGTATACCTTTATTTTAATTGTATTATTTTTCTCTTTTAACTATGCATGTTTGGGTGGGAACTGCATTCTAACCAAAAATAAGAAATGAACCAGGAAGGCTTCCTATAGTGTATTTCAGAACAGGCACAGTGCTAAGATGGGTGGCTCTAATGAGCCCGAATCCAGAATGGAAGCACATGAGTCTGGGAGTGCAGAGGTACGCATGCTTAGGAAAAAAATACTTGCTTTTTTGAGGAAGGCAATTGAGTTGCTAAGGCCAGCACAGGGAGGCTCAAAGGGAATCTTCATCTTAATGAAATCTATTACTTTGCTTAAGTTGAAAACTGTAGGTTTCTGTTTTAGGGCACTAAAAAAAAGTGATTAAATTTATAACCGTCTGTAACCTGTAAAATTCAGTATGAAATCACCTGAAACACGCTAAGCAATCAATAAATGTTGTCATCCACTATACTGATGCTTTTCTTCTCAACTGTTTGCCGTCTGAAAACTCTGGGTTGCATTTGGAAATTTACTGAGAGACTGTGTTTGGAGTTTTGATGAGGTCTTTTCTTTAGGCCTGCACAATATCCAGCCTTCTTTCTATGATTCACCAGCATCAGGCTGAATCCTCTGGGCTAGGCATTTGCTGCCCAGAATCCTTGCTCTTTCAGTGAATCTAAGAGAGTCTTAATAAGCCCAGACTCTGTCATATCTTTATTGTGTTATATTTTTAAAGGAAAAAGAATAAAGGTGTTTTGATGTTGACAGTTTTTACAGAGTCTGCCTCTGTAGTCTTGACAAACAATAAAACAACAAAATAAAGCAGAGCCTTGACTGAATTTCTCTAAACAACTCTAGAGAGAATCTGTAGACACTACTTTAGTCTAAAATGCCAGTTTGGAGGGAAGGAAGGCTGTGTATTTTGTTTTAACAATAACCCATAGATGGCCCCCAAACTTTTCCTTATAACGTTATGTTTTCTGCCGTACTTGCAAGAAGATAGGTTTCAAAGACCACTGGTGCTATTTACTGTTCACCCACTAAGCCTCAAACCTGTCCCTCTGCCTCCATTCAAGTCCATTAGAGGCAAGCTTATTCTAAGACTAGACCATCTTTTAAGAACATGGCTTGATTTAATTATTCTCTTTCATAAAGCTAGATTAAGGGCCCACCCCGCCACCCACCCTGAAAACACTTGAAAGCACCCACATATAACAGTCTGAATCGGAAAAATAAAAGGAAAAGCCAAATGAGGCTGGCAAGTTCTGATCACCTCTAACTTCTACAATGGGACTGAAATATTAACAATACTAATCTACTCAGATGGGGCAGCTCTGGTAACAGAGAAAGCAAACATTTAATTGCTGAATGGGTAGCCTTCCTGGGAGATTTTAATATTTTAAATAACACAGCTGTGACTCCATTAAGTTAGCACCCTTTAGTTGATGTTTGTTTGTTTTGATAATTCAGGCTTTTCAACTTGTATTAATCCAATCACCTTTATCTACAATCAGACGTGTCCCAAGACTTCTTGACATCAATTCTTTATTTGCAAAGATGCTTCTTGAGCCAGACATAATAGCACACAGCCTTAGTCCTAGGCGTTGGGAAACTGAGGCAAGGGGGAGTGGAATGCCAAGATTGAGACTAGCTAGGTCTACATAGCAAGATGGTCTCAAACAGTCTCCATTTTGATGAAGGGATCTGACCCTCCCCCCCACTTCTTACTTTACATCAAACTCTAATTCACAACATTTAGCCTCATTGTCTCAGGACCTTCCCAGGGCTCTTTATACCCAATTCTACTCAAATTCTGGACTCCTTCCATAGTGATTTGAAGCAGTTGAAAATCTAACAAGCAAATTCAACTTGTTCACTTCACAATACTTGTGTATTTCTCTAATGTGTGTAAATTGGTACATATGTAAAAGTTTGATTTAAGATTGATGAATTAGATTTTATGTTAGAATACAGAAAATTTACGTTTTTAACAAGTGAGAGACTGGGTACCATTAGTATCATATTGTGACATGGCTACATTTCTTCAGATTCAAAGAGAATTTACAGCTTAGAGAGTGATGATGGCTTGCTTTCTAGTTCTACATAGTGTCTCCATATTCCCTATTCATCTGCTTCCCTTCCTGGCCTTGGATAGTATTTGAGTCAGTGTCTCCTAACAAACCTTCCTCATTCTGACTTTCCTATTGTGTCTTTATTTCTGAGTTTGTATATTTGCTTATTGACTTCTCTGCATATGTCATGTATAGTCTGTGGACCAGCGATACTGGAATTATCTGTGGACTTGCAAGTAATGTAAGATGCTGGCCTCTTGGCTATATGGAAACAACACAAGCATTTTTAAGCTAACCAAGTGATTTTGTTGTTGTTGTTTATGGTAAATATTCAGCATCCAAGGGCTATCTGATCACTTAGACTTTTCTTCTCACATATACCTCTTGGTTGCAGGGAATATCTTTTGGTCAGGTGAACTCTGTATTTATAAACTATTTGGAAAGTATGACTATCCTGCAATGTGCAGTTCAAAATTATATCGTATTCATGGGGTTTCCCATAATGATATTTAAACATTAATTTTTCCATGTGAGTAATTGATGTGGGAATGCCTTTCTGTATGCTGTGATTCTCAATCTTTAAATAAAGGAGCTGTTTTGGGCCATGACAGGCACCATAGAAGAAGTAGGAGGAGGAATCAGAATAGGTAGGGAAGGAAGGGCGGAGTCAGGCAGACCGAGCTGAAGCCGCCAAAGGAGCAACATGTAAGGAGCGCAGGTGAGCTATGGGCCAAGTGGCAGACAGATTAATAGAAATGGGTTGATTTAAGATGTAAGAGCTAGCTAACAATGTGCCTGAACCATAGGCCAAACAGCATAAAGTTAATATAAGCGTCTGAGTCATTTCTGAGGGCCTGAGCAGTAGATGGCTGGGCAGCTGAGGGGTCTGGCACGGCAAGGTCTGGGTTTCTGGCCGCCCGAGACCAAGAAACCCCTTTACTACAAGTAATTCATGGGATTATAATTGTACCATAGTTCTGTTGTATCTGTTAGCTAATTTGTCAATCATAGGAATTTTCCATACCTGAATGAAGGTCTAGACAAGGAGAGAAGAGAATCACCCTTGTCCAGGTATAGTGAGGGAATTATTTTTCCAATCTAAAGCCCACCCCACAAAGTCTGGTCAAGTGTACAATGCTTTGTGGTGCCCTTATAGTAAACTGCAGCCACGGCAAGCATGCACTTTAACACAAACTCTTTTCTGCTAAGTCATATAGTACTATAAATAATGAACAGAGAGACAGAAAGCAGAGTGGTGGCTGTTTTTATCTTGTTTATATATTATGACGGAAAATAGAGGAAGGAAAGACCTATTTGGAATTATGACTATCACTGGCATGCAACATGCCTTCAAAATGCATGATGCCTTTTGTGAAATGCCGTGTGTCGTGTCGAGTGAGCAAAATGAAGGCAAGGAAGGGATGAAGAGGAAGAGGAGGGGAAGGAAACAAAAGTACTCAGAAACTTCCTCAGGACTAAAAATGCCATTGTTCTACTTTTCCTAAAAGAATATTATTCGTTTCAGGAAACAATACAGTCATTCAAGAGAGGAGCCTGTTTATTTTGTGCCCATCAGACATCCCCTTAGATCATGTGGAAGCAATGCCCTGTCCCGCAGGCTAGAATGCTATTTGTCTGTGCATCTCCCCTGCTCACTTGTACCTCTCCTCTACCTTTTCCTACAGCAGGAAGCTTCTCTCCCATTATGGGTAATGGGAGTGTTATGGAAAGACACTGTCCCTCTACAGCAAAAACATCAGGATGATAAAGCTTCGGAACAATCTGTTTTAAATGAATCTTCAAATTTTTAAAATATTTAGAACAGTTAGAAATTAGATAGCAGAGTTGTTTGCTTTATCATATTGAACAAGTATGGGTGTTTAGCCACACTTACTTTATTTTTTAAGATATGAAATGTTTGTTCTACTGATTGACCCCATGGCCTCTGGGATGTTTAACACTCTCACTCAGAGTCCTTAGAGCAACATTTCCTCACTTTCCAATATATATTCTTTAATATTTGGCAGACCACTTGGGTACATTTTCAAGTGTTGGCAGACTGGTGTACCTGACCCTTCAAGGTCCAAATATAGAATGTAGTATAGCTTAAGAAAATATAAAATTAATGACGGACATGAGGCCAATTCAAACATCTTGTAGGGCTGTTATGTTATTACCTGACATTTAGCTACCAATCTTGCTGTAACTGGGTAAAGGGATTTTCAGGAGACAAGGCAACACAGCACAGTTAGAAAAAAGCTTACCCTCATAAGAATACCTAAAACTCTTTGTATGGAAGGAAAACCTGGGAAAGATAACCTAGCTTACAGGCAGAAGGAGGAGAGAGTCTCCCAATAAATAGCTTCCTAGTCAGTTCATTTCCTGGCTGAACCTGAGCCATGATATTGGTGTGGTCTTCCTATTTATCTCACCATGTGTGATGCTGTCACAGTAAATTGCTTATATTAGTTGATATGCAAGGTTCATCCTTGAAGAAAACCGAATTAGTTACATAGGACACGTCAAAAACCTTCAAACAGTTCTGATTTTTATTTATTTTTGTTTTTAATTTCTATGACTATGTTTATTCATGTCTAACATATGTACCTAGGACTTTTTTCAATGGTCATCTGTTCTTACTTATACTTACTTTTAATATTTGTAGTAATGAGCTCTCTTTATTTACTTCTGTTGTTCATAGTTTCCATCAATTGCTTACAGCTAACTATAGTCTGAAAACCTTAAGTGGAAAACAACTGGCAAGGTTCCCCCCCCCCCCCATGAACTATGTTTAATCTTGGTAGGTTGATTCGTCCTACAGTTAACTATTTTTTATTAAATTTATTCATTTATTTTACATCAGAGGTGCAGTTTCCTCTCCCCTTCTCCCTTCCCTCCTCTCCCCTTCTCCCTTCTCTCCTCTCCCCTTCTCCCTCCATCCACTCCTCTTCAGTTTCTGTTTAGAAAGGTACAGGCTTTCCATGAGTGATAAAAAAGCATGGTATGTCAAGATGGGCTCCATTAGAAACCTGGTGCTACGGAAACTCCCATAAATCTACAAGAATGACCCCAGCTAAGACTCCCAGCAATAGTGGATAATTAGACCGAACTGGCCCTCTTCTGTAATCAGATTGGTAAGTACCCCAATTGTCACCAGAGAGCTTTCTTCCAGTAAGTGAGAAAACAGATTCAGAGGCTCACATCCAACCACTGGGCCACGGTCAGGAAATCCTGCATGGGATTGACTTAGGCCCTCTACATATATAGGACAGTTGTGTACTTTGGTCAACTATGGGACTCTTAGCAGTGGAAACAGGGGCTGTCTCTAATGCTTTGGCTAACTTTTGGGAACCGATTCCTCGAACTGGGTTGCCTTGCCAAATTTAATGCAAGAGAAGCTTAGTTGTACTTCAACTTGATAAGCAATACTTGGTTTTATTTTTAAAAATGATCTCTCTTCTCATGTGTGTGTGTGTGTGTGTGTGTGTGTGTGTGTGTGTGTGTGTGTATACACACTTCTCCTTTGCTCTCTTGCTAAATTCCTGATTATTTTTATTGCACTGAGGGTGTGGTCACCTGTGTATTGACTTCTGCAGTCTTCTTTATTGTGCTGCCTTCATTTTTCAGGCCTACAAACATATCCTAAATAGTAATTTTTTATTTATTTTTATACTTTTAGGTTTTTAATTAAAATATAATTACATTGTTTTCTCCCCCCCACCACATTCCTCCCTCCAATTCTTTCCACACACCTCCCCACAATACCTTGTTATCACTTACTACAACTTGCAATCCATCATCAGCACAATTCCTGTACCTGAGGCTCAGGGATCAGAGCAGAAAAGGTGGAAGGATTATAAGAGTCAGAAAAACAGGAAGTTTGCTATGAGATTTTTGTCTTACAGAAATGTCAAAGAAGCTACATCCTTGAAGTCTCATCAACATGGCTGTCTACTAATATATGAACAGGCATGATGGCAATAGACAAGTTTACATGAGAAGAGGGAAAGGCCATGGTGCTTCCCTAGAGAAAAATTTACAGACAATGAAGGAATGCTGAAAACAGGAGAGTTAGTCTTCCCTAGGGAAAGAGCCCTCAAATTGTCCTCCAGTACCAAGTGGTCAGCCCTGAAGTCATATGTACAAAAGGAACTTTACAATTGTTTTCATGGCTTTCTCTTTCTACACTTATCTTCCCACTGTAGGACTTTCACGTTTGATCTCCGTTACCCCTTAGATAAGATCCTGCCATTGGAGAGTCTTAACACTGCTAGGCATGACCCAAATGGGGCATCTGACTAAATAAGGGAGCTGATGTGTGGTTCTTTCTGGCCTGGGGAACTGACTGTGCCTCCTTCCCATTGACCAAAAGCAATGGTCATTCTTCCTCTCTTTGTCTTTCAAGGGTTTTTAGCATCTCTTCAGCCTTGGCCTCTGGTGCTGACCTGGATCTGACTCCAGTGTTATCAGTAGGAACTGTTGACCACGGGTTCTCTATGATCATTCTCTTATGTTCAGTGATGTATTTTGATGCTTACACGAAGCACGTGTATCCATCCTAACAGAAGGTGCCCAAGCACAGGAATCTGTCCTTTACATTGTCCCTCTTCCTTTTGTCTCTTCTACTTGCTTAGCCCCAGGAGGACTTCGACACTGTGCCTCTCCCCAAGCTGAGAATTTATCTTTTCATCACTCCCTTTCCCCTAGAGTCTTCATATTTCTAATCAAAAGGGTTAGAGCCAAAATATTTATGTGCAGAGGTGAAGTTTAACAGCTCCTATCCTCCCATGTTCCCAGACCTGATTTAAGAACATCTTAGTCCTTTTTGGTCTCATTCACCTTAGTTAAGAGCAGCCAAGGCAAATGCAGGTATGACTCAGCAATTTGCATTCTCCCCTTCACAAAGTTCTGTCATTTTATCTTGGGAAATGTGACTAATGGGTCTAAAAGTCACATTGGTTCATTTCCCAGTGATGGCTCCAAATGAAACTGAAATGTAAATTCTGTTTTAAATTATTAGATTTTTTTGTTTCTTCCATTTTAAATGAGACATTGACTAATACTGGGGAGTACTTCGACTGATGACATGGTCCTTAACGTGGGTAAGAATTTTCCTTTCCTCCCATCAGTGCTGGAGGAAAGCAGACCCATCATAGGCCTCACTTCTGACAACTGATTTCCTGAAGAGAGTTAAGCAATTAGGAAAGAAGGGAGTGGGAATCATGCACTTGAAGTCTAAGTGCTATAAGGAAAGCATCATCGTGGATAAAATCTGAAGGAGCTTTGCATGAGTTCTAACACAGCTGCCCCATTGCAGTGATTATTGCTCATATTAGTTACAAAGCTTAATATACTTTAAAAGAGCCCTATCTTTGAAAATGAAAAATAGAGAGCTCAACTGTAAAGGAAAGTATCATCTCCTATTAGATTTTAGATTTTAATTTGGACAGCAGAGAAACTATGCCATGTCAGGGATATTTTCTAATTCCCCTTTTCTCACCCTCAATACTTAGCTAGCACCCTAAGGCATATCTTTTGTCTCACCCAACCCCCACACATCATCGAATTGGAAATAACGATAGTTCTGCATTCTGTGCAGTAAGATGCAATCCATGAATTGCCATCAGAATTACCTGAGGATATTGCTAAACATGCCCAGAAGCTGGGATTTTACAGAAGACTCTCAGGCAAATCTAGAGCTGTTGATCCATAGGCAATACCTGAAACTTTTTAAAGAAAATTCTCTTTGTTGTATAGATGAGGAAATAGACCAAGGGTAGCAGGTTAAAATCTCATAGAAAATTTGTCAGAGTTATCTAGATACAGGGAGACAGGTGAGGCTAAACCATGCCAATATCCACATATCTCAGAAGCTAAAAACAACTGACCTGTAGTTCTTGAAAATCTAAGAATCCACCATAGGTCCAGGTTATAGGGCAAATAACAACTACAGGCCCAGAGGAGCTGCATCTCAATGAGCTCCTGCATGCTTTTAAATATGGAAACTATGGCTTAATTTGAAATGAGTGTGCCTTTTCAAGATCTTATTGAAACACTATTCAATAGCAATGAAATTTGCTAACAAAGTGTATTTTAATAGAAGAAAATGCCATACTCTCTCTAATATATTATATGTTGATTTAAAAAATTAAAAACCACACTACCCAAGACTGAGCTTTATGGGTCAGGCATCTTCCTGTTAGAGCCATATTGCTCTTTCTCTTCACTACTCTTCTCTCTGTATTAGAAACCCTCCCCTCCCATAGACATTTTTCACCTTAGCTCATAGGAAAAGTGTGAATCCCATTTTTTTCCATTACTCTTATTAGATAACTCAAATCTCAAATCCTTCTGCCACATGAGAAAAATCTATCAGCTCCCTCAACATTGCCACCTACTCACTGTGACAAGCCCTGTCTTTGAGGCTAGAGGACACAGGTTAACAAGCCGCATGGTTCTCTTAGAGCATTTACAGTCCATAGAGAACACATAACTGCCACGTGGAATGCACATTACAACAGAACCAATGTAGCTCTGATTAAATCAACAGTAGCCATAAGGGTTCTTAGTTTGCACCAGTCTGAGCCTGTCTTCTAAAGGAGGACGGGACAAAGGGACATTCCAGAGAGAGACTGCAAGGTACTGTAGTGCCTGCAAAGGGGGAGGGGCAGGAATAGTGGCTGCTACTCTAGGGATGGCAAATTGTGACTGTGAAGGATTCAGATCGGGAGGTTATCAGTACAAATGGTGAAACTGAAATTTTCCACCACTGATGATCATAGCTGTATCAAGCTGGTAGTTTTTGAAATCAGTACTCTGGTGAGATATTTGGAAGGAGAGGTGTGGGAAGATGATATATGAAAAATAGAGTTGAAGATTGTCATCTCATGGAAAGTACAGTGAAACTGAAAACTGGAAGATAGGTTGAGGGAAGAAAATCTAGATGGAAAAACAATATACTCAGTTACGGAAGTGTGATGGAGGGAAGCACCTGAGTGTCCACATGGATGGGTGTGGGGCTCTTTCTTGTATCATGACAATCTTGTTCTCATCTCCCCTTGAGCTTATCTTCCTGGAAAATATTTTTCCAAAAAAAAAAAAAAAATCCAGTAATACCTAAGAGAAAACTTAAATGTGACTAGCATTTTACAGTTCACCAACTCGTAAATGATTCTCACTCTCATACGATTGGTTCCTTGTCTTTCTATTCTGAAGAAGGTTCCTAGCCAGTGCATCAGCTAGATGGAACAAGACACACTTTGGAGAAATGCACTTGATAGCCTAGTATATTATTGCTCGGGTTTTTCCTACTGCTTCTCAAACAATCTGGGATTGTTTACTTACTTACTTACTTACTTATTTATGTCTAGTGAAGCCCAGGCTGGCTTTAACCTTGACCTCTGATCCTCCTGCCTCTATTTTCCAAGTGCTGGGATTATAGGCATGGACTATGATATCTTGCTGCGCCTGGGACTTGGCATTTCATGGATGATAAACAAGAACGCTGATTGAACTATGCCCTTAGCTGGTCTTCCTTTTATTCTTTTGTTTATTTCACAAATAGTAATACCAAGAAAAGGACAAACACTTTAAAAAATAATAATGGAAATAAAACAACACATACTGAAAAGATTAAAATTAGCAAACTGACAGAAATAGTCAGAAACAAATACAGTTACAGGGAGATGTAAATGAAGCTGTGGCACACCAAACAGAGTTAACAGACATCTGTATGAGAATATTTAGGAAATTTCTCCTTTAAAATAAGAAGAAATTTACTGCAACTATTTAATTAAAATAAATAGCAGTTGCATTAGAAGTTTGTGTACTGATTAGTGATTACTAGCTGGAGAAAATAGAAGTACTTTTGTGGTTAAGTGAGAATTTAAAAGTATTTCTGGTACTTTAGATCATAAGAAGATATAACTCATTAAGGGATCCTCTACAGCAGTGCATTGGAATTGAACTTCTTACCACTAAAGAAGCAGTGCAGATGCAGAGATTCACTTGCAATTAATATTTCTGGTCAGACAATGGCTTCAGACAAGCGTTGTTTAGAAACATGAGCAATCAGATTATGGCAAACTCTTTACATTTTTTTTTCCTATTTTTAATATGAAAACTTTGAGTGAATTTATAATAGTAATAACCAGTTGTCAAAATTAAGCCTGGTCTTTCATTAGACTTATGCCAAGAAGCTCCAGGACTAAGTCTCATTCCGTTCCTTATAAAATACCACTGAAAGCATTAAAAAAACAAAAAACAACAAAAAACAAAAAACAAAAAACAAAAACGCAGCCTCAAGTTCTCATTCAACAAGACGGCATGAAGCTACGAACTCAGTTCCGTGACTCATAGTGAGCACTGGAAGGGAGAGAATCAGCATAATCTGACAAGCAGACATAACCATGTGATACAGCTGGAGCTCTGTGACATCCGGAAATGACACACACCTAGCTCATTGCTTCATTTCTCAAAAGACCTTTCCCCAGTGCAGAGAATCAATGCCATTTCTCTACCTAGAGCCTCTAAGTAGCACAATGCTAATTAAGGAAATGGTTACAATAAGTCTCCTTTGCTCTTTGACTTATTGGGAACATTATCATGTGTAGAACTGCCTGCGTTATTGATAAATGATTAACAATCCATAGGGAATAAGCCTTCAAAAACACAAAATTGAGAAGAGTCCAAAACACCTGTTGACACTTGAATTCTGAGTTTTGACAAACCCAAAGCTCAAAACAAGTTTCTCAGCCTTTGTTGTATTTCTCTGAGCATGGGTTCCTTCAAATGTAAAATGAGAATGCTGGTATGTCAGCCATCATCTGTTAGTCTGTTGGTTTGTTAGAAGGTTAAATATAATGACTGGAGCAGAGTATTTGGCAGAATGCCTAGAAGAGAAGAATGTTTTGTAAAGATGTCCTTTTTCCTTCCCTCTTGAATTTGCTCAAAGATCCTCCGACGGTTCCCTTGTTGATGACATTTTCTTGGCTGCAGATGGAATTGAGATAGGAGGTAAGGTCATTCCCTAAAAGTCCCAGTAACCAGTAGAAGAATGAAAATATCAGCCAATGATTCTTTGCTTCTTGGTTTTAAGTTACATAGGTTCACTGTGTTTTTAAAAGACAAACTGGACTTTGTTTTGCTTGAATTTTCCTGTTGACTTATTGCTGTCTCAGCAAGTGCAGGATTCCTCACCTCAGTAACAAAAATGTTAAGAATAAATTCATGTACATACTTGTCAATGAAAGCTTCTCATATTTCATACCTTTTTCTCCTGCTTTCATTTCAAGAGTTAAAATAATGCTCTTCTAAATATAGGTAGCAGTTAGTTAATGATAAAATATCCATTCAAAATAACCCAAAATTGAAATTCTGTTAGAGTTTTTTCCTCATTAACAGTAATTGGATTTTAGCAAATGAGTTGGTTAGAAGGAAGCAAAAGAGGAACACATTCATAAGAACAGTGTGATATGGGTCTCCTCACTCAATGTACTCAGGCTAATGTATAGATTAATATACTTTGATCATTGCATGTTTGAAAAAGAAAAATCAATGAGTACATTTCTCAGCAATAATACACTTTCCAGTTAGTGAATCATGAACTCACATTATTGCTTTTTATTTATATATTTGTTTTCTTTCTCAGTGAGCATATATTTATTTCCCCTAAAATTATGGGTGGTAATTAGGGTGAGATTCATTTGTACATCAGAGTATCAGCACAGATGATTTGTAGCCATGGCATAAAATTGACTTTAGTTTAATTTCCTGTGATCTGGGCAATAAGTTAAGGGCCTATGTCAAGACTAAGGCAGAAATGTTAAAAATATGGCAGGCACCAGTGTGTGAATTGAAATGTGCCCATGTGAAGATTCTGCCACATCTAGAAATTCATAAGATTAGGGGGCTTAAAAAGAGGTTATTATGCACACTAGATAGACCAACAGACTGGCAAATGTAATGGGATGGGGAGGAGCTAAGCCCTGTGTGTGTGAGTCAGTTTTGTTATCTGAAACTAGGCAGGGTTCCACAGCTGCCTAGTCTCCTGGGTGGAAACCCAGTGTAGGAAGCTGCAGTAAAAGGGTCCTTCCTGGCAGAAGACCACCCCCAGCTGCGAAGCAGGAACATCTTTCTGCTGGCTTTGCAGGTAGAGAGGGCCTTGGCTGAATATAACATACTCTACTACTGTATATAAACTTCCTTCAGAGATTTCTAGATAGGTGGCTAAGACTTCTGAGAAAGCTAGAGTGCCCAGCATATTGCGATTGCTTATTCTCTTTTATTAACCCAATCGTACTCATGAGAAAAGAGCATTGGGTAGGTTCTCTTCTACTGAGTGGAGAGACCGCACATCACAGGAAATAAACATAGCCCTAGCTGTGCAAACAACACAGGAAGGGAGACTTGGAGGCCCATGCTTAATGTTCATTTCATCCTCACAACAAGCCCACTGTGATTCTGCTCTTATGAGAAAACAGAAGCAGAAAGGTTATGTAAGTTGCTCAGGTCACACAGCTTGCAAATGCTAAATATGGCATCTCAAGCAGAGAGCCTGTCTCTAGCACCTGTTATACTGCCAAATCACATTTGTGCCTGGCACAGAGAAGGTGCTCCCAATAAGTGTTAGCTAGTTCAGATCACATTACCAGGACATGGGAAACGTATTGAGTTTAATATTCTAGACTTAATAGACATTGTTTACAAAAGCCAACCAAAAGATAGCCATAAGCTCACCGAAGTAGAACACTAAAATCTGAGATGATCAAAGCATGGTACTATGATTTATTACATTTTCTGATTAACCTGTAAAATAACTTCATATTTTTGATGTCTCTATTCCAGGAGGAAGTTAAGCTTCTGGGAAGTTTTGTGGCTGACTCTAGACCCTATGCTGCCAATTATTCTGTCAGGGGCTGTCTAACCTACAGCCCACGGCCTCCTGTATCCTAGAACACTATAAATACAGCACAACACATTTGTAGATGACAGCAGCATCATGTCACAATGTCACAAGACTGGACATCCCTGCTAGTCTTTTGTACAGAAATTTATTTTTGCCTATTCTTAGGGGTAGGGATTGCTATCCATAATACTCCTTACAGGCTGATAAATTGAAAGATCAGATCTAAAGGGCTCTGTTTCTTTTGTTCTTCCTTTCAACTGGTTGACAGGTGAGGAACAATTCTCATTGATTGTTATGTTTAATTATTCCAACTAATAATGCTGAGAAGAAAATGAGACTAACCATTGAAAAGAAACAAAGTAGAAAAAACGCATATATAGCAAAGCATATAAACTATTACGGTTATTCAGCTTTGAACCAAGCCATTGTGGATGTCAACGGACAGCCTAACTAGCTTAAGAAACGTGCCAGTCTGTGCTCCAGGCTTCCTTACCTTGGTACGAGTGAGGAGAGGAAGAGGCAATAAAAGGAGAACAGTGAACAGCACAAGGAGAAGGCGGCGGTAGACCAAAATGTAAGTGAGCAGTGCCATCGTCCTAAGCAGGTCCCTTTTACAGTGTCCTCCTCACACGCAGGCAGATGTTAAATAACCAGCCCGGATTAATATTTTTCTACCTCACCATCTTTACTTACTGCCTTGGACAGACCAACACTAGTTAAAATTAAATCTCATTTTTATTGTTTTACTATCACAATTAAAACAGAGAGATAAGCCCTGGAGAGCGTGAGGACTCAAAAGACCTTGCTTGTGGGGTTGGTAAAAAGTAATACTTGTTCCTTTTTCTTTACTTTCACAGTAAGCACTGACTGGACCCTAGCCTGGGGTGACTAGAAGGTTAGATCATGAAGTTAACTGAGTTTGTCCACTCTTCATCCCTTCTGCCCCCTTCAATGATGCCTGGCTTCTCCTAGCTTTCTTTTTTTACCCCTTGTATCATTTTATTTATTTATTTATTTATTTATTTGTTTGTTTGTTTGTTTGTTTGTTTGTTTATTATTTATTTATTTATTTTTATGAAAAATACTTTCTTATCCACGTATCTCCCTGCTCCCCCTCCCTTCCCTTCTCCCAATTCCTCCCAGTCAGCCTTCAGCCTCCCGACTCCCCACATCCCATCCCCTTCCCAAAAAAGCAAGAAGTTCCAAGGTGGGTCAGCTCAGCATGGCACATTCGCTCCTAGCAAGTCTGATTTCCTCATTACAATATGAAGATTGGGTTAGGTGTTCCTCTGAAGGGAATGGGCTCCAAGGTGCCAGTCCATGCACAGGAACACAGTATGATCCCACCTCTCGAGGCTTCACATACTGCCCATGCCAATCGACAGTTGCCTACCTTTGGAGGGCCTAGCTCCTTTTCCCTATGGTTCCCCAGTGACTGTCCTTGATTCAGTGAGCTCCACAGGGCTCCAGCTAGCCATCACTATAGGGATTTTCCTTATAATCCCTATCCCCAGGCTCCTGAGAGATGGCTTAGTGTGTTGAGAGTTCTGATTGTTCTTCCAGAGGACCCAGGTTCAACTACCAGCACCCACATGGCAGCTCACAACTGTCTCTAACTCCAAGATCTGAAGCCTTCACAATACACACATGCAAGTAAAATATCGATGCAATTAAAAAAATTTAAAAAAGAAAAGATAATCCCTATCCCCTTGTTCATACAGACTCTCCTCCCCTGCTCTCAGCTGGACCAGGAGTTCTACCCAGTGCTCAGCCATGGATCTCTGCCTCCACCTCTATTCATTGTTGGATGTAGGTTTTGTGATGACACTTAGAGTGGTTATCTATTTGGTTACAGGGGAAGTCCTGTTTAGGACCCCCCCCCCTCCACTATTGGTTGGAGACCTAGCCAGGGACATACTGTGAGTTCTCAGATGTTTTCCTAGCACCCAGTCTCTTTCCAACCCCACAATGGCTTCCTCTGTCAAGATGTCCATCTCTTCCTTTCTCCCTCTTTGTTGTTCCTCTCTCTCAACCATCTCCTTCTCTTATGATTTGTTCCCACCTCTTCTTGGATGCAGCCTGTTATGATCCTAATTTGCTAAGGAGATATTCTCTATCTTCTCTTCCTAAGGGAATTTCTGGATGTCTGTTGTAAGTTTCTTCTGATCCCAAGCTGTTCAGAGGTTGTGGTTTTGTAGCCTGGGTATTCTTTGCCCTTTGTCTAAAATCTACTTATGAGTGAGTACATCCCATGCCTATCTTTCTGGGCTTGATATCTTGCTCAGGAGGATATTCCCAAATCCAACCATTTGCCTGCAAATTTTAAGATGTCATTTTTTTCTGCCGAGTAGTACTCCATTGTGTAGATGTACCACAGTTTGTTAATCCATTCCACAGCTGAGGACCATTTAGGCTATTTGAAGGTTCTTTCTATTATAAATAATGCTTCTATGAACATAGTTGAGCTAATGTCTTTGGGGTATGAATATGCATCCTCTGGGTATATGCCCAATAGTGGTATTGCTGGATCCCTGGGGAGATTGATTCCCAGTTTTCTGATGAACCATAATACTGCATTCCAGAGTGACTGTACAAATGGTTGTATACTCCCACCAACAATAGAGGAGTGTTCCCCTTGCTCTGAATCCTACCAGCACAGGCTGTCATCTATGTTTTTGAAGTTAGCCATTCTGACAGGTAAAAGGTGGTATCTCAAAATTATTTTGATTCACATTTCTCTGATAGCTAAAGATGTTGAGTAATTTTTAAAATACCTTTCAGCCATTTGTAATTCTTCTGTTGAGAATTCCCTATTTAGCTCTGAATTCCATTTTTTAATTGGTTATTTAGGTTTTTGGGCTCTAGTTTCTAGAGTTCTCTTCATAGATCAGTCCTCTGTCTGATGTAGGGTTGGTTCTATAAACTGTCATTTTGTCTTATTGACTGTGTCCTTTGCCTTACAGAAGCTTCTCAGTTTCAGGAGATTCCCACTTATTGATTGTTCTTAGTGTCTGTTCTACTGGTGTTACATTTAGGAAGTGGTCACCTGTGCCAATGCGTTGGAGGGTATTTCCTACTTTCTTTTCTATCAAGTTCAGTGTAGCTGGGTTTATGTTGAGGTCTTTGACTCACTTGGATTTGAATTTTGTGCAGGGTGATAGTGGTTCTTATTTGCATTCTTCTGCATACTACCATGAAGTTATACCAACACCATTTGTTGAAGACACTATCTTTTATCAGGGTGATTGTGGCCTCATGAAAAGTGTTTGGCAATGTTCCTTCAGTTTCTACTTTATGGAACAGTTTGAGGAGTATTGGTATTAGTTTTTCTTTGAATGTCTGGCAGAACTGCACTGAATCTGTCTGGTCATGGGCTTTTTTTTTTTTTTTTTTTTTTTTTTACTTGAGAGACTTTTAATAACAGCTTCAATTTCCTTTGGAGATATATGTCTGCTTAGGTCTTTAATCTGATCTTGATTTAATTTTGGTAAGTGATACCTGTCCAGAAAGATATCCCTTTCTTTTAGGTTTTCAATTTTAGTAGAGTATAGATTTTCAAAGAATGACCTGATAATTCTCTGGATATCCTGGTTGTCTTTCTCAAAGAACCAACACTGATTCATTGATTCTTTGTGTTCTCTTTGTTTCTATTATATTGATTTCAATCCTAAGTTTGATTATTTCCTGTCATCTACTCCTTCTAGGTGAGTTTGCTTCTAATTGTTCTAAAGCCTTCAGCTGTGCTATTAGTCTTGTGTGAGATTTCTCTAGGTTTTTCATATAGGCATCTAGTGCTATGAGTTTTCCTCTTAGTACTGCTTTCATTTGGGTATGTTATGGATTCATTTTCATTAAATTCTAGGAAGTCTTTGATTTCTTTCTTAATTTCTCTCTTGACTCAGAGGTGGTTCAACTGAGAGATATTCAGTTTCCATGAACTTGTAGGCTTCCTATGATTTTTGTTGTTGAACTCCAACTTTAGACCATGGTATCTGGTATGATACAAGGTTATTTCCATTTTTAAATTTTCCATTTTAAAAATTTTGCTTTATGATTGAGTATGTTGTCAATCTTAGATAAAGTGTCATTGGGTGCTGAGAAATATGTATATTCCTTTGTGTTTGGGTGGAAGGTTCTGCATATATCTAGTAAGTCCATATGTGTCATAACATCTGTTAGATCCCTCATTTCTCTGTTGAGTTTCTTTCTGGTTGACCTATCCCAGGGTGAAAGTGGGAAACTGAAGTCTCCCATTATTACTGTGTGGGGTTTGATGTGAGGTTTAAGCTTTAGTCGTCTTTCTTTTGTACATATTGGGTTGGTGCCCTTGTGTTGGGGGCATAAATATTCAGTATCTCAAGATAAAGATTTTGGTGGATTTTTCCTGAGATGAATAAGTAATGTCTGTCTTGGTCTCTTTTGATTGATTTTAGTTTGAAGTGGTTGGTTTTTTTTTGTTTTTTTTTTTTTTTTTTTTTTTTTTAACATATTAGGATGGCTACACCAGATTGTTTCTCAGGACCATTTGTCTGTCAAATCTTTTCCCAACCCTTTACTCTGAGCCTGAGGTGTGTTTGTTGTATGCAGCAGAAGGACGGCTTCTGGTTTTGGGGGTTTTTTTGTTTGTTTGTTTGGTTTTTTTTTTTTGTTTTTTTGGGGTTTTTTTTTTTTTTTTTTTTTTTTTTAATCCATCATGTTATAATGTGCCTCTTTATAGGTTATTTGAGTCCATTGATCTTAAGGGATATTAACAACCAATGATTGTTTTTCCTGTTATTTTTGGTGGTAGCTTGTATGTATTTCCCTTTTTGGGGTTTTTCTTCTGTGGGATTATCGATTGATTGTGGTTTTGAAGTGTTTCTGGTTTCCTTAGATTGGAGTTTTCCCTCTAGTGCTTTGTGTAGGGTCAGATTTGTGGATAGATATTGTGTAATCTGGTTTGGTTGTTAAATATCTTGTTTACTCCATCTATGGTGATTGATAGTTTTGCTGAGTATAGTAGTCTGGGTTGGCAGCCATGCTCTTTTAGTGTCTGTAGAACATTTAGTGTCTGTAGACCAGGACCTTATTGTGATGTGGGAATGTCTTTCTGTATGCTGTGAATATCAATCTTATAATAAAGGAGCTGTTTTGGGCCATGACAGGCACCATAGAAGAAGTAGGTGGGGAATCAGAATAGGTAGGAAAAGAAGGGGAGTGTAGAGACAGATCAAGCCATCTGCCCAAAGAAGAAACATATAAGGAACACAAGTGAGCCATGGGTCACATGGCAGACAGATTAATAGAAATGGGTTGATTTAAGATGTAAGAGCAAGCTAGCAATGTAACTGAGCCATAGGCCAAATATCATCAAGTTAATTTAAGTGTCTGAATCATTTTGTGGGGACTAAGCAGCAGTGGGTGGCTAAGAGGTCTGGGGCAGCAGGTCTATGGGTCTGGACCTCTGGCCACCCAGGATCAGGAAACCATACTGTAACACTCTTGCTTTCATTGTTTCCATTGACTAGTCAGGTGTTATTCTGATGGGTCTGTTTTTATAGGTAATTGACCTTTTTCCTTTACAGTTCTTAGTATTTTTTCTTCATTCTGTAGGTTTAGTGGCTTGATTATTATGTGGCAAGCAGACATTTTCAGAGGGTCTAGTCTATTTAATATTCTATAAGCTTCTTGTATCTTTATAAGCATTTCCTTCTTTTGATTGGGAAAGTTTTCTTCTATAATTTTGTTGAATATATTTTCTGTGCCTTTGAGCTCTTCTCCTTTCTCGACTCCAATTATTCTCAGGTTTTGTCTTTTCATGGTGTCTGAGATTTCCTAAACATTTAGTGTTATGACTTTTTTGGTTTTAGTGTTTTCTTTAACTCACACATCTATTTTCACTATTAAATCTTCCACTCCGGGGATTCTCTCTTCCGTCTCTTGCATTCTGTTGGTTACGCTTGCATCTGTGGTTCTGGTTTGTTTCTTCAGGTTTTCTATTTCCAGCTTTGTCTCAGTTTGTGCCTTCTTTATTGCTTCTGTTTTAAGTTTTAATTCCAAGAATGTTCCTTTCAAAAAAATGTTTGTTTTCTTTTTCTTGGTTTTATTTATTTTCTTTCTTGGATTTGCTCATCTCTTCCAATTTTTTGTTTGTATTTTCTTCTATTTCTTTAAGATAGTTTTTCTTCTATAGCTTCTATTATCTTCATAAAGTTGTTTTTAAGGTCATTCCCTTCTGTTTCCTCTTCATTGTTATGTTTAGGTTTTGATGTTGTAGAACCACCAGCCTCTTCTGGTAGTGTCATGTTCTTTTATATTGTTATATGTATTCTTGCACTGGTGTCTGTCCATTGTTTCCTGGGTTCACTCTTAGTCAGCTCTTGGTCAGCTCTTAGTCAGTTGTGAGCTGGGTGGTGTCTTTACTAATTGCAGGGGCTGTTCTTAGTTGGCTTTTAGTTGGCTGTAGGCCAAGGAGCTGTGTGTCTCCAGTTGTCACAGGGGTCATTCTTAGTCATATCTTAGTTAGCTCTTAGTTGGCTTAGTCAGCTGTGAACCAGGAGGCTTTGGGCTCTCCAGTTGTCAGAGTGTGATTATACTGATTGAGGTTTTGGTGGGGTTTGGCTCGTGGGATGTCCCTCCAGCTGTGTTTTGCTGGGGATTAAGTTTCGGGTGGGCTCTCCCAGTTTTCTTTGGTTTAGGGCAGGGCTGGGTGTGGTTGGGGTGCCAGGGCCAGTGTCTCCAGGCCAGGGTTCAGAGACAACAGTCTCTGCTTGGCCTGAGGGTCTGGGTGCCACTAACCTCTTAGTCAGTTGTAGACCAGGAGCTAGCTGGAGTTTTCATCATTCCTGTCATGATAACTCCAGCATTTCTCCACACACTGTCTCCAGAGCCCTGCTGAGGAAAGCATAGTCAGAGTCTAAGTTGAAATAGCAACTCCAGCAGCAAGGAATTCAGTTCAGGGGAGTGAGTAAAAGAATCAGGTATTTGGTGCTAGTGAGTGTTCCTGGAGCTTCTCGGGTTCTGCTCTGAAAAACTGATAGTACTTTTCTTTTTATTTTGAATGCAAAGTACTTTGTGTCTCTTAGAGATCATAATACCTCTTTTGGGTAATAATAATAATAATAAACCTTCTATCAACCCTCACCTCTAAGACTTTCATGAGTTTAAATTGATACTATTGCCCTGATATTAACTACATAATTATCAAAGTAGCTGTACAGTGATAATTCACTGAGGTCATTCAAAATGGATACATGTATGCAAGGGTCTCCAAGTATGTATGTGTGTAATGATAAAAACTGGTACAAGATGGAATGGAGGGGATGGCTAGGGATTGTCTGGTGTGTTTTAAATCATAAATTTATTATCCACTAAGGCTCAACTAAGCAACTATGCACTCATTCCTAGATGGTAACAAAGCATTTCCCCAGACCTCCTGTAATTCACAATAAATTTCTCTTGACATAGATTTCATGCTATATACTTATATAATGTATGGTTATCATTTAGACCAGACTTCTAATTCCATATTAGTGTTGACTCCACTTTATTTTTCTGTCAAGGAAAAAAAGTTTCAGAAGAAGTCCCTTTATTGATATAAATAAGAATTTTTCCCTCTAAACGATATATTTCTAGGCAAATTACAGTGATTGAGGAAAACTAGACAAGTAAACAGAAAAAAAATAGTTTCTGAATAAGAATACTGCATTACATAAAAATTTCACAGATGAAAAACAGGGTGATTGCCATCTGAATAATGATAGCAATATAATAGTCACCATCCACAAAGCAGCAATAATAAAGAACATTAAGAACAGATTAAAGAAGCTGAGTTCCTCAGAATCATACTATTTTTCCCACTAAGGCCTTGACTAATTCACCACATACTTTTCCTTTCTTCCAATTTTTTTTGAAGGAAAACTTTTTTTTCTGATTTTCCTAGGCCACCTGGTGTGATGATTTGAACTTCACTTTCTCATCTTAGAGATGAGAAATTGAAATGACATCAAAAAATGAAAAGGCATTTGTGTGTCATTTAGCAGAAATGAGGACTTATGCAGTGTTGGGGGAGGTGGAGTTTCAGTTACAGAGAGGCTAAGGAGAGTACTTGATGCTCGTATGTACCACAGCTCTCTTCTGGGTACCATTTCCCCCTGTGGGAAGGCTCTCAGGACTCTCTTTCTGTGGCCTGACACTACAGCTAGACTGGTCTCCTGTGGAAGTCCACACAAGAAGTTTCAACCCATAGTTACAAAATCTCCACTCTCTGCTTCACCTGACAGTCATTTACCTAATCCTCAGCTGCGTTCTCCTACAGTTGCAGACAGAAAGGATCTGACAAAGTAAGTCCCATTAAACACAAAGGATCAGTAGGCAATAAATGTCACTCGAGTCACCAAGGGAATAAAAAGCCAAGATACCTGGAGCTTCTAGAGAATATATCTTAAAAGACTGCAAATTGTGCCCTGAGGTTACCCAGTTTCAAGTCAAAGACAAGTTCTGTGTCAAAGTTTGCCTCAGTTTTATACAGAGAAATCTAAACTTCTGTGACATACTTTTGTTGTTTTATTTTAACATGCAATAGTTTTATTGTATATAAATTAATTTGAATTATTGGGTGACCACTAGTTAATTTAAAACACCTCGTCAAATATAAAAAGTTGCTAATGCTGCTGCCGCATACACCACGTTCTAATAGGCACCAGGGATATTTGAAATTTGTACCCAATTTAATTTTCAAAACCCAATATAATTCAAGCAGGTGGTGTAGGCAGACCTATAAATACAGCTACTTGAGAGACTCAGGCAGGAAAGGGAAAGATCAAGGACATTCCAAGCTACAAAGTGAGCTTAAGATAATTTAGTGAAACCCTGTCTCCATATTTAAAATCAAAAGGGAGAGTGGGGTGGAATAATAACTCAGTGGTAGAGCCCTTACCTGGTAAGCATGAGACTCCAGCTTCAATCTCTAGTAATAAGAACATACAGAAATATAAGTCATAAATGAACATTTGTATTGTTATCTGCTGTTATTATTACCGCTTATATTTTGTGGAAACTCAGAATCAAAGAGGTCAGATAAAATGTTCAGGAAATAAGGTGGCATAGTGATAACTTGAATCCAAATCTTTCTGTCTCCTAAGGAAATACTTTCTTTTTCTTTTTTAAAGCGATACCATATGTTTATAATATTGCCTTGATAATCGACGCATTAACAAATATAGCCTTTGTAGGTGCATTGGTAAGCTTAAGGATCCTCTTTGTCATTTACTTTGGGGCATTATGGGTAACATAAATGATATGAATGGTTTGAGCACAGGTAGAAGAAGCACTCTCCCGTCTTATTTTCAGGCAGTTCAATTGCCCATCACTCTTGAGTTGTTCAGCCCATCAATGGAAGCAGAGTAGAACTGAGTTATCCCCATATTTGTTTTTTGGTTCCTTTTATGACATATTCATTGTCAAATCTGCACCTTTCTTCAAGTCTTTCCTGCTAGGAATATGCTTTCATTCTCTCCATCCCCACCCATCTTGAAGTTTAATCTTACCGATTTGGGTTCAATCTGTTTGTCCATAATGACAACTCCAACCTGTGCCTACATCCCTGATCTATTACAAGTCCATCCCAAAAAGCCTATTAGGCCAAATGCTTCCATGTATCCTGGAGTACTTGACCTAAATGAAAATGACTATAGCATTGAACCAAAAATAAGTCTTGAGACTACTCATGTTTAGTTAGATTTATGTGTAATGTTGTGCACTCTAGAACTTGATAGTCATTGATTTGATGAAGTAGAATAACTTACTAATGCATGTGAATCTTAAATCTTCAGTAAGATTGTTAATTCTCTGAGTGTGTAGATTGGGGTGCTCTTTACCTTGTATGTCTCTAACAAAGTTCTGGGTATAAGTACATACTCAATGGGCAACCCTCTCTGTGCTTACCTCTGATTATAATCAATTGAGGCCAAATTGACACACTGTTTATATAGGATGGTGTTGATCAGTACAGTGTTCAGGTTTCAAAAGATCCATGGCATTTCAGAGGCTTCTAAGTTAAAAATAAATATACTTGCTAAGGAGAGAAAACACACCAATAGTCTAAACGCTTTTACTCTTAGTGAATCGGCAGCTGCTTCAGTCAGACTGCTGTTTTTATTATTTGAACATTTAGAGTATAAAATATAGATCAATTTTAGGCAATTTCAACTCATAATTTTGGTTATGGAATTGAAACCAGGATTTTTCCTGGAGTTCATTTATTCCTAAGCTTTCACCAGCCCCAAAACTGAATATCATTCTTGATGAGCTTTTATTTATTTATTTTTAAAATTTATTTATTTTGCTTGTATATGACTGTGCAAACACAAACACATTATGGCACATGTATAGAGATCAGGGCCAAATGTAGGTACCGGTTCTCCCCTTTGGCCATGTGTGTGCTGAAGAATGAACTCACCATGCTCAGTATCAGGTGCCTTTTCCTGCTGAGCCATCTCACCAGCTAAGATTCCTATTCATATATTCCAAATGTCTTCGTAAATTTCAAAGCTTTTAGGCATTGCATAGGGGAAAGGAAGTGCGGTGAGCTGATCCTAAAATCATTTTACAAGCTATTAAGATAAGGCACACCGTCTAGTAGTTCTGGCATTTACCTTGCCGTGTTTTATTGTTTTCAATTACTTCAGGTTCATACATCAAAACCTTAAGATGAACCAAATTCTCTTGATGAAACCAAAACGTAGACAGTGATGGTACATGACTGATAATTACTTGTTTCAACTATTGGGAAGGCTCAAACAGGAGAATTATGAGCTCCAGGGCAGCCTAAGCAATACAAACAATACAGTGAAATGTTGCTTCAAAACAATAAAAAATATGTTGTCAAAATTTTAGGCCCATGTTCCATCTCCTAAAATGAGGGATAAGATATTGTCTGATAATTGCCATGTAGACTGTAGATTCAAACACAAGATCCCCAAATGCTTAAGTTGGCATCATTCATTAACTGTAACCTCAGTAATCATGAAGTAAATTACTGACCAAGTAGATAAAGATTGAACTGTGTCCTGGGAGGCAGGGACCTGGGCTTCTGTGAACCGAGAAGAAAAGCAAATTCCAAAGACGAGGGACTCCTCAAGCGAACACAGACTCGCTAACTGTCTCAGCACCAGGGCCGACAAGGGCTGGCCACACCCTCTGCTAGCTGGAGAAAATGCCTCTGGACCAGCTCTTACCTCAGTTTTATTTTGAGAACACTGAAAGATAGAAGCGAGAAACTCAGAGATGATAAATGGAGGTGAGAACTAGGGAGGAATGGAAGACGAGAAAGAACATTCTAGAACACTAATACTCATTCCTCAGGAGTAATAAGCAGTGCATGTTACATAATAAACCCAGGGATTTGAATATTAAATGCAATTATATGAATTTATTCTTTAAATAATGTCATATGCTCCCTCTAGAGTTGCTGGCATTATGATTTGTAAACAATTGCAATTAATTATTACTTACATAATAAGCCCATAGTGCTACCTGCTAATAATGCCAACAGATGAAGAAGCGATTTTTTGATGAATGAATGTCATTGATAGAACTAAAGTCATACAATACAGAGGATGTTATTCACTCAGTAATCTGAATGTTTTACAATAGGTCATTTTTTTTCTAAAGTAAGATTGTATTCTATACGGTAAAATGACCTCCAATAAAATAAATATTAAATCCTTTTATAAGATAGTTGAGAAAATAGTTATTGTTTATGGTTTAGTGTTTATTCCTATTTATTATGGACAGACACTTTTTTTTTACAAAATAAGTTTATATTTATTTCTTTTTATATTTATTTTTTTATTTTAAAAGTTCTTTTTTCATACCAACCTTTGCTCCCCCTCCCTTCCCTCCTTCCAGTCCCCCCTCAGTGTCCCCCACCCCATGCCCCCATCCATTTCCCAGGGAGGCCCAGGAATCCCAAGGTGGGTCACTTCAATCTGGCATGTACAGTTGAGGTAGGATGAACATACGTTTTATATAAAACCTGCCTATTATTTCTTCAATTAAAAATTGAATTAAATTTAAATTAAAAAATTAAAATGAGATTAAATCCTTTTCCCTTTTTTTCCAACCCATAAAATGTTCTCTCCTTCATTCCTTCTTAAATTGACCACCTCGTTTTGATTATTGTGACATACACACATATAAATACACAGATATGACCTGTTGTGTCCATTCAGTGTGGAATGCATGTGTATAATTGATGGCTGACCATTATGTATTTGATAATCAATTAGGAGACTCATCTCTAGGAAAGACCAATCTTCCCCTCTCAGTAATCAATAATTGCCTGTAGGTTTTTGTCTAGGAAATGGGGCTTGGTGAGATTTCCTTCTTTCATAGAGCTTGTCTATTGGTGGTGTCATCCTTTGGTCTAGTTTAGGCAGCCATATGGTTGTAGTATCAGGGTGTCACTTCCTTTTCATTTCTAGTAGGCACAATCGCACAGCCTAGCTGTCTGGCTCTTAGAATATTTTGAGCACTTCTATGATGGTTCCTGTGCCTTCCTCACAGGGCTTGTGTTGAAGTTGTATCCACTTGGAGCTGGGATCCACATGATTCATTGATCTCTTCATGTATTTTTCTGCAATGATCTTTGTTTGCTATGTAGAGAATTTTCTTTGATAAGGGATGAGAGCTACACATATCTGTGAGTATGAGAAATTTTGGAATGTATTTAGGAATTATGCTGGTCTGATAAAGTATGTAGAGGTCAGCCTGCAGCAGCCAGGGTTTAGCACTGTTTACTGTCCTGCAGTGTTTACAGGAACCAATTGATCCATTTCCATTATCAGGACCTATGCCCAAACACGTGCTGCAATTTAGGAACAAGGAAATTAGCAGAGGACAAAGAAGCTGGCTACCAACAGGTGTTGCTTGTGAGCTACAGGGGTTACTCGAGGTCAAAAAGCAACTCTAGTATATAAGGCTTTCCCTGAGCTTCAACAAAGGCCATTCTTGGTTCAAAAGCAACATGTGTGTCTGTTTCAATCTGTAGGCCTTTGCTCTGCAAAGCTTGCTCTGTGATGCTGGCGTTTACAGATGGAGACCCTCAGTGAGATTCAGATGTTATAAAATAGAAATTGGTTCTCTTGGAAGATTCATGACCTCTCAGACCCAGATAGTTGGCTTGACTTTTTAATGCTGAACTTCTATTTTTGCATAATTTTATTTGTAAGGAAGAGTAGAGCACAAATTCTGTATGGACATTTTTTTTTCAGTGTGAATTTTAATTTAAATTAACTTAGTAGATATTTATAATTATCCAAAATAGGAATTAACAGATAAGTTAGTAAACAGAATATCATCCAAACTCTTTAGACAAATAATTAAAAGAATAAAGAAGGAAAGTGTGTAAAGCTGCCCTAAGAAGTGCAAGGATAGTACTTTACTAGCTAGCTGGTGTTATATTGACGTTCTAACAGTCTCAGGTCAGTATCTCAGTTCTAAGAAGAGCTGCCAGGGCATTCAGAAGCAAACCCAGGATTCCTAAATGCATCATTTATTACATTTGCACATGGGTGGGGAAGCAAGTAGAGTTTGTGGTATTCTAAAACATTGATGCAGGTTTAGTAATCTCAGCAAGGAAAACTTAAGACTTTCAGCAATTAAATAATTAGACCCAGAACACGACTTGAGCTTATCCAAGCTATCACGCCTCCTGGGAAGTCAGATTTCTGTCGTATAGATATATTGAGTCAGTCAGAACCAACTCTTGAGGATAACTACAGAGTGAGGCCAACACGCTCTCCCCACCCCCACCCGCTCAATTCTGCTGCAAAATCACAAACTCATTATTGTTTCCAGCCAAATGTGTTTGTTTATCTCTCTTAGGAAGAAGAAGAAAAAATCCCCTATCTGGCTATCAAAAATATTGTCCCTTTGAACATTTCCTGTTCCTGATGATGATGAAAACAAAATGCTAAGGTTCTAACTGGTGATTGTATTATAAGTGTAGTAAATAGCCTTGACACAGTCCAGCTTGCAGTCAAGCTGACCCATCTCTTTCAAAAATTATTTTTTACCTGAGTGTAGAATATTTAACAATATGCTATTAACATGAAGACGGAAGCTGGCCAGACTGCCCTTCTGCAGTAATTTTCTGTTGGCATAGTTACAGCATTCTCTGTTCTTTACCACTTGGATTCTTTTATTAGTCGATTTGGTGGCAAATCCCTCTTCTTTTATCTTAGACTTACAGAGATAAGATTTTGGAACATTTTCTTCTTGACTTATATCAACGTATGGTTATACCATCTTAGCTGAAAAGCTGTGAGGATCCAGCTGACCTGAACACACAAACAATAGCATTAAGAAACCGTGGGAACTCAGGGACATTTGAAAAAGAACTAGGCATCTGTAGTTAAGGATTAGTGTGTTCTCTCAAAAGTTCAAATGCTGGAAGTTTAGTCCCAAATTTAATAAAATGGAGAGGTGGTGACAAGCTGTTTAACAGGTGGAAATCCACAAGAGTCAATTCAGTTATGAGATCTACTCTCATGAATGTACTAAAGTCCATCTCAAAAGACTAGGTTCGTACTCTTAGGACAGGATGGGATCCTGCATGACTGCATTACTGACTGTTAGATTGATTTGCCACCAAACACATCAGCATCTCTGACTGCTCTGTGGTTATTCGACTTGTGTCCTACACATGTCAGCTTATCATCCGTCATATAGAACTAATCAACAGCCAAGCAAAAAAACAGGGTTGTATTCTTGAACTTCCACAAAGCCATGTCTTACAGCAACTTCTTTAAAGTTACTAGCCTCAGATGTCTTATTAAAGCAACAGAAGAACTCAGACTACCCTAGAGGCCAATAAAACAGATTCAAATAAAGTCTTTCCAGTAAGTGCCTTATCTTATCCAAAGAGAAGGACTATCTGGACAAGGCAAGGAATTCTCTGATTGGTAGAGATAAGTGTTACTGAAAGTCAATTAATTATGACTTGTTATTTTGCATAGCAATTCCTCTACAATAATTCATTATAAATTCTAAACAAAGATCTCCTTAATGTTGTTTCCTGGACATTTTTAGAATCATAGCACTTTTGGTTTGAAAAACTGTTCTAAGTGCTAAGGAAATATGCATGTCAGAACTTGTTCTTTCCTAGCATACTGCTGGGTTCCTCTAATGACAGGTGGCTCATTTCTCCCTCCAGATTTAAACATACCCTTCCCTCTCTGTTCATCTTATGCTTTCATTGACAATGAGCCAAAATTTGTTTTCTTGTAAGTTCATCTATTGTCTTAATTAATCTTAGAATTTTCTCTGTAATGGAGGATCAAGGGAGAACAGGGGAATTTATATGTTGTGGCAGACATTCAACCTAAAGGTAGGGGTATGAAAATACATATTAAAAAAACTTACTATTTCACAGTCCAGTTATAAATATAATTGGAGGGAACAGTAGAAAGTGTGCCATATGAGGATAAATGAGAGGTAGCGGAAATTAAAGGTTTAATCAAGGATGATGGTGATAGGGAGGCGGAGTAGAAAGAGGGTTAAGAAAAACCAAGGATGTATGAAAAGCTTTATGAAATTCACTAGACAGGATTTAAATTTCAAAATATAATTTTAAAAGCATTTGAACCAAAATACCGTGTTTGCGTGGACAACGGTACTTCCAGAAAACATGAGTTAATAAATGGAAGCTGCAGTGTCAGCTGTGGGGGTACTTTCAAACAAGTTATTGGTCAGGGAGACCACAGAAGCCTCCAAAGCAACATGTGCAATTGCTACTTCTCTTGGCTAATGGCCATTACTATATGGTGAGACCGTACTGTTGAAGAAACACACATTCTTACTGTAACACATAAAGAAAACAGTCATACATGAAATACACGTTTTCCCTGTTTAGAATTCTCCAAAAAGAATTAGCCTAAAATATTAGAACATTAGAAATGTTTGTGTGTTTTATAAAAGAATCAAAATCAATACAGAACAGACATGAAGCCGCATGTGTAAGTAACACATCCACCCTCCCACAGTCTTTTCATTTCTCTTGTAAAAATAATGAAAACTCTGCAAAAAGCACTAGGGGGTCTCTCTACCACTGAAGAGGCCACAATGAAAGGAGTCACTGTTGAAAGAGGCCACTGTTGACAAAGAGGCCACTGCTGAATGAGAGTTCACTGTTGTATGAGGTTTCTGGCCCAGACTTTCCGGCCTAGCTTCATGGCTGGGACTGAAGACCCACAGTCCCATAGTCCCACTGAAACACACAAACACTTACATTAATGTACACTGATTAGCCTAGAGCTCTGGCATATAACTTGCTAACTCTTTACCCTTAAACTAACCCATGAGTCTTGTCCTGTTCAGCCATGCGGCTCGGTACCTTGTCTCAGAGCAGCATAGTTGTCCTCTGTATCTTCTGGCTTCTCTAGCAACTCTGTGACATCACTGCTCTGTTCTTCATGTTCCCAGAGTTTTCTTAGTTTGGTAGCCCTGCCCAGACTTCCTGTTTGCCTTTGGCCAATCAGCATTTTTATTAAACCAGTAGGCAGGACAATTATTTACAGTGTAACAACATAATCTCACTACAGTTCATTGCTGAAAGAAAATCCACTTCTGGAAAATAGCTTATGTAGTGAACTGGCCTCTGGTACTCCTGTAATAACAAGTGTTCATGATATTATGAAGTATCCAAACAAAGAAAATTCAAGTTACTGATGGCTAGTATTTTTTTTTTAATCTGTTAAATGCTCAAGGCTGGTCCTAAACATATTTACCTAAATCTGGACCCTTATCTCCTTTCTTTGCTAAAGCTGTCCAACCCAAAACTAGGAAAGGAAAGTCCCATGGCAAACTGGCAAAACCACTTAATGTCCCCAATACCTTCTTTCTTGTCTATGCTCTTCTCTTTTAAGAAATTCTGCTACCTACTACTATCAACTATGTCTAAGAGTCTTCCTGCCTTTTAAATCTTTAATTAGCAGAGAAAAACCAATCCAATCAATAACCTAGATGGTGACAGAACCATTAGTCTAATTGAATGCTACCTATCTCTCCCTTCATCTCTGTCTATCTGTGAATCTATCTATGTATCTATTGATCATCTATGTATGTATGTATGTATGTATGTATCTATGTATGTATGTATGTATGTATCTATCTATCTATCTATCTATCTATCTATCCATCTATCTAGTACTGGAAATTTAATCTGAGGACCTCATACATGCTAGGTAAACATTCAACCTCTAGCTACATCCCTAGATAAGAAACATGTTTTTAAAGTGGACTACTAGATTCAAATCATGAGTATAGTAAAAGAGGAGACTTCTCCTTAAACCAAATGTAACAATCTATTTTATATTAAAAAATTAAGTCATTGTATCTCATAACTATTTCCTGGAACAGTTACATCTTGTCTCTTGGTGAAATTGCCATTTTAAAGTAATTTGAATAAACGTTAATGATTTTCTGTGAAGGAGATCAAGGTCTGAATCCAGAAGGCAGTGTCTGAATCCTACCCTCAGGCCACATTACAAGTTCAAGGGATCTAACCCTGTGTTCCAGTTTCCATTCTTTCTAAGGAGATAAGCATAGACTTGCCTCACAGTTTTAAGTGGGTAAGTAGACATAAGTTATTTAGAATATTGACTTTAAAAACAGCTATCTGGAAACATACATTACTGTCCATATGGTGCTGTTGAGACTGTTCATCTCATTATTTTCTCTTCTCTGAGGCCAGTATGCCTTATGGACTTATCAGCTAAATGCCTGTTCTGGCTCTCAGGCAATTGACTGTTAACCTTGGAATAATACTTGCTTCTGTTACTAGTTTGGACATGTACAAATACAATATGCATTTTTCTTTTGCTCCTACCAGTGGTGGAAGGATTATAGAACCTTAGTGAGAGAAAATTTAATTATAAAAGCACTTTATTGGCAATCTCACTCAATTATGTCCTATGACACTTGTAAATACTGAGGAAAAAATACGATTCAAAATAACTGCTTAACCGTTTCCCAAACAGGTAAGTGTGTCCACTAACTCTAAGACTCTCGTGGCTTACTGAAAAACTCATATCCATCACCTAGTAGTACTGTGAATAGTGGCTGTAAGTACAATGAAAAGCAAAACATGCCAACGCACTTTTCAGCTCTCTTTTGCTATGTCTTTACGTGTCAGTGTGGCTGCTAGACACGGTCCTGTGCCATCCCCATAATCTGGATTTATCTGCCTCACCCATGTGGAAATGGCTAGACTGAACACCTGGACTGATATTTGAGGGACTTTGTTACATTCCCACATGAAGAAGCAGCATAAACACATACACCACAAGAGTCCTACCATCCAAAATATTTCAGAAAGCATTAATCAGGTTAGCAAATTAAGTTCTCCTTAAGGAAAAAAATACTTGATTATTTTTACAGATCCTTCTACAAATTCTAGTTAGTATTTGAAATGTTGTCTTATGTTTAAATTTATTCATTTCAATTTAAAGACTATCTTCATATCTCAGACATACATCATTAGCCATCCACATGCACACTTCCACATAAAATTGTTAATTTTGCTTTTTTTCCTGAGCTAAGAACAACCCAGGGCTTTATGCTTTACAAAAGAAAGCAGGAGACATGGACTTCCTGGGAACTGACTCAAGTGCTTTAGAGGAGAAGTAAGTGTCTTCCACAGCTAAGCTATCTCTCTAAGCTCTGCTGCTTGGATCTAAAATCCACTCATTTATGAAGCATGCTTGGTCTGACCAACCTTGGGTTCTTCTTTTCATGTGAACCATAGTTCTTGGGTGCATTATTTTAGTCAATGTATACTATCAAGAAAGCTAATGAATCTGTTTTTGTCATATTTTGAGAAAATGTCCAACTATTTACTAAGAAGCTGGTTTTTCTAACAGTTACTATTAGTTTGAAAATCCCTTCACTTCTTTTAATGTTTTGAGACTCTTAGAGAGAGCATCTTGCTATGATTCAGGTAAGTGTTCACCAAAGACCCATATAATTAAGGCTGTTGATATTTGAAATACTGTGGTCCTTTAGGAGGTGGAACCTATTAGAAGGGCATTAATATTGGGGTGTGGCATTAAGGTGATTGTTGGATTCTGATCTCCTTATCTTCTGCTTCTTTTTTGGCTTTCTAATTTTTTAATTATAATTTTCATTAAAACTAATGTCATCTCCATCCATGTATTCCCCTGTTCCCCATTCCCTGCCTCTGCCCAATCCATCCCAGACAGCCCTCAGCCTCGCCCCTCCCCACACACCTATCCCCTCCCCACAAGGGCAAAAAGCCCCAAGGTTAGCCAGCCCAACAAGGTACATCCACTCCAGGCAAGTTCAATTCACTCATCCCAAAGTCAATGGTGGTCTAGGTGTTCCTCTATAGGGAATAGGCTCCACGGTGTCAGCCCACGAACAGGAACACAGTCTGATCCCACCCCTCATGACTCCTCACACTCACGGCAGTCAAAAGCTGCCCACTCCTGGATCTTCAGCTTCTTAAAGAGAAGGTAAGTACTTCGAATCCTCCACATACTCCCTGCCCTTGAGCTCTATGTTGACCCCTCCCACCGAGGCTTTTTGAAACCTGAGTCAAGTAAACTTGAGGTCTTGAAATTGTTATAACAATACAAAGCTAACATGTCCTTATTTTCGTTTGTTCATTGTGTTTCTTCTTTTATGTTAGCATCTTCCAGATTGGTAACTATTTTGTAGGCATCATTATGTCCTCTTTAAAAATTCAAATTATTTATATGATGAAATATAGCTCATTCACTTTATATGTTTAGAGTTGATTAAAAAAAAGAAAACTCTCTTCAGTAAATACAACATTTTTCTCCCTGTGAAATAAATGTGTAATTATCCAAAACTCTAGGAATGCTTGTTAATCCTTTATGTTGCTTCCTCTAAAAATGAAAAACAAAGTGTTAGCATCTTAAAAAAGCTTCCCAAACCATGGTGACATCTGGCCAAGACTGCTGCCTAGGACCATGTTGGGGTCTGTGATCCTATCACAGAAGGAGTCTGTTTTCATGTCTGTGGCCCAGGTTGCCACCAAAGGCCACTGTTACAGTTAGGTTTCTTGACCCCAGGTGGCCAGAGGTCCAGACCCACAGACCTGCCACCCCAGACCCCTTAGCCGCCTGTAGCTGCTCAGGCCCCCAGAAATGACTCAGACACTTATATTAATTTCATGCTGTTTGGCCTATGGCTCAGGCACATTGCTAGCTAGCTCTTACATCTTAAATCAACCCATTCTCATTAAACTGTCTGCCACCTGGCCGATGACTCACCTGTATTCCTTACATGCTTAACATGGTTAAAATTTGGTGCTCTCACTGCCCAGGGTTCAATTCCCAGTCAGGGAACAAAAAAAAAAAAAAAAAAAAAAAAATCCCAGCAGTCCCTTTTAATGGAGTTGACCACTTTTCCTTCAGGAGCCCGGGACACTGGATAAGCATCTTCGGACCTTATCAGCTGACACCTGAATCCCACCACCACAGGCCACACAAGATGTCTGAGGATCATGGTGTACTCTGGGCCAAGGCTGCTGCTGAGGACCAAGTCTAAGTCTTTGACCCTTCAGCATCCAGAGTATGAGTTGTCTGTGGCTCCTCTTACCACCAAGGACTGTGCACATGACTGGGATCCAATCAGCCACCTGAGAACATTTTGGTGACCAAGGCCCATGTTGCCACCAGGGCCATACTGATCCAGGTGACCTGTGCTACCTTAGCCACATGATGATGTCTGGCTGGAGTTACTGATAAAGGTCATGTCTGGCATGGTCCTACTGAAGCCGGTGTCTCTAATGGTGTCTGTGTCCTGTGTTAGCACACAGAGTCATCAGAACCATGCTGTGATGATCCAGCCCTGCCCTTCACTGGCCCTGAGATAACTGATTCCTCCCCTGATTCTATAGCAGGAGAGCTAGTCCCACCTCTCAGGGGAGAACTGGCCCAGCAGTTGGGAAAGATGACTCTACCCCTCATTACACGTATGCATTTCACCTGGGCAGCACACTAGAGCTGACCCTGTGGTCAGGGACAGATGGGCCAACTCTGAGGGTGGGAAAGCAGGAGAGCTGATCCTGACCCTCTCATCTGCCATGTGGTCACATGATATAGAAAAAAGATGCCCTCAGCCCCTCACCCATTGCCATGCAGCCAATGAGAGACCTGATCCTCAGGATCACAAGAAAGAGCTAACCTTGACCCTCACTGGCTACAGCACACAAGAGAGCAAGCTCTGCACTGTCTGGACAGCGCACTAGAGCTGACCCTGTTGTCATGGACACAGGTGAGCTAGTCCTGCAGGCCTGGGAACAACAGAGCTGACCTCCTTCCTTAGTCTGCCATGCAGTGGCAAGGGTAGGGGAAAGATGCCCTGCTTCCCTCTACTCTTTGCAACCTGCTACAGGCAAAAGACCTGGCCTCTTGGTCACAAGAGAGACCTATCCCACCCCTTACCAGCTGTTGTCAGGTGTGCAGATGTGCCAGCCCTGAGGGCATGAGAATAGGAGAGTTAATCCTACTCTCCTTCTTTGAATGATTCCCATATAAGTTATTGGAAGAAAGAACTCCCCACTCCACCTCATCTGAGAAAAACAGTAGAGCTGGTCCTGGTGGTATGAGTATGTGTGACCTGGATCTGAGGACCTGAGAGCAGGAGAACTGGCCTTGCTCCTTGCTATAGACTGCATTGAGTGAGCTAGCCTGGACAGTGCTGGAGAGCTTGCCCACGTAGAAATGATGTGGGAAGTGGGCTGATCAACCCAGCTACCACACAGGCCCAGTACCATGGCTATGAGCTGACTCATCCCAACATTCATCTCATCTATAAACTGTTGTAGCAGGTAAAGGGGACATACCTACAGATCCAAAACAGCAGGGTCTTTATGACACAAGACAACATAAGATATCAAAGAGGAGCCCAGTGAGACCCATTATAGGTGGGGTACCAGAAACCAGAGGCCTCAAGCCAGACCAACGGCCCCTGACAACAAACACTTGCAAGTAGAGATGAATGAACTAAAGGGTCAACTGTAACTCAACAGGCCACACTACAGCATCTACAACAAGGTCCCCCCCCACACACACACACACATACACCTCTTTTTTGTCCTGTTTCTTGTTTTGGGAAGAAGGCTGCAAGGGAAGAGGATGGATGAAAGGAAATGGGAAATAAGTGGGATTGGAATGCATGATGTCAAATCCACAAAGAATTAACAAAAGTTTTAAAAAGAAGAAGAAAGCTTCCCAAAGCCAATTCCAACAGATACCAATAATATAATACATATATCTGATATATATAGCAGACATTATATATTTCTTGACATTTTAATAAACATATCCAAAGAGAACTGGTCCTCAGACTCAGTTAACTAACATAGTATTTAACACAGATATTATTTTCCCTTTCTTACCTTATTCTTCTGTGGTAATGACACATCACTTCTATCCTCTAACCAAATTTTGATTTAATACAAATTACAAGTTGCTGCCAAAATTCTGTTTACTAAGTTTGCAAAACTTACTCATCCTGCATAAATGTCTTAGCTCTGTAACAGCACAGGTATTTTCAAGACACTGATTTCATTTTCTTTGTATATAGTTCCATGTCGTGGCTTAGAAATCATTTAAGTGCTCCCTTGGGAGTTCACATGTTAAAAGCATGGGCCTTGGTGATGATACTGGACACAACGGCACCTTTAAGGTGTGAAGTCCAGTCAGAGAGCTTTTGGTTGCTAGAAGCATTCCTTAGTAGAGGTTAGAATTCCAAAGTTGTCACAGAAAAAGTGTCAAATGTGTAAGCCTGGGCTGCTTTCTGTTTTGCTCTCTAAATTCTTGCTTTTGCACATATTTATCAGAGGCAGAACCTTTGGAACTCACCCAGCCTGAGAACCAAACAGAACTATGAACTAAATAAATCTCTAGCACTTATAAAGTTAGATTATCCCAGACATTTTATTACAGGAATAGAAAATGAATTGATACAGTATAGGAAATAGGTTTATTATATCATATGATAATTATATTTTTAATTTTTTGAGGAAACCCAATACTATTTTCAATACGGCTGTACCTTTTTGTATTTCTCTAAAGTAATGTTTTATTTTTGTCTATCACCTTATGTATCTATTCATCTCCTTTAAAAAAACTAAATTTATTTGGAAAACTACTTTATTTGGAAACATTGTTTTTTAAGTAAAATAGTAATTAGAGCAAAGGAAAAGAAGATAGAAACAGAAGACATATAGAAGAAAGTCTAAATACTGCTTTCATTGAAATATGACATCCATATTTAGAAAATAAAACAGCTTTAAGCTAAAATTTTTTGGAAGTTTTATTAGCTATTTCAATAGTACCTGAGATACAATGATTACGAAGCATGGTACCCTCGAAAACTCCATAGTACAGTTTTTAAAAATAGGATTTGTGAAAAAGAGACCAAGAAAACTGTTTTAGGATGTGGTGGTTAACACAGATGCCCAGCCTGACTGGACCCAGAAGTACCTTAACTTCTGCACATGCCTGTGAGAAATTATTTGGATTAAGTTTCTTTAGGCGGGAAGATCCACTCCAAATGTAGGCAGCACTATTCCAGGGGCTGACATTCTGGATGGCACAAAAGGGAGAAAGCTAGCTGAACACAAGTCAGCAACACCCTGCTTCCTGACTGTGGTCGGCAGCTGCATGCTCCTGTTATCATGATTTCCCCTTCAGAACTGGTGTGCTGGGACTTACCCTTGTTTCCTTAAGATGCATTTTGTCACAGCAACATGTAAAGAAACTAATGAACTTTGAGGTAGGACATAAGTTGAAGACAAGTGATAGATTAGTCAAATGTCCCAGAATACAGAAATAGAGGCTAGAATTGCTCAAAGGAAAAGAAACAACCTGTCAGCAGAGCTGGTGTTTTTGAGGAAGTAGTTGGAAGAAAGGGTTTTGCATAACTCTGACAAGAGGACAATAGAGAGCAAAGGTCAAGAATGAGCCAAGATGCAAAAGCATGACCATCTATTAGGCAATTGGAAAAGAATTAATGATAATCCGGTGAGGGTTAATAGCATTAAATAGCATCAAAAATATAAGCAGGGAGAGTCTTTTATGTTGTCAGGTGTATCTGGATTATAGTATCTTTATGTAAGATGGGAGGGTAAGAGAGTGGCCAAGCCAATGGAATGTAAATAATGATGGGTCATAAATTACAGCTTAAGAAATCTGGACTTTATTCCACAAGCAGTAGGATCAAACACTACCTTAATCAGAAAATGAGAATAGATCTCATTTTTCTTCCAAGAAAAATACTTATATAGGTTCCAGAAATTGAACTGAACTTTTCCTTTAAGGCCGTTGGTGATATACAGAAAACCTCACTCTCAGAAGAGCTGAAGGATTTGACTCAAGACCAACCAGGGGATTCACATTCAAAATCACTTTTAAAAAATGGTCCACAAACTACTGTCACTGGATGCTAGAGTAACTCCTGTCATACTGCCTCCCGTTGCCATCACTGGCAAAATGGGATCCATAGAAACTGTCCTTCTCACCTGCTCTCCTTGGAATCTGGCTGTTCACGAGAAGTTGCAGTTAGCAATCCCCAGTCTCATGCCTGAGGCCTTAGTACTGAGCAGAACTGGAAAGCAGATCTTTGAGCTCTGCCATAGAAAGACAGGGTCCGTAAAGCAGAAACATCTCCAGTTAAACTGTCTTGGACTGCAGCCCACGTGCTGGCTGGGCTTTCCAAGCAGAAGGCCACCTCATCTGGCATGAAGTGTAGGAAGGAATCAACACTAAGAGCATTGTGCATTGTGTTCAGGCGATCAGTGGATTCTGGTGTCAGCAGTGAGACTGGAAAAGAGAAAACAAGGTGAAGATGTAGGAGTGTGACATCTACAGAAGACAAGCATCAAGTAGGAAACCTGAGAGAGAAGAGAATCTTCAAGACAGGTAAAATGACATTCTTAACTAGACCTAGGAAAAAGGAAGGATATAGCTGATAAAGGTAGAAAGGGGAAATTAATGTATTTTGACATCTAAAGGATCAACTTTGTGATATGAATCTATTTGTTGTAATTTTTTTGTCTTCTAGTAACATTAACAAATGAATAATATATTAACAAAGTTCTAGTTGTGTTCAGTGAAGTAAACTAAAACCATTTGAGTTCTATTTTTTTGGAATAGGCATACATTATAATTTTTCAAATGATTATATAGAGAAAACAATATTAAAGAGTCATTTTTTTCAGTAAATTATCAGATGTTGCTTTTCCAGGAAATCCACTTAATGGCCATGCCAGTAATTAATGACTTACTTTGGTGTCACTGTGTAATATCTATAGGAAACATGTTTCTATGCAAACTTTGTGGTAATAGCTGCTTTAATTTAGCCAGTCTTGACTTCAAATTTAAATAATGCAGATATATTACTATCTAGCCCAACGTCAGTATGGCAGGCACTTTGGAGAATGCCAATGGGAGGAAGCAGTGGAGACCTGGCAGTCAGTGAGCACAGTCCCAGACCATTTTGATTGACAGGCACAGACTCCACCTGGCTGAGTACAGAAAGACAGAGGCTCCAGAACAGCTTTGCAAAGGCCTTGTCTGTGCTGATTGCTTTTCCTAGCTCTATTGGGTTCTTTAGGACCTCTGTTGAACAAGACACTTTCATTGTCATTTCTGGCATTTGGGCAGAAATAAGCCTTTCATTTCTTTGCATTTGTGTGTGAAGGGTGTAGATTGTTTGGGGTATGAAATGAGGCTCCCCCCATTTCAAACACAGATCTATCTTAATTGATTGCTTTCATCTGAGCAGCTTTGCCTAACTAGTCTTATATGGCCTAAAAATCCACTGTTCATGTTTCTGATTCTGACAGTCTTACAAAACCAACCAACCAAACACAAAGTGCTTCTGACATCCTTGTACAATCATAAAACAGAGTTAAGTATGTCTAGATTTATCAGAACACATTTTGCTTGCATGAATATGGTATACCTAATCTAGTAATTATTATTAAACATAATATTAGCTATTGTCATAGCTAATAATGATGATGGGAAAAGTCTGAGAATTGAAGTCATCAAACACAAATTCTTTTGTATTTGAAGGATAAGTGTATGTGTTTGGGGGATGCATGCACACACGTGTGTTTGGGAAGTATATGTGCACATGTGTATGTAGAAGACAGAGGTTGATGTCAGGCGTCTTCCTCAATCATTCCCCAGCTTATTATTTAAGATGGGCTCTGTCACTGAATTGGATCTCTTTGGTTTAGCAAAACTAGTCGATCAATGAGCTCTACCAGGAACCTTCCACTCTGACTCCCATAATCACCTATTTACAGAAAAAGAGGTGCATGTCAAGCTTGGCTTTTTAAAGAGCCACAGGGATCCAAACCCTGGTCTTCATGTTTGCACAGAAAGTATTTTAGCTATTGAACCATTTTCCCAGCTCAATCTTGGTTTCTATTATTGGTGCTGCAGACTGATTTTTAAACTGTCTGAATTAAGCAAGTCAGTCATCATATTTGACCATTGTCTAAAATGCAGAATCCAAAGCTAAGGACTTTGAGATCATTCTTGAACTGCTGTATCAATTTCTGAGTTATACATACAGATGGGTCATGAAACAGTCCAGGACCAATGGGCCGTGACCTGGTCAGGCGCTAACACAGCCTATAATGACCTCAGTGATCTGACCACTCTCCCTTAGCTCACTCATTCTTGGCTATCCAGTGATCATATGTGTGATATCGAAGGCTCTGTAAGATTTGTTTGTCAGCAACGTTCTACCATCTATTTTCAAGTCTGTAGAAAACCTCCTGTTCTTCCTGTTGATTCTTAGGAAAACCTTCTAACTCACCTGAGTGAGCTGGCTCAGACCCAGGTGAACTATCCTCATCTCCTTGGCTCCCTTTATTATTTCTTGAACATCACTTATTGGTCTATCTCAGCCAGGAGATCCAGCTCTTTAAAGCAAAGAATTTTCTTGTTTACTCTTCTATCCACTGACATAAGCCAAACTGGGAATTTTTATGAATACTCAAAAATACTTAAATAAGTCAGTAGATGAATGTTTATTATAGGAATAGAAGTAATATCATGTTATCTCTACACAACTTTTACCATAACCTCAGTTACAGACAATGAGGAACTGCCCTACCTTTTAACTAGTTCTCCAAAGAGTGAGAAATAAACTAATGATAACAAGCCAGTGATGAAATTCAAGATATTTTGTTTCCCCCTCAGATAATATAACCATATGTCGGTCATACATAGAGCTTCCCAAGAGTAATTAGACTGAGATTTATCATGAATTAAAGTCAATACAAGTATGATTGTCGCAAAAATAAGGGAGCAAACCTATGTCAGGAGAAGGATATTAGTGTTTTCTTTTTAATCCTAAGTAGGGGAGAATAGAACAAGATATCATTTGGAGAAAAATAAAATAATAGTGTGGTATCCTCAAAATTCACTTGCTCAGACCTATATTGCTTTAATTAGTGGTTGTTAGAGAGAGCAGGGGTCCCTACTAGACTTGTGGCAATGTCACAAGTATAGAAAATTTGTTTAAAGCTTCATGTGTGTGCAAGACCTTTTGTTACAATGTTTCTGACCTGGTCCGGCCTGAGGTCCAGACCCATAGACTTGCCACCCCAGACCCCTTAGCTGCCTGATGCTGCGCAGGCTTCGAAAATAACTAAGACACATATTAAGCTCATGCTTTTCACCTATGGCTCAGGCACATTGCTAGCTTGCTCTTTAATCTTAAGTCAACTCATTCTCATTAATCTGACCTGTCATGTGGCCCATGGCTCACCTGTGTCCTTACATGTTTCTTCTTTGGGCAGCTGGCTTGATCTGTCTTTGACACCGCCCTTCTTTTCCTACCTATTCTGATTCCCCACCTACTTCTTTTATGGTGATCACCAAGGTCCAAAACACCTCCTTTATTTAAAAATTGATATGCACAGCATACAGAAAGACATTTCCACATCACCTTCCTGTTTCTGTCTAATGAAAAAGGAAGGTTTCAATTTTAACATAACAAAATTACATATAACAAAATAGTTATTAAGCAAGAACTATAGTTACAATATCTAGCCTATTTTTATTTAGCAAAATTAAAGAAAATACTCTATCATCTATCTTATCTCTGTGAATCTAAAGTTTGATATCCAGTATCTTTTAAAATAACTAAGAAAAACTATACTTATAATTATCTAATTTTCAACTACATCAAAGACCACAGAAGGATATAATATTTACCCAAGTAAACCGGAAGTGCAAGCAACTTCCAAAATCTACAAATGACAGAGATGATACCTGTCTGCCTGGACAGGCACCCAAAGTTCCTTTACAAAGATGGGGAATCCATCTTTAGCCTACAGGCCCAGAGTCTCTTTTCATTTCAGTGAAGCAGGAAATCTGCTCTGCCCATTCTGGTATAGTTTATCAGCTGCTTTTCCTTTAGTCCTGAAGAATGTCTGGTAGTTTTCTCTGCAAAGCAGGAAACTGGAGGACCATCTCGGCTTGTTTGGCCAAAGTTCCTATAGGTCTTGCATGTCCAATTTAAACAGTATACTGTCAAGTAGTCAATACAAGAACAGTTTCTTGTTCAGTGGCTAACATTGCCACAAAGAAAGTAAATTCCACATAGAGCTTCTTTGATGCCCATTTTTCTCTTGAAGTAGATTGGTGCTGCCAGGAGCAGAGCTGTCTCACTGTACAGAAAAGTCTAAGTTCTTAAAAATATTTTAAATGCCATATTCTGTAGGTCTTAGAAGTGTTTGAAGATTACTTATTTAATTGAAATATATCTTTGTATACCTGAAAATCTAACTAACATGCATTTCTTAATTATACATTACAATTCTAAATCAGTTATATAAACACCAGACCTTAAACAAGAGTAAAAAAATGCATACAGCATAACAAAATTGACCTTAAATTTTTAACAAACCAAAATCCATACCAATGTAAAATATTTTGAGATTAACAGCTGTTTTTTAAAGTAAATTCAATAACCATTTTTAAAAAATCACTCATATACCATATCCCATTTTTTTCTTAGAAAGAGATTAACTATGAACATTAATCATTTATAATGAAAACAAACATTTATAAACAATACTTGGAAATTTGGGCTTAGTTTTCCATTACTACTTCCTACTGATTAAGGGGTGCTGGTAATCTCACAGGTTCTTGAGACTGAAGCCCTTAAGATGATGTGATCATCTCTTCCCATCAGAGAATTTTCAGGTGGTCTTGGTTGATGAAACCATATTTGCCTGGAAGAAATCCACAGGTTCTCATCTTCTGTGGAAACAAAAGCAGAACTCTTCCAAAGCAATAAATCCTTAGACACAAATTTCAAAATCAAGATACCTTTAAAATATATATTCCTGTTTAACTTAGCAGGTTTTGCAATCCATTGTCATTCTGCAGTTAGCTTATTAACAATTAATAAGTTAAAATTAAATTAAGACCATAATCCATATTCTGTGTCTATTTTCCATCTTTACATTGCTTATTATATTTTTATAATTCTATTTCTCTTTTTTAAAAGACTTTCTCTACCTTCCTTCTTTTCTCTTTGAAGCCTATCTACATTTTACACACATTGTAACTCATTTACAAGGTTTTATTTTTAATCTGAATCTGTTATATTGTGAATCCTTAATCATTTTCCAACCAAAAGAGCTTTTAAAATGCTAACACTCTCTTCAAGAGCCTCAGGTTCGCAGATAAAGTTGAGTCAGAAAGTTCTCTTAAAGGGGCCACATCTCTGTTCGCTGCCAGCAGCAAGAAATGCTGCTTCTAAGAAACTGTCTTCACTCTGTTTTCTTTTGTTCAATATAAATGTAAACCTTAAATCAATCACATGCTATTGCATGATCCCTGTTACTCCATCAGCATCAATATCTCTGATTTTTTTGTTAACTTTTTACAGTGATCTTGCTTTTATTCCAATTGCAACATGCAAATGTGTCTTTTTTCCCCAAATGCTAAGAATAATGTCTTTCTTTTGTGTCTAGTTAATTGCTATTAATTCTACAGTCCCAATTAATTTGCTTATTAAGACTTATTTGATCTTTAATCTTATATCCACCTGGACTCATTTTTTTAAACATCTTTTTTCCTAAAGCTATGCTTTTCTCAGTTCCCAGTTTATAGTTAATACTCAAATATAAGAATAAATCAAAATATTATGACCTTCAACTTTTTGGGATATGTGTTTTCTCAGAAAACTTCTTATTTCCCTTCCCCTGATTCTCGTGCATTCTCACTACCTGTGACCAAGAATCCTGAATAGACTGAACATTGCTTGAAGGAATACATCCAGAGTTTTTCTTTGCAACCCCATAGTTTCTGTCATTGAGTGCAATAGATTGTTGTGGATTTGAACATGACACACCTCCAACAGACTCCTGTTTTGAATGTTTGTTTCCCTGCTAGACAGCGTTGCTTGGGAGAATACTGAGGCCTCTGAATCATCACGAGGTGGGGTCTGTCTGGGTTAAATAAGTCATGAGGGTCAGTTTAGGGGATTGTGTTGTTTCATGGTAAATAATTGTCCCACTCACTGGTTTAATAAAAAGTGCTGATTGGCCAAAGGCAGGCAGGAAGTGTGGGCGGGGCTACCAGACTAAGAAAAGCTCTGAGAACAGGAAGCACAGAGCAGAATGCCAGAGAGAAGCCAGAAGACGCAGAGGACAACTATGCTGCTCTAAAGAAAGGGTACCGAGCCTCACGGCTGAACAGGATGAGTCATGGGCTAGATGAAGGGTAGAGAGCTAGCAAACTATATGCCTGGGCCTGAGGCTGATCAGCCTAAAACTATTGAAAGCATCTGTGTGTCTCTGCACATCTGCAAGTCTGTGAGTCTGCCGGTCTGCGGGTCTGTGGGTCTGTGGGTCTGTGGGTCTGTGGGTCTGTGGGTCCTAAACCTTGAGGGTAGGCCTGAAAGTCTGGGCCAGAAACTTCATACTACACAGGCCCATCTGTGACCTCTTACTACAGGTCAGACCCTTGAAGATTATACCTGGACCCTAGTCAGTCATTCTGATGTCATCAGCTACCATGCCAGCAGCCTCCACCGTATGCTTCCTTTGAAGAGCTTGGCCAATTCTTTTCTGCTATTCTGAACTTAATTTAAAAAACATGATTCAGAGTAAATCTTTCTTTGTCTGTGCTAAGCATTTTGTCACAGCAATGCATAGATGATGGGGGATGTTATTGGAAATGAATAAAAGAAAGATGACCTCCTCTCCTTATTTTTTAAGTAATTACAGCACTTTTCCCTTCCTTTCCTCCCTCTGAACACTCCCTCGGGGCTCTCTTTCAAATTCATGGTCTCTTTTCTTGCTAATTGTCATTGTGTGTTTCTAAATATGCACTGTTCAGTCCACATAATTTTGCACGTGAGTATGTTTCCAGGACTACCTGTTTGACACTGAACAGTCAGCGCTGTGCTCTTCCCTAGGGAGACGGGGACTAGTACAGAAAGTCACAACCAATCTAATGTAAAGTTGTGGAGCCCAGTAGATATGTCTACAAAATACTCCACCTAAGGCAGAGCACATTGCAGAAGAGAATAGATTGTAAGAGCCAGAAGAACAGGGAGTTTGCTATCAGATTGTGTCTCCTGGTAATATCAGAGTCTAGACCAATAAAGTCTCACCAACATGGCTGCCCAAATGTGAGCTGAACAAGGATGACACCAATGGACATGACTAGCCCAACAGAAAACCTGCCTATTCAGATTCTATTACCTGGACAGATTTGGTCCTCTGATTCTGGGTCACTTAATTTGATGTAAAGATTTGGATAGCTAAAATGATAGTCATTTCTTAGACAGCACGTCCAGTACCATATTTGAAAATGGCTTCTTACTCCAAAGTGCTTTGTGCAGACTTACAGTATAGCTATGCAAAATGGACTTGCCCAGACTTTCCCAACCATCAAGACGCAAATGTCTTGTCTTGCACATGCTCTTTTCCACTGTGTCTCATAGGTAACAAGTCCTCATCTGTCTCTAGATGTCTATGCGGACTTATACAGAAATGCCTTTCCTCTTCTGTCCTACCTATTGAAATCTCCATACCATTATGAGACAGGTTCTACCTGTTGCAGCCTGCTATAAATCTGAAGAAATATTGTCCTAAATCTTGATAATGGGTGTAGTGGTTTGGGATTATAAAAATTTACATTAAATTATTGCTTCTGGATTCTTATAGGTCTAATGGGTATGGATGGATGACCTAACCACCTTAAATAGCTCCAGTTATAAATGGGGGTTAATAAGACCACATTGTTTTCTCTCTACAAGTATGAATAATAATAGGTTATTTAATCAGGGAAGGTTCACAAAGTGCTTTGCACACCGCCTGGTGTGTGGTGAATATACAATGTTCAAAAATGCTAGCCATTGTTGTTATAATAATAATTGGTAACAATAACTTTAAAAATCGTTGACTATTTAGCCTATGCTGACTTCTCTTTTCTCTAAATTTCTATTGTACTAAAAGTAAGTTCCACTTGGTGTGGCCTTCATTGTTCTTTCACTATTATGTATGTTCAGATTTTGCCTCCTCAGTTCAATTATGCTCCTGGAGCACTCCTAACACAAAACCAACCGCATTGTAGGGTGCTGCATGAACTTGCTGATTGGCTGATGGCTTTCACCTCCAGGCTGCTGAAATGAAACTTAATAATCACCAAGGGAAACAATTAAGATCAGGCATGGACCGTTTCTCAATCTTCTGAAATTTAATTAAAGGAGCAAGGTTTGTGTCGTGGCGCCAGATGCAAGGCAAGGGAAGAACAATTAATATTCTTGGTAGAATCAGGATAAAAGTCATTCTTTATGTCTGATACTCTCAGCCTGAACTCGAGAACATCAGATAAGCCGTTATGTCAATAAATACAATCTCTGTTCTGTTTTCAAACATTCATTTATCTATAGACTGGAGTTTCCTTTTCCAAAGTGACAAAGTTGTTTGCTGTCAGCATCTGTGATATGAAACTCTTCCATCATTCCGACGATGACAATTAAGAACATGGCAAACAGAATAGAGGATGGTCATAAATACCAGAAAATAATGAAGGAAAGAAGAACAAAACTCACCTCATCATTTGTTCCTGAACCTAATGACAAAAGGCCTCACTGTGTACATTTTGGTATATGTAATTCAACACACACAAAACTTGACTTTAAGGAAATTCATGTGTTAGAAAAGCAATTCTAGTGGAATGAATTGAAGCAAAAGAACGAACTGAAGCAAAAGAAGGAAGATTGCTATCAAAGAACCTGAGCCTTTCACTCTCTTCGAATAACTGTGTGTTTAATTTTCCTGTATCAATAACTGCTAGTTTAACATCCCATCTCTTGCTTTGTTACCTTTATTTCTTATGTATCTGTAAAAACTTCTTTATATTTGTGGTTGTGAGCCTAACCTTTAATGGCTGAGTCAAGACATCCAGAGTTTCCCCTAGGAAGAGAAAATAAAGAAGATCACCTTAGCAAATTGGGGTCATAACGGGTTGCAACCAAGAAGAGTTGGGAACAAATCATGAGAGAAGGAGGTGATTGAGTGAGAGGAGCAACAAAGAGTAAGGAAACAAAGAAATGGATATCTTGACAGAGGAAGCCAATGTGGGGCTGGAGAGAGACCAGGTGCTAAGGAAACCTCCAAGAACTCACAGGATGTCCCTGGCTAGGTCTCCAACCAATAGTGGAGGGGATACCTAAACAAGACTTCCACTATAATCAAATGAATAACACCCTAAGTGTCATCACAGAACCTACATCCAACAATGAACAGAGGTGGAGGCAGAGACCCATGGCTGAGCACTGGGCCAAGCTCCTGGTCCAGCTGAGAGCAGGGAAGGAGAGTCTGCATGAGCAAGTGGAAAGGGATTATGAGGAAAATTACTACAGTGATGGCTACCTTGTGCTCTGGGGAGCTCATTGAATCAAGAACAGCCACTGGAGATCCATTGGGAAAAGGAGCTAGGCTCTCCAATGGTAGGCAACTGTTGATTGTCATGGGCAGTTTATGGAGCCTTGAGGAGTAGGATCAGACTGTGTTCCTGTGAATGAGTTGGCATCTTGGAGCCCATTCCCTATAGAGGAATACCTAACCCAGTCTTGACTTTGGGATGAGGAAATTGGGCTTGCCTGGAGTGGATATGCCATGCTGAGTTGACCCACCTTGGGATTTCTTGCCCTTATGGAGGAAGGGGATGGGTGATGGTACAGGGGGAGGCTGAAGGCTGACTGGGAGAAATTGGGATAAGGGAAGGGAGGGGGAGAAGGGAAATACATGGATAAAAAGACTTTGTTGATAAAAAATAATAAAATGAAGAAAAAATTCTTATTTAAGTTTTCCTTTCAACCTTTACAACTTCTTGTGGCATCTCCAAATCTCTTGCTACATTAGTGGGGGTTATCCAGAGAGACTGAACCCATAGACACAAATGATAGAGATACAGAAGAAGAAATTTATAATGACACAACTAGTTATGGAAATAAATTCACAACCCTATGGTATGCCACTCCAAGTGGAAGAACTGGAAAAGCTGACAGTGTAATTTAGTCTGAGTCTCCAAGCCTGAGAACCCAAAAGATTGATACAAATCTCACAAAAAGCTTTAGAAAATGAATAATAACTAAGAACTATGATGTAAAATCAATAAATGCTATATGACATGGTCAAGGAATAAGAGAAGAAAGACAACATGGGCATATACTTAGAGTATGTATTATGCACACACACATAACAAGGCAAAGAGGAATTTAAGTGTTACATTTCTCACTTCTCAAGTGGTCACCTGGTAATAGCTTTATTTAAAACCATCTATTTTCCATTCTTGACTTCAGCAGGAGACTTAGGTAGTCTTGGTTCTTTGTTTAGCATGATGATCCTTGCCTTCCTTCCTGAAGAGTCTGGGTTATTTATACTCCAACCATGATTCAGTTTTGTACTTTCTCATTAAGTCATCACAGACTAACAGACCTCAAGAAATATCTTCTGGTTTAGACATTAGTTTTTTTTGTTCCATTGTTGAGAATTTCTGTGTTCTCTTGGTAGATTAAATCAGTCACTACAGCCCACATGGTAATTCTCTTCTTTGGTTTTTGACTCAGAGGCATGAAAAGCACATAATAGTTGAACATCAGTTTTCACTTCTAGTTAAATAAAAATAGTCATATCTACTTTTGGAAGCATTCTTACTCTGAAATTAGTGATATAGTTATCAAAGCTTAGGGTTGCCAAGAAAGAAGTTAAAAATTTAAAAGTAAACAATTGGATTACTATTTTGATGAGTGATGCCACTCCTATTTCTACCCATGAATTCAGAGAAAGAGTAATATGTTGTGGGATTCAGGTGTCAGCTGACAAGGTCAAGGGACATTTATACAGAGCACCGGGCCCCCCGACCTGAAGGGGGCGGGGGAAAAGCCCCATTAAAAAGGGTCTGCGGATACGACACACTCTCTTCCTGGTTCCTGGCTGCTGGAGGAAGGACCCCTTCGTCCGTCCGTCTGCAGACTCCAGTTCCTGTTCAGGTGCTATTGTAATCTGTTGCTGGTACCGTGAGTTCTAAATTATATTTTAATAAATATTTTTCTAGTATTGGTGTTCTTGTGGGTAAACTCCGCCTACATCTGGCGCCCAACGCGTCCCGGACCCACGGGCGGGCCCACGGGACGGGTTTAAATCACACTCAGGTCAGGTTTTGAGTGTGGGCAGGGCTTATCCAGCCCCGTGCGGATTTGGTTTTGAGCGGTGACCTCCAAACGGCTCACGCCATCAGTTTCCGAGGCTCCCGCTCTGGTTCAGCCGGCGCCAGCGGCGGCTCCAGGCCTCTCAACCAGCCGCACGGCCTCGGCCCCGCTGCCACGCGCGGTCGGTAGCCCCACCCTCCCCCAGCGCACGACCTGCCTAGCTAAAGGCAGACCCGCGCCGTTTCCAGCTGCCGCGCGCGGTCTGTAGCCCCGCCCCTCGACCAGCGGCGTAGCCGCTAGGCTCTGCTGCCTAGCTTAAAGGCTGACCCGGGCTGTCTGCCTGCTGCGCACGCGATCGGTAACTTCACCCCTCCCCCAGCGCACGGCTCTCTGCCTAGCTAAACGGCTGAGACCCGGGCTGCTTGCTTCCGCCCCTAGCTGTACCGCTGCTCAGTTCATTTTAATTGAGTTTGAACTGCGGCTGCACGAGCGCCCTTCCCCCAACCTGGCTGGCTGAGTTTGACCCAAAAACTGCAGATTCAAGCAGCAGCTCCGCCCCTAACCCCTGTAACCTGGGACAATTGTGAATTACTCCTGTAGGTGAACAAAGATAACTAAAACCATTCTATCTTGTAATTAACATCCTGTCTTGACTTGTGAGAATTTGTTTTTTCCAAAGATTCTATTTTGTCTGCTGAGACCCTTTAACACCTAGGATCTGTGAATGGCGTGCTGAGTGTCTCTACAGCGGCCATACAGCAGGGCACTAAACGTTATTGTGACACCTTCTGACCACACAGCGTCATTGCACCTGGATTGAGGTAATGGCTGACAACTATTCTTTTGAGGAATTTGGTATATATTTTTCCACGATGGTTGACAAGTTTTTAAATGAGTATCTTGAGGTATTCAGTACCCCAGTTTTACTATTTCTTGGTCTGTTTCTGTATGTTGTGTTCCACAATAGAAGGGTGATGACTGAGGTCACGAATCTGAACTTTCAATTACCATCCAAACTTGGTATTATAGAATCATCAAACGCTACACTGTCAGATGACGTTAAGCAGATGCAGACCTTAAATCAGCAGCTGTTGTCCAGGATATGTGAATTAGACTCTGCTATGTCTAAAACGATGGATATGCTACAAACTGGTTACAACAAGCTTTCACATAATGATAACACTGTACTAGAACAATATAAACTCTACGTAACTGATGAAAACAAGAAACTTATTGACCACATTAATAAACTGGATGAAAAAATCATTAATTATGTTAATGATGTAGATCTGAAAATTGCTAACTCGGCGAGGTCTTTAGACCTAGAACAATATAAACTCTACGTAACTGATGAGAACAAGAAACTTGTTGACCACATTAATAAAGTGGACGAGAAAATCATTAATTATGTTAATGATGTAGATCTCAAAATTGCTAACTCGGCGAGGTCTTTAGAAGAATCACTTCATCAAGAAAGTCAAACTTTGAGACAGATGGTATCCGAAATACAAGAATTTGTACCTGCAATGTCCAAATTCCAGGAATGGGAATCCGTAATGTCCAAAATCCAAGAATGGGAACCCATTATATGCAAAATGAAAGAATGTGAGGACCATATTGCAACACTACAAAAGGGCAATGATACATCTTATGCTCAGAACAGTTCAGGTCAACCCCCAATGGGGTGTTATGGTACTGGAAATACTTTACATAAAGTTGTAAACATCACGGGGATACCTCCTTCACCACCACTATTGTTCCCAGCTACTATTCAGACCAAGATGGCACCAGGGGGTTCCTCAGAATATGTAGAGTATAGTTATGAGCCACTACATATGAAAGACATCAAAGATTTTAAAGAGGCAATATCCATGTATGGTATTCACTCTACTTATGTAAAGCAGCTCCTGAATTCATGGTCTGCAAAAAACCGAATCCTCCCCTTCGATTGGATGCAGCTAACGGCTGCCGTCTTGGACCAAAGCCAAAATTTGCAGTGGAGAAGCTGGTTTAGAGAGGAAGCCAGGACCTTAGAACACCAAGGAAGAATTAGGGGTTTCTTTGCTTCTCAGGACCAAATCCTTGGTGAAGGAATGTTTGCTGACGTGAAGACTCAAACTACTTATGACGAACATACTTTATTGCTATGCCGTACGGCCGCACTTAATGCATGGGAAAAGATTTTAGACCCAGGTCAAAAAGTTGAGCATTATGCTAAGGTCAAACAAGGTTTGAAAGAGCCTTATACTGACTTTCTACACAGGCTTACCACGGCTGTAAACAGAGCAATATCAGATCCAGAAGCTAGAAAGCAAATAATACTTTCTCTGGCCTTTGATCATGCTAATCCGGAATGTAGAAGAATGCTTCTGCCTTTAAAAATCAGAGCCGCACCTCTAGAAGAATGGATTCAATATACAATCAATGCTGAACCTCTCCATAGTAATGACGACAATTGGGTAGACCAAGCCATTGATAAGGTAAGGAAGAGGAACCAAGGAATCACTTGTTTCAACTGTGGTAGACAAGGCCATGTAAGACGAAACTGTACACAAAGTACTTTTAGAAACGATGCCCAATCTAGGTTTAATTCGAACAGAAGGCCATTGCCTTCTGGATTATGCAGAAGATGTGGCAAGGGACGGCATTGGACCAATGAATGTAGATCTACCAGAGATAAAGAAGGCAACCCTCTGCCATCGGGAAACGCCTTTCGGGGCTTCCCCCGGGAAGCCCCCCAAAATCAGACTCCAAATTCGAGGATGGTGAGATCATATCCGGTTTTAGTAGAAGACCAGCATTCTCAAGACGAATAGAACACCCAATACCTGATCTTGAAAAACATACAATATCAGATGATAACATAAATTCAAAAGAAGATTCAGAAACTCCAAAGAAAATTATGAAACGAATATTTTGGCAGACTTCGATAAATGAACAAAGACCAAAATTGGGTGTACTGATAGACAATATTTATATCCAGGGTTTAGTCGACACGGGGGCTGATGTTTCGATCATAACCCCACGGTCCTGGCATCCGAGATGGCCTTTACAGACAGTAGATATCCAATTTCTGGGTATTGGAACAATATCTCAGGTGAAACAGAGTGTGAGGTGGCTTGAATGCATAGGACCAGAAGGTCAGAAAGGACGGTTGAAGCCATACATGGCTGATATAGCAGTGAATCTGTGGGGTCGCGACCTCCTAATGCAATGGAATACCCAGATTAAAATCCCTCCTGGTTATGATGTCAGCCGGAGGCTCAACTATGTTTCCAAAAATGACAATAATTCACCAGCCATTCAAGTTGTACAAAAGAATCGCCCTCTTAATAAGACACTCACAGCACTGCCTTTAAAATGGTTAACGGAAAAGCCTATTTGGGTTCAACAATGGCCTTTGACAAAAGAAAAACTTCAGGCTTTGGAACAGTTGGTACAGGAGCAGTTACAGGCTCAGCATATTGAAGAATCAACCAGTCCGTGGAATTCTCCTGTTTTTGTTGTCAAGAAGAAATCTGGAAAATGGAGGATGGTGACAGATTTAAGAGCAATTAATAAGGTGATTCAACCTATGGGCTCCTTACAAACTGGTATTCCCCTGCCTTCTCTGCTACCTAAAGGATGGCCTGTTACAGTTATTGACTTGAAAGATTGTTTTTTTACCATACCTTTACAGGAACAAGACAAAGAGAAATTTGCTTTTACAGTGCCTACTCTTAATAATTCAGGGCCAGCTAAGAGGTACCAATGGAGAGTCCTGCCCCAAGGAATGTTAAATAGTCCCACCTTATGCCAATATTTTGTACAACAACCACTAGAAATACTGCGCAAGCGCTTCCCACAATCTATCATTTACCATTATATGGATGATATTTTGTTGGCAGACCCAAACCCACAGACATTAGAAACATTGTTTGAAGAACTACAGAAAGTATTGCCTAATTGGGGACTGCAAATTGCTCCAGAAAAGGTACAGAGGGGAGATTCTATCAATTATTTAGGATATAAGATAGGTTTACAAAAAATTAGACCACAAAAGGTAAAATTAAATAGAGATAAATTGAAGACTCTTAACGATTTTCAAAAGCTACTAGGAGATATTGCTCATATACGGCCCATGATTGGTATAAAAAACTATGAACTGGTTAATTTATTCAAGACTTTAGAAGGTGACAAGGGTTTAAATAGTCCAAGAAAACTATCTGATGAGGCCGAGAAAGAATTAGAGTTGGTAGAAAGAAAACTTCAAGAAACACATGTGGATCGTGTGGATCCAGACCTGGAATGCATACTTGTTATTTTACCCTCAAGACAATCTCCAACAGGAATCTTAATGCAAAGAGAAAGCATCATATTAGAATGGATATTTCTGCCACATAGGCCAAGCAAAAAGATGAAGACATATATCGAAAAAATTGCTGATCTGATTTTTAAAGGTAAATTGAGACTCCGCCAATTGACTGGAAAGGACCCTGCAGAAATTGTTGTGCCTCTGACTAATGAAGAAATTGAACGATTATGGGCAGACAGTGAACCTTGGCAAAAGGCTTGCAGTGACTTTTTAGGAGAAATTAATAATAAATATCCCCAAAACAAGAGAATTCAATTTATAAAGGAAACTAATTGGATCTTTCCTCGTGTAGTACAAGATGAACCAATTTCTGGAGCCCCTATATTTTATACAGACGCAAACAATTTAGGGAAGGCTGGCTACAAGTCTGAAAACCTAACTAAAGTGGCTCAGAGCCCTTATAACTCTGTTCAAAAGTCAGAACTATATGCGATTATTATGGTGTTGTTAGATTTCACAGAACCTCTTAACTTAATTACTGACTCTCAATACGCAGAAAGAGTTGTTTCACATATTGAAACTGCTGACTTCATTCACGATGATACAGACTTGACCTTACTATTCATACAACTACAAGATATCATCAGAGGTAGGATACATCCTATGTACATGACACATATCAGGGCACACACGGGCCTCCCAGGCCCTCTAGCGCAGGGTAATGAGGAAATAGATCGGTTGCTAATAGGAAGCGTGCTAAAGGCCACAGAATTTCATGAAAAGCATCATGTTAACAGCAAAGGGCTGAAGAAGAGTTTTCCCATCACTTGGATTGAAGCAAAGGAAATACTAAAAAAATGTGACACTTGCTCTTTCTATAACCAACCATCTTTACCTGCAGGAACTAATCCTAAGGGTACACACGGAAATGAGATATGGCAAATGGATGTGTTTCACTTTCCAGAATTCGGAAAGATGAAATATGTACATCATACTATTGACACCTATTCTGGAATGCAATGGGCGACTGCCCTGAGTTCTGAAAATGCTGATGCTGTACTTACTCACCTTTTGGAAGCCATGGCCGTATTGGGAATTCCCACTCAGATTAAGACTGACAATGCTCCAGCTTATGTCTCCCGAAAAATGAAGATAATTTTTGCATACTATGATATAAAGCATATTACAGGGATACCACACAATCCTACAGGACAGGCAGTCGTGGAGAGATCTCACCGCACATTAAAAGAGATGCTTTATAAACAAAAGAAAGAAATGAAAAAACCCAGAGAGAGGTTGCATAGTGCCTTATTGACTTTAAATTTTCTTAATGCTGATGAAAAGGGAACTTCAGCTGCTGAGAGACATTGGGTAGTAGAAAAATCTTCTGAGTTAAATCAACCCATTTACTTCAAAGATGTGTTGAATTCCGAATGGAAGCCTGGGTATGTGCTTCGATGGCGTAGGGGTTTTGCTCTTGTTTCAACAGGGACAGAAAAAATATGGGTACCAACAAAACTAATAAAAGCCCGCTTCGAAAAAGAGTCTCTTCCTGAACAAGAAAAGTAACTGCTCATCCCTGACATGACAAACGGATACGTGGTAAGGAAAACACACTTAACAAACCTGGGGCAGGGTCTCTCAGTTTTGTCTTTACAGGAAAATGGATACAACTATTTTTACGGCATTGACTAAACATTGACTAATTACTCACCTGCAATAGAAGACAGACTGATGATTAAAGAGTGTACAAGACAGACTACGAGACCAACTGATACACACATGCACTACTGGGTAATTTCTCAATTTTTACTGCTTTACATCTTGCATCTACACCTCAAAAAAAAAAAAAAAAAAAAAAAAGAAAAAGTGGTCCTGATTTGACTATTAATAAGGCTGGATTTGGATTGGGAACTTGTGGCTTTCTCCCTCTCTAAACCCAAGCATATTGGTAAAGAAATATGAAAAATTCTGTCTCACATCATAAAAGCCACCTGGTGTGAGACAGAAGGCAAAATATTTTGGGACCAATATTACTGTGACTTCATCTTAAACCTTGTTCCTCCCTGTTTCTGTACCTCTCAAACATCTCATTCTGTCTGCTTCCAGTCTCCTAAAGTCATGAAAGATATAAATATCTTTTGAATATCCACAATGATTACGTTTTCCACTATAAATAACATTTCCTCCTATCAGCTATCTACAAAGAACCTGGAACCGAGATGGGGCCCCCACCGGAACAACTCCTGCTAGTAAAACAAAAATAAAAGAAAGAGTATGAGAGAGAGAAAATAAGAGACAGGTAGACAGACAGAGACAAAAATAGAAAAATCAAGAACTTGGTGTGCACCGGTCAATAATTGCTTTCAAGAAATAGATTATTCAAAAACAGCTGCAAGATAGCTCCTTATGATTATCCTTCAGATCACACTGCTAATTAAGTTTCCAGATGGAGTTAACCACTATCCTACAAATGGTTATAGATGTATGTGGTCAGTCCATTAAGAACTAACCATTGTTTTAGCTTTTACAGGATCCCAAAGAGATGCCATCGCCCTTAAGTCAGCAGGAAGCAACCTTATAAACGACTACGCCCCCTTTCCCAATAAGTTTTATGATCCAAAGGTTGTGGGTAAAACTGGGTAAAAGACAAAACTATAATATAGCATCAGAGATCTTTTTTTTAGAAGAGAGGGGGAATAGATAGGATAGATAAAGGTAGACTGTTCTACCTACCTATACTTCATTTTAGCTGAATGTATGGGCTAAGCTAAAGACAATTTACACTGTCATAGATATCTGTATATTGATACTAATGCAAAATCATTTTATATGTTTAATTGTGATAATTTGTACATTGGTACAAAGTTTAATCTGAGATTGTTTTATGTAACCAAAGCAACTTGTACTTCGATATAAATCTGAATCTGTAACTATTATGTAAAGCTGAATCTAAAATTGCTATATTTTATGTATGCTCATACCTTTGTTTAAAATATTTGCACATCATTGTCATGTATACTATGCAATTACTACCTTCATTTAACTATACTAGATATAATGTATGATTGCACTAGTTATGATATATGCACAAGATGTTTTATATACCTCTGTTTAGATGATATATATGTATTTACATGTCTAACATGCTGTGGACACTTTACCTGGTAAAATACCCCTGGCTAATGTTCGATAGTTTTACTAAGGGTCATTGTTCAGAGATTGTACATCCCTTATATAGGTATTCTAATTTTTAGTACAGGGTTTATTCCTTAAGATTATAAGATCTGCAGTCAACACTATTTAAGGTATCATATCCCAGTCATGTCAGATACAGGTTAGAATACCATAGATGGACAAGAATCTTCAACCGTTTCATAGACCCAGAGAATATGGCATTTAACATTTAAAATTCGGCCATGAGAGACACGACGACTCCTGGTGTCACTACTCCCTTCACGAGATGGTGTTGAGCATCGAAGATACTCCTTTGGAGTTGGTCCTTTTGGCAAAAAATGGCCGGTTGAGTAAGGAACTGTCCTTACCTTGATTGCTGACAGTACACACATGATGTCAAGCTGGATGAACAAGTTGATGGATGGAGACTGACGAAACCTGCCTAGACAGGATAAGACAGTCCCTTCAAAATTGTTCTGCTTGTGAAAAGATCTGTCAGATGCCATAGGCCTATAGCCAATCCGATAGATGCTCTAACGGTGCACAAATCCAGAGGTGATTGTCCAGGTAGCTGTGTTGCTGTCCTCTCCCAAATTTTGGAAGTAGCTGCTTCCATGTACTTCTGTCTTTCAGACAAATTCACCTTCCTTCTCAGGTCTTGAAGAGGTTGAAGAATAGATGTTTAAGGTTTCCACCCTAGTATCCCTTAGATAAGAACACTCAGGTGTTAGATTCTCACTTTCCCAGATTAACCCTTTAAAATAATCTATACACCCTACTATCTACCAATATTCTAGAACTATTAGATATACCTTATATAAGTTAGGCTTTGATTAGCAATTATACTTTGACCTCTCCTAGATGCTACCTCATAATAATTCTTACTGTATATAATCTTAGTTTAGAACCTTCTTAGTTAGACAAAGGGGGGAGATGTTGTGGGATTCAGGTGTCAGCTGACAAGGTCAAGGGACATTTATACAGAGCACCGGGCCCCCCGACCTGAAGGGGGCGGGGGAAAAGCCCCATTAAAAAGGGTCTGCGGATACGACACACTCTCTTCCTGGTTCCTGGCTGCTGGAGGAAGGACCCCTTCGTCCGTCCGTCTGCAGACTCCAGTTCCTGTTCAGGTGCTATTGTAATCTGTTGCTGGTACCGTGAGTTCTAAATTATATTTTAATAAATATTTTTCTAGTATTGGTGTTCTTGTGGGTAAACTCCGCCTACAGTAATAAATATTAGACACTGATTTTTTTTCTTTTAAAAAAGGCATAGACTCCTGGAGAACCTTTCCTATCCCTGTAAGATATTCACAGTTATCAGCATTTGCTCTGATAACTGGCTATAGTACCTAGTTGGTACTATACCTGTCTTCAAAGGACCATTCTACATGGTTGGCTAGCTGCCTCTGAATGATGGCGAACATGGTAAGACTAACCAAGTCTATTAGCTTGGGCCATTGTTACACTTCTTTGATTGTTTACTGAGTCCTTAAAACATGTATTTATTTTTATTTCATGTGTTTGGGTGTTTTGTCTTCATGCATGTGTGTGGGTATATATATATATATATATAATATGTGTATATGTATAATGTATGTTTATATGCACATAGCATACGTACCATGTTTGTGTGACATGCTTGTGTGACTGTGTGGGCATGTGCACACACACACACACACACACACACACACACACACACACACACACACACACACACATTTTGAATTGTTTGGGTTCTTGTGGAGGCCAAAAGGGGGCATCAGATTCCTTGGAACTGGAGTAATAGACAATTGTGAGATGCCATATGGGTTCTTGGAATTGAACCTGGGTCATCTGTAAGTACTCTTCACCACTGATCTATCTCTCTTGCTGACATTAGTGAGTCCTTTGATCATAATAAATGCTGAGTGGAGAAGCAAACATGGCATTTTGTAAATCCCATGAGTAGTAGTCTGAGGTGACATTTTATGTATGTTCTAACAAATAAAGCTTGTTTGAAGATCAGAGATTAGAGCCAGCCATAGAGTTAACCATAAAAACCAGGCAGTGGTAGCACACACCTTTAATCCTATCACTTGGGAGGCAGAGACATATAGATCTATGTGAGTTCAAGGTCACCCTGGGCTACAGGAAATTAATCCAGTCTAAAAGAAAAACAGAGTCAGACAGTGATGGCAGATACCTTTAACCCTAGTACTAGGAAGGTTGAGATAGGACGTGATATGGGTGGGTGGATATAGGAATATGATTCCAGTGGAGACAGGATCTCAGGGCATTCAGATTGAGGATTCCTGGAGACAGGATACCCCCTTTCACATGAGGAGCTGGCAAGATGAGAAGTGGCTGTGGCTTTTTCCTCTATATCTCTGATCTTTCAGCATTTGCTCTGATAACTGGCTCCAGGTTTTTATTATAAGATCAACTAGAATTTGTACAGCAGTAGTCCACTAGAAACTGGGTAGAACTAAAACGATCAGTATTCAGAGTTTGTATTTTTTCCAAACCTCAAAGAAATCACCATTGCAAGTCATTAATATTATCGGATCTGTTTATGACTTCCTTTCTTACAATTCATCAGGATGTGAACATAGCAGCTGAAGAAGACAGATCACTGGAGGTCTTGTTTGATGTGACCCACTTTATTCTTTCACATCACTTACTGTGAGACTTTTTCTTTTGGCTTTTTTAAAAAAATCAAACCCTGAAAAAATACCCATACATTTCAAATTTTAAAAAAAAATAGTCTTCTCTACACTGTGATGTAGTTTTTATACTATATATTTGGTTGGAGTTTATCAAAAATAAAAGAATCTTGATTGACTAAGGCATGCTTTGTGTATAATCTTAAAATAGACAAATTTCTATTCTTAATCTTTTCCATATATGTATAAAGGTCTCCCTCATATCCTATATATCAAATCCTAAATCTTGCTCTTGTTACTCAAGGCTCCTTTTCAAAGTATCCAATACAAGTTTGGAGTTCCCTACTCACCAGTCTCATCCCATATCCCCACCCTATCTCTCATCTGTTGATGGATACATTCTGTACATATGCACTGAACACATGCTACATGCCAATCACCGGGCTCTTAGTAGTTGTATAAAATATAAAAGTCAACTAGATGAGCATGCTCTTTTCCTAAAAGAATTACATCTGGCATGAGAACCAGAAAGATGAAGGAATAAAACATTTCCAAACTGTAATAACACTCTAAAGAAACAAAAAAGAGAGAGGGAGTAACAGAGGACACTTTACTACAGATTTTTTTGAAATCCAAAGGATAGAAATGAACCAATTATGAAAACTAAGAACAACTTCTGAACTAGTTGTTAATTTTAATGAGTAATTTTTTGTTTGTTTGTTTTTCAAGACAGAGTCTTACTATGTAGGCCTGGCTGTCCTGAAACACACTGTATAAACAAAACTGGCCTCAAACTCACAGAGATCCACCTGCCTCTGCTTCCTTGAGTAGTGTGATTAAATGTGTGAGCCACTACACCCAGCTAATTTTAATGAATTGCTTTTATTTTTAAAACATTTGATATCCTCTGTAGTGTGAAGTTTCTGGCCCAGACTAGCCCCAGTATCTGGACCAGCAGTCCCAAAATTCCAAAGAAATATATAGAAGGCTTGTATTAATTTTATGCTGATTGGTCTAGGGTCCATGCATATAACTTGCTAACTCCTTACCCTTAAACTAACCCATGATTCTTATCCTGTTCAGCCATGCAGTTTGGTACCTTTTCTCGGAACAACACAGTTGTCCTCTGCATCTGCTTCTCTGGCATTTCTGTGGCATCATCTCTGGCTTCTCTGTTCTGTTCTTCCTGCTCCCTGAGTTTTCTTAGTCTTGTAGCCCCACCCACACTTCCTGTCTACCTTCAGCCAATCAGCATTTTTATTAAACCAGTAGGTGGGACAATTATTTACAGTGTAACAACATAATCCCACTACATTTCTTCTTTAGAAAAAACCCAAGAAGAACCTCAAATCTAATATCCTTTTTTCTATTATCTATAACAACTCATGACGAACACTGCATACAAAGACAAACATACTTAATCCATTTTGGGGGAATGTGGACATAGTTCTTTAGGCTAGTTCCTGCTGAATAGGGGCACTGGCAACCCTATGGTGACCCAAAGAAAAACTTAGGATTATGGCCAAGTCCTTAGTGAAATAGTCTCTAAGGCTGGGTCATCTCAGCCAGTATCTTTGAAGTTTTTTTGGATCCAGAACTCAGAGGAAACTGCAACAGAAGTGCTCTGAAATGCTGAATTATCTGGGCCATCTATTTCAATTGGAGACTTTTCAGGAGGTCTTCCTCAATCAAACTTTATTTTCTTTAACTAGGAATAAATCCATAACCTCTGTTTTCTGTGAAAATAAAAAGAGAAACTATTTTCAAAAGTAGCATATCTTTTAATTTCAATTTTGAAGTTAGCTCATTTACAAAATATCTAGGTTTGATTAATATAGCAGAATTTATAATCAAATGGCTTTTAACAGCTTTTACTGCTTCATTTTCAGTCACAAAACTTAAAGATAAGACAATATCCATCTCTTTGTAATTTCCATCTTTACATGACTTATTATTTCCTTTTACTCTATTTCTTTTTTTAAAGACTTTTTTTTAAACCATTTTTCTTTTTCCTTTATTCACTCAAGCCTACATACATTTGTTAAACACACTCTAAACCATTTAGAGTTTTTTTTTTTTTAAAGTCTGCATTTACTGTACATGTCTTATCTCTTATGTTATTCTGTTTCTGACCACATCTTTGCTTGGTTAGGGTGACTGACTCCACCAGTTCCCTCTATTTCTTACTGAGTCTGCCCATACCTTTAATCTGTCAAGGATTAACGGCTGAGGACTAAAGGTTTGGCTAGGATGGCTGGCTGGTTCCACTCAGCTCCTAGTCCAGCTTCATAGAATTTGGCATTTTAACCGAGGTACTGGTAGGACTCACAATTTTCACTCTGGGGAATTTTAGGGTCCCTATCATAACCAAATGAAGCACTGCCATCTGCTGCTCATTAACTCCATTTAAATATTTGGCAGCAGGGCCTCTTAAAAGACTCACAAGTATTTTGCCTCTAAGGCTGAATCAGGAAGTTTCTCTTTAAAAAGCCAAGTCTCTGTTTACCTCCAGCAAACAGAGCTGATCCAAGAAAACACTGCCACCAAGAAGCCATCTTTGACTCTTCCCTTTTCGTCCTTATTAACAGAAACTTTAAATCATCATATACAGCTCCTTGCTTACATCGAGGCTCAGGAACTGCCCTCGTTCAGTTCAAAGTGGGTGCAGCAAACATGCCATTTCGTAATTTAATCCCATATACCACTCAGTCACTTTACCATGGCCCACTTGAGAGACACAACTCAGAAGCTGCTTTTGGCTCCGCTTCTATGCTCTAGACTGTTTTTTCAGCTTTCTCCAGCTTTTTGTGGATGTATATCACCCATGTTGGGCCACCATTTGTAGTCAGAAACTTCATACTACAATCCTCTAATCCCGGAGTCATAAAATGGCTTTATTGGTTTGAAAGTTCAGATCCCCTATATGATGTTATTATTTTATCAAAATATAATTAATAATATTTAGTCCAGGGGCATGAAATAAGAATTAAATGAAAGAGTATAAAGTATATTTAATCACTAGGCACCCATTGTTTTACCTATCTGTAACTGCATAATAATAACCCTTCCAGATACATACTGACTTAAACAACATATTTTTATATGTATGTAGGTCAGCTGAAGAGGCTGTGGTAATATATTTAATAAAATCAATCTGGAATATCAGAGAACATCTCCACCCACAGTCAAGCCAGGAGGGTCAGGCAGTGGTAACTCATGCCTTTAATCCCATAACTCCAGAGACAGAGATCTTTCTGTGTTTCTGTGAGTTCAAGGCCTAAGTACCAAATAGTAGTAGCCCATGCCTTTAATCTTAACTCTAGAATATGATGCAGAGTTGAACCTGAAAGTGAAACAACTGAGCGAAGAAGATGTTTAAGGAGGCATAGGCAGAGGGTGTGATATTCTGTAGAAGCAGAAGACTGAGGAGTCTGGGAAATAGCTTTTACCTCGACAAGTTGGCTGGGTGAGAACAGACTGTGGTCTTTTTCCTCTCTCTGATATTCCAGCTTTTCCTCAATATCTGGCTTTTAGTTTTCCATTTAGTAACAGCAAGAATTCATGTTTCAAAGGGCTTTTTCCTATTAGCCTGAGGATATAATTCTAATGAGGTCCTATATCTTTATTTTGTTCTGTTCCTTTTTTAACCCTGGGGATTGACCTTAGGACTTTATACATGCTAGGTGAGTGCTTTATCACTGAGCCTCTGTGTCTTTAATTTTTACCACAACTCAATGTGTCAAATGTGGGTTCAATTGTTTAACATGTGCACCCTTGGGTAAACTTTACTTCTCTACATTTCATGAAGCAATGGCAGAAATGTAGAATATTGGGGTAAATTATGCATACACTTGACTTTCTTAAAATTTCCCTGGTCAACAGGACAAATACTTGTGCCCAGAATCAAAGTGTAAATTTATACTCAGACCACCACATGTTCTAAGTAAGTCACATACTAAGTCCAGTATTTAAATATTTTTGAACAATTTAACTTACCACAATTGACACACTTTATAGTAGCCAATAACTTAGCATGTTACTCCGAAATACTAACTTTTCATTTGACTGTTATTAACATACAGACATGAATGAATGAATGAATGAATGAATGAATGAATGAATGAATGATCGCTACAGAAAACAAAGGTTGCATAGCAACAAGTAGATTTTTATTGGTAACTGAGTGACCAGACTCCAGATCTATTTGTTTTGAGCATTTGTCAATTAGCACTTTATTGGGTTTCTATGAGAAGGTCACATTTTTTATTCTTCTTCTAAAATCATTATTATAGACTCACTGAGGTGGAAAATCATTATGCTGATTAATTTTCATGTAAGACTTGCCATTCTTCAGAAGGATAGGATGGAGCCACAAAATCAGAGCTCTGGACTAAGGGTGGATTTTACTGTCTTTATGAAACAAAGTGCATAATGATCAGAACACTTGGGCATCATCCTTACTAAGACTCTTTTTCCAGAAGACAAAACAACAAAGTTAAAACAAGCAAAAGAACAAACAACAGCCAGAGGAGATGTACATGCAAAAGTAATAACTGGTAGAAACAGTCAGACAGTCACAGCTCTACATAGGGTGTGAGGATACTAAAACACATCATGGCCCAATTCCTGAGGAAATCAATCCAGCCAAATTACTTCGTACTGGTGCCACATTGGCTCAGAGAGAAAGACATCCTGCCTACCAAGTCCAGCATAAGGACAGAATTCTGTGGCTCTTCACACAGGCTTACCCATTTCAAAATCTCAGAATGAATTAAAGGGTTGTTTGGAGACCAAATAATCACACTCCCATACTGTGACAGCCTTTATAAAAGAGCAAATAGGACATAAAGTGAACAAAATTGCCCAGGATCGTATTTGCGCTTTCGTTTATGGGTCTTTGTGGATGTGTTTATCCCAGGAATGGAAATTAGCTGTGTTTTCTAAGGCACTAAGTTGGAATCGCTTTATATTTAGTCTCAGTTAAAATGCTGTTAATTCTCATTATTCCGCAACCATAGAGTGAAGGAAGAAAAATCAGCATCATGCTGTTTAAATCCTAATTATGCTCAGGAAAATGACTTGCCTACTTCAAAACTGCCCTTTGTCTCAACCCCTTGTACCCTGTTCCCCCAACCATGTTACAGAGATGTTTCAAAAGCACAAAGCAACAGTTCTTTTACACTAAGAGACAAAGACAAAATTGAAGATGACATCCTTGGAAGATATGGGGCTTTAGGTTTTTATGAAGACTAAATTTTAGTTTCTGTGTTTGTCCATTGCCAAATGTCATTGCCTTTCCACATTATAAAATACATATTTGCAATATGTTAAACTTGACACTACACCTAATTAGTGTATTTCATAAGTACAGTTACTGTGTAGATTTGGGGATGGATGAAATTGGAAAGTCAAGCCAGAGAGGATGCTACCAAAATTATCAATCAGTGAAATGGGGGTGGCTTCTCAGAACAGTTAGACTTTTCTTTCCAGGGCACTACATAAACTCTCAAAGAATTCTCAAAACCTAATGGAATAGGTTCTGTGAGATGAATAACCATGTTTGCTTTGCTATTGAGTCTATGCCATGAGATGTAGGGAACCTTAAGAGAGAAAGTCTCCTGCAGCAAAGGCAGCTGGGCATAACAAGGCTCAAGACTCTGCTGTTCTGTTGTGGATGTAGATCTCATACCCACAACACATATTTCGAAAACCACTCATGTTTGTTGGGAAGGTGAAATGAAACGAAGACATGACAGAGAAAGCATTGTCTTGAAATCTATCAGAAACAGCTCCATCAGTCTGTCCTGTCCATTCTGAATTTAAACTAGATCCACAATCCCACCACATCTCACTGCCTTCAGTCTTCATGCCATTCTATTCCACTTCCACCTATTTGGCAAAAATTCTCCTGCTCCCGTTTCTGGCCATGACTCACCTCCATTCAGTCTCTTTCATTCATAATGTTTTCCCACCTTTATTGAAAATAGATAATTTTTACACATAATATATCCTGATTATGGTTTCCTCATATTATACGCCTCCCAGTTACTTCCTACCTCCTCCTTCTATCCAGACACACTTCTTTTTTGTCTGTTATTAGAAAGCAGGTCTTTAGGGGATAATAATAAAATAAATATAATAAAATAAGATAAGTTTAAAAATGCACACAACAGAATTGTGGAGAAAAAACAGAATAAAAAGATCCCAAAGGAAGGCACCAAAAACAGAGGCTGTTGTTTGAACCCTCAAGAACCCAGTAAAAACACTAAACAGGAAGCTATAAGGACCCATATGGTTAACAAAAGAGAGAGAATAAAAATAAAAATAAATAAAAATAAATTTAAATAATAAGTGTAAATGAACAGAAAAGCCCGGACATGATATGATGATACAAGGAATCTCCAAAGGTACCACTGAGTTTGTTTTCTGTTGTTCATGTACTGCTTATAGTTTCTTTTCCCAGTGAGACTCCTTTGGATGAAACTAAATTTTCATCTTCAAGTGTTTATTAATTGAAGATTGCTTCTGGGTTACTGATGGGGGCAGGTGTCCAGTTCTAATTGCAGCTCTAGGACCTCATGTGATGTAGATCCATGCAGGCTCGGTGCATACTGCCTCAGTCTCCATGAGTTCATGTGTGTGCCAATCATGCTAATTTATAGGACTTTATTTCTTTGATGTTGTCCATCCCATCTGGTTCTGACAACTTTTTGCCTCCTTTTCTTTGTGTTCGAGAGTCCTGAGGGGAGGGATTTGATGGAGAAAGCCTATCTAGGGCTGAGTTTTCAAAGGTCTCTCCCTTTCTACATAATGTCTGGGCATGCACCAATGCATTCTCATTTGCTGCAGGAATTAGCTTCTCTGATGATGACTGAGAAAGGCACTGATTGGTGAGTATAGCAAAATATAATTAGGAATCATTTTATTGCTACTTTTTTTGTTAGAACAGTAGCATTTGATTTTACCCTAGGTTCCCGGGCTATGTATTCTCAGCTTCTTGGCCAACAAGCAGTTTCAAGGATGGGTTTCACCTAGTGGAGTGGGCCTTAAGTCAAATCAAATATTGGCTGGTTATTCCCATAAGTTTTGCACCACCATTGCATTAGCATATCCTGCAGATAAGATACCATTGTATATCAAAGGGTTTGTGGTTAGCTTGGTGTTCACATTTCTTTTTTGTTGCCTGCAGAACACCTTTTTGTACCAAAGATGTAGGAATGAAGATTCTACATAAGGACCAGCTCAACTTCTTCATGTTCATTGAGTTGTGTAGAGGCTGTCTTCAGCAGTCTGGCCTTGCTGTCAAAATGTGGAGAACAATCTATAGGCTTGGTAAAAGACTAGGCTGTCTGGGGGTTCCTAGGGACCCCTTTGGCCAACAACTCCATTAGATGTAATCCTATCCCAGTATTGTAAGCTTCATTTGTTGACAAGAGATGAGGGGACCCTTTATGATTTGGCTATTCCTTGATATTGACTTTATATATTTCTCTAATTTTCCTCTTCCTCCTAGTTCTATACTTGATCCTCTGTTCCAGTCAACTTCACCCCATCCATTCATATCTGTGTATTCTATTTCACTTTCCGAAGGAGACCAATCTGTCCCTGTTCAGTTTCTTACTCTATACCTACCTTCTGTATTTTCACAGTTTATACTTGGTTATCATTGATTTAACAACTTATCTCCACATATACTGAGAAAATTATCCATTTATTTTAGACTTTCCAATTACTGGGATATAGGTTTTTTTTTTTAAATAAAAATATGTCAAGGTGTTTCAATTTTCTTGTATTTGTTGAGGCTTGTTTTGTATCTGAGTATGTGCTCAATTTTGGAGAATTCTCCATGAGCTGCTGAGAAGATATTTTTTCTTGTGGTTAGCCTATAAGTGAGAATTGAGTATTAAGATATTCTGCCCCCCCCCCACCAATGTGTGAGGGTTAATATGTGATTTAAGACATAGTAGCCTTCCTTTCATGAACTTAATGTTTGCTGCATGGATGTAAAGAGAGGCAATGTCCTCTGTGGAAATTTTTCCTTTATGTGTGTAGTGTCCTTCTTTACCTCTTGAAATTTATATTGTCAGATATTAAATGCCTACACTAACTTGCTTCTTTAGTGACTTTTCTTGGACTATCTTTTCCCATCCTTTTACCCTGAGATGAGGTCTATTATTGATGTTAAGGTATGCTTCAGAAGGGTAGATCTATCTTTTACATCCTTTCTGTTAGTCTGGGTCTTTTATTGGGGAGTTAAGGCCACTGATATTGAAAACCATCAATTCAATGGGCAGTGTTTGCTGATTCCTCATATTGTTGTTGTTGTGATAATGTGCTGCAGGTGTATGTGTGTTCCCCCTTCTTTTGATTGGCTTATCTGGGACTATTTATTTCTTGTGTTTTCTTTGATATAATTAACTTCATTATGTTTATGTTAGAGTTTTTCTTCCAGTGCCTTTGTAGAGCTGTATTCCTCAAATTTGTTGTGTTATGGAATATCTTATTTTCTCTACCTGCTATAAATGGTAGTGTAGTCTGGGTAGTGTAGTCTGGGGCTGTCATCTATGGTCTCTTAGAGTCCAGAGAACATCTGTCCAGGCCCTTCTTGCTTTTAAAGTTCCCGTGGAGAATTAGGGTGTTATAGATCTCTCTTTATATGTTACATGGTTTTTTTTTTTCCTTGCGGCATTTAGTATTCTTTATTTGTTCTGTGTGTGTTTAGGGTTTGATTATTCTATACAAAGGGGAATTTCTCCTTTTGGTCCAGTCTATTTGTTATTCTATATGCTTCTTGTACCTTGATTATCATCTTCTTCTTTAGGTTAGGAAATTTATCTGCTATGATCTTGTTGAAAACATTTTCTGTGCCTTTGTCCTGGGTTTCTTTTCCTTCCTCTAATCCCATTTTTCTTATATTTGGTCTTTTCATAATGTCCCAGATTTTCTGGATGTTTGTAGCAGGATATTTTAGATTTGGCATTTTATTTGACCAAGCTATTGACTTTATTCTGTTGTATCTTCATGAGATTCTCTCTTCCGTCTCTTATATTCTTTTGGTGACATTGGTCTCTGAGGTACCTGTTCTGTTCCTAGATTCTTCATTTCCAGTTTTGGAGTTTTCTCATTTTGGATTTTCTTTGAAAATTCTGTTTCTACTTTCAGGTCTTGAATGGTTTTATTCATTTCCATGCACTGCTTGTGTTTTCACACAAACACAATTTCTTCTTTAGGGACTCTGTTATATACAAAAAGCCACTTTAAGATCTTTATTTTGTTCTTCAGCTGTGTTTCAATACCCAAGATCTGTTGTGATAGGTATTTTTATTTTATGGCTCCAGGGGAGCTATGGTTTTCAGGTTATTTGCTTAAAATACCATTCACGTCATTTGAAAAACACTCTAAAACTCATAATTTTTCTATTTTCTCCAGAATAAAGCTAAAATATTTAAGTTTATTCATAGAGTCTATGACTTTTATTCATATCTTCACCTCCAATTCCATCACCCCATCTTCTGTTGTTTCTCAAATAGACCACAGTGGTTTCTGCTTCTGGAACTTTGCATTCATTCTTCCCTGTGCCTTCCCAAGTTTCATGTTCAGTGGATATCTTTGCATTGTATAATAAAATGCCAGGCATCTATCTAATTTTGAGTATTGAACTTCCTCATGAGTGTATGTATATGAAAGTATGAAATAGGGGTGAAAATACTGGAACCATAGTGACAGTTTCCTAAAGACTCCATGGAGAACAGACAGAATGAGCAATCAACCTTATCCCTGCTTTTTATTGTTATAATTTTTATGCATATTTCTTAGATGTTGCAATTTTTCCATTTCTGGTTGGATGCATATTGACAAATATTAAAAATATTTTTACGCTATTGTCATACACGTCAGTTGTTGACTCATATAATGTTAAGGGATCATTGACAGCTTTCTCCTTCTCATACAGGTATCAACCTACTGTTATTTTTTTCTTTTTTAAGTAGATGATGTATTTGTTTTCATTCTTCTACACCCAAAAGAACGGCTGCGTATATTATATTTAACTAGGTAAACGGTAGGAAGTTTTGTATTCATGAAACCTGTGCTTTAAAGACGGTTTAATGTTACATTAAGGTTTCTGGTCCCGGGCAGCCAGAGGTCCAGACCTACAGACCTGCAGCCCCAGACCCCTTAGCCACCCGTTGTTGTTTAGGCCCCAGAAATGATTTAGATACTTATGTTTGGCTTATGGCTTAGGCACATTGTTAGTTTGTTTTTATATTATAAATTAACTTATTTTTATTAATCTGTTTGTCATGTGGCCCATGGCTCACCTGTGTTCCTAATATGTTTTTTTTGTTGTTGTTTTTGGCGCTTGGCTCAGTCTGTCTCTGACTTTGTCTCTCTCTCTCTCTCTCTCTCTCTCTCTCTCTCTCTCTCTTTTATTTTTTTTTATTTATGCTCTGATTCCCCTCCTACTTTTTCTATGGTGCCTGTCATGGGACAAAACAGCTCCTTTATTTAAAGATTAATATTCACAGCATACATATTCCCATGTCACACCGGTCTGTGGGTCTGGACCTCTGGCCAGCCGGGGCCAAGAAACTTAAAGCAACAGTCTAATTTAATCTTTAGAGTTTTGCCATATAGCGCACGGCTACACAAGAGGACCGGTGGAGGACTGAGCTCATCTCAACTGCCCAAGGTGTTTCTCTTGTGTGAGTAAGTGAAGAGGTGACACCTTTAGTTCAGATGAAGCAGATCCTACGGAATAAACACAGTTTCACGGATGCAACTAGGAATCTAATGAGCAGTCATCACATATAAATGCAGCATGCTGAACTGCCACCCCACAGGTTCTAGCTGGCTTTACATGAATATCATTTAAGTATCCTTATGATGTCAGCTAAAATTTAGATGGTGTTGCCCTCTTCCCCTTTACCTAAAAGTCTTATAAGTAGAAACAAAGTCACCTGCTGATAATATCATAATTCAGTATAATATAATATATAATAGTTGTCTGGTTTAAAATAACAACTAACTATATTTCAAATACCTATTTGTGCAAGACACATTATTATTTCAATTTCACACACAAAAATGTCTGAGTTAGAATACACTGAAGTAAGGTTTTGAACAATAATGTAGGTTGCCAACTGAACATATAGGTGGGTCAGCCACTTAGGTTATTTGAACAATATAAAAAACTTAATAATAAAAACTTCTTGTCTTTCTAAACATTTTTACTGTATGTATTTGAGAGTGCATGTATGTGAAGGTGCATATATATGTATATCCACGTATGTATGCATGTGCATGCAAGTGGAGACAGAAGGTTAACTTTGATTATTGTGTCTTGGAAGCTGTCTACTTTGTTGGACAGGATCTCTCATTAACTTGAAGTCTTTCCAGTGAATTAAGCTTGTTAGCCAGCAAGCCCCTGACATCTGCTTATCTCCACCTCCCAGCACTGGGATTATAAGTGTGTGTCACCATACTTGACTTATTACATGGATTCTTGGCATCAAATGCTGATCTTTATTCTCTGAGACAGCATCTTTAATGATTGAGCTATCTCCCTCACCTAGTATCTGGCCTTTTGGGTTGCTTTATCTTTATAAAACTAATTTGTTTTATTATTGGGGACCTGTCAACACCTTTAAATATGTTTTTCTGTAATCTCCATCAACTATCCTTATATATCCATTATACTTAGTATTATATGTTTTCAGTATTATATGTTTTTAAATATGTAGAAATAAATGTGCACTTTTAATTCATTCGAGGAGATTTGAAGGATATAGAGTAGCATCTTGGCATTATAAGAAAATTTATTCTTGTTCTTCCTCTCTAAGTTGTATTTACTTTTTTCTTATCATTTCTTGAGACTGAAATTTTCACATGTAAACATTTGTCTTGATATGCATAATTAAACTCAGAATAATTAAAGCTTAAGTGGCCAAATCTTGGCAAACCTAAATTTAATGCATGAGCTAGAGGAAAGAACCAAGATGGTTTAAATTTTTTTAATCTGTTATATTCCACTTTCTGCTGCTGGAGCTCACCATGCTAATTTGATGAATTTAAAAAGAAAGGCTCTTGGATTTGGAAAAACACCGCAGAAAATTGATGGTCATGAATCTGGCATTTTGTCACTTAACTGAATATGATAATGATGGTGTCATTAGGCAAAATAATAATGTGACAGCTCCATGTAATGAAGGAACACTTCTGCACCGTGGAATTTAAATGCTGAGCACCTGGATTCCCAGATGTTTTCCAGTTTCTGCCACACAAACCTCTCTGGTCACCTATGCTCCATGAATAATGACTTTGATAGGTGTTTGGTAGTTATACAGCAGACATTCAAAAGTATAATCACTGCTGCTGGTGTCAGAAAGGTATTCTCTTGTCCATTCCTCTAAATCACCGCATATTTTCTCAGTATCATAATATTATATAAGTTACTGAAGGAAACTATAAATTAGAACTCAGTTGTGACCTTTATTCAAATATTTGTTAAGTATACTTTAAACAAGACTTTCACATCTGTCCTTACTATTGGGTTTAAATGCGAACGGGAGAAGGGAGAGGGAAGGAGGGAAGAGAAGGAATGTATCGGAATAGACTCAGAATGTGTTATGCATGTGTGAGGTGGAGTTTATCTTTAAACAGAGGGGATATGTTCTCCATTTAGAAACAATCTCAGCCTCTTTTTATTGTCCTGTGATTACTGGTTGACAGAGTCCTCAGTTTTGTCTGGAAGCCAAGTTCCTTAGTAACTAGTGTTTATTCACCAACGTACTGGGATTCACAGGTGGCTTGGAACCTATTGTAATAGGTAAGTAATTGCTAAACTTCCTCCTTCATTATCCTAGAGACAATGTCCTGCTTTTATTGTCAGTTATTACTAAAAGCACAATAGTAACCAAGAAGGAAGAGCTTACTCAGAGAGATCAGCTTCATTCAAATGGCCATGCGTCGTTTTTATTTACTTTTTGAATGGCCACGAAAAACCCACCTCTCGCTGCCATTGAACAGTGTGTGATGCCAATTTTGTTCCATTATTGAATAGCCTTTCTAAAACTTCAGGCGGTTCTCAGTTTCAGTTCTCTTCAGTATATATAAGCCTAAGAAAAATCATGAGAATAATGCTTGAAGACCAAATATTGTTCACTAAGTATGCAGCAATGGTTCAGCCTTGGGTACTTGTTAGGATTATTTAGGAACGTCAGAGGACATGATTCATGAGTCTCTCTGAGTCCAGATATTCTAATTCAACTGCTCTAGGGTATAGCCCAGGATTAAGAGCATTTTAAAACTGCCTAGATGGCTCTAACATAAAGCTAAAAGTTGAGCTCTCTTAGTCAAAATCGTATTAGTCTCTCAGCAAGTGATTGCTTCATGTATACGAGTCATCTCTGGACATCAATTGTTATTTTCAGCATGTATGTTGATACTTTCTCAAGCACTAATCTAGACTTCTTAGTGCACACCAAATCCTTCTTTGTGAGTTTTGATTTATTGAAGAGTTCTGAAGTATCCTACATTCATATTATTTTCTAACCCTGAAAAGCCAAGCATATATGTAAAATTATGAGTAATATTAAGAATGCATTTTTTGAATTGAATAAATGTAACTTCAAATCTACTTTCTAATAGTAGTTCGATCATAGATGATAAGCAGCATTAGCAAATGATTGATGAAGATTAAGAATTTAAAACCAAAAGAAGAGCTAGGCTCCTTTGCTGTTCTGGTCATCAGGGTTCCCTGTATCAAGAATGTATCTGTATCATTTCAGTTCAAACCCCTATATCAATTTTATGTTTTAGAATGCCTCCAAAATCCAAATAATAACCAACATACACTTTTCAGTGTGATGGAGACATTCAAAATACTTTCAAAAGAGGTTTCCTTCTGAAACATAAGGCAGCTAATCAAAATATTTCTTTACCCATGGCATTTTCTTGATTGAAGCTCAGTATGAATAGGTTGTCCTGCAAGTCTGTGGAAATCCATCTGGGAAACAAGAATGGTTTCAGGTGGACTATACTCTTTCCTACAGGAAGGAGGGAGCAGCTTCTCACTTCACTTATTCCATTTTTGAGAGCTTGCCCGTATCATTTAGATCTCGATCTCATCCCTTTATTTTCTGAGCCCTCAGTACCCGGCTTAGTCAGTTCCTGGTGACCTTCCTTTCCCCTCTGTCTTTGGCTTCTAAGAACCTCTTGCATTTCGAGAGAAGACTCTCCTTTCTGGATCATACAGAATAAAATCTATACCTAAGAAATTAATATCTGATGCACAATCTTATTTCCACTGTAAACCTTATTTCTTTTTTCCATGTAACTTTTCATATTCATAATTCATAGGAATTAGGAGGTTGGCATTTTGGAGTAGGGGGTAAGGCATATTTTTGCTGAGCACAGTCTTAAATTTAAGTAAAATTTTAAAGTTTCCCATGTGTAGTATGTATACATCTGTTTCTGAATACTTACATTTGTGTGACTGTACGTATGTGTATTTGTGTGTGTGTGCTTGTGTGTGTGTGTGTGTGTGTGTGTGCTTGTGTTGTGTGTGTGTATTAGTGAATGTGTATGTACTTGTAGTGTGTGTATACATGTGTGGTGTGTGTACTTGTGGTATGTGTGTGTGTCTGTGTGTACTTGTGTGTGTGCGTGTGAAGGTCCTGTATCAACATCAGATGTCATCCTCCATCACTCCCCACCTTATTCACCGAGGTAAACTCTTTGAGTAGAACTAGTCTGGCTCTCAAAAATGCTCTAAAGATCTTCAGTCTCTGCATCCTGGGAACTGGAATAGTAGGACTTCACACCCACTTGATATTTATAATCCCATAACTATGACTTACACAGTAAGCTCTTTAACCATTCCCATTTCTTTCAAGTAATGTGTCTAAATTGAAATAACTCATAAACTACATTTAAGTTATTATCAAAATAGTAGTAGATAGTTATCAAAGTAAATCTACCTCAGAATTATGATGAAAGTTAAATAAGAAAATATTCATAAAAATTTTTAAATTGCATATAGTGCACTCAAATTTAAAGTCATGTAATGAGTCTATACTGTACAAAAATAGCCCCAGAATCCATGAAGAACTTAGCCAAGATTAAATACTTAGCAAGACGTCTGATCTTGAAGTCCAATAGTGCATATTTAACTATTGTTTAATTACTGATTCAGATTGTACTCCTAATAATATCTCTCCCCTAGGAGGAGTCAGATGTTGATACAGGAGTAGAATCACAGAGAATTTTGTCAGTGATTAAGGCTTCTGGGTTGTGTAGTTCACATCTCAGTTCCTAATGACTCAGCATCTGAGAGCTCTACAAATTATGTGAAAGACACACCTTAGAAGCCAAATGCTCTCTGTCCAAAGTCAAATTCATAGTTGGGACTAAGGACAGAGGTTATCAATTTGCATACATACAATCCACAAAGCTGTCAAAGCAACAGTCTCTTAAACCTTCACCCCAGTGTGCTAGACACATAGCACTGATTTCAAAATGGTCTAATAGCAAGATGTAAAAGAAGCTAGATACTACTAATAAAACATCGTGATGTCAGATAGTCATGCTGACGCCCTATCTTATCCCTGTTTCAGCAACCTCTGGGGTCGATCAAGGTACCTCTACAGCATTACCAAAGTCTGATACAGAGACTTTGCTCCTACCTCACACCTCCTCTTTGTTTCTCTAAATTTTTATACCAGTTGTTTTCAGAGAGGGCCATCTTTGCAGACACTGGATTATAGTCTTCCAGAAACTGGCCTTGTAGTCTACTTTTCTTTCACATTTTTAAGTATAGTAGAACTTGTGACCTATGACCTTCACAGTAAGATTGAATTCTATTAGCTGATAAACAGAGCTTAGGGCTAGTGCCTAGAGGAAGGATCTGTGATAAGCAAAAGCATAAAGATTGAACTGGTGGAGGATGCAAAGTACACAGGGCCTCTTTCATAAGGATGGGTTCTGTTCACTGCAGGATTAGATTAGGGCCTCAACAATGCTCAGGATATTTTGGATATTTGGATGGAATCCTAAAAGACTATCAAAGAATTCTAGGTGATCAGACATCATTCATTTCTTTCTGTTTAAGAAAACAGGCAAATATAGCTGACAATCCTGGTTCCTCCATTGCTTGTTATTGTAAGATGTGCTTCCTTCAAGGATTCATATAGACTTCTATTCCCTGTACCAGCTGTAAGAGCAAGAGCTGTCAAACTGTCATCCCTTAACAAAGTAGCAGAGGTCAGTTTCTCTAAAATCTAAATCTTGTCCATGGAGAGACCTAGATTGTATAGTTTAAACAGCTTCGGAATTACTTTTAGGAGCCACGTGTCTTAGATATCTGTATAACCTGAAAATTACTTCAGTGCTTAGGATGTCATAATTTGAAATACTGTCTCTTCTTACTAATCTTTTATTCTAGTGAGAAGAATAATGAGAGAGAGAGACTACAGATATGCAGACAGCTCAATGATAGTACACATCCATGGAGAGAGGGAGAGAGAGAGAGAGAGAGAGAGAGAGAGAGAGAGAGAGAGAGAGAGAGAGAGAGAGAGAGAGAGATATGAAAAAGACAAAAGAGAGGGAGAGAAGTTGATTGATACGTACTAGACTAATAGGACCTTCTAGGCCAGGTCTTTAAACAACAGCAGGATCGTATTTCTCACATAGTGACAAACCATTTGATTTTATAAATATAATGTTAGAGGCCTGAGCAATGTGGCCCACCATAGACTTTGTGACTTTGTGGTCCTACCTCCTTTTCTTGTCTCTCCTCTACTAGTCAAGAGATTCTAGATTTCACTCTATTCTTTAGCAAATAAAATATTGGGCTAAATCATCTCAAAATTCTCTTTTTCTCTTAAAATCTTAAGAGTCCATGATGGCTAGGATTTTTTTTTTTTTTTTTGTCTTTGGCCACTCCCTATAGAAGTGTACATATTCTCTAGGAACCTTGCTGTGGTACAATGGTGCTATTGATGAAGATAATGTGTGATTTTTAGCATATGCATACTGCTAGCAGGTTTGAATAGTATCGACTGATTGAATTAGCTAATTAGTAATAACTGATTGATTATCAACAGTTAAGAGAACAGTTTGAAAATAATCCTCCTAAGAGAGACAAGTTTGCCAATCAACTTACTATTCACAGATCCTGGGAAGCACAGAAAAGTAATCTTCAGATATACAATAAAGAGAATGATATCAAAAGAAGAGTATAAAACCAGCTACAGTGCTGCATTGTGTTCACATTTCTCAGTGAGGCAGTACTCACTAGACTGAGAGCATTTGTTGCATTACAGGCTTTCCTTCATTTGGATGACGAATATGCCAGGGGTATTATTAATTATAAGGCAGGTAAAGTCACAAAGAAAGTAGTGTCCACATGCTATTGACAGGATTAATTGACATTTGCCAGAAAGTCTAGGGAAGAGAGTTTGTTATCATGAACACTAAGTTTACAAAATGACCCTTGGCATTCAATAGATACTGTTTTGTTCGATGAACATATTTAATTTTACAATATCGAGGAGCAATCCAGCAATCATGGAGTACAGCTTTCTTAGATCAATGCCTTTAAGGAGGCCACACTGAAATGACAGTGTGCTATAATTGTAATAGATACACACTGTCACAGGAGCCCTTCTTATCCAGTTCTGAGAAACATGCTTTAAAAAATTCTTAAAAGCACAAAATACGTTGTTTTGGAGATAAGATTAGGCTTGAGACAAGGAAACATTTTCTGTTACCTTCCCACACTCTGGTATCTAAAGCTAAATGTTCTCATCTTTTTAGTGGTTGGATTTTTGCCTCCTTCTCTAGATTTCTCGAGGAGAAGAAAAGGAATTTGACCTTGAAGACTGGCTAGGCACTGTTTCCTCTGTGACATTTCTAACCACTTCCAAAGAGATTTATCCTGCTTTTGTCATTATTGTTTGTCATGTCACCCCCACAACTATGCGCAATCTGAGCTGATGAAGATGTTTTGTTATTTTTGTACTTTTGTTTATTTGGTTTGCTGTGTGTTTAACGCTGGCACTTCCTCAAAGGTCCATGCATTTACACTGTATTCCCATCTATGGTGGGGAAGGCGACATAACCCTGAAGAGGGACAGTCAGCATACCTTGGTCATTTGGGGCACATTCTCAGAAGAAAACCCAGCCTCCTTTTGATTTTCTCTTTGTTATATCTTTTTCTTTTCTTTCTTTCTTTCTTTCTTTTTTACAATCTTGTATGAAAAACCATAAGTCCACTCAAGTGAGTTGGGAATTATGTGCTTATGGTGTTTTGTTTTCACAAAAACTGCTTCAATTTTCAATAACCCGCTTTTTAATAGAGAGAAGAATAGCAATGGGTGATATCCAAAGAATAATTTCTAAATAAAAACAGAGTATAAGAGAAAGTACTTATATAGAAGCATTTTTTTTTTATTGCTACCCATACATTTCTGAATTTCCATTGTGATAGCTCTGAGCTACTTTTGGTATCCACATCAAATTCAGCTGTTTGATACACCAGAGTTTGTTGCTATGGAGATTAAAGAGATAGCAAAGTCACCAGCATGGACCGTTATCCTAACAACTAAGAATCTTTCACTCTCATAAAAGAAACTGTATCTGTCTTGGATGTTCATAATATTTGTATCTCATAAGTAGTTGAAGGTTGTAATTTTCCACTTAATAATAATAAAAGTCAGGCCAGAGGGTGTGGTATATTTGTTATTAAAGCATCAATTACATTTGAAATAGTATATATTTGGATTTACATTTAGCACGTGTCATTAACACCATATTTAGTTTTATTTTGCAACTCCCAAAATTATTACTATTTAGATTTACTTTATGTGTATGAGTGTTTGTTTGCATGTACACCATGTAAATTTCTGGTACTGAAAGTTTCAGAACTGAAGTTTCAGAAGGCTATGAACTGCCATATGGGTGCCAGGGAGAGAACCCAGGACCTCTGAAAGAGTAGCAGAGTGCTCTTAACTGCTGAACCATCTCTACAAGCAAAATCCTCAAGTTAGTATAAAAATATTTTATATTATTTGATCCATGTAATTTCTGTAAAATGGGAAGATATATTGCTTTATTTTCCCACCTTACAAATGAGTCTGAAGATGCTCAAATGAGACAGTTAGCTCAAGATATTTGCATACATTGTAACTTGATATTCCTCATCAGCTTATACTGCAACTTCCTGCCTCCAGATGAATCATTCTAAGTCTAACAATTAAGGAAAGTTTCTTTCTCTTTTTCTCACAAGCTATATTTGCTAAGTGGTCAATGTTTTCAGACATTTCGGGAGGTCACTAAGGAAGTAATAGCAGCAATTTCTGGTAGCATCTTTGTTTACCACTAAATACTTCAAGGGAACCAGAAAAGCTTGGTGTAAAGATCAAAGGACCAATGGAATGAGCACAAAGCACACTCTTTCATCCATTCCTTTGTCTCTGACAACTGAGTACCTAGGTAATAAATAACAAGTGAGTGTCTGTTGAACAGTAGACTCATCAAACATGATAAGCAAGGGCCTCTCTATCTTTCACACACCTACACAGGCAACTCATACATCCAAGTCTCTCAGTCTTGTGATGTACTTTTTCTTAGAGAAATAAATCCTTCCAAATATTTGAAAGTAAAGTTAATTTGAAAGAAAAGTATAGATAAAAATAAAACCCAGAAATAGGCTGGCTTATTGGCAGACTGGGATTGATATGTTTGTTTCAAACATCTGAAGGGGGAAGTATTTGACATCAGCCTCTCTCTTCTATTTTTTACCCTCTCCTTTATGAGCCTCCCCTCAGGCCTCCTCTCTTCTCCACGTAAGCACTTCTTTATCTTCTTCCTCTTGAGTGGGTCATGTTTCTTCTTCTCAACTAGGCTTCCAGGGAGATGCACCTACCCTGTGCTCAGTGTGTACATCCTAGCTCTCATTTTCCTTGTTACCTATCCCCAGTGATATTTCTTTGATCTGTTTTGTTACCTTCAAAAACTTATAGCTGCTTAACTAAGATACACTTAGATTTTAAACATTGAACAATATTGAATGGGTATCACACACACACACACACACACACACACACACACACACACACACACACTGTCTGCATGTCATAACAGCTTATTTACTACACCCCTTTCCATGTTTGTTGGTAATCTAGTAGAAGTTATGTGGATAAGAAACATGCCAGCTTGTTTTTCCATCTTCAGTGACTTTCACTTCAGTCCTTAGAAGAGCAAGAGTCACAGAATAGGTTCCTAATTAAAATGGGTTAATTCTCTAAAGAAGTCTAATAGAAAAACTCTTACACACAGCAAAACTGAGGTGGGAGAGAATATTGAGGTTTAGTGGGTACTTGAGGTGTATTTATGAGTTCATTAAATAAATTATTTGTTGAGTAAGATTATGTCCTGGGTATTCCCATTCACAACCCTTTGGCCTAGCAGCTTTCCGTCAGTTCACTAGACAGAAAGCACACCAACTGTCCAGCTGCCGCTCTGGTGTTTGCCATCTCTGAACATAAAGGAAGGTATCAGTCAGTATTTCATCATGTCGCCCTGTAGCTCCCGTAACCTTCTGTTTGCCCACTTTGATTTTTTGTTTTGTTCCTTTAAAATTATTAAGTTGTACACTATTGTCAGCTTAATACTTAATATTCTGATGAACATTTCACAGCCATTGAAGTGGGTTTAAAGAGGCTAAAATAAAAGCATAATTCTTATACTTGACTGGTTTATATTTCTAAGCTATTGGAATTATAGACTGGCCTCCACTTAAGAAACTCTCTTGTACTGAAACATGAAGTCAGGTTAGAGCAAATCTGCACCTTCTTCTAAAAATAGAAACAAAGTTATAAAGGACATGTCTAATGATTCGCAAATCATGAACATTTTGAATATGAGTGGCAGTACATTTTTTGACATCAAGTATTTTCCATAGTTTTTTTTTTCTGAAAATATCAAATCACATTTAAAGCTATAAAGAATCCCAGCAATCTTTGCATAAACTGCTGGAGGCTGTGGGTGTCTGAAGAAATCAGCATCAATTCTGGTAACATTAAGTCCAAACATAAAGCAAGCGCTCCAGCAAGCAAACAGCACAGCCCCTTCATAAAACAAGAATCTGGTGAGAGCTGTGAAAACCTTTGGAGAGCTATTTATTGGATTGTTTTTCCTAAGAGGTATACACTAATAGGAACTTAGTCTCTGCGCAATATCGTCAAGAGGCATATTTTCCAAGAAAGGATGAGGGCATGAGACTGCTGCCCTCATTAACAGACTAATGCCACTCACAAAAGGCATTGAGGCAGTTGTTTTTCTGCTATGGCGCAGTGCAGCAAGATGCCCCTCAACATATGAAACACATTGATCATGGACATCGCAGCCACCAGAACTGTGGCAAACCAACTTTGTGTGTGTGAGAATTTGTAGGTGTGTGTGTTGTGTTTATTTGTGTGATACATGCAAAAGGATGTACAGCAAAGGCAAAGTATGTGGAGGCCAGAGTGCCTTGCCAGCTTCCTTCTGTCATGATCCACCTACAGGCTTGAGACAGGATCTCTCACCCAATGGGAAGCTGGCAGCTTTGCTAAGTAGCCTGAAAATCCAGGCAGCAAGCTCTTGATTTACCAGTCTCTGACCCTAGGGTTAAAGGCAGCTATGCCTGGTCATGGGATTTGGTTTGGGGATTTAGATTTCTTGATCCTCTCAGAGGAAGCAACTTTACCCGCTGAGACATCTCCCCAGCTTCTCAGCTTCTTGTTTTTATAAATTGTCCAAGCTATGATTTTCTGTTTTAGTGCATAAATAGTATAAGGCACACTGGAACCATAAAGGAGATTCAGATTTCAACTCTATGTATTAACTGTTCTCCCTTCCATGGATATGTGATATAATTATTATTCTGCCTCTATTACAATTTCAATCATTATAGAATCAATCTCACAAAACATTAGGAAAATTGAGTTTCTTATAAGTAATGCTGTTCTTGGTAATCTAAGTCTTTGTGTGAAGGACTGGACTGCCTTACTAATCTTATCTCAGTGATCTTGCACAATTCCAAAGCATACTAGTCATGAGTGCAGGTGTGAGAACTGTACAAATTGTAACACTACTCCGGATCAGAAACTATAAAATAAATATGCTACACATGTCATGATGTCTCAACTGCTATTTTCACTTCCTTTTAAAAGCTGAAATCTTATCCGTGCTCTTGAGGAACATTTTTGATTTCAACATTTTCATCATGAGATAAATGTAAATGTTGAATCATTTTTCTGTGTCTGGAAAATAGGAACCTGGTGGCATTCTGGAGGAACACCAGCAGGTGTACATGGCTGTATGTGTGTGGTGTCTAAATATGGGAATGGTTACATTTTAAACCATATGCTTTCCACTGAGTTGAATTTATGAAATGTCAGGAGAGAAAGACATATTGTAGAGCATTTCATCTATTCTTATTAATGATAAAGCATTATCAGAAACGTGAAGAAAATGTAAAAGAAGAAGCCAAGGCAAAAGAGAACAAGTGATTGTGGCAAACAGAAACCGGAGTCTCCACTTGTTTTTATATGGGTTTTATATGTGTCAAAGCAACACATGAGTAGAGATGTGGCTGCTGGATAGAGAGTCACTTAGAACTGTAACATGTGGGGCACACACAGTTGCTCACACACATGCACACACATCCTCTCTCTCCTCTCTCTCTCTCTCTCTCTCTCTCTCTCACACACACACACACACACACAGATACACACACACACACACACACACACGAATGCATGTCCACCCACCCACACTCACACATACACAGAGGAATGCATGTACACACATACATGTGCATGTATGTGCACACTCATGCACATATAGGCAATCCCTTGTCTTGCTTATCTTACCTTTAGATGTCATTTCCCAGAAAAAAAAAAATTCTTTAACCCTTTTTCTTTTTAACACTACTTCTCCATGATTTTCTAAATAAATGTGTTTATATGCCTATTTCTTGGTCACATTGTTATTTATTTTTTTGTAATGGTCTGCTAATTTCCATTCAGTGCCCAGTGTCGCGGTTTTCTATAATAGCATAATTCTTCATTAATCTGGGTGTGTTGCCAGGTAGGTTAAAGATGACATTTCCCAAGTGCCATTTCAGCCCAGTCTGCTGTATCCATGTGACTAATCATGCATCTAACTAGAAAACACTTTGTGAACATCTTGGATAACTTCCTTAAAAACAAGGCATGGGGAAATTCCTTTCAGAAGTCAGGTAGTTCATAGAGTATATACTTCCAAAATTGAACAACATTAAAACAAACCAAAACAAATGGTAACAGAGATGTGCCAAATCAATTGAAAGATTATAAGGTAAATACAGAAAAGAAAGCATCCCCGAGAACTGAGCACAGTACTTGCTGCACTTTTGCCAACATTTTAAGAGAAAAAAAAAAAAGATGGCAAAATTTCTAAGGTTGAAAAATGACCACCAGCACTTATTATGGGGGAGAAAGAAAAGAGATAATTAATCAGAAAATTAGCTCTTCTGAGAGAAATGCAGACAAATGGGAGCCAGTTGAACCTGGAACAAACCGGACACATGGGGTGAGGAGATAGCTCAATCAGTGAAGAGCGTAATGTGCAACATCAAACCTGAGTTTGGTCCCTAACACCTCCTGAGGATCACGGGAGGTTGACCTCTCACCTCTGTACAAACAGAATTATAGCACAGCACCTCTGCAGGCTCCAGAAGAATTTTAAGGGGAATTTAGACAAAATTTTAAGAGAATGACTGAGCTAAAGGAATTCAAATTAGAAATTATGACCTAGAAATAAATAAGCCTTTATAGGAAAGTATAAGGAAGTGAAGCCTCCAATCTCTCCTTGTCTTCATAGCTTAAGTGACCTGGGATTTTGGTGACTCTGGCTGCTCTCTGGAAGCAAAAACAAGTATTTCTAAAAGAAGGAGGAGGAGGAGGAGGAGGAGAAGAAGAAGCTAGCACCTCCCTTGTCTTCATATTATCTTGACAATTAAAAAACTAATGGGTTGAAGTAAAAAGCTAAAGTTAGGAAACATGAAACAGGTGAGGAGAAGAAAGGAAAGGGTGGAAATGGTGCAGTAATATTTTAATCTCAAAACATTAAAAGGAATCTTACAAAAAAAAACAAAAAAAAACAACAACAACAACAAAAAAAACCAACCCTAAAGGCTATTGAAAGAGACCAAATAAAAACTCCAATACCAAAACCAAAATAACTAACATTGAGATCTCAGCTAATGGGCTTGTAGTATATTGTGAATGACAGAAGAACAAATGAGGAGGTCAGATAATTGGGGGAGGGTAATGGCTCAGTGGTCAGAAGCACTTACTGCTTTTGCAGAGGGCCACAGTTTGGTTCCCAGAACCTACAGAGAAGCTTTAAGGTCTCTGGAATTCTGGCTCCAGGTCTGTTGTCTTCTGGCTTCCACAGGAACTGTACTTACATGGTACACTTAACTACATGCAGGAAAAGAACTCATACATACAAAATAAGTTTTAAAATTCTCTTATAAAGAATATGGAAAAATAGATGATGTAGCATGGCAGAATGCAGAAGATGAATTGTATATATCATCCCATTTATAGAAACCTCACAGGTAGGGAAAGCAGACTCGGATATGAGAAAAAGGGCTTCCCTTGGGAAGAGGTGACATAGCTTTAGAGAAGACATAGAAAGGATTCTGTGATGCTTGTGATACTCTAATTTTTACTACAATTGTGACTACTTAACTGAGTTTCTATTATAGTAATTTTTATGTATTCATAATTTGGCATTATTAATTTATAAATTGAAAAGTAATTTGTTCATCTGCTTCCTCCTGCTTCCTAGAAAATGGATATCATGAACTTCTCCAGAAAACACACTGGACCTCGGGATGAAGGTAATGTGCTAGAACAAAGTTTGAAAGTTATTAGTGTTCTTTACTACTGGATGAAACTTTAAGGCTGGAGTATTGTGTTTAAATTTCAGTAATGAGTTTATCATTTATTTAAGCCAGTCTTTTTTATAGTGTGTGTGTGTGTGTGTGTGTGTGTGTGTGTGTGTGTGTGTGTGTGTGTGTGTGTATGTGTGTGTGGTGTGTTTGTCTGTGTGGTATGTGTGGTGTGTGTGTATGTGTGGTATATGTGTGTATGTGTGTGTGTGGTTTGTGTTTGTATGTGTGTGTGATGTATGTGTGTGTTGTGTGTGTGTCTGCTGGTGGTGTGTATGGTGTGCGTGTATGTGTGTTTGTGTGTGTGGTGTGCATGTGCCCTTGCACTTGCATGAATTCATATATATCAAGTTCATGCAGGAGCCATGGAGGGCAGAAGAGGGTGTCAAACCCCTGAAGCTGGAGTTAGGGATATGGAATTACAAGCCTCCATGACCATGTGAAGGTTGGAAAATGAACCTGGTTTCTATGCAAAGGCTGCAAGAGCTTTTAACTTCTGAGCTTTCTCCTGACTCCCTTTTTGTATCTCTGTATTATCCACAATCAAACCAAATCAATGACATACAACTGATGTATCCCTCTTATTTGATGATTCCTGCTTCTTTTTTCCCATGGTCCCAATTTAATATCCTTTTCATATTTTGTTACCATGTACTATAATTTATACTATCAGGATAAGGAATTATCAAAATTAAATTACACTTGTTTTGGCACACCTAGATGGGGATGCTTCGGTATAGGATGGTCCTCTAAAGCACTCTCATAATGCTGCTCTATGAAAAGATCATCGTTTCTGACATCAAACCTGCTCTGTCATGTGGCAGCCTTACTAGAGGGCTTGACTGAGTGATCTCGGAAGAACAACACAAACAAAAGCAACAGAACATAAGCGACTGAAAACCCACGATCCCTGCAACAACCAGGTTTATCCCATCTATAAAGCTACTGACTGATTTGAAATTAATTTATCATAAAGTACGTTTGAAAATGGATCAAGGCATTGTATTATGAGATTTTGTCAATTTTAAATGCTTATCAGTGTCTATTTTTGTACAGGCAACAGACCTTGTGACATTTTTGTTCATCATACTCTTACCACCCATACTGAACTCCACAGCCCTCCCTCCCCTGTCCCTTCAAACCTCTTCCCTCCTCCTCTTCTTTCCAGGCAGTCTGTTGTCCTTTCACGTCATGTGTGTTTTTATGTGTGTGGAGGACGCGTGTGCATAAAACATAGCTTTAGCATATGAGAGATATAACATGCAATATATGTTTTTCTGAGTCTAGGTTATTTTATGACATATGACTGCACCAAATCCAATACAATTCCTTCAAATGACATAATATTATTATTATTATTTATGAACATATGATTTTTAACATCTCATCCAAAATTATATCTGTCAAAATATCAGAATAAGTAAATATTGATAATGATGTTTTAGAAAGATAACTTCTTAGATATGTTTTAGACAAAAAAATATTAAATTTTTATTGAATAATTGAAAGCTGTTCTAAAACACTGATAATAATTATAGACTATAAGTTATGGTTTAGACATTCATTATTTGGGTTTTTATATCTTTAAATTTTTTTACAATGTGATCTGCTTTTAAAATCAGAAAGCTGTTAAATTTGGAATAGAGTACATTATCATTAAAAAAAAAAAAAAGGAGGAAATTGTAAAGACCTGAAGGCCTGTGCAATCAATCTAAGATACCTGGCAAAACAAGGTAGGAGGCTGATTCAATGCTCATATGCTTTCAATATTTTATGTAGTAATTAGAAGAATCTAAGGGTAAACATTTAGATCTCTCAAAACAAAAGCAGTCAGAATCTTAAACACCAGGAAAGAAACATCCAATTATCTTTTTTAAAAAATCAAAATAAAGCTCCCTGTTGTATTTCATGTAATGAACAGAATAAATGTGACACTTGTTATATGCCTGGACTGTAAAATATATAATTCAGCATCTCAAACCATAAAAGCAGCGATAATTTAAATGAAATTTGCATAATTCTAAGTGGAAATCATTAACTGAAAGACATTAATTAAAGAGAAAAAACACAAACCCTGCATTAGTCTGAATAGCAATATTTCCTCTGCTAAGGAGGCACTGTGAAGTCTATCACAGATATTCTTAATAATGTAACTCACACAGTACTGACTGACTTCCTGATGTTTTCAAGACTAATGCTAGTCATGTGGGAAATACAAATTTCATATTCTCTGCTTTAAAGACAGTTATGGTCTGCTAGGGAAAATGAACACAACAATCATGGAAGGCTGCCTGGGAGGTGATAAGAGAGATGAGTAAGCAATATGTTCCAATTGCAAAGAGACCTGGAGAACAGACTTCACAATGAATGCAAAATAGAAAATAAACTTCACAAAAGTTATGTTAGCTGAGGACTCCATATTAAAAGTTGTTAAAGCTAGAGTAGAAAAAAAAAGAGGATGTGAATTATTCACAAATGCATCTAAATAAGAACAGATAGGGACACAAGGAGATTCAACTTGGTGAAATCAGCAAATAAACAGACAAGCGGAGATGCAGTTAATGACTGCTGACAAAAAGAGAATTAGTTTTCTCCATGGATGACACCCACAGTTGGTGACCTGATACCAAGGGGTCAGCCCTAGAATCATATGCATACAATTAACACCAAATGGACTGCACAAGTTGTATGTAGAGATTATTATAGCCACACACAAGCACACACATAATAATATGCATGATAATTCATAACAATGATTATTATAAAAATCAAAGAAAAAGAGGACATTAATTTGAGGAGTAGAGGGGGATGTGGGAGAGGTTGGAAGAAGGAAAAGGAAAGATGTAATTATTTTCAATTCTAAAAAGCCTCAAGGCAACTAGAGCCTAGGGTGGTTCCCACTGTTTAAGTCTAACAATTCAAAGCCTAAACTATCAGAGGATAGAAAGGAATCTCCAGAACCAAAGTGTAAGGGATATTAACTCTAGTGAAGCATAACCAGAAAAGAACAGCTCATTGCCTTAGACAAAGAGGTAAAAAGCTCATAAAGGAAAGCAATACAAGTCTTTATAGTATATCAACAACCAGTGGAAGTATTATTTACATAAATATTACTTGAGTGAAAATAATGTGTAGTTATTGTGGAAAGAAAAGCTGAATACCCAACATTTCAGAATCACACAAAGAACATGAGACCATGCCAATCACTGGTGGTACCGTGGTTCCCAGCAGAGAAAATGGACAAGATAATTCTGGAAATGATAATTCAGAAACAACAGTTTAACTCTAGCTAAAGTGGATGGCTACCAAATCAAATGAAGACAGGATAGACTTATCTACTCTACCCCACATGATGAAGTATTTGTTCAATGTCAGGAATTTACCTGAAATAAGCAGGGATGGGGATTAAACACTTTAAGTAGTCTGCCTACACACGACTGACATAGTTTTGGGTGGTGGGCACTATGCCTATTTTTAGAGAGCATTTTGGTGTGCATTTTCTGTGTGCCAGGTAAATTCACTGCTTCACAGCTGCGTGCTTCTAACCACAATGACTGCACCTACAAAGGTGATGGTTGGGAGTAATTTGAGCTCCCTGGTCTAGTGTGGAGGTATCAAGCAATTCATCTTCTTATGCTTTGGGACTATTACATGGCTATTCTAATCATTCCGTATCAAGACTGGAAGATGTTATTATTTTCTCCTTTCCTTGTCTGTCTACTTCTATTCTCTGTATTACACCCCTTTACTGTCAACTAATATTACCTGTCATATTTACTTAAGGAGAAAGTTTGATGCTTGAAATTTTAAGGTGCAAATGGTCATGTCATAATTTCCAATTCAAAAATGAAGTTTTCTGGCTGACGAGGTCGCTCAGGACTTGCCATTGAGCCCCAAACCTGTATTAAAGCCCAGGATATATGTGATGCAAAGAGAGAACTGATGCATGCAAGTTGCTTTCTGATTGCCATATACACACAGTGACGTAAGTTCACACAAGTAAACAAAGAAATATAGGTAAATACGTGTAATTTTATTTTATTTTAAAAATAAATTTACTTAAATAACTGCTTACTCTCTCAAAGTAGTACATCATAAACTTAAATAGCTTAGCTTTTACAGCTTCTAAAAATATTTAAAAGGTTAATAAAGCTGGACAGGGTGATGTATGGCTTTAATACCAATGTTTGGGAGGAAGAGGCAGACAGGTATTAATGAGTATTCCAGGCCAGCTACACTCTGGTCTACATAGTGCGATAGTCAAGGCTACATAGTGACCTCAAGAAACAAACAAACAAAAATAAAAAAACAAAATCATAGTAAAATATTCTTTATAAGCTCAGTGATAACTTGCATCTTATCAGCAAAGAGAGGTTTGTAACCCCACACGTAGCACTGTTCAAGACTGAAGAAGTCAAACGCACTCAAAGTTCTTTCACATGTTTGTATTCTCTAATCATGAGGACTGGACTCAGACATTAGGTATCAGTTTGGCTAACCATGTCTGAAGCAAGATTAAATATCCCTTTGATGTCTGATGTCTAGGCTGACATATTGAAATTTCCCTTGTGTGTATCATCTTCCCTTCCTCTATTATTTCTGCACTACTTTCTCTAGTTACATAGCTCTGAATCTCTGAATAGGCCTCCTTCTCCTGAACCCCGGAGCAGCAGGCATTCATGGTTTCCTAAGTCCCTTCCAACTGCAAGTCAACTCAAAGAAGCTGATAACACTATCAGTGTGTGCTGTAATCTTTAGCACAACCTTTTAATACTAAATATATAACTAATAATCAATCTAAATGACAATGAAGTTACTCCACACGTATCTGTGGATTGTCAGGAAGATGTATTAATTAATTAGAAAATATTTTTGATAAATAAAATTGATATTAGGCTATGTTTTATAACTAAGGCCTATGAGTTCCACAAGACTTATAAGTTCCACTTAGAAAGTGCTTTACATCACAGCTCATACTTATGATTTAGGAGAACATTTGAGTACAGGAGCCAGGGTGGCTCAATTCCTTTAATCTTAATCCTAAGAAATGCAGGTATATGTTTCATGTGCACCATTGGCTGATACACAGCTTCAAAATAGCTTTAGATTAGACCATATGCCTAGCTAATGGTTTTTAAGATAAACATCCCTCCCCAAATCTACAGTTCAGTTCACAAGAACATAACTGAACTGTATTTCTAGGTCATAAATACAAAACAGCCCAATTATTGCTAGCTGGCAAATGATTAATTCCTTGTACCTTTTCCTGACCTTAATTTATGAAAATAAATTCTGACTAGTTAGGGCTACAGAAAAATTTTTGACTCTGTACCCTAAAAAAAACTACAGGTTTGTTTTGATAGCCAGGAATCTCAATCAAGACAAAACTTAAGCATCATAGTACTATAGTATTGTGGAAATTACTGACTGAGCTTATATAAAAAGATTTACTTAAGGTAGCTCAGAAATGCTGACCTAAGCCTGAACTAGAGAATCTATGACACTTCTAATGTTTTTGTGTTTGAAACCCAGCACTCACCAGGCAACTCTGAGATCTAAAGGGAATTCAGAATTTATAATTCCTGATTACATAGTGTTAGTTAAAAATGTTTATATAGTCATGATGAGTTAGTTTGAGTTGCCTTTCCACTGCCTGGGAGAACCTAAGGCTTAAGGGCAAAATGGCTATTACACAAAAAAGTATGGCTTATAAATACATATATTTTTTTCATTCTCTGGGAGCTCTTCAGCAGTTTAAGTTTGCAATTTCTTTAAAATTTCTTATAAAATTAATAATAAAGATAGATAATAAAGTAATTGATTTTTATAACTGTAATTTGCAGCCTATCAACAAAAGGCTTGGCTGAGAAAATGTGCTCCTTGCTTGCTCATGACAAGCTACTTAGATATCTTGTATTTATGTTGCCCAGATGACTGTTTTTAGCATGGCTTTACCTATGGAGTGTAACCTTTTAGTGACTCCTGTACTTTCTGAAAGATTCCATTGATGCATTTAAGCATGGAGGGTGGGAGAACAAAGAAAAACAAAAGACAGCATGAGAAGAGTAAAGAAAAGAACCACCAAGAGAAAGCAGGAGTGCCTTCATTCCATATACCCTCACATAGAAAAATCATAGTTTATGCCAAAGCCATGGGTTCCCTTCAAGCCAGGTGTGATGCCTCAGAGGCTGGCTCGCCAAGGCAGCATTAGTAGCAAAAATGTTATAGAGGAACCAACCATTTTCTGACTGGATTTAAGGCCCATTCTATAGGAAAATACATACACCTAGGCTGATAGTCTATGACTAAGGAGTTCACAGGCCCCAGGGATGAACTTACTACTAAGATTCTGCCAAGTGGACATAGCACAAACCTATAGATTAGTTTCAGCTCTCACACTGCGGCAGGTCCAGGCACTTTTGAGCAAGACCTAGGTGTAGCTTTGAAGTTTTAAGGATCCCTGTATGGAGCATGGCCAGGCCCCTTTAAGGACTGATTGCAGTCTTAGAGGGAGGGTAAATATTAATTCAGATATTGGAGGAATTAATTATTGGAAATTGATTATACAAAAGGATTAATATTCATCAAGGGGTTTATATGAAATACTTATATAAGATTGAACTTTAGGGCAATATTTGGAGGGTTGAAATATCTCACGGGGTGGCAACAGCAATCCTTTTTCTGAGAACGTGGAGAACAAAACAGAAAGGGTAGCGTGTGACCAATCTTTAAAGGGGGCTGGCCACATTGTATATAGAGGTCTTTAAGACGTTAAAGCCTTGCCTAGGCCTTGTTTAAAAGTACCTGAACTCACCACATCATACCTCATCAGAGAATTTTCTTTCTACAGTAATGGTGGTTGATGAAGAAACACACAACACATCAGATCAGAGGAAATATGTGCCAGCAGCAGAATTTTCAACCACAATGTGACATCTTTATCATATCCATTCCCCAGGACTCAGAGATCATCATGAAAGGTAAAGTGGTAGACTGTCAGACCAGACTTCATGGAGGACCAGAAAGAAGCTGTCTTTGAGTGTGATAGGACTTCCATGCTTCTGAACTCACAGTAGCTATGACTGCCTCTCAGGTCTTAGGAAAGATCAAGTCATGTCCAGGAAAGGATTCATTGGCACACGTGCTTGCACAGATGGAGCTCTAGTATTATTTGAAGCACAGCAACTGAAATTAACCTGTGCCAGACTATGCAAGAAAGACTGTAATTGGATTCCAAATTTTCTCCCTTCTTCCTCCCTACAAACCTTCCCATGTACCCCTCCTTGTTCCCCTTCAAACCCATGGTCTCCTTCCTCACCTGTTGTTATTTCATGCATATCTGTATATTTACATACGTAGGTATTCCTAAATATAACTTGTTTCTTCTGTATAACGTTACTTGTATGTTTTCAGAGCTGATAGACCGGTACCAGACAGTGACTTGGTGTGCTCTTACTTTCAAAGATCTTATTTCTCATTTCTAATTTTCTTTCTTTCTTTTCCATTTATTGAAAATTGAATTTTTCTTATAAAATATATCTGATTATGGTTTTCTTTTCCTCCTCCAACTTCTCCCCACCTGTCCTCCTTTCCGTTTTTCATTAGAAAACAAACAGGCTTCCAAGGAATAATCATATAATATAGAATCAAAACAAACACCTTAGAATTGGGGGGAGAAGAAAAGAGCCCAAGAGAAGGCACAGCAAACAGAGACCCACCTGTTCTAACACTGTGGAATCCCATTAAAAACTCTAAACTGGAAACTACTGAAATATAGACAAGAGCTTAGTAAAGTAAAAAGAGAGAAGAAATGTATATAATATATAATGGAACATGATGAGTCAAGGGACCTCCAAAGATGGCATTGAATTTGTTGTTGGCCATCTACTGCTAGGCACGTACGCCTACCCTTAAGAGTAGTTTTTCTCCTCAGTGAAATTCCTTTGAGGGGAAATGCTTTTTCATTTGAAAATGGCTATCAGTTGGAGATTGCTATGGTGTTAGGAGAGAGGGCATGTGTCTGTTTCTCCTTCTGGCTCTAGGACCCCTTCAAGTACAGACCTGTGCAGGACCTGTGTGTGCTGCTCTGTGAGCTCCTATCGTGTGGATCATGCTGATTTAGAGGGCCTTGTTTCTTGGTGTCCTTCATCCCTCTGGATCTTAGACTCTTTCTGTCTCCTCTCCCTTGGTATTCTCTGAACTCTGAGGGGAGGGATTGGATGGAGAAATCCTTTTTAGCACTGAGTGTCTCTGCATAATATCTAGCTGTGGGTCTCTGTATTTGTTTCCATCTGTAGATGATGGTGTCTGATAATGTCTGAGCAAAGGCCTGTTGTGCTTCTCTGGCCTGAATGGAAGATTTGTTTTTATTTAAGTTAAAATAAAATGCTTACAAATATTTTAATAGCTGATTTCATCTGTTAAATAAATTTTGATTTATTATAAACAGAGAGATCCACCCAATCAACATTCTAGCATAGATTGGGAAAGAACTCATGGGCTCCTACTTCTAACTATGGAGCAATTAGCAGCTGATGCCTCTGTAGTATAGTCAGTTTTCTTGAAGAGTGTAGCCGCTGGTGGATTGAGCCTACCCTCGTTGGTGACCCATACTCAGTAGTGTATTGACAGCACAATTGGACTTGGTAAGGTATGATTGTTAAAAATTAAAGGAAGGGAGAGAATAAAATGTTGTGGAGAGTGATAAGGATGTAGGGTGGGTTGGGGGGAAGTTGGGGAGAGGATCAAAAAATGAATATGATTGATGTGGGAATGTCTTTCTATATGCTGTGAATAAAGAACTGTTTTTGCCCATGACTGGCACTGTAGCAGTAGGTAGCAATCAGAGTATAAGTGGGAGATGGAGGGCAGAGTCAGACAGAGAGATGGAGCCTGCTACCCAAGAAAGCAACATGTAAGGAACACTAGTTAGTCATGGGCCATGTGGCAGGACAGATTAATGAATATGGGTTGAATTAAGATGAAAGAGCTATCTAGAAATATGCCAGAGATATAGGTCAAACAGAGTGAAATTAATATAAGTGTCTGGGTCATTTGGGGGGAGGGGAGCAGCTACTGTAATATGTTTCTGGCCCAGACTTTGCAGTCAAGTCTTATGGCCTTGACTTTCTGGCCTAACCTGGTGGCACAGACTTTCAAACCCACAGTCCCATCGTCTCACTGAAACACAAAGATACTTGTATTAATTGTAAGCTGATCAACCTGGGGCCTAAACATATAACTTGCTAGCTTTTGCTCTTGAACTAACCCATGATTCTTATCCTGTTCAGCCATGAGGTTCGGTACTGTTTCTCAGAGCAGCATAGGAGTCCTCTGTATCTTCTGGCTTGTCTAGCATCTCTGTGGCATTTCTCTGGTCTCTACTCTGTTCTTCTTGTTCCCAGAGTTTTCTTAGCCTGGTAGCCCCACCCACACTTCCTGTCTGCCTTTGGCCAGTTAGTGTTTTTATTAAACCCAGTGGGTGGGACAATTATTTATAAAGGAAGAATATAATCCCCCTACAAACGGTTGTGGGCAGATCTGGACTGTGGGACTAGTCAGTCTTGTTACATATGACAAATGTACACTATGTAAAATTCTCAACTATTTTTTTAAATAGGAAAAAATGAGATTAAAAACTTCCTAGCAATTGAATTTATACCCCTAGTCATAAAGGTGTAATTTTTGAAATAAAAAAAAATAAGGAAAATATCTTCAGGACTCTTATTTCTTCAATAAGCTCTTTGTTGAAATGTGATGTCTTGAGATATATTTTAATCGCCTGGGAAATTTAAGCAAAGAAATCAGAGCAGCAGTTTTGAATATTAGTAAAAAAATGTCATATTAAAGATGAGCAGCATCAGAAAGTGGCAAGCATACCATAAAAGGCAGAAAGTAAAACAAACACAATTGAAACAGCAAAAATTTAACCAAGAAGGGACAGCAAAGGCCACATACCCAGGGGATTTGCCTGTACGACATGGGCCCTGTCTTTACAAAACACAGGGGTACTAAGTCATTACCTGTGTTAATAGAAATAAGCCTGCAGGCTGAGCCTATAGCCATCTTAATAAATAAGTAGATAAGACACAACTGACTAAGTCCTCAGCAACAGCTGCTCAGATTATTACATTTCTGACTATGAAGTGTAAATTGTGGAGCTATGTCTATGGTCAAAGCCGTACTTCATATGTGACTGATTTGAGATTTTAGATTCACAGGGAACTAGAAAATGTGCCTTTTACTCACAGGAGAAGCCAAAGTATGCAAAACTGTAATATGGCACTTAGGAACTGTCCATGAGAATAATTCAAGTGAGACAATTATCTGGAGAAGCATAGCAGCTGAGTCTCCTGGGCTGTACACTCTATGGCCCACTGTGGATAGAAGAACATATGGACTATATGCAAGTGAATTCATTAGTGTTCTCTGGACTTTCAAATGTAAGGAGGGAAGAGCAGGGTTTGGTATATATGAATGCAGGGTGTTTTTTGACACCAAAGACTAGAAGCAAAAGCAGAGAGGTTATGGAGGCACACAAATGTCCTGGGAGATGTGTTCTACTAATGTTAGCTTTAAGGTACACGCCACAGAAATTCTTTCTCACTTCAATCAATTCTCTTTCCTCGGAGAAGGCACAGATCTTTACTAATATAATCTGTATTTACCAGCTGCTCTATCCATTTCACAAAAGCTGCCTTGTTAAAATGAAGCAGCAGGAAGAAAACATTGAGAAAGTACAGTCACTTAATAGTCTGTGTTTTCTTATAACACTGAAATTTACCATCTGCAAATGTTATAGGATGATGCAAAAATAATGCTACATGACCATTCGTAGACACTACTGGAAAGTTTGTAATTTTAAGATTAGAGACAATGGAAGCAAATAACAATGTCAGGGCTGCAAACCACTCAGAAATAAGAGCATAATTTTCTGTCTTCTTAACTATAAGGTTTTTAGTATGAAGTGTTGAATTGCTCTTTTTTCCCTCTATTTATGAGCTCAAGAGCCAATGTTCTATGAGAATATGCCAGTGGCAATTATATATAGTTTCCCATCTGTAATTAAGGGGTAAATTAAAGTATGAGTATAAAAGAACTTACATTTGATAATTAAGGCCTCAGGGCTCTAGTTCTGACTGACAGAAAGGAGTGAGTGCTACCCAGAGGAAAAACCTCTCTACTTCACTATTAGGTGATTTGGATGAGAGAAGTATCAAATTTTGACCACTTTACACATGAAAAGAAACTTCCTGTAGTTCACATCAATGTAAAAGCTAAGAAAAACATTTTAAAAATATGATTTAAACATCTTTTAAGAAATCAGATATGAATATAATTTCTAACTCTGAAGACTCCCAAATCCTTTCTGTATCTTTTCCTATTTTCTTGTCTGATTATAGGAATATCCCCTCACTCAAGAACGTATAGCATATGGATGTGAATTTTAGTCATGTGTCTCCTTCCTACAGTGGTATCCATCCTTCCATAAGTATCCAGACTACCAAATCAAAGACAAATATGTTTCTTTCCTATATGCACTTAAGTAACCAGAGATTTTTATATCAAAATTGATTTTCTAAGTCTAAATGATTATTGGCCTATGGCTCAGACTCATTACTAACTAGCTCTTACTTGCCTCAACCCACTTGTATTAATCTATGTAATGCTGTGTGCCTCTGTGGCTTTACCTGTGTACCATTTCTTCTTGCTTTCTGAGTGGCTGCTTACAACCTCTATTTGACTACACCTTTCTTTGTCTTATATCTCTGCTTGGATATTTCACCTGCCTCTTAGCTGCCTTATCATACGTCAAAACAGCCTCTTTATTAACAAGTGGAAATATAGCACATCCAACATCACTATAACATCATAGTGCAATTAGAAGCCATGAGTTCTGTTTGGTACATGTGAATAGACACAACACAATATTCCTCTGAAACATAATCACAGGCAATGACTAATGCCTATAATCTCTCTATACACACTTCTTATTTGACAGTAGGAGCAAATCAAAGTCTGCCATGAAAGGCTTTTGTCTTCCAATATGTAGATTTTAAAAATTACTACTCAGATATGACAAAAAAAAACCAAACTAAAAAAAATATTTCCACTGGAAATATAGTCTATTTTTTCTATCATAAAGTCAATTTGTAAGAATAACCCAAGGATGAGGGCATCTGAGAGAACAAGCCGTGGAAGTCCCCAAGTTGTCAGGAGCCATAGGAGAAAAAGAGATGTTGAGAGGAGCCTTTATTATAGTTTTTGTTTTTTAAGAATAAACGGGTGAGGGATGGGTTCCATGTGTAAAACTGGCAAATTTAGTTGATATATGAATTGCCAATATTTTGCTGGTACCCAGCCTTAAAGGAGTTGAGAAGAGTGTCCCAGGCATGCAGAGGTAGCTTGACAAAAGGCAATTAAGTATTTTAATTTTCTCTAGTGCTTTCTGTAAGGCTGGACTTGTGAATATGTACTCTTTAAAATGGTTTTATCATATCTATTGACATATCTATTCCACCATTGAATCTTTCACACCAGAGAGTCTCTCTTCCATCTCTTTCATTCTGTTGGTTATGCTGCATCTGTACTTCAGATTCATTTCTTCAGATTTTCTATTTCCATCATTGCCTCAGTTTATGTCTTATTTATTTCTTCTATTCAATCATTAAATTTTAAAATGTTTTCTTCATGTATTTATTTGATTGATTTCTCTTGGTTTTTTTGGATTTCTTTATTTTCTTTCAGGGATATGTTAATCTCTTACAATTTTTCGTTTGCAGTTTCTTCTATTTCTTTAAGAGAATTTTTTATGTCCTCTTTTAGAGCTTCTATTATCTTAATAAAGTTGTCTTAAGGTCATTTCCTTCTGCTTCTTCTGCATTGCCATGCTCAGGTCTTGATGCTGTAGAGCATCTGGTGCCGTGTTGGTCTTTATGTTGGTGTATGTATTCTTGCACTGGCATCTGCCCATTGATTCCTTCAGTGAAGGATTTGTCTGGGTCTCAGAGAGCTTATTTTCATGCAGTCTGTGTGAGTGTGTCTATGTCTCAGGAAGCCTCTCACGGTCCAATCTGGGTCCTTGGTTCACATGGAAGTAGTATATTCTGTGTTACAGTAATGCCTCTTAGTCAAGTAGACAAGGGCACACTGAGGGTCTCAGGTGAACACTTTTGATTCAGTAGCTTTTAGCGTGCTATAGGCCAGGGCTCTGTGGGTTTTTGGTTGCCTCTGAAGTCATCAGGAGATGGTATGGCTTGGGGCTGCTAAATACATTCATGAAACCACAAACAATAGATAATCCCCCAGAAGAAAAAACCCAAAGAAGGGAAATACACACACACTACCACCAAAAATAACAGAAAATAACAATCACTGGTCATTAATATCCCTTAATATCAATGGACTCAATTCACCTATAAAACGGCACATCCTAACACAATGGATACAAAGACAGAATAAGTCCTTCTCCTGCATACAAGAGACACATCGTAGCTTCAAAGACAAACACTGCCTCAGAGTAAAGGGTTGTGAAAAGACTTTTCAAACAAATGGACCTAAGAAACAAGCTGGTGCAACCATCCTAATCAAATAGACTTCAAACTAAAATCAATCAAAAAAGACCAGGATGGATTTACTTATTCATCTCAGGAAAAATTCACCAAGATAAAGTCTCAATCCTGAACAATTTTACTCCTAACACAAAGGTATCTACATATGTAAAAGAAACACTACTAAAGCTTAACTCTCATCAATAGGGGGAGATTTCAATACCCCACTCTCAACAATGGACAGGTCTATTAAACAGAAACTCAATAGAGAAATGGACTATATTATGACTTAAATGGACTTAATAGATATATACAGAACGTTCCACAGAAGCACAAAGGGATCTACCTTTTTATCAGCACCCACGGAACATTCTCTAAAACTGACCATACACTTAATCATAAATCAAACATCAATAGATACAAAAAATGGCAATAATTCCTTGTATCATATTAGACCTCCATAGTCTAAGGTTAGAGTTTAACAGCAACAAAAATGATATAAAGCTTACAAATTTGTGGAAACTAAATATCTCTCAGTTGAACCACTTCTAGGTCAAGGAAGAAGTAAAAAAAGAAATCAAAGATGTCCTAGAATTCAATGAGTCCACAACATACCCAAACTTATAGGGCACAATAAAGCAGTGCTAAGAGGAAAACTCATAGCATTAGGTGCCTATGAAAAACCTAGAGAAATCTCACACAAGTGACCTAATAGCACAGTTGAAAGCTTTAAAACAATTAGAAGCAAACTCACCTAGAAGGAATAAATGACAGGGAATAAACAAGATTAGGGCTGAAATCAATACAATTGAAACAAGGAGAACAATACAATGATTCAAAGAGTTAGTTCTTTGAGAGAAAGTCAACAGGATAGATAAACTCTTATTCAAACTAACCAAAAGGCAGAGAGAGTATCCAAATGAACAGAGTCAAAAATGAAAAGGGGAACATAACAAGAGACACCCAGGAAATCCAGAGAATCATTAGATCATACTTTGAAAATCTATACTCCACTAAATCTAAAAGAAATGGACAGCTTTAGAGACAGTTGCCACTTATTAAAATAAAATCAAGACCAGATAAATGACCTGGAAAAAAAAAAAGCCCAGGGACAGATGGTTTCAGTGCAGAATTCTACCAAATATTCAAAGAAGAACTAATACCAATACTCCACAAAATGTTCCATACAATAGAAACTGAAGGAATATTGTAAAACTCTTTTTATGAGGCTACAGTTACCCTAATAACAAAGCTACTCAAAGATGCAACAAAGAAAGAGAATTACAGACCAATCTCCCTCATGAATATTGTTGTAAAAATACTCAACAAAATTCTGACAAACCAATTCCAACAACAACATTAAAAAATAATAATAATCCACCATGATCAAGTAGGCTTTATCCCAGAGATGCAGGGATGGTTCAACATATGACAAACTGTTAATGACATCCATCATATTGTAGTGCCCAGAGTCCTGAACCCCGAATAGACCCCTAAGATACCTGTCTGATGCAAAAGCAAAGAGTATCTCTATTGACAAGCTGGCTTGGGTCACTCAGTCCTTCCTACACAGTGGTGGGGTTGGAGAAACCCTGAGCAACAGGAGGAGATGGTTTTTATTGGGGGGTGGGGGGCTCTAGGGGATTAAGAGCTGGGTTCCAGTCCTGGGATTGGACTAAACTCAGGCTAGGAGTACCTGCTATGAATTCATTGGCTGCTTTGAAATCTAGGAATGTTTCAACATTTAGCAGTGGCCTTTTCCCTATACCAATCAGCAGCTCAGCAAGTTCCCCTGGAGAATACCTGCCTTTTCCTCAGGAAGGGAATGCTTGGAATGTCAGGTATTTTCCCTTAGGTGCTGGCTCCTCCCTGGATGATGTCTGCTCATGGACCCCAAAATATAAACAACAAAGAAAAAAGAAAACAACAACAAAAGTGATCATCTCCTTAGATGTTGAAAAAGCCTTTGACAAAATCCAACACTCTTCATGATAAAAATCCTGGAGAAATTAGGAATACAGAGAGAATACCTAAACATAGTAAAGGCAATATACAGCAAGCCAATGGCCAACATCAAACTAAATAGAGAAAAACTCAAAGAAATCCCACTAAAATCAGGACCAAGATAAGTCTGTCCTCTCTCTTCTTATCTATCAATACAGTTCTCAAAGTTTTAGCTAAAGCAATAAGAGAACAAAAGGAGATGAAGGGGATACAAATTGGAAAGGAAGAAGTCAAGCTATCTCCATTTGCTGCTGATATAATCATATACAGAAGTGACCCCAAAATTTTACCAGGGAACTCCAACAGCAGATAAACACCTTCAGCAAGATAGCAGGGTACAAGATTAACTCAAAAAAAAACCCCAATAGCCTTTTAATACACAAATGATAAAAGGGCTGAAAAAGAAATTAGGGAAACACCGCCCTTTATAATAGCTGCAAATAGTATTAAATATCTTGAGGACACTCTAACCAAAGAAGTGACAGATCTGTTTGACAATAACCTTAATTCATTGAAGAATATATCAGAAAATGGAAAGATCTTCCAGGCTCCTGGATAGACATGATCACCACAGTAAAAAATGGCAATCTTACCAAAAGCAATCGACAGATTCAATGCAATCCCCATCAAAATTCCAACCCATTTTTTTTTACAGATCTTGAAAGAACAATACTCAACTTTATATGAAATAACAAGAAACCCAGGATTGCCAAAACAATCTTGTTCAATAATAAAAATTCAGGAGGCACCACTATCCCTGACTTCAAGCTATACTGTGTAGCTGCAATAATAAAAACAGCTTGGTACTGGCATAAAAACAGTCTTGTGGATTAATAGAATCCAATCAAAGACCTCGATCTTAATCCACATGACTATGAACACCTGATTTTTTGACAGGGAGACAAAAGATATACAATGAAAAAAAATACAGTATCTTCAACAAATGGTAAATGGATGGTAGTATGTAAAAGATTCATATCTATCACCCTGCACAAAACTCAAATCCAAGTGGATTAAAGACCTCAACATAAACCCTGCTACACTGAACTTGATAGAAAAGAAAGTGGGAAATACCCTTTAACACATTGCCACAGGTGCCACTTCCTAAGTGTAACACCAGTAGCGCAGACACTAAGAATAACAATTAATAAATGAGACTTCCTTAAACTGAGAGACTTCTGTAAGGCAAAGGACATGGTCAACAAGACAAAAAACAGCCTACAGAATGTGAAAAGATCTTCACCAACCCTACATCTGACAGAGGACTGATCTCTAATATATATAAACAACCTTGAGATACCATCTTACATCTATCAGAATAGCTAAGATAAAAAATACAGATGACAGCCTATGCCAAGGGAATGTGGAACAAGGGAAACATTACTTCATTGCTAGTGGGAGTGTAAACTTGTACAGCCACTTTGGAAAGCAGTATGGCTTTTCCTAAGAAAACTGGAAATCAATCTACCCAATGATCCAGAAATCCCACTATTGGATATATACTCAAAAGACGCACATTCTAACCCAAGAGCATTAGTTCAACTTATTCATATAGTTAGAACCTGTAAACAGCCTAGATGCCCCTCCACTGAAGAATGGATTAACAAACTGTGGACATTTACACAATGGAGTACTACTCAGCAGAAGAAAAAAATGACATCCTAAAATTTGCAGGCAAATGAATGGGTTTGGAGAGTATCATTATGAATGAGATAACACAGGCCCAGAAAGACAGACATAGTCTGTACTCATAAGTGAATTTTATTCACAAAGCAAGGCATATCTAGGCTACAAATGACAACCTCTAAACAGCTTGGTAACAGAAGGAACTTAAGAGAGACATCCAGCAATCCCCTGGGAAGGGAAAATGGAGATCTCCTGAGTAAATTGGGATCCTAACAGGGATAGAGCAAGGAGATGTGGAAACAAACCGTGAAACAAGATGGTTGAGTGGGAGGAATAATAGAGGGAGAAAAAAGTAATGGATATCTTGATAGAGGGAGCCTTTGTAGAGTTAGAAAGAAACCTTGGTGCTAAGGAAACCTCCAAGAACTCACGAGATGTCCCTGGCTAGGATTCCAAGAAATAGTAGAGAGCATGCCTAAACAGGACTTCCCCTATAATCAAATGAATGACCACTCTAATTGTCCTTAAAGAACCTCCATTCAGCAATTGATAGAGGCAGCAGAGGTCCATAGCTAAGCAGTAGGTAGAGCTCCAGTCCAACTGAAGAGAAAGAAAGGAGAGAGTATATGAGCAAAGGGATCAGGATCCTATGGAGGAGACCCACAGAGACGGCTGACCTGAGCTATAGGGAATACATCAAATCAAAAACGAAGGCTGGGGAACTTTCAGGGAAAGGAACTAAACCCTCCAAATGTAGAGGACTGTCAAGTGGTGTGGGCAGTTTGTGAAGCCTCTTGCAGTATGACCAGACCATGTTTCTGGTACATGAACTGATATCTTGGAGCCCATTTCTTACAGAGGAATACCTAACCTCTGAGATGATATACTGAGATGAAGGACTCAGACCTACCTTCACTGGATATGCCAGGCTGAACTGACCCACCTTTGGACTTCTTACCGTCCTTGGGGAATGGATGGGTGGATGTGGTAGCAGGAGGCTAAAGGAGGACTGGGAGGGACTGGGGGAGGGATGGGAAGGAAAGCAGTGGTATATATGGAAAAATCGTTTTTAAATAAAAGTCTAATTAACAAAAAAGAACTAAAAAAAGAATTTAAATTCTGTATTGCTCAGTTTGTAATTAAAAATGAGCCTGACAGGAGGGTACTTGACCAGACTGTTGGAACTTCTCACTCTCCCAAAGTATTGCTTTCTAGGCTGGCAAGAACCCTAATGTCAAAGCATCAGACTAGCGAAAATAAGACATAATTAGCTAGCTAGGCTGTCTAGAGAACCTGTTAGGTGTCAAGGGCTATGAGTTCCTATCATGTCTCTGAGAAATTATATATGTAACTTTCAAAGGCACTTATTCAGCTTTAAATTCCTTCAAAATTGAAGAAATTTTATCTGACTAGGTAAATCCTTAATACATTTATATACTTAGTATTTTTTGTTTCATGAAAAAGATCACTTATTATATTTCACAATGAAACAGAACATGAAATTAAATGACAAATTCCTAGTAAGTTTAATCTGAGGTAAGAAAGAAAGATTGAAACACAGTTGACTTTTAAATTTTTTATTTTTTGAGATTATTATATAATTACATCATTTCCCCTTCCCTTGATCCCTCTAAGTCCTCTTATATACCCCTCCTTTCTCTTGTTCATATTCAAGGTTCCTTTTACATTAATTGCAGTTACAAAATACATATATGTGTATATGCATATTCCTAAATACCTAGCTAAAACCTGCTCGGTCTGTACAATGTTATTTGTAAGTGTGTTTTTAGCAGTCAACATGAGGTTACAATGTTTAAACCCAACAAACTGCATCTTAAATTTGAATCAACTTCTACATTTGCTTCCTCTCACTCACTGCCTAGTTCGAGCTTCTCTCAGTAACTCTCTCTGTTTCTTTCTCTCTCCCTCTCTCTTTACTTATTCTTGCCATATAAAAGAACATTTGTATTCATTAACTGATAACCAATATGCATGCATAACTGTCAGTAGTCAGAAAGACAATGAAATGTTTTCACACAAAATGTAAATGCAGAGTTGAAATTATAAGACAATTCAGGAATGTGATTTTTTAACCATGTACTGAAGTCTTTGTGAAACATCGACACTTGTGCCATTTCCAAGGCTCTGGAAATAATTTTTCACTACTTTTGTTGCTTCTAAGCAGAAAATCTCTGGCTGGGGACTATTCCACATCTTTATGTTCTAGACTTATGTAAGTACGTCTTGAACTGGAAGTGGGGAAAAGAGAGGGAATTTCTGGTTGAAAATCCAGTCATGGAAAAAATCGTGCCTGTAATATAGTATGGTCATATTTCTGTAAGAACAAATAAATATGTTTTTAAGTCTGGGAAAATATATAGTCAACTAAGGGCAGAAATTGTATTTCTATAATGAGACTATAGAGGCTTTCATTCTGTTTCTTGTAAACATGTCTTTAAAGTTATTTGTAACAATTGTAAATTAATTTTATACTTAGATAAATGAATTCATTCTTATTTTGCAAACAAGTATTCTCCCATCGTTATGAAATTATGTAGTAAATATATTGAGTGTTATGAAACTGATACATAATGAATGATCATTTTCTCTTAAATATACAAATCATTCTACAGGTCCTTTTCCTCTATTTGAAGACTCAGTTCTTAACACTAAATTTCTTAATATGTGGATTATATTTGAAACAGTGAAATGAGCCAATAAAATAAAGACTGTAAGTGAAATTTGATCTTATCCAGTGAAATAGACCTATATTCTGAGTTTATACTTATACTAAATGGTAAATTTTCAATATTAAAGTTACTACCATGGTCTCATTTCAAATCTTTCATGAGTCTCAGCTCTTCAGGATTCATTCTGAATTCGTTTTATGGTTGTAGATAAAAGGTTCCTTATTTACTGCTGAAAACACTACACATTTCAGTTACAAGAAAGAAAGATCAAGTAGGAACTGAGCTGGATGCTTCCTCCCTAGTGGCTGCCATTCATTTTCTATAGGTGCTGTGTAGACTGGGGGAGAAACTATTGTCTTATATAGTTTTATCCTTTATGGGCTGCAGTAATGTCCTGCCATGCAAGATGCATCCGCTGGTACAGTAGTGACATTACTTTCTGACTGGATTTGAGGGCCATTCCACAGAAAAAAATGTTTATTCTTTGTCAAAAGTCTGGTCAAAATGTTAAGGGCTGAAGAGGTGAATGAATTTATAGAGTGCCTGCTATGAAAACTTGGATCACCAATGAAATCAAATTAAAGTCCCTGACATTAGTCTACACTCCTATGAATATCTGATTTTTGACACAAGAAAAAAAGCCAAAAATATACAATGAAAAAAAACCCAAAAAACAAAACATCTGCATAAAACGTAAGTACAAGTAGATCAAAGACCTTAACATAAACCTAGTCTACTGAACCTAATAGAAAAGAAAGTGAGAAATACCCTTGAATGCATTGGCACAAAAGACCACCTCCTACATATAACACCTGTAACAAAGATACTAAGAGCAACAATTAATAAATGGACCTCCTGGAAACTGAAAAGCTTCTGTAAGGCAAAGAACATGGCTGATAAGACAAAACAACAGCCTAGAGAATAGGAAAAGATCTTCACCAGCCCTACATCTGACAAAGGACTGATTTCTAAACTATATAAAGAACTCAAGAAACTAGATGTCAAAAAAACCAAATAATCCAATTTTTAAAATGAGATACGGAGCTAAATAGAGAATTCTCAACAAAAGAATCTCAAATGGCTGAAAGAGATTTGAAGAACTACTCAACATTCTTAACCATCAGTAAAACAAGATACTATCTTACACCTGTCAGAATAGCTAGGATTAAAAACATTAATGACAGCCTATACTGGAGGGGATGTGGAATAAGGGGAACACTCCCCCACTGCTGTTAGGAATGCAAACTTGTACAACCACTTTGGAAATCAATATGGTGGTTACTCAAAAAACTAAGAATTAATCTACCTAATGATCCAGCAATACCATTCTCAAGCGTATATCCAAAGTATGCAAATTCTTTCCACAAGGATATCAGCTCAGCTATGTTCATAGCAGTATTATTTGTAATAGCCAGAACCTGGAAACAACCTAGATGTTCCTAAACTGAAGAATGGATTCAAAAACTGTCGTACATCTAGCTACACAATGGAATACTACTCAGCAGCAAAAGAATAATAATAACAAAAAATGACATTCTGAAATTTGTAGGCAAATAGATGCAACTAGGAAATATCATCCTAAGTGAGATAACATGGTGGGGAAATGTCTTTCAGTATGCTATGATTATCATTCTTTAAATAAAAAACCTGCTTTGGCCCTTGGTTGGCACAGTAGCAGTAAGCAGGAATCAGAACATAGGTAGGAGAAGGAGGGTGGAGTCAGACAGAGAGATCTAGCCTGATGCCCAAGGAAGCAACATGTAAAAAAACACAGGTGAGCATGGACCATGTGGCAGGACAGATTAACGGAAAATGGTTGAGTTAAGATGAGAGAGCTAGCTAGCAATGTGCCTGAGCCATAGGCCAAACAGTATGAAATTAATATAAGTGCCTGAGTCATTGGGGGGGGGGTGCTAAGCAGAAGCAGGCAGCTAGGCACTCTGGATGGCAGGTCTGTGGGTCTGGAGCTCTGGCCAGAAACCTCATGTTACAGATGATACCCAATGTGTGGTGCCAGCTATTGCAGTAATACTCACTTGCAATATATCATAGAAAGGATGAATATTTATTCAGAGGTATAGGAACACTCACAATACAAATTGAACAGTGAGACAATTCTTGGACATAAGAACTGTCCCATGACAGGTGATCCACTCTCTAAGAACACAGGAACAAAACAGGGAAGAGCTCAGGGTCCTGGTGACACCCATTCAGGCTCCTGGAACTCCAGAGTCATGCCTCCAAGCCTTGTCAGATAATACCTGAATCCCACTACAGCAGCATAGACCCAGAAAGAGAACGTAATAAAGTATGTTGTCTCATAAGTGGATTTTAGACATAAAGCGAAGGAAAATAAGGCTATAATCTATAATACCAGAGAATCTGGGTAATGAGGAAGATGATAAGAGAGATATCCATGGATGACCCTGGGAAGTGGAAATAGATAGTATCTCCTAAGTAAATTGGTACCATTGTGGGGAGGGTGTAGAGGGAGGTGGGAGGAGAATATGAGGAAATGAGATGGTTAAGTTGGGGAAGTGACAGATGGAGAACAACAAAATAGATATCTTAGTGGAGAGCCATAGTGGAGTTAGAGAGAAACCTAGTGCTAAGGAAATACACAAGAACCTACAAGATATCCCTGGTAAAGACTCCAAGCAACAGTGGAGAGGGTGCCTAAACTAGGCATCTTCTATAATCAAACTGATGACCAACCTTATTGTCTTTATAGGACCTTGATCCCACAACTGTTGGAAGCAGATGTGAAGATTCATAGCTAAGGAATGGTGCAAGCTTCCAGGCCAACTGGAGAGGGAGGAGAGATTGTATGAGCAAAGGGGTTAAGATCATGATAAGGAGACCCACAGAGACAGCTGACCGGAGCTACTGAAAGCTCATTAATTCTGAAATGACAGCTTGGGAACCTACATGGGACTGAACTAAGACCTCTGAATATGGGTGACAGTTGAATGTTGTGGGCAGTTCGTGAGGCCCCTGATAGTGGGGTGGAAATATATTCCTGGCGCACAAACTGGCTTCTTGAAGCCCATCCCTACAGAGGAACACCTTGCTCAGGCTTGATACTGGGTGGGGAAGCTTGGTCCTACCTCAACTGGATATGCCAGAGTACATTGACTCACTCTGGAGTCTTTACCGTTTCGGAGGCATCAGTGGGGGGATGAGGTATAGGGAGGCTGAGGGAGGACTGAGAAGAGAGGGGGAGCAGTGGTGAGTATGGGGGGGGGAAATTAAAATAAATAAATAGAGCTTAACAGAAAATTCTCAACAGAAAAAAAAATTAAAAAAAAAGAAAACTTACATCACAAGAATCTACCTTGAAAAGATGGGCACAAGACACATGCCTGTAATTCCAGTACTGGAAGAAATAGAAAACACTAAAATCAGTGTATTTTCTTGACCCCCACTGGCAAAACTCATGAAATCAATGAGCTTAAGGTTGAACAGTTTCTACTGCCTCAAAAATATAAGAAGATGGAAAGGCATTGAGGAATGCATTAAACTTTATTTTCTGACCTCCACACACATGCATACATGAGTGCATGTCTGACTCATGTTCCTGTGCACACACTCACATGGACAGCTCCATATACTACACATTGATCAAACAACACACATTAATGCACATAAACGTGGAACCTATACTCTGAGGGTCAGAGACCCTCTAAGGAACCTACTACTGTTGTTTTACTAAATGGATGTGTCCAATTGTCTCCTGGTTATTTCTGATCATACTCTACATTTTAGTCAGAGGAACATCTTTCTGAAGTGGACTGTAGTTAATGCAGATATTCATAACTGGAAGCTACTGAGAATATGTGACTATTGAGTGTTCAACCCTAATGGGACATCTGTATCATCCCCTATTATGCCCTGCAAGAATATCAGAAGGTGTGTAAAGAATGTAAGAGCCAAATTAAGGGGGTGAATGCTTTGAAATGCTGTCTTGTGAGATGATGTGGCTATTGCTCTCCTAAAGTCAGAACAATCTCTGTTCTCTGTGCAGGAACTATACAAGCTAGAACTTGCCAACATTTCATCATGGAAATAAGGATGCTCAAGAGGCCCAACCTCTCCTTGGGGAACTATTAGCCATTAATGCTAGCTTAGGGATGGGGAATCATTTTATATCAGTGGTACAGCCACTGGTGACTCACTCATGCTCTACATGTAAGCCATTCTATTTAAAGTCAGTGGGTTTTGTACAAAAATTAAAAAAAATTGCATGTGCATAGAAGGACCTGTTGAGAAGAAGGTAATCAGCAGGGGTGAGAGATGAAGAACAGAGGTTAATGGAGGTGAATACAATCAAAGTAAATGTATGCTATGTGAAATTTTCAAATAATACATTTAAAATAGTTTTTAAACAAATTAAAAATAGAGATTCCATTTTCTGACAAGAAAAAGTAAGACAATTATGAGGTCATAGACTTTAGAAAATTCCACGGGTTCAGGAAAAATATCCTGACTCATATGTGGAGCATAGCCAGTAATAAATGCATATGTGCAAACAAATGAGTACAGTTGAGTAGTACCTGCAGAAAAGACAACAAGAAAGCCCACATATTAAAGGAGAGGAAGGACTGGATGCAGGTAACAAAAGGGAGCTGTGAAAAAGGATCTGGAGCTAATTGTTTTTCTGCATCTAACTGTCAGGGACTTTTCATTTATGGTAGTGAATAAGTGCATTAAAATGTATTTGATGTAGTGAATAAGTGCATTAAAATGTATTTGATGGTGAACCTCCATAACGTCAGAATATCTTTTCTAACTGTATAAATGTTCGCTGAGATCTATAGATTTGAGTTTAGTTTATCTCCATGTGTGATTTTTTTTAATTTGCAATTTTTATAAATATTTTTTAAATCAAATTAAAAATAGAGATCCCCTTTCTAATATTAATGAGTCAATCATGAGGCCATAGACCTTAGAATACTTTATTTTGTGATTGATATTACATAGAGACCAACTCCTTTTCAGCAATAGACTATCAGTGTTTCTAGATTGGTTTCTGCAAACTTCAGTTTTTGAGAAAATTCTTGAAACAAGGATGTAATTATTACAGTAGAAGGTTATAGCCATTACTTCTATAGTACCTTACAGTTTGCTCCTGTAATAAAGGACCAACAACAACTTTACACTCAAACAATAGGATTTATTAAGTGCTAGTTGAGCATGAACAAGTTGCTCTAAGCTCCTAACTTCAGGAGATCATCTGACACAGTGGTTCCCAACCTCCCTGCTCCTGCAACACTTAATACAATTTTCCATGTTGTGGTGATTCCCAACCACAGAATTCTTTTTGTTGCTACTTCACAACTGTAATTTTGTTACTGTTATGAACGCAATGGGAATATTTGTGTTTTCCAGTGGTTTTGGTGACCTCAGGAAAGGGTTATTTAACTCTCAGATTGGTTGCAGCCCACAAATTGAGAATCATTGCTCTGAACATTCTGCCAAAGCAACAGGACTACTTAAATTGTCAGCTTAGAGCATCTACATCAAAGATGAAACACAAACTGATACTGAGGACTGAAGGTTTCAGAAGTTAATCTTAGCTTCAAAGTCAAGTGAAATTTTGAGGTGATATGTAAATTTGGAAAATAATAACAAAAGAGAAGAATGAAGTCCTGTATAAGCAAGTGAAGAGATAGTTGGTCACTACCTTAATGTGCCCTTTCATTGTTTATGAAGACATGTGCCTCTCTGGCCTTAATGTTTTCACTTATATCCATAACCTGTCATAAGAAAAAATATTGGAGACAATCCTCTAATTTTGGAATGTTTAAAAAGAATGCATTAATAACTGGCATTATTTTCTGGAGAAACACTTATTGATATTTTTATTTTCATCAACTATAACTCAGAAAACTCATAAACTCTGTGCAATTTCCTATAATTCTCCATTAAGTAAGTGCTTAAGCAAGTCACCTGCATGACCATGAAAAAAATGAATTATGATAGGTAAGGTCAAGGCTATGACATAGGAGTAATGACTCAAAGATCATAATGTTGAGAGTTATCTCAGTGTTTTTATAATATCTAAGGTTAAAGGTCATAAATCTTTTATTAGATACACCAGTTATAGCATAAGAATGAGATGGAATAAGAGGTAATTGAGTGTGTGTTGATCATTAAGCTCAAAGTCTCTGCCAATAGACTCCATTTATAGTGTGGTGTCAACTTTGTATAAGGTCCTTATTTAAAAAACAAAAATGTATATGCTTTAGAATGATACACTAAGAGTCCAGAAGAAATATGATATCTCAAACATTAATTCAGAACTCACAATAATATAGTATTTGGTAAGTTACTTAATAGATGAAAGTATGATCTGTTTATTGTTAAGTTTAAATTTTTAGTATTAAATATACCAAGCAAAGAGAAAGATGAATCCTCATGTTATCACAATTCTGATTTAGTAATCATCAACCAATTGTCAGGTTTTTCCTCTATTTACCTTTCTCTACACTAGAAGCAAAACTCGGCTGTCATGTGATATCGTTTGGTAATGTTTCATGTGTATGGTTAAAAAATGTTATTCATAAAATCACAATATTTATACATAAAGCATTTAGGGTGAAGAGATGGCTAGTTGGTTAAAAGCAAGTATATGAGTTTGCTTCCTAGTAACCACATTGGGTGGCTCACAACTGTCTGAAACTTCAGTTTCAAAAATCCAGCACCTTCTTCTGACCTCTGTGGATACTACACTCACATGCACATATACATACATCCATAACTACATATAATAATTAAAAATAAAATACATCTTAAAAATATTAAGGTTACAATATTTTGACATTCAAACAATACCTAAACAATAAAGAATCAAACTTTCAGTATTATTAGATATGATATATTAGTTTTTTACATTTTCAGTATGTAATAATTATAGAATATCTATTTTTCTAGTTGTTTCTTTGAGTCTGGATCCAATAAAATTCAACTTGTAGTACATTACTTTATTTCTTAAATTTCTGCTAATTTGTAAGCACTTTGCCCCCATTTTTTTCCTCATCCAAACTTAATTCTAAAGAAACTAAGTTGTTTGCATTATGGTCTGGACTTTGCTACTGAATCATCTGTAATTATTTGGCACGCTCCGACTATGGATTAATAAGTAATCCACATCTTTTAAATAGGCAGTTAAATCTAAAAGCCTGTGCCAAATCAGGGCTCTTCATTCACTACCAGAATACTTTCCAGGTGTGGTATTATGGCATCTAAAGGCACACACTGTCCAGTCTTACCCCTTTCTGTGTGCACAGTCATCGGTTAGTGCTGACTTCCAGGAATTCATTAAGAGTTGGATGATAGCTCTTTATTTCTATTGCTGCTTGTTTATTTTATAATGTGAACTTTTGTACAAGAAGAATCATCTCTTCTACCAATGAATTTAATAGGAAAGGTAATATAATTGATTCACTCTTTGCTTTGTTTACTAATTTCCTACTGTTGTAAATTAAGAGGCTTTCAGTTTAAAAACGTCTATAAAGGTTCATATTGATGTTATAAATCAGGACTCCTTAAAAGAAAACTGTAGAATACAAAGTTGTTGCCTTACATATTATCTCTTTTTCAGTTGACAACACTTCATCAACTGCATAGAAAATGTGCAGCTTTGCCAGTCTTCTATTAAATTATATGTGAATGTCATTTGTTCTTTTTTTCAGTAGGGCTGTTAGTTTCGTATGAGTGATTTATTTTGTTTCTTAATAATATATTTTTTAATTTTTCAGATTAATTTATTTATATAAATAATGTGAAATATATTAATAATACATGTGTATATACACACATTAGGTATGTATACTCAAATACAACATACAAGTATAACCTATTCAATCTATATACTATTATCTGTGTATATAATCTCATGACGCAACTATTGGATAACCAATTGGGAGGCTCTTCCTTGAGGAAGACAATTTCTTTTGTTCTCTGCATTCCCTAGTTGCCCTTAGTTCTTTGTCTAGGGTTGAGGCACCAGGAACTTTCCCTTTTTCGTGTTGGCATGTTTATTGGTGTCCTAATTGTTTAGGTCTTGCCTAGGAAGCCATGTCGATGTGACTTTACAGGGATAACCTCTCTGTTTTTTAGGAGAGACAATATCACAGCAAACTTCTGATTCTATGTCTCTTAAAATCGTTCTGCTCATGAAGATTCCTTAGCCTTGGGTGAGGAACCATGTTGTAGATGTATCAGTTGGGACTGGGCACAGCACTATATCTTATTCTACACATTTACACATTTTGATCATGTGGTTTTCTGTAATGATCTCTATCTGTTGCACAGAGAAGTTTCTTTGATGATGGGTATGAGCAGTTTTATGAGAATGTTAAACTTTTATTGTTAATTTCAGTATTTATTGTGGTTAGTAGCTCTCTGCTTATTGCTTTTATTTAGCTGATTTAACACCCTTATAAAAATGTTCCTGTATTTTTCTTTGACTTTTATTTTCATGGAATTAAAAATGTAATCTGAGAATTGAATTGTATAAATTGATGATAAAATACTCACTTTAATTTTTCATAATTTTAAGTTAAGTTTTACTATATTAAAATTATTTTAGAATATTTTAGGTAATGCATACTTGGTCTGCATCTACTGACATGATTTGCATTTTTAATTAATTAACTATAGATCCAAATTAGTGAAAGGTAAACAAAGATAAATAAGACAGGCCAGATGTTACAGCCAGTAACGTTTTTGTATAGTGTGTATTTTGTTTTGATTAATAACTGGTCATTCAAAGAGGATGAGTCTATAATAAAATTAAACATTTTCTTACAGAGGGTTAAAATGAGAAAATACTTTTAAAAAAACCTATAACTGAATACATAGTGATGCTTTTTTATTTGTTCAACTTTCAAGCTGAAACATGAAAAGAGGCTGTGACCAAGAGGAAGGTCCTTTGTATGAAACGCTAGTAATGTGGGGACATTTCTGACCCTTCATTGGCTCCCAGGTTCCCAGCAAGGGCATGTTGATCTTAATCCTCCTGTTTGGTTTTCAGCCTAGGACATGTCTGAATGTAGCTTAGGGATTCACAGAAGAGAACATCTTTCCACCTATACCTTAGAGGAGACGCTAATGTTCACTTATACCATCTTGTTGACTTAATGCACTGCCAGGACTCACGGAATCAACCCCCTGCTAAATCTCAAAACTTTATCCTAACAAGTACCTGCTGTGTCTCTCTCACCCCTTTCCCAGTAGAATGGCTGCAACCTGAAGAAATCCAACCAAACTTTCTTCTTTTCTAGTCACACTTAAACTCCCCCTCCCAGATTTCTCCTGTACAGCTTTTTTTCTGGTTTCCTTCTTGCTGAATGTTGCTTCAGGTTCCTTTATGTTTGTGACACAGCTAATATTGTCTTATGGTTAGTCGTTTCTTACAAGGGTAAATTGATCTCCAAAGATGCTCGTATTCTCGTCTCTGAAACTAGTTCAAATGGTAACAACACATGGCAGAGGAGAATTATCACTAAAGATGAAAATAATGTACCTAATCAGCTTACCTTAAAGTTAAAAGATTCTTCTAGATTATTCGGTTGAGCTAGATAACACCAAAAGTGCCCCTCAAATGGGAATGGGGGTGTAGGGGGTAGAGAGATTGCTCTATGGGTATAGCTATTAGCTGCCAAGACTGCTAACCGGATTTCAATCCCTGGTATTCACTATTCACACAATAAAAGAAGAATGATTCCCCTCAAGTTGGCTCCTAACCCCAACACACACACACACCACACACACACACAAAGTAAATAAAATAAAGTGTGAAAATAATAAGCAGAAATGGAACAAAGAGTCGGGAGAGTAAGTCAGATGTGTCAAGCCACAACAAAAGACTCACACACAAACCTGAAGAAGAGAATGAGCTAATGAAATTGGACACCTCCCCCTCAGTGGCTAAGGCTGATTCCTCCTCAGGGACTCCAGAAGAGACATGTACCTACCAGCTTGGTTTTAATTTAGTGAGGCCTGTGCTGGGCGTCTATGGAACTATAAGAAAATATGTTTGTGCCTGCTTTGTCACTGACAGTGCAGACTGTAGTGACTTTTTAGTGAGTCTATAGGAATCTACTGCACCCTTTTTCTCACTTTTTCTCATGTGTTGTCTTCTGCCAAGGCTGGATTTGCAGAGTTGGAGGCCACGAAAGGAGTCAGTTGAATTGACCCAACTTCAAGTATCTGTTCTGTTAATTTGGCTTCATGACCTTGGGAAGCTGAAGAAACTTCTCAAACCCCCCACTTCCCCTGGACCTTCCACTGAATAGTTATCACAATTATAGTTGCATAACCAATTGAGTGCTTAATTAAACCTAGGTCTTTCATTTAAGTGATTGCCTCCTAGGGAGAAAGCTCTGCCAATCTTGACGACTACTTGTCTCCCTAGTATTAAACCACATTAAAAACATTTGTCAGTAGGATGGATTTGAGTAAATTCACCACTTTAGTTGTGATATAGACAATAAAATACCAATGTATTCAGAGAGTAACAAAGTGTTGCTTCCACAGTATCAAGGGCCTGGATACTCAATAGATTTCTGACCTCCTGTTGTTTCCTTGGCTTTCCTGATAAGGAGCCATTTTCCTCTGAGCTGTATTCAGGATTACAGGCATGTTCTCCTAGGGCATTTGTGTTTTGATAGGGCTCCCAGCGGTCCAGAGTTGGATATTCACAATAATGAAAAGTTAATGCAAAAAGTTCTATGGATTTGGTGCTGGCTGGACAGAAGACCAGCTTTTTATTTACAGTAAGAATTGTGTTAGGGGGATGTTTATTACAGTAAGAATTGTGTTAGGGGGATGATTTCTTCTTTTACAATATGCATCACACTTTGTTGGGCAGAAAAAATATTATTTTCTTTATGTACAAAACTTGAATAACAATTATATAATAATTTATAACCACAGAATACATGTAAAAGGTAATTTTATAATCAAGTAGCACTCAAATTAATTAGTCTTGCTTTGTTGGTGTTCCTAGAATTGATATTCTGTGTACAGTGACATAGTACAAATAATTTATATATTATATAAGTATATCTATCTAAACTCTAATCCCAAACTGAAGATGGTGGCACATCTATAATCTCAGCATTTAGAAGACTGAGGTATGAGAACCACAGATTTCAGACCAGCGCATTCTATGAACCCCAATACCCTTAAAGAGCTTCTTTTTAAAACTAGTGTGACAAGTTTTACCTTACAGACATTGTTTGTATATCTAAATATTAAAGATCATTTTCTTCTTATTCAGCAAATATTTGCTTTGCAGGTACTCTTCAAGATGCTCTGTCCCAAATAGGTCCCCTCAGAACTCTTGACATGTACCCCAAAACGATAAGGATTTGAAAAAGAGTCTGTCTATAAAGCATACTTGGATTTTGAAATTCTATCCTTAAAATGAACTCAACCAAGTTCCATCAAAGCATTTAGCTTTCTCTCTGCTGGGTTTTCACCTGTTATAAAGGTGTGTAAAGTAATCAAGTATGTAAGGATGTGTCAGCACCCTTGCTAAGAAAATTGAACGTACTGCTGCTTATGGAGCTTACTATCTTATCTCTGCAGAGCAAAGGCCTGTCTTATGAAATACTTATCCTCTCCATCATCATATTTATTAAAGATCAACAAAGAATTCAAAACAATAATACTGGGAACATCTATATGCATAAGGTCCTAAACATCAGATACACTTTTTCAAATAATATTTTGTGTGCTCGGGTTCATTTTGTTTCAATGTTATGAACTATGTAATCAAATGTCGGTCAAACAATCACTGAGCAACCACTGGGTTTGGGATGTCTTTTAATTAAATGCCTCATTAATCACACAGACTTCTTCTGGTTGTGTAGTTGAATAGAATTTTTTGATCAAAATATTAGAATAGAATTTCAGATTGCTTATAGCAATAAACCAGACAAAAGGTACAGACCTTCCTATAAGTGTTGCTAGAAGGCCTTCATCTATCTTGTTAGCTTGCGTACTGCTTCAGGCAGTGTTTGCAAGATTCAAGACAATATATCTTAGGCATCCTGGAGGAGGAAGAAAGATTCATAGAAGAAGATTCAGGCTTGTGGTTAAAGGTTTCCTTTCTGTTTCCCGAGTAGAGTGTTTGAAGGATACAAACTACTAAGAAAAATGGCAGTAAGTATATTCTTTTGAAAAAGCCATGTGTGATTTTTAATATCCTGTTTTTATTTGAGACAGGGTCTTACTGTGTAATCCTGGCTGGTCTTGAACTCACAAAGGTCTGTCTGCCTGTGCATCCCAAGTGAAGGGTTTGCATGCTCAGTTCTGCATGCTTTTATCTAAAAAGGAGAATTCTTGAACTCAATGTGTTTAGTTCTTTCTTTTGAAAATGTTTTTAATAATATTTTTATTTATTATTGAGAACTTTGTACACTTACAACACATTTTGATCATACAAATCTATTACTCCCTATCTCCTTCCTATAACCCCTAGTAGATACTTATCCATCTCCCTTCCAGATCTTGCCTTTCTTTTTTAAAATTAAGAATCACTGAGTAAAATTAGTGTTATTCATATGCGTAAAGATATAGGACCATTCACTGGGGAGTGGGAATCATCATGAGGGCAGTGACCCTCTTTCCTCGGCAGCCACCAATGGCCATTAGCACCTCTACACAGGTGAGGCTAGGGAAATCCCTTCCCCATGGATGTTGGGATTTTCATTGACTTGGTCTTGTATAGGTCTTATGCAGGTAACATAGCTGCTGTGAGGTGATGAACGCAACAACAGTCACATCATGTCTGGAAGTTGATATTTCCCAGCTTTCCTCCCTGCCTCCCAGCTATTACATTTTTCTGCTTCCTCTTATATTATTTCCTGTTAGATGGGGATAGGTTAATACAGATGATTTACCTACAACCGAGCGCTCAGTGTTATTAATGCTAGGTGCATCCAACAGATACAAGTTTCTGCAATAGCTACTACCTACTGAAAAAAGCTTTATTGACCAAAGTTGATAGCAATACAAACCTATGTGCAGAAACATTGACGTTTCTAATGAGATATCCATTTCTTTGTTCTCCCTCTCTGTTGCTCCTCCCACTCAACCATCTTTCGTCTTTCTTGTTTCTGTCTTCTCTTGCTCGCTTCCATTATGATCCCAATGTACTCAGGAGACGTTCTTTATTTCCTCTTCCCAGGGGGATCCCTGGATATCTCTCTTAAGTTTCTCCTGTTACCTAGCTATTTGGCGGTTGTGGTTTGCAGCCTGCTTATTCATTGCTTTACATCTAAAATCTACTTATGAGTGAGTACATGCCATGGCTGTCTTTCCAGGCCTGTGATACCTCATTCAGAATGATACTCTCCAAATCCATCCATTTGCCTGCAAATTTTAGGATTTCTTTTTTTTCTTTCTGCTGAGTATTACTCCATTTAATCCATTCTTCAGTTGAGAGGCATCTAGGTTGAATCCGGGTTCTGGCTATTTGAGCTAATGCCCTTGGGGTAAGAATGTGTATCCTTTGGGCGTATGCCCAATAGTGGTATAGCTGGATCCTTGGGGAGATTGATTCCCAGCTTTCTGAGGAAAAGCCATACTGATTTCCAAAGTGGCTGTATACGTTTACACTCCCATCACCAATGCAGAAGTGTTTTCCTAGCTCCACATCCTCTTCAGCATAGATTGTCCTCTGTGTTTGTTATCTTAGCAGTTCTGACAGATGTAAAATGCTGTCTCAGAATTGCTTCGATTTGCATTTCCAGAGAATGGCTAAGGATATTGTGCAACTTTTTCAGCCATTTGAAATTCTTCTGTTGAGAATTCCCGTTATAGTTCTGAACCCCATTTATAAATTGGATTATTTGGATTTTTTACTCTAGTTCCTTGATATATATGAGATAAATCCTCTGTCAGATATAGGGTTGGTGAAGATCTTTTCACATTCTGTAGGCTGTCATTTTTTTCTTATTGACTATATCCTTTGCCTTACAGAAGCTTCTCAGTTTCAGGAGGTCCCATTTATTAATTGTTGTTCTTAGTGTCTGAGCTACTGGTATTATATTTAGGAAGTGGTCACCTGTTCCAGTGCATTCAATGGTATTTCCTAAAATTACCACGCTCATTGTCATTATAGAACCTTCATCAGGCAATGTATAGAGGCAGAAGCAGAGATCCATAGCTAAACAACAGGTTGAGCTTCCGGTTCAGCTGAAGAAAGAGAAAGGAGAGAGTATATGAGCAAAGGGATCAGGATCATGAGGAGGACACCCACAGTGGTGGCTGAGGTTGACCTGCGCTAATCCCTGAGGAACCTTCATGAAAAGGAACTAAACCCTCCAAAAATAGATGACAGTCAAACGGCGTGTCCAGTTTGTGGAGCCTCTTCCAGTAGGATCAGAGTATGTTCCTGGCACATGAACTGACATCTCAGAGCCCATTCTCTACAGAGGAACACCTAACCCAGCTTTGATGGTAGGATGAGGAGAGACTCAGACCTACCTAAACTGGATATGCCAGTCTGAACTGACTTGCCTTGGGATTCCTTCCTCTCCCTGGGGAATGGATGGGATAAGGGGAAGCTGAGCAAGGGGGCCTGGGAGGGATTAGGAGGATAAAGGGGAAGGCCAGCAGTGGTAGATATTGGGGGGGGAACTTTTTAATTAAAAAATAGAACAAAGGAAACACTGAGGCCATGGTGATTTAGCAAAACAACACTTGTACGTCTACCTCTAGGGCTCACTTTCTCCCCAGTCAAGAGCATTTGACAAGGTTTATAGTATGGAGCATGAAATCCCTCCTGTGTAACAGGAAATGAGAAAGTGTTTGGTTAACCCCTTAAGCATCACATCAATATTTTACCATCAGGCACTTTACCAGGCTGGTCAATATTATAATGTGCAGGGTCCACTGCACGGTAAGATATTTGTCTTTTTCTTCCTCAACTGGCTCATAGTACCTTCAGGCACAGAGTAAACTAGCCCTCAGGGACTAGCCCTGATGTGTTGAGGCTGTTTTCTACATTCTAACTTCAAAGTGAGTGGGAGTCTTCAGCAATAGGTCATTACTATATGGTGAACAACAATGATCAATGGCAATACCTTGTGTTGTCTTGGGAAGAAAATATGATTGTTTTATTCACAGTTGCCATCAGAGACTTGATATTACTGAGGATATCATAGCATATTATATCTCAGTGGTGAGAGCATGCACAGAGCAGAGCAACCAGAACAGGAGATCTCAAAAGACCTATGTTGATCCCTTATAAAGGTACATCACTATCACTACAGTATCTTGAGTTGTCCACTATGATACCCCATAGCATCAATTTGGAGAATACTCCATTAATCCATGGTGCATTTCAATAAATTCACCATCTAAACTGTAGGATCATGAGCACATAAGAAGGCCCAACATAGTAAAATTTTGCACTACTGATATTAAAGGTCCTTTATAGATATTGTTACTCAACTTTTTAACTTAAAACCTTAAATTAGTAAGGGAAAACTATGTAAAAAATTATTTTCTTTTATCTTCAAAGTTGTTTTTCTCTTAAACTTATATTTATTTGCCTTGTAAAATTGGAAAGCTGTCAAATTATAAGTTTTCTTAACAAATCTTAATTATGAAAGTTTTTAGTTTCCAACTTGTAGAGTTGTTTACTTATTTTTTGTATATATGCATAATTTATTCATTTTATACTATTACTATTTCTGATCAATATGAGAAGTTATTCTGTATTTAATGTAAATAATCTAATTTCGTTTTATTCTTATGAAAAAGATATGTTTTATTTATTTGTATGAATATGTGAGTATATGCTCTTGTGTGAGAGTGTCCATAGAACCATATATAAAAGATGGCCTGGGAACCCTTGGAACTGACGTTATTGGTGTTTGGCGCTCACCTGAAATGTGTATTGGTAATTAAACTCTGTTCTCTAAAAGTCAGAAAGCACTCTGAGCAAACTCCCTGGCCCCAAATTCTCTTTTGTCCAATATCTTTCCCCAAGTGTATTTAGGTGTATTCGGATCCTTTGAACTATCAGTATTTCTATGCAATTCACAGTAATTTAAACTTAAACAGAATAAGTCTTAACTTTTGTAGCCATGTATGACTTTGTATAGAATTAACATATCTACGATATTAATACATCTTTTCTGAGAACATTGAATGCTTTTCCACCTGTTCAGATACCGTGTATATTTTACATTTCAATGCCTGCTTCATATGTGTTGTTTATCTTTCTTGATTTTTGATGGTGTAACTTCTGATTGGTAGGACATCTAAAATTTACATTCTAGTCTCAATTTTATTGCCATAATTCTCGTCTTTGTGTTAGTCATAGATGTACAACCAAACACATGTATGATGCTCTCCAGTGGTCATTTCATTAGAAGCTTGTCATATTAGAGGAAGACAACCTCTTAGTGACACACCAAGGAGAACTTGTCAGTACAATATTCCAGAAATGATAGAAGTTTGTTCTCTATAACTTTGAAAACTGAAAGTTGATAAATAAAGCTGTGATTCACAGGATCTTCATTGAGTTTCTCAGTAGTCTTTTTAATGCAGATAGAGAGAGTTTCTGGACTCTAACATTTCTGATTAACAGCCTGCAGTAATATCTTGAATCCATTGTTAACTATATTCCATTCATATTTCAGTATTTTGTTAGTTTTACTTGGCTTATGATTGCTTCTTGTTGCTATATGATTATCATTACTCTATAGAAGTATTTCATTTTCTTTTCTCATCTTAAAGAGTGGGAAAATACTGTTCATTGTCATCTGTAAGAAAGTCAGAATTTCCACAATCCCCTTTCTTACTGGATGGGGACACTTTGTTCCTATAACTTGATTTCTCTCTCTCTCCCTGGGACTGATAAGGCTCGTTGCTATCAAACATACCCTCTGGCTGATAGTCCATTACTTATTTTAAAATATTCCTTCTAATGCTGTTTTTTGGTATCAGAAATGATGAGAAATTGAGCCCTTTTCCCCTTTGAGAATATAAGTTGGTTTTATCTTGCAAGACAAGCCCTATACACCCCACATCAGTAACCTCAGTTTCTTCCCACATTCCTCAAGATTTAAAGAAAAATTAGAAAGCTGTAAATAAATGTGGTACCAGATGTACTCCAGAAAATGAGAGTTCTTGGAATAGCATCCAAAATGACAATGTGTAGTCACTTGGAATTCAAAAATGAAAATGTTCCTGTGCCTTGCTTCATTACTGAAGGGAATCAGCCTTACACTACAGCAATTGCCTGTTCTCTCTGGCTGACAATGCAATGAGTGCTCTGTAGGAGCCGAGATGATTGTGGCATTAAACTTAGCAGTCACTCCATGATCCTGCAAAACCTGCTACTGAATCTAAACTAAATCAGTTCTGAGAAGAGTCTATAAGGAACTTGTTCATCATTTAAAATCTGGAGGGGGAAAAAAACGAGAGAAACCACATGAGTTAGGAGAGACATTATCAGCTCAGAAACAGCTTAGGGATCTGTTTTACACCAGACTGAGAAAATATCAGAAACAGCCAGACAGCTTGAGAAGCTTCAACCTGATCTGTAAAATCTGAGACTGTTGTATTATTATCATCAGTCACAATCTCAATGATAATAATTATAATCTAGTGTTTTATGAGCACAAAATACCACCCAACTTATAGCATTGGCCATAGAAAGAAAGGAACAATACAGGTTTCCTGGCTCATAAGGTTGGTGTCTAAATCACCCAGACTGTGACTGCAACAGGAACATGGTGGACATTAAGAGGTGGTATCTGGTACAGGGAGAGTAGCTGAAAACATCGTGCTGTTGTGTAGATGCTGTAATTCTTAGTGCCCTTATCTATCTAATCTTTTCCTTGGTAGTGATTAGTGAAACATCAGTCTCAGAGAACAGGAATAGATCCAGGTAAGAGGAATATACATACACAGTGCTTTCTTTATGTGGTAGCTCACTTAATATTCAAACCATGCAATCAGTGAGATACTATGATTTCTATTCTGTGTGTGAATTAGTTTCAGCTTGGAGAAGTTAGTGAAAATGTCCCAAATACTAGACGACCAGAAAGAAGGGAACACAGTTGAAGCCCAATGAGGGCAGAGGACCTCTGAACCACAGCTGGACAAGGTGATAAAATAGAAGTTCTAGGATGTGTTCTCCTCACAGAATGACCCCACGTATGCGACTGAGGTGTCACTGTTTAGTTACAATAAAATTAGATAACAAGGATATTGTTTACTGCATGTAAATAGATGATGGGAAGTGCCGATCCATAGTTTTTACTCCTGTGTACAAATGAATATGACCAGAAATATGTCAGAGAGCTGATGCCAAAATACACATAAAACTTGAACTTATTCAGACCAAGTTTGTCTCTAGCTATTAACCTTCACATCTAGAGCATCAAACTGTTTGGGGAGTACGAAGAAGCATATTGTCTTCATTGTACATGCCATGCGTATCATGTTTAGTCTCTGTGTGCCTTGATTTATTTATAAACCGTGCTAAACTCCACCTATTTTAAGAGAATTATATCTGAAATGTCACTGTTTTGTCTGCTTTGTTTTACTTTCGTCAAGCACATATTTGCAAAGAGAAAGTCTTTGTAGTTAGGCAAGTTTTCTGAAAGCAGAATAACTCAGTGACGCAGGTCAGGACAATTAGCCTAAACTTTAAATTGATGTGCATGTGAAAAGGCAAGTAAGGACTGAATATTTTAAATGTGTTAGCTCCAGTGATGTTTTTCTACTTGTTTTGACAACTAGTGAAAACTTTAAACATTCCATTATGTTTTAGATTTCTCTCTTTTTTTTTTAAAGATCTATTTTTTCCTGGGTGCTTTAGTTCTTATGTATTTTGAAGTCTTATTTATTATATCTAAATTTGAAATAAGGTGAGCTAATCCTTTTAAAAATAGTACCTTGTTCAACTCCAATTCTACACTTCTTAGTTAAACTTTTTTTTCTTTGAATGATACTTATATACATTTACTTGTATTTGGTTAGTGTGGTGGTTTGAAAAAATACCTGTAATGATTCGCGGCACATAGCAGCCATGTGGTAAACCCAACATGGTGCAGGGTGAAATAAGAATTCCTTACATGTAGTCCCCATGGCAGTAAACCCAACCTAGCACCAGCAGAACACTGCACAGAGGGCACACCCCTAAGCATGGCTATGTAAATCTGTGCCTGCCCACTCTCTTAAAGGGAGCTGCCTGCTCCCCCTCCTCCCCACCTTCTCTCTCTCCCCCCTTTCTCTCTGGGCAACTCCCCTGAATAAACTCTCGTGTATCATCTGGTAGTGTGTGTGTTTATCTCTCATGTGTGAAGCTAACAATACCCCTCAAAGGGAGTGGTACTATTAAGAGATGGGGTTTTCCAGAAGGAAGTGTGTCACTGTGGGAGGGTGGGTTTTGAGATCTCTTTTGCTCAAGCTTCCTGTCGCATCTGCCTGCAGCAAAATGTCAGACTCTCAGCTCCAGCACCACATCTACCAGCATGCCGCCATGTTCCCATGATGATGATAATGGACTGAGCCTGTAAACAAATCACCCCAATTAAATATTTCCTTTATAAAAGTTACTGTGGCCATGGTGTTTCTTCACATCAAGAAAAACTTTAAGACAGTAACATATATTTTATCTTTTAACTTTTATGTTTTTTACATGATAGTAATAGAAGTATTTTGATTTTGTTTGGTTAGGTTATTTAGGAACTGTCTTGAAATAAATTTTCATTATGCAATGTAGGCTGGCCTTGAATTCAAACTGGGCTGTTCTCAACCTTACATTCTTCTTGCTTCAGCCTTCTAATACTGGGATTACAGGTGTATTAACATACTCAAATGGGCTTATCCTTTTCTGCCTTTGCTTTTCATGGGTACAGTAATTTAGATACGGAATGTTCTCCAAATATGTGTAAAGGGTGAACTTCAGTTCGGTGCTACTTGGAAATAATGAAAACTTTAAGTGGCACCCCATAGGTGCTCAGGCCATTATGAGTACTCTCAATGGGCATAATGAGACCACCACCTCTTCCTGTGGGGATTTAATAGAAGATTCAAAAGTTTCGGAGATATCAGAGGGATCTACCCACAGTCAGTCTAGGAGGATCAGAGAGTGATAATTCACACTTTAATCCCAGCACAGGGAGTATTCTGGGAGTGGTGACCTATACCCTTAATCCAAACTGAGTTCCTAGGTCATCTTAGTTTACAGGAGTTCCAGGTTCCCAGGTAGGCAGAGGTGGGGCTATACCTTAACTTACCAAGAGAGTATTTAAGGCAGGAGTAGAAAGACAAAAGGTTAGAAGAGGCTAGCAGAAGCCAGGATGAGGAAGCTGCAAGACAGCTGGGTAAGATCTGACTGTGGTGTTTGCTCTCTCATGACGTGGAAATGCCTTTCTGTATGCTGTGAATCTCAATCATTAAATAAAGGAGCTATTTTGGCCCTTGACAGCCACCGTAGAAAAAGTAGGCAGAGAAATCAGAATAGGTAGGAAAGGAAGGGTGGAGTCAGGGACAGATTGAGCAAGCCGCCCAAGAAGCAGCATGTAAGGAACACAGATGAGCCACGAGCCACGTGGCAGACAGGTTATTGGAAATGGGTTGATTTAAGATGTAAAAGCTAGCTAGCAATGTGCCTGAGCCATAGACCAAACAGCATAAAGTTAATATAAGCATCTGAGTCATTTCTGGGGGTCTCAGCAGCGGGCGGCTAAGCAGTCTGGACCTCTGGCCTCCCGGGACCAAGAAACCCCATTGCAACACTCTCTACTATCTCCAACTTTCACAGAGATCTGTCCCCAAGTTTCCTTTATTGATGCAACACCCTCCCTTCCCTCTCTGTTTCTCTATAACTCATAATGAGGTAATTCTTTTGGCTCTGCCATGCTCTCTTTCTGGGATTTCGTGCTGCAAGCTCAGAACAATGGAAGATAGACAGTGGACTAAAACATCTTCACTTGTAAATCCAAACTAACTCTTGGCTTTTTGAAGTTGTCTCTGTAAGGCATTTGTTACAATATCATAAAGGTGAGTAACATGTTGAACCTTCCTGTTTTAGATAAGTCTCTGACCTATAATCAGGCTTTTCTCTATGGATTCTTGCCATTTTAGTGGGCAATAGTATTTAGAAAGCAATGTGTGCTGGTTTTCAAGGATACAGAACACACAGGATTTGTTAATGACAGTGATAAAGCTCCGAATACTACTATAATGACATCAAGATATTAATATCGCTTGCGCTTCTCCCACCTAGATCTATGGAGATATCTGTGCAGCTCAAGACCATGTCTGACTATTGACATGAGGCCCAAATGGTATGTTAAAGATGGTCCTTAAACAACGGTTTGATTATAGTTTTCTATAGCATGAAAGTAATACACATTTCTGGTAGTTCATCATTGTCTGGCTGTCAGCAAGATGGTAATGGAAATCATCAAGGAGACACAGCTCTAAGAGCATCATTGAGAGTGTTTCCAGAAAATGTTAACTGAGAAGGAAGGACCCACTCTGGGTTTGGGCGGCACCAGCTATGGGCAGAAGTTCTGGCCTAGAGAAAGGGAGGTTAGAGTGGGAGATAGAGAGAGCTGAGGTGTTCCTGATATTGGAGAAGGTGGTGAGTCAAGATCCTGGTTGGACACATGATCATAAGGAGGAAATCACACTGTTCTCTCTGTGTTAGACAATGATGTTCGTAAGGTAAAGTGTTCCAAAGTGATTTTTTATTAAAAAATTTTCATACACTATGTGTTAATCATATTTTCCCTCCTTCGATTCCTCTCAGGTCTTTCTCACCTCTCTACCCACCTAACATCATGTTCTTTTTCTCAGGGTTCCTAGGACCCCCCCCCCACACACACACAATCTAACAAAATCACAATCAACTTACAAATAGCTTCTCAGGATGACACTGCGTTATAAGCTAAGGGTCACCTGTACATTTTAATCAACTTAGTTCAGAATCAACACCTTCTGTAAAAGTAAAACCTACTCTTTAAAAAAGAAAAAAGGAAAAAAGCCATTACATGCACATTATGGGTGTTCATTTACCCTCTCTAGACTCTCAAGAGACACCGCTGACTCCGGCATGTCTGGCCTGTTTCCATCTTCCTGTATTCCCTGGTTCTATTTTTTCCAGGGAATTTTCATAATTTTCTCTTGTACATTCAGTTGTTGGGAAATGCCTTAGCATTATGTGTGTTAACTACGGTGCTAGGGAGGAACTACAAAATGGTACAGGACTGTTACTATCTGAGAGCTTGTGTTAGAGATGTCTTACCCATGATAACCCTTGTTTGCTTAAGCTTTGTTTCCAGTCAGGCTTTCTCTGTGTAGCTTTGGCTGCCCTGGAACCCACTCTCTACACCAGGCTGGCCTTGAACTCGGAGGTCTGCCTGATTTACCCACTTTACCACTGTCCACCAGAGGATTCTTTTAATATTTACTATAAGGTAATCTTTAACAATTCTTAGTTTCTACCATCAAGTCTACAAGAAATGTTCCTTAAAATACTGGTTGTATAACACTGAAATTCATCTGTATCTTTAATTAAGTTATTTATTAATATGTAAGACTATTATATTTGTCTGAGTAAAATTTTTCCTCAGTACAAAAACAACCTCTCAGATCTTAATTAAGGGTTGATCTTTTTACCTCTAAAATGGTAAGACAGAACTCTAAAATATTTGAAAAATATTGTAAATTGTAAAATAGAAAAATGTGTGTTTAGCAGTTGAAACGGAAATTTGAGGGATTTATATATCTTTCTGTGAAGTTTTTTTATTAAAAAAATTAACATGGCATTTTAAAGAATGTTAGGGAATTTCTAACAATCTTTGGAAGACAAATACTCACTAGAGCTCCATCCGCAGAGCACCAGAGGTCTCTGGCAATTCACATTAAAGACAACATTGTTTTGATTTGATGTAATTTTTGTCATCCATTTTTTGAGATTATTTTCCACTAATTACTGAAATTGCTATATTTTATGTATGCTCCTACCTTTGTTTAAAATATTTGCACATCATTGTCATGTATACTATGCAATTACTACCTTCATTTAACTATACTAGATATAATGTATGATTGCACTAGTTATGATATATGCATAAGATGTTTTATATACCTCTGTTTGGATGATATATATGTATTTACATGTCTAAAATGCTGTGGACACTTTACCTGGTAAAATACCCCTGGCTAATGTTCGATAGTTCTACTAAGGGTCATTGTTCAGAGATTGTACACCCCTTATATAGGTATTCTAATTTTTAGTACAGGGTTTATTCCTTAAGACGATAAGATCTGCAGTCAACACTATTTAAGGTATCATATCCCAGTCATGTCAGATACAGGTTAGAATATCATAGATAGACAAGAATCTTCAACCGTTTCATAGACCCAGAGAATATGGCATTTAACATTTAAAATTTGGCCATGAGAGACACGACGACTCCTGGTGTCACTGCTCCCTTCACGAGATGGTGTTGAGCATCAAAGATACTCCATTGGAGTTGGTCCTTTTGGCAAAAAATGGCCGGTTGAGTAAGGAACTGTCCTTACCTTGATTGCTGACAGTACACACATGATGTCAAGCTGGATGAACAAGTTGATAGATGGAGACTGACGAAACCTGCCTAGACAGGATAAGACAGTCCCTTCAAAATTGTTCTGCTTGTGAAAAGATCTGTCAGATACCATAGGCCTATAGCCAATCCGATAGATGCTCTAACGGTGCACAAATCCAGAGGTGATTGTCCAGGTAGCTGTGTTGCTGTCCTCTCCCAAATTTTGGAAGTAACTACTTCCATATACTTCTGTCTTTCAGACAAATTCACCTTCCTTCTCAGGTCTTGAAGAGGTTGAAGAATAGATGTTTAAGGTTTTCACCCTAGTATCCCTTAGATAAGAACACTCAGGTGTTAGATTCTCACTTTCCCAGATTAACCCTTTAAAATAATCTATACACCCTACTATCTACCGATATTCTAGAGCTATTAGATGTACCTTATATAAGTTAGGCTTTGATTAGCAATTATACTTTGACCTCCCCTAGATACTACCTCATAATAATTCCTACTGTACATAGTCTTAGTTTAGAACCTTCTTAGTTAGAAAAAGGGGGGAGATGTTGTGGGATTCGGGTGTCAGCTAGTGGGGTCCAGGGAAGCTTATCCAGGGTCCTGGGCTCCTGGAGGGGGTGTGGCCAACCCCATTGATAAGGGGCTGCCGGGACGCTGAGAGGCTCTCTTCCTGGTTCCTGGCTGCTGGAGGAAGGATCCCATCGTCCGTCAGTCTGCAGACTTCGGTCCCTGTTCAGGTGCTACGGTAATCTGTTGCCTGTACCGTGAGTGTTGGTTTATATTCTAATAAATATCTATCTGGTATTGGTGTCCTTGTGGATAAACTCCGCCTACACATGGGTCGATGAAATCCATTAACCCAGGGCCAGGGAGGGTCCGTGCCAGCTCTCCAGTGAAGAACTCTTTCTGGGCCAGAGAGGGAAAGAGCAGCTCAGCAAGGCCTTAGTACTTCACATGGTTTGCATGAGCTCGGCACCAACATAAACCCCAGTTTCGGTAGGACCATGGACTGAGACATGGCCAGCAGCCCCAGCAGCTTGGACCTGGGTGGCAGGCAGTGCAGGTCTCTCAGATCAGCATGGGCACAGCAGCAGAGTGGTCCTCAGACTCCAATAGAGTCCCAGATGATAGCCAGATCACAGTCAGTCTCACAGCACTGGATGGCAACAGAAGCTAATAACTTCAACACAGACTTTGCTATGTCATGTCCATAAATCCAAACATGGCCCCCAAGCCACATCTTGGGCCCTGACATCTCCACGGCCCAAGGTTGCAGTGAAATCCACCCCGATTTGCATGGTCCTGGTTGCACTGTGACTTTTTCAAGCATCAACTTGGCCTTGGATGTCGATCCATACCATAGAAATTGGTTCAAACTTTAATGATAACAGGAGCCAATGACACCATCACAGACCCTGGCTGAGGTAGAGCCACAGACTTATAGCTCCCAGGGAGCAGATGAGCCCAGTTGACACCAAAGCCTTGGGATAATCTCAGTTTGAGGGTAGCCCTTCAACACCAACACAGCCCCAGGTTGTGGGCATCCATATGACTCTCAATGGTAACAGGGCATCCATATGACTCTCAATGGTAACAGGGACGATTCATGAATATCAACACAAACCCTGGCTGCAGCAGGGGCATGGACCCAGCCATGGTCCTGGGCCACAACTCGAACACAGATATCTCCATAGGTCCAGTGGCAGCCCAGATCACCCAAATTGAGATGACCACTTTGGTCGTATTGTCCTTGGACATCAACATGGCCCCATGTGGTAGCCCAGAGTGTAAGGATTCCCAGCACATAGCAGCCACATGGTAAACCCAACATTGCTCCGACAAGCTGCATATGGAGGGCATGCCCCTAGCTGTGACTGCCAGAACTCATGCAGATGAGGTTCATCAGACAAATGTAGCGCACTCTTAGGAGCTGAGGCTGTCCCATATGAATTAGAATACAATACACATTAGAATACAATACCCATTAGAATTACAATACACCAAGGTGGGTCTTAGCCAGCAACAATATTGTGACCTGCTTACTGGCAAGTCTGTGTAGAGCTGCTCTGAGGCCTGTCAATTTTTTTTTAAATGCAAGGTAGTCAGGATAAATAGGAGAGTCCCTCACAAATGCACTCTCACAGTATACTAATTTAGATCCTGAGCGCACTGAGGGAAAGCAACTTCTCATGACCCATTTTTACCAAGAACTACCAGAGTTAAACATCAGAGTTAAACTTACATCTCTTTAGGGGAGACCACTGATTCTTACTGCTGGCTTTTTAAGGCGTATCACAGGAGAGATGAGAAAACATGCCAACAAAGATAGGTCCTGCTGGCCAAAGCTATCTGACCAGCTCCTTTGCTTTCTCTTATGGCAGAGACCTAGACCTCCCAGTAGGTGCTTTAAGTGTGGCCAGCTCAGCCACTGGTCTTGCTCTTGCAAGACTACAGTCACAGAGACTATTCAGGCCCTGTCCCAGGTGCCATCAAGGAAATACTGGTCTAAGTGACTGTTCCCAAGCCCCACGTGGCAGGGGGACATTACACATGGACCACTCCTTGGCTGATCTCCTAGGCCTGGCCGTGGGTGATTGTTGCTGCCAGGGCTGACCTAACCTGACCACCACCATCACAAAAGGGAGGCTCGGGTAGTCATAACGGTATCAGGGTGGTCCATCTTCTTCCTCATGGACACTGGTGCCACAATACTTGGTTCTACAGCTTTTGGGTTCTACTTCTCTAGCCTCTCCGTTGTCGGGGTGGGAGACAAACAATTCCTGACTCATCAGACACCAACACTTAATTGTATTTCCAGAGATATCCCTGTCACCCACACATTTTAGGTCATGCCAACCTGCCCCGTACCCCTAATGGGAAGGGGTTTTTTTGTTGTTTTTTTTTTTTGTTTTTTGGTTTTTTTTTAGTTAAAGTAGGGGCTTTCATTTCTTTAGTTATCACATTTGCCTGAATCCAGCCACTCCTTACTTCTCCTGCTATCTGCTCAGTCTGTCAGCACAGACCCCCCCCCCCACCCTCTTCCAGCCTCCCAGGTGGACCCCGAGTGTGGAACACCCAGAATCTTTGTTTCACTAGACACATTTCCCTAAAATTCCCTGTCTCTGAGTTTTCCATTCCAGCCTGCTTCTCAGAGCCGAAGTTGAGACAGTTACCAGAAACAAAATGGGCTGAGGTATTTTGCCTTGCCCTTCCCCTCCCCTACAGACGTCTGGAAAATGGAAAAACCCAGCAGCCACCTTACCAATAAACAGTTGACTGCCACCCCTGAAGACTAGAGAAAAGGAACCAGGAGCCATTTTTAGAGCCAATACAGGTAAAACAGACTGTTCACACTCCTCCCCACCACCCCAGGACCAGAGAAAAGGAACCAGAAGCCATTTTAACCTCCGCAATGGGTAAACCAAAAACAAACAAACAAAAAAAAACCCAAAGGACATTTTAACCTCTTCCCATCCTCAGACCTAACAAAGATCCATAAACTAGAGTCCCCTAAACACACACACACACTAAAACAGCTACCTTAAAGTTTATCTAAAATTAGACAAAGACTAACTTAAGGTTATACATGTCCCAATTTCAAACCTTCTTTCTCTTCCCTCTTAATGTGACCTCCAGACCCTGTAATAACAGGATCCTCACTATATGTGTTAATTCCCAAGGTTCTCTTACTAACTCAGTTTTTTTTTGAGCTCCAGAAAATCAGAATTCATCGCCCCATGCCTGAAACTCACCCAGACTGCAGGAATGAGTCACAAAGCCCAGCAGACCGACCTCCAGAAGATACAGCTCTTCACCCTTAAGACAGCTTGAAGCAGCCTAAAGAGATCGGTTGACTTTGTTTAGGTCTAATCAATTTTCCCCTGTACATAAACCCGGCTTTCTTTTTATAAGAAACATAAAGGTAAGACGTAAGGATCCCCAGCACATGGCCCCACGTGATAAATCCAACATGACACCCGCAGAACATGGTACAGAGAACACGTCCCTAGGCCCTGCTTCTCTCCCTCATACCCACTTGGTAACTCCCCTGAATAAACTAGTGTGGCATCTGGTATTGTGTGTCTGATCTCGTGCACAAAACCAACACAGAGCCCAGGGCATCCTCACTGCCTTTGATACTAACAGGACCCATGGACATCAACAGACCTTATCTGCATCAGAGCCACAGACCCAGACATGGCCCTTAGCAACAGCTCAGGACCGGTGGTCACCAAGGGCCCAGAGTGGCATGCGGGGCCTCACATATCACCACCTTTTTCCCTTCAGGTCTGCCCCTCCCCACAGGACACAAACCACTCTGTCTCTCTCACACACATGCCACACCACATATTTGCTCACCATAAAGACATGGAGAGGGTCCACGGCTTCTCTCCTTACCGCAGGGCAAACTGCCAGGGACAGGCCTGTATGTTTTCATCTTAGCCCACCCAGTCCTAATGGTGCCAAGCAGGCCAGTGGCATAGGCTAGATTTTTATTGGTTCAGAAACATCCTGTTAATTTTTTTATGTTGTCTCATTTTAACCTTCCTAGAATTGTTGGTCCAGCTGTTACTTTGGATAATTTTTTAATGAGCTACTTTCATTCATTTGTATCTTAGTTTTTTTTAATAGGTGTGTGTGTATCTATGCGTGTGTATCTATGTGTGTGTGAGTGTGTGTATGTATGTGTGTGTGTGCATGTGTGTGTGAATGCATGTGTGTGTGTTTGTGTATGCGTGTGTGCATGTGAATATGTGCATATGTGTGTGTGTATGTGCTTGTGTGTGTGAGTGCGTGTATACATGTGTGTATGAATGTGTGTATATGTGTGTGAGTGTGTGTGTATGTGTGTGTGAGCGCATGTATGTGTATTTGTGAGTGCGTGTGTGTGTATGTGTGTATGTGTATATGTGTATGTATGTCTGTGTGTATGTGTGTATATGTGTGTTAGTGTGTGTGTATGTGTGTGAGTGTGTATGTGCATGTATATGTCTGTGTGTATGTGTGTGAGTGTGTGTGTATGTGTGTGAGTATGTATGTATGTGTATGTGAGTGTGTGTATGTGTGTGTATGTATGTGTGTGTGTATGTGTGTGAGTATATGTTTACCTGTGTGTATATGTGTATGTGACTGTGTGTATGTGTGTGAGTGCGTGTGTGTTTATGTGTATGTATGTGTGTGTGAGTGTGTGTATGTGTATGAGTGAGTGCATGTGTGTTTATGTGTGTGCGTGTGTGGCATCTATGTAAACGTGGAGCCATGCTGTGCATATCAAGGTCAGAGGATGCTCCTGTGAAGCTGGTTTTCTCTTTCACTTTATGTGGGTTCTGGCAATCAAACTCCAGCCATCATAAACATCCTTTACCAGGTAAGCTATCTCATGACCATCTTTGCATCTTATTTCATTTTTCAAATTATGTAGGCTTATTTTTTTCTGTTATACAAACTATTTTGGTATAGAAGTTCACAAAAATTGATAACATTTGTTTATATATGTATCAGTTATTTCCAATCTTCATTGATTGTCTCTATGTGTTTGTTTCAATTGGGGCTTTTCATAAATAGCAATGAGCCAAAAACTCTACAGAGGAGGGAGGGCTACTTGGCTTCAGACATGGGACACTCTTTATGTGACCTTGGCCGAGTTACTGGCGTCTTTAAGTGCTCCATCACAATCTAAAAACATGAGGAAAATAACAGTATTTGCCTCCTAGGGCTGTAAGAATTAAATATTTAGTAGGCACATTTGAGACATACGTGAGACCAGCACTGTGTACGTTAGCTGTGTTTTCTGCATTCACTTTAACTCCATTGAATGCTGGGTTTTTTGCTTGTTTATTGCTATTTCGTTTATTCCCTGACACTTTAGTTTTCTGTTTATGAATAAATTTGTAATTCTGTTTACTAATGCATGGATATGAATGCAATATACTATTTTTGATGAGTAATTTAGACCTTTTTATTCACACAGTTGATTGTCAGGCCAGTGCTGTCACTGGCAATCTATATTTGCTTTATTTCTAGGTGACAGCTTTTATGGAGCCGGTCACCTGAGTGTGTTTGTTACAGAGATGTTTTGCTTTGTTTACTGACACTGGAATGTTGGTGATTTTAAATCATATGAACTCTTTTCAAGTTAATCATTATTTTTTCTTTTGTCTGATCAACTCTTCCAATGACTCTGATCTCTTTCCCGGGAGAGGAAGCATCTTTGTTGCTCTCCTCACGTCCGGTGTTGGTCAGTCTGCAGGTCTTCTAGGGGAAGATGGTAAGGAGCTCAGCTGAGTGGTGATTCTGGCCTGATTATTAGAGATATAATAATCTGCTGCATCCCTCCCTTTTCTTAATCATCATCTTTGCCAGCTCCATGGTTTCCTTTTAGTTATCTTAAATTTCCTCAGTAGGAAAACAACATGGTTCTTTACAAAACTGACAGGTTATGTTTGCTTGTTTGCCTTGCTCATAACTGGGCTATGTGGAATCTATAGTTTTGTTTCAAACATGTGCTTCTGTACCTAGCTTGCACTAGACACTTAGTTCAAATTTTAGCATCACAAAGAGATACAAAAACAAAAAGAGGCATGCCAAGGCAAAATGTCTGGAAAGAGAATGGAAATCCTGACTAAACAAAATGATGAATAAAACAACAGGTAGGTCAATTTTGTTTACGTTGACAGCTGCACAAGGTAGGACTTATAGCTAGAGGAGGCCTGTGGATGATGACTGTGCTCCTGTAAACACGACAAAAATTCATGAAACTCACTCGACTCGGCAACACCAACCCCACAAAATAACACAGAACAAGAAGAGAAGTGGGTCTCTGTTCCCAGGAATTGTAGCCTTATGGCCAGAGACAGAGTGACCATGGCAGGCAAGTTAAGGCTATGCTTTACAAAATATAAGTAAGTAAGTAAGTAAGTAAGTAAATAAATAAATAAATAAATAAATAAATGAATGAATGAATACATGAATACATGAATGAATACATGAATGAATGAATGAATGAATACATGAATACATGAATGAATACATGAATGAATGAATGAATGAATGAATGAATGAAATAGAAAGGAGGAGGGGGAGGAGTGGAAGAAGGTGGTTGCGCTCAGTTGCAGATCTAAGATGCTGACTATTAAGGGGAGAGAGCATTTTGCACTGGGAGGTGATAAAAAGAGAAAAGGTCTAGAGATCCAGTTCTGGTTTTGTTATGAAGACAATAAATCATGATATATATTTTTATTGTGTTTTTAATTAGAGAAGGTAAAAGGATCAAACTCTTTGGTGGAAGAGAATCAAAGAGAGGAAGTGGTTCCAGGATCTGTGGCTTCCCAAAACTCAAGAGATTGGATATGTTTATTTAAGGACAGAGGTGTCAGTACTTAGCTCTGACACCTACTAACCAATTTAAGGTTGTCTTTGTTTAGTTAAAATTTCTTGGAAAGTTCTATAGAAGGCAGTACTCACTGTAGCCTGGCAGGAGGCTGAGACCTCTAGAAGAAGGTGGAGTTCCTTGAACTTCAACCTATAGCTCCACAGGGTGATAGAGGGGTGATGGGCTGTAGCAACAGAACCCTGAGCAAAGATCCAGGAACAACAGATCAGAGCTCTGGGTCTTCAGTCCTCATAACACAGTGGAAAACAGGACTGGATTCCTAGAGGTCCTCATCTTTGAGATGAAAGAATATAAGAAATTGTGACCTGTGGATAACATAAAAGCACAGTATGTTTTGAGGAGGATCTCTCACTGACTTGTAGGTATGTTTTGAGGAGGATCTCTCACTGACTTGCTATTTGCTGAGTAGGCTGGACCAGCTGCCCAGTGAGCCCAGAGAGCCGCTGTCTCCATCTCCTCGGGGCTGAGATTGCAAGCATGCGCCACGTCCAGGTTTTTGTTGTGGTGGTTGTTAGTTTGGGTTTGGGTTTCTGTTGTTGTGAGTTCCTAGGGATATTATCCAGGTCTTCATAGTTTTGAGGCAAGTACTTTATTGATTAAGCTATCACTCCAATTCCAAAATATTTTTTATTATTTATTTTCATTTAGAGTTTATAATTATATCATTTCTTCCCTCCAAACCCTCCCAGACATTTTTCTGTCTTCCAAATTCATAGCATCTTTTGCCATTAATTATTCTTACATGCATATATATGTATAAATACATAGTTAGTGATATGTATTACATATTATATATAATACACAGAAATATATATTTCTAAATATAACCTGATCAGTCTGTTTGTTGTTACTTGTATGCATGTTTTCAGGGCTGGTCTTCTGGGATTGAATAACCAATTGGAGGGCTCTTCTCTGTAGAAGACTATTTCTCCCTCTCTTGGCATTCCTGAGTTGCCTGTAGTTCTTTTTGTGAGATTGAGGTCTGGGAGGTCTTTCCCATATCAATCAGGACACAGAGCTGTGGAGCCTAGTGTCAGCGGATACACCTATAAGACACCGCACCTAAGCTCAGGAAAAGGGAGCAGAAAAATTCTAAGTGCCGAAAGACAGGAGCATTTGCTATGAGACTGTGTCTCCTAGTAATGTCAAGCTACATCCGGAGTCTCACCCTAGGTTGCACTTAATCTCTTAACAGACCTTTAGCTCGAGAGTATTTTAGAGGTAATCTTAACAGTTGTGGAAAGCATCTACTGTAATCGTGGCTTTCCTTTGAGTCAAAGGTCTCTTTGAGTATGATAAAAACGTGCTGCGGGTCCTCTCACCAGAGAAGCAAGCTTGCTTTTCATGTAGAAAATCTTGTCTAAAATTTAATCTTTGTTAAAAATTCAAAACCCTTTTTATTTCTCAGACCATCAGCACCATGAACCCAGAGGTGGGCCCCACCGCAGCCCAGGCCCAGACATCACCACGGCCCTGGATGGCCATCGGGTCACTCATTTCACCCTGCTCCTCACCACTTTCCCCTCTTCAGACAGGAAATGAACCATCCCATCTCTGTTCCATTCCGCACCATACATTTGCTCCCCACAATAGTGCCTGTCTGCTTGGCTCCAGAAGATGCAGGTGGACCTGTGTTTTCTTCTCAGAGCCTGGGACAGACCATCCTAAGCCTGCGTGTGGGTTTCCATTCAGTGTAAAGATCATGCTTCCTCCCCATGTATCATATTTTTATGGTTAAAACTTCTAGGTGTTGAAAAATAACAGTACTTAATTGTCCATGTTTATCATTCTGTACAATAAAATCAACTTTCTTATGTATAAGCTATGTAGTATGTAATATTTTGTTATGACAACCCCAACAAATCAATGTAGTTAATGTCTATGAAATTTAACATTTAATCCTTTAAAGTTACAAAATTGTGAATCATCAACCATCTGCCTAAAAGTGCATATGAATACTTGATCTACATAATACTTTAAAAAATATTAAATTAGCTTCCAACAATTAACTTAAAAGTCCAGATTTCTTTCCTTGAAATCTCAGAATACCAGACAGCATTCTCCGCCAAACATTTTTTTAAATCTCTTTTATCTCTTGAAGGTAACTACATGGACTTCTGGCTTCCAAGCCATTTCTTTGGAGGAAATTGCTGAATTATTTCATTCGGTAACAGTATTAGTATTTTTCCCCCCTTTGGGTCTGTGTTTCTTGCCATCGGTTAATCTTTGGAAAGCTGGTTAGGAGAAAAGCTGGTTAGGAGAAAAGCTGATTTGGCATCCCCTCTTTTATACATACTTAACTTCTGAGTCACGAGTGTAGATCTGAGAATTAGGGCTTATATCCCAGGACTGTAATCAAATCCAATTCTGATAGAATTCTGTTGCTTACTCAGAAGTTATTTCCTCTTGATTCAGTTGCAGACCTGTCTAAACTGGAGTGCTCTGCCTAGCCCAGATGGTCTCTTTTGTCATCTAGTGCTCGTAGACAAAGGAGAGAAGTGTCTGTGGAGGTGGAACAGATTTCTTTTCTCTTTTCTGTGTCTGGCTCTTGTTAACAGTCTACTTTTTTTTCCCTTAAACTTTAGCTGCCATAAGAGTTTTGGGCAGATAACCCAGACTGAAGGTCGTTCTGGTTTTTAACTGTGATCTTCAACAGAAGGACAGCAGAGGGAATACTATACAGGATTTGTGGAATTATTATATAACTATAGCTAAATGGGTATTATCATTTGGGAAGTATTATCAAAAAGGCTCATATGTGAACGTTCAGTCCAAAGCTGATTGTACTGTTTTGACAGACCTGAAAATCTTTAGAAGTGGAATTGAACAACTCAAAGAAGTAGATGGCTGCATGCAGGTCATCTGAAGCACCTTGTCAGTGACCGTCTCCTTCTCTTTCTCTTCTACCTGTTCCCATGTGACAAAAACCTCCTATGCCACAAATTTTGGCCACCATGATGTTCTGTCCAACCGCAGGAGGCCAGGAAATCACAGGCTTGACTTTCTAAAACTGAGCCAAAACAAATCTTTAGTCAATAAAGTTGATCATGTCAGTCCATCACAGTGATGAAAAATTAACTCATACAAAGAGTAACCAAGTTACAAATACAGACTTCCTTGCAGAAAGTCTCGAGTTGAGCTTGAGTAATAAATGAATATTTGTAAAGAAGACTGCAGTGCTGTAAGGGAACCTGCCCTCCATGCACCACTCCAATAGAGGTCAAATTCTGCACCATCCTCTCTCATTATCCTCAACCATCTCAAATTGCACCAGGCTTATAAAGTAGATGTCCTTGTCCATAGTCTGTGTAAGTACTACACCAGATTGCACAGCAAACACTCTTGACTTAGAATACCTGCGCCTTAACTTCAGGTACTTTTCACACACAAAAAGAATAAAAACATTGAGCTCAAAGAAGTAGAAAACAAAATTTTAGTTTCAAGAGGGTTGGTGATTCGAGTTTGGAGGTTGAGAGATATTGATCAAAAGTAGAAGGAATACATTTAAAAGTTCTTTTATTAATTGATTCCCTAGAGGAATAGAACCAACAATAAACACACACACACACACAAAGGGAGAGAAAATAAGAGTTTGTATTTTTATGTACTATGTATTTTTTATGTATTATATTTGATTGGAGTATATACTACACTTTGAGAAGATAATACAACAATGGATGTCTGAATTATGGAAAGGTAGCCCTGCAGATACAGAGTCTTAGGATTTAGAAATATTGGAGCAAGAAGAGCCCACCAATGCAGGTCCCAGATGATCTGATGGCTTGGGAGTTTCCAGTACAGTCACTGGTATGAATCTGTCTTGAAAGACTGAAGAAGCTGGAATCTGATGTACACGGGTTACAGCACTGGTAATACATACACTTTACAAGGAAGGGTGCAGCCTTACATGTCTGCTGGCTTCCTCTTGTACCTTTATTCCATCTGGACTCCCAGATGGGAGAACAGGGCTGCTCGTTTCTGGGTGAGGCTTCCCTACTTAACCATCTCTAGAAATATCCACTGAGAGCTGTGCTTTACTGATCCCAGCATCTCTTCTTCCACTCAGTGTGACAATCAAGATAAATGGCCACCGATCTACTGGACCACACTGTAACTACAGTCAGTGACAAGGTACATCCTAGAAAAATGCTAAGAGCTTATTTTAAATGTTCTTATTATAAAGAACTAGGAGGGTAGTGTGGTTATATTTTGTTTGTGCTCTAACAAATAAAGCTTGCATGGAGATCAGAAGGCTGAGCTAGCCAGTAGCTAACCATAGAGGCAAGGCAGTGGTGGCACACACCTTTAATCCCAGCACTATTAAGGTGGAGACAGGAAGTGATATGGCTGAGAAGAGAGGGAAATATAAGGGGAGGAGACAGGAGCTTGCCTCCAGTTCAGTCTGAGAAGGCCTTAGAGGTAAGAAGTGTCTGTGAGTTGTTCCTTTGACTCTGATATTTCAGCATTTATTATTAAAGCCAATTAGGGTAGCCTGTGCACTTATGGCTTACTTAGTCCTTCTGCTGTATCCACATACATAAAAACATCGAATCATGTAGGGAAAATGCATATAACACATATTTACCCATTAAAATAATTGATTTTGAAAGTTAGTCTCAATTTAATCCCCCAAATTATCCTTTGTTAGAGACAAAGAATACAAATCATAGGCTGTTGCACATGCTGGGAATTTTGTTGACATTTACAGAAGAAAATAGAGGACAAATTCCAAATTGTTTTCACCTTTATTTCTCTTCTGCTCTGTTGGCCTTTGCTTTTTTTTTTCTAACAGAGACAAAATATTCAACAAGCTGATTTTGAGCAAGAGGTAACACTATAAATTTGCATTAGTTAAAAATGGATATCGTGCGTAAATTCCTATAGTGACATGATGCGCAGTACAGAGAATTTGATTCTCCAGTATCAAGCCATGAAACTCCTTATTGAATTTGCACTCTGTCTTCCTACAAGCCAAAGTCAAGGCTTTTAGATTTATCTTCTTGGGCCTCTTTTTATTTGTGCTAAAAAACTTCTTAGTTAGCAAAGTGATGTCTGAATAAAAGAATCTTATAGAAAGAAGTCTCCACTTTTAGTGGTTAAATTTTTCATCCACAAGAATATTGTTTGCTTGTGGATTATTTTCCAGCATAGTCTTTTAGACTCTCAGGATCATGCTGCTAGCACTGTTCTTGAGCATTTCTGCCAAGTCCATGCCTTCCAGGCTGGCCCTCCAGGCTCATAGCTTTTATTAACCCAAACAAAACTTCCTCAAAAGTACAAGATATAGTGTGAAACACAAAGAATACAGATACAACAATTTCACAACCATATTTATCTAGGAAGCAGGGCTAACCTATTCAGAGTTCTCATGTTACTATCTCCCCTCTAGATGAGGTAGCCAGACACAGTTTACTCGTGGAGTTGTAGGATTATTCAATACTCAAGGAATTCAGGGGAAATAAAAAGCTCATAGCTAGAGGATCATTTTCAACAGTATTTATTAATTAAAGAAGTTTATCAGCCTGAAGTAAATTATCTTTGTCATTTTCTCTACTGTGTCACAGAACATAATCATCCCCCATTATTGCCCTCTTTTTATTTATGTGTATTAAGTATTGGAATTTTGAAGTATTAAGTATTGAAGTTGTACTAACAAATGTTTTTAACTGCTTCTATGGGAAGAAGTACCAGAGAGGGTCTGCAGCAAACTAAGTCATTCATTATGCAAAGTACCCATTCCTAAAGAGAAAGGTTGCTATTTATAATGGTCAAATGCTTTGGCTAGTCTTAATTGACAGTTGGGTTGGATTGAGAAGCCCCTGGAAGATTATTAAAGGACACTTCTGGGTCGGCCTATAAGCACATTTTCAGAATGAATTCATTTGGGTGGGCAGGAGAACCTGCCTAATTATGGTCAGCACCAGCCGGGAATGTGGAGAGCAAGGATGTGAGCAGCTGTGTCCCACCATGCTTCCTGGGATGCTTGTCCCCTGGTGCTATGAGTCAAAGTAAATATCTCCTCTCTAGTCAGCAACTAAATACTAACAGTACTCCGGGAAAAACTGTTGTGTGGAAATCACTCCCAGTAACTGAAGTGATCTTTGTGCAGGTTTCTGGTAAAAACTAACAGCTATGCTTCAAGCCAAATTAAGACCATGACCCTTAGGCTCAGCTAAATTTGGCAACAATAGGGAATTTCTTTCATCAGCGATGATTCGCAAGCATTCACATTTCCAGTCATCTAAAACGTTTGTCCATAAACATATTCTTAAGTCCAAAGGGGGCAACGCCGGCAGTTCAGAAACCATCCTTCTGAATCCATGCAGGTGACTCATAGAAGCATCACTGACCTCCACAAGGAAAAAGAAAAAGTGTGAGATTAGGCAACAAAGAAGAGTAACACAACTCAGGAAATGCCTCTCTGTGGTCGATGTAGTGTGTGCCTTTAATTTTAAAAGCCCCAAGATGAGACCATCAAGACCTGCACGTTTCTCCTGCTCAGTTCTGTGGAAGGACGTACGAGAAGGCACTGGTCATTTGGCCAGTAACCCTTTGGTTCTTTGTATTTTCCTTCGCTTTTGTTTCCCAGTTGTCTACCTGATTCATGTTTACATATACTTCTTCCATTCAGTGTGTGATGTGAGAGGCTACTGTTAATTTTTAACACCTACTGGTTAGTACCAGCTAGTTTTTATGTCAATTCAACAACCCCCTAGTTTGCTCTCCTTCCAGAAATAAGCTATCATTCTACTCTGTTGTTGTGTACCTCATAAAAGTGAAATCATAGTACTTGCTTTTGTGTGATTAGTGTATTTCACTTAGATTAATATCTTCAAGTATTGTTCATATTGCAGCCTATTAAAATACTCTTCCTCCTTCAGGCTAATGGATACATTATATCATATATATGTAAATTAATTACATATGGCATATTAAATATATATGTATAATTAATTCGTCTAAAAGTGAACGCATAGATTTTCAGAGGGGAATTTTCATATTTGTTTCATTATCATATCCGTGGTCTTAGAAAAATTCTTAGTAAGTATTAGGTATTGAGGTTATCTGACAAATAAAAGAATTAGTATTATAAGAGCTCAATGGTCTTGGTTACATTATACGAACACAATATTCCCTCCCCAGTCTTAGAAGGATACAGTGGGTGGAGATTCATTTAATTGCAAACAACCAATGACTTACTCAATCATACCCACGTAATGTAACCTCCACAAAACCTATAAAGAAATATCCCAAGCAAGGTGGCAGCCGTAATGTTCATCTGCACTGCGTTACCTTTAAATCCACCACGTCTCTTGTCTTGCTTTATCTTTCTTGTTCTTCCATTGACTTTACCATGTTCTTCCTATTCTTTCCTCTCAGACAAAGATCAATCATCTCTTGAAACATTTATGCACATGTGCTGGATTAAGGCAGTCTGAATTGTAGTAAGAGTTTCTGTCCCGGACTTTCGGGCCTAGCCTCAAGGTTTAGACTCACAGACCCACAGTCCCCCAGCGACACACAGATGCTTACATTAATTTTAGGCTGATCAGCCTAAGGCCCAGGTATATAAGTTGCCAACTCTTTACCCTTAAATTAACGCATTTTTCTTATCCTGTTCAGCCATGGGGCTCGGTACCTTTTCTCAGAGCAGTATAGTTGTCCTCTGCATCTTCTGCCTTGTCTGGAAACTCTGGAGTCTTTGTGGCATTTCTGCTCTGTTCTTCCTGTTCCCAGAGTTTTCTTAGTCTGGTAAGCCCGCCCACACTTCCTGTCTGTCTTTGGCCAATCAGCGCTTTTTATTAAACTCATAGGCAGGACAATTATTTACAATGTAACATCATAAATCCACTGCAGTGGATTGATTCTGTGTATAGTACCTGAGTGGGTATGCTATGCAGGCACCAATGGCCACATTGGGGCTGTCATACTTCATTCTCATCATCTATCAATCCTTATCCAGGGCTTTACCTTCAGTTAAGTTTTTTAAATGCAAAGCATCACTCTAAGTGAAATCGGATGCAGTTAAGTACAGTATTTACGAAAAGTGCTTAATTCAAGCGGTACACAGTAGTAGATCTATTCTGAAGATAATACTCTTGGTAAGCTGTGATGAAGCTTAATTTCTACACTTATCTAAATTAAAGTACCTTTAAAGTGTGTTTTAACCGTACTTTCATAAACCAAATGTGTCTGAAAGAAATCAACTTCCATCTCAGGTCAAACAAGGTTGGGCACATTCAGGGTGGTTTGATGGCAGAGCAATTTGCAAAGCCTACAGTTAAAAGTGATTGAGGTACATTATTCATTTTCTTTTAAATTGCTTGCTGCTAGATTCTAGTGTATTTTGTTCAGGTATAAATGGATTTTATAAACACCCAAGGATGGGGATTTATAATACCAATGCTGACAGAAAAATAGCTCTGTTGGACCCAACCATTCATACTGAATTTCTTATTTTTCCCTCTTACTTTTTTATGCCTTTTGACACTGTGGCTTACAAAAAAAAATAGAGGCTCTTGTCTTCTTTCACTAGACCTAAAAATAATATTTTATATTGAGACTCCTTTCTCTAAAAGCAAAACAAGATCTCTCTGTTTACCATCTTTTCAGATACACACCTTCCTTGAGCAACATGGCAAACAAGGTCTTTTGCATTCCAGTTGCCTCTGTCCTGACCTAGTGGCCTTGGGGAAAGTTATGGTAGAAATAATGGGTTTATCTAGCCAGGGACATCCTGTGAGTTCTTAGAGGTTTCCCTAGCACCCACATTGGGTGCCTAAACAGGACTTCCCCTATAATCAAATAAATAACCACCCTAAGTGTCATCACAGAACCTTCATCCAACAATGAATAGAGGTGGAGACAGAGATCCATGGCTGAGCACTTGGTCCAGCTGAGGGGGATGGGGGAGTCTGTATAAGCAAGGGTTATGAGGAGGAGTCCCACAGAGATGGCTGGCTGGTGCACAAGAACAGCCACTGGGGAACCATCAGGAAAAGGAGCTAGGCCCTCCAAGGGTAGGCAACTGTCAATTGGCATGGGCAGAATGTGGAGCCTCAAGGAGTGGGATTAGACTGTGTTCCTGTGCATAGGCTAGCACCTTGGAGTCCATTCCTTGCAGAGGAACACCCAACCCAGTCTTGATATTAGGATGAGAAAATCGAACTTGCCTGGAGTGGATGTGCCACTCTGAGCTGACTCACCTTGGGACTTCTAGCCCTTTGGGGGATGGGATGGGGGGATGGGGAGAGGGAGGCTGAATGATGACTGGAAGGGATTGGGAGGAGGGAAGGGGAGCAGATGGATACATAGATAGAAAAACTTTATATATACATATATATATATATATATATATATATATATACACACACGCACACATACATACATACACATATATACATATAACAATGTAAAAAAAAAGAAATAATGAGTTTACAACTCCTTCTCTGAAAGTAATCATACCTTTTGTGTGTTTTAAAACAAGAGAATGGTGTAAAATACAGAAATCCTCAGAAAGAGGCTATAGTATAAAAATCTCTTACTTAGTCTCACAGCCTTCTCATATTATGCAAACATTTATTTGCTTCAAAGTACTACTATCTAGTGCTGGACCCTGTCTGCTATAATACCAACGTGCCAGGCAAATGTCCCCTTGGTGTAGTAGGGCCATAATTACGTGTGGGGGCAATTCCTGCCTGGTGTTAGAAACATGATCAAAACCCACGCTACAAAAGTCATAGGCCCCAGCAGAGAGCCCAATGATGACCTATTTCTAAATAGTCATGTTGTCGATGACTAGATAAAAATTAAGTTTAAAAAATAAAACAACTTCTGTAAAAAAAAGTTAAAGAGTTATCAGATGACTAAAGGAGGTGAAAGTGGTTCTCTTCATCCATAACTCACACAAAATAACTTAGATTTTATCTTCAGTGCTTATGCTTCTTCCTAAGACACGGGGATCCCAGAAATGCACAGTCATACATGGAAGGTGAACACATAATAAGCTCAATACCTGGGTTGGCCATATCACTTACAGCATTTTTTGTTTTATATTAATTTTTTTCTGCTCCTTTTCCTGTGGTGTAATAAGTTTGTAATTGCAGAATTATAGAGAAAATTTGCTTTAGACAAGCAGTTAGAATAACAAAAATTCACCAAAATTAGTGAAACTGAAATTGAGATTGCTTGAACCTGAGGCTGTCTCTGAACAAATGTGTGTCTAGTTTTCCTCTAAGGGACATTGTAGGGGATTGTGCTGGTAAATAATTATCCCACCCACTGGTTTAATAAAAAGCGCTGATTGGCCAAAGGCAGGCAGGAAGTGTGAGCAGGGCTACCAGACTAAGAAAAACTCTGAGAACAGGAAGAACGGAACAGAATGCCAGAGAGAAGCCGGAAGAAGCAGAGGACAGCTATGCTGCTCTAAGAAAAGGTACCGAGCCACATGGCTGAACAAGATAAGAGGCATGGGTTAGTTTAAGGGTACAGAGCTAGCAAGTGATATGCCTGGGCCATAGGCTGATCAGCTAAAACTATAGCAAGCCTCTGTGTGTCTCTGCAGGTCTGTGGGTCTGTGGGTCTGTGGGCCAAAATCTGGAGGCTAGGCCCAAAAGTCAGGGCCAGAAACCTCTTACTACAGGACACACCACAAGGAACCCCAACTGAGATCCTGGATTTGTCATTAGATCTCTCCTCCCTGGTCATATCAAGTACTATTTTTCTGAGCCACGCCCCCTAAAACAAACAACTCCTAGCCAGAACATTAAATTTCTGGATGTTGACCATGCTTTAAGGGGAGATAAAGTGCTGGGCAATAACACTCATTCATTTTCTTTTCCTCCTTTCTGGTAGTCTGGCCCTCAAATCTTTCCCACTCTGGCATCTCTCTGGTGTCCTCAGCATATACAATGTGCTTTCTGTAGTTTTAATTTTTCTTGGAGGAATATTCATGGTACTACATGGTATTCAGGTATAGCTATAAGTCATGGTGGCAAACAGAGCTAGCTCACCAAAAAAACAAAAACATTGACTTTGTCTTTTGTGTGGCTGTGCTTTCTGTTCTGCCTCTTCTGTGGAATTTTCCTTTACCACCCGCTGACAGGTCATATCCTCACATACTTACTGATGATACCACCGCCTTAAACTTCCCTACCATGGGCAATCTTTCAGAACCATCATGGTTGCTCTGATGATTCTTTCACTGCACGAGTTATTGACATCACTATTATTGTGATCATTATTTGCAAACCTGTCATTCATCTTGGCTTGTGGCCCCTGACATATCTCAATGAAGAAAGACGCGCGTTTCTACTGATTTTTAACAAATAAACTTTTGCAAGTAATTGTCTTTCCATAATCTTGAACTAGGAAACAATATGCAGGTCAGCCTCTCACAGAGCTGATAGATGAGTCTATACGTCTTGATGATTAGTTAGCATCTAATTCCCATCCAATGTCCTTTTCAAAACTTACTTGTGGTGCATCCACCAGTTCATGGGAGGCTTTGGATTATCTATTTGTAATGTTCTTTCTGTGATCAACCAGTGACCCATGTCAAAGAATTGAAGTCAAATTCCAGGTTCAGCAGAACCAGAGGACTCTAGATGATACAGATTAAAAACCTTTAATGACCTCCCTGAAGCTTTTATTACAAGATAGCCAGAGTTCAAAGCGGGGACAGGGAAGCAATGATAAGTCTGTGAAGTCATACTCATCACTTCCCTAGATGTACTCAGTGGGCAGAAGGTCTCACTGCTAGACGAGGTCTATTTGCATAATGTCCTTAAATGTGCTAAGCTGGGAACAAGAAATAATGTTGCCTGAACCATTCCTTGGGCAAGTAGAAAATTTTCTCTCAAGGGAGTAAACAAAGATCTAAGGGAACTGAATCCACTCAGAATAGAGTGTGTGGGGAGAGGGTTTTGTCATCAGTATTGTCTATCAATCTCACTCTGCCCCATAACATATTTTTTCCTTTAAATGCTTACCTAAGGAGTCAAAGGTGACTAGTTATCAAACTTGTACCTTCATGCTTCCCAAGAAGCAAATATTTCCATAAAAATTCTTATTAGAGAAATGTATGTGGGGTTAAATTAAAAGAGTCCCAAGAAAGTCTTGTGAGGACCAAAGCTGCCCCTCTCTTGAGCAATGGGATTGAGTGGTTATACCCCTACCTGGATAGTCTGTTGACCCAGAAGGATATGGCTGTCTTGGCTCGAGGCGTTTTCGTGGAGAAGGACTAGGCTGGATGCCATCAAATAATAAATTCCTATGCCTCACTCTTGGAAGGGAAGTCTCAGTAGCAAACTAGAGTACTAAATTAAGCCAGAATCTAAAACAAGAAAAATTAAAATGAAGTAAAAACAAAACCTAAGTAGCTGAAATTTATGGGTTTTTTCTTGTTATTTTTAAATAAACAGCAGATGGCAACAGTAAGATGTAGAAATAACCTAAGGGCTTCATTCATAAAGATCTGCACTTGATATTTAAAACAACAAGACCTTAAGAAGATAAACATATTTCATGTTCAATTTTTCTCTTAGAAAATTATGAATGTTATCAGAGTTCAAGTAATTACTTTCTAAAGTATAACTTTATTGCTTTCATTTTTTTAAAAAAAAAACCAGTTTTACCAAGAGGCTTACTAGAATAATGATCTTCAAGTCAAAAGAATGGAAGAGAAGAGATTCTTGTCTGGTAGGGCTCTTCACTATTCTGGAGGTGAGTAAATATTCATTAAGACTAAACAGTACAATAAAAAAAAAAAGGTTGGTTTTGGTTTTGATTACTTTGGGCAATAACCACAAGTCCTCATTCCTATATATAATGGTCAAAATAATGTTTCTCATCTGAAGAGCTATCATTTTCAACATATTTATGGAATTACTTTAAGGAAAATAAGCTAAGATCCACAATTGTCAAATTTCAACTTTTTAAGATGCTATTTTAATGATAAGAAAGGTAAGTTTTCCCAAATGATTTATAACTTTTATCTCACATTTACAGCTGAATTGAAAATGAAAGTGTTTATTGCTACCTTGAGATTCTAAAGTATACCTATTAGCCTTTAAGTTACCTTTCAGTAAGGTGTGAGTGGGTGTGTTGCTATTCTTGGAAATCAGGATAAACAATTTAAATATTTGAGGGCATAATGTTCTGAAACATAATGGAGATGTACTTCTGTGTAAAAGCATCAACTAAAAAAAATTAAGGATTAATTTGAAGGATAAAAAGTATCTACTTATGTATGGCTCCCATTACTGCCCAAGTATTATTTTCCATGCACTGTGTGATACAGAAATAAACATTCACTATCTCCTTGGTTTTTAAATTTAGATTCTTAAAAGACACTACATAAAATTGGCATCTTTACCTGTATGTTGTAATTCAGGTCATATCTCAAGTTCTTTCTCTAAACATGTTCCCCAAATGTTACCTGTTAAGTGTATCCAGAACTTCCTTCTGGAGAAATTGCTTGACACTTGGGAGGAAGCTCAAGTCTTATGGAAGTTTTTATGCACTTAGACATTTTTCTGCTGTCAGTACCGAACCATTTAGCAGATTATCTGTTGGATAGTTCCGTGGAGATCATGGAATACTGAAACAAAAAAGTATAAAATATCAGGGGTGGAGGTGGCAAATAGTTGTGAGTCCTCAGTGGAAGAAACTCTAGTGTGCAGAGCTAGAAGTTTCAGGATGCTTCAAAGAGAGCCTGAGGCTCTCTTAATCCTGTCTCCCACCAGTCATGTGAGCTTACCTTCTGCCAGCTAATATTCTCTCAAGTAACAACTGGCTCTGATTGACAGGGTCCGATCCACATACTCCCCCTATCTGTGTTTGAGTGTAATAATTTATCTCTAGATTCTTCTTAGCTCGAAGCCTTTTGTTTTTTCTTGATCAAAACAAAGAATCGTACTAAAATGAATAAAGTTAAAGTGCTAGTTGTAAGGGAAAATACTGATTGTATTTTATGATCAACGAACCATGAACCAATATCACGAGTAAAAAAATAATTCACTGCTTTTATTTCTAACCAAATTCTGTAACTTTTAATCATTTACTCTTGGCACGGATCACTAGGGACAAATTAATGTGATTTCCTATGGTTGCCATTTTGTGGTATAAAATTTCTCTGATGTATCATCCAAAGTTAATTATCAGGTTTATATTAAGTTCATTTACTTCTAAGTATCTGATAGCCCTATATAAAATCTTTCAAGACTTTTGGTGAGGAAGCAGAATGGTATTTTGTGATTAATCAGTCAGAAAGCTCAAAGGTATTTTTAAAGTAATAATTGCATCCATGAGTATTATGACCGTGGAGTCCATAAAGGTTTCTCAGTCAAGATGTAGGAAACTTCATGCGAAAGGGATAAACTTCATGCTATAAACTTCATATAGGAGTGCTGTTGACAGGTTATCTGGCGATATGGAAGCTAGCCTAAGCAGTTACACTGATCAATATTATTTAAGATATTTTATGTGCATTAAATATATGCACATATATGACAGAAATAAAACTAATAAGGAACCCCTACATACATGTATGTATGTATAAACATATTTGTCTGAAGGAACCTACTTAAGCAAATATTAAAAAGAATTTTTGGTGAACATACTTGGGCAATTTCTAGACTTTATCCCTACCTAACATTATCATCTTAACGTAAGTTCATATCACGGCTCTTCTAAGCACAATAGGTACTTAAACCCTGAAACATAAGTCCATCTGCTCGATTGTGTTTCCACAGTATTGCTGCTGTCCAGGCCCCATGTATTTGAATAGAAAAGGTACTACGTACAGTTTTCAGCTAAACCTCAGAGACTTACTAGAACCTTCACTCTTCTGAAAGCTAATGTGAGCAGTTTTCTTCTTTTGCTTGCCTGGTACAGCATTTTAGTCTAGCAGACAAAATCCTTTTAAAATGAATCTCTTTGGAAAAAGTTTCAAGCTGGAGTTGGAAAAGTAGCTTTGTGTCCTTGCTCTAGAAGCAAACCTACTGAAACAGAAGTGGTTGGCCTTTCACATTGTGAGAACCACGTCCTAAGTTAAAAAGGGTGTAGTTTAAAATCCTTTCTAGTGCCTGAAAAGAAAGCTACAAACTATTGGATGGATAAAGTTGGAGATTTGGTATTGATGAAGCTGTGCATGCATATGTGCTATTCTCAGACCTGGGAGGTTTTGTTCTTAAGTTAAATATCTACACACTTCCACCTCTATGTCCCAGCCACAGACAACCCTGTTGGTATCAGTTCTGAATTCTGGTTCTAAGCTCTGTATTCCCTGTATAGAACAGGGAGGGGAAAAAAGACTTTCATAACTAAAATTAAAATCAAGAAATAAACATTAAATCAAAACTACAAATTATAACATAATTTGATATTTTTTCTGTTTCCAAAGGAGTTGAGGATTCAGCCAAGGGCCTTACCTGGAGTAAGAAAGTGCTCTACCATGGGGTTTTAAGACATGTTATCTAGCTCACTAAATTCCCTATGTTGACCTTGAAGTTACAGTTAGCAAACCTTAAATTTGTGAATCCCCTGTGTCAGTCTCCCTTGTAGTGGGGATTACTGGTCTGGCTTCCTTTCCTAGTGGAGAGGGCATGAAGCCACTGGTCATCTTGCATTCAGAGCAAGAAAGAAGAGAGAAATGAATGTTGCTGCTAAGTGAACTTTCTCCATTTTAGTTACTGTGGTTCTTAAATTCACGAACTGGTTCTGAACATGTTCAGAGAGGGTAGTCTCACCTCAATTAACCCAATCTAGAAATGTATTCACTGATAAACTCAGAGATTTGTCTTAGGATTCCAAACCTGGTCAAATTGACTTGACCATATCCACATTAAATATATACCTGGGAAGATCAGAGAATTTTAAATGTTCTCTTTTCAGTAAATTCATTGTATTTCTTTCAAGAATTAAAAGCATTTTTAGAAAATTCTTGACTATAAATAATGATCAACTTTAAATTAAAAATATTAAAACCATAATTAATGTGATCAATTATTTTCCATATACTTTGGGCTTAATTTCCACTGTATATACATGTGCATGTATACATTCCCACTCAGATACACATATATGAAAATTGTTTTCAAAATAATGCATGTTACTGAAGGCAATTTTTTTAGTTTTGGATATATCTTAGTGAATAAAAAGAATAAAAATCTCTGACCACATTCTGTGTATATTAGGAGAGAGAAAATGAACTATCAATATAATGAGATATTGTATAAGTGAAAGGGAGTGAACATACTGGGAAAAGATAAGAGCCTAATAGGATGCACAGTAAGGATCCAGAGTGGAAGGATGGAGCCCTCCTGGACCATGAAATAGTGTGGTAAAATTCACTGAATATTTAAAGATGAAACTTATCCATGCAGATATCAGGAGGGGATCATACCAGACAAATTAATATTCACAACAGAGACTTCAGTCACAAGGATAGATCTAGGACTTTGGAGTGCTTTTCAGGATTGAGTGTGTGCTGAGCATCTACCTGGGTTCCATCTCCAGCAATGATAAGTAAAATCTTCTAGAAAGGTGTATGTGAATATACAGGTTTACATTGTTTTAAAGTATTGGAGCAAAATTCACATAGTGTTATGCAGTTTTGCTTTATTAATCTATTAGGCTGTATTTTATGACAATAAGTGCAGAAATACTTCAAACCATTTTGTGGTCATTCAGTATTCTGACAAACAGTTGCATTGAAAGTTATTTAATCAACAACCAATTTACATTACTGTGAGGTATAGGGGGATTATATTGCTCCATTGTAAATAATTGTCCCTGCTTATGAGTTTAATAAAAAGTGCTGATTGGCCACAGGTAGACAGGAAGTGTGGGCTGGGCTACCAGACTCAGAAAACTCTGGGAACAGGAAGAACAGAGCAGAATGCCAGAGAGAAGCAAGAAGAAACAGAGGACAACTATGCTGCTCTGAGAAAAGGTACCGAGCTGCACGACTGAACAGGATAAGAGTCATGGATTAGTTTAAAGGTAAAGAGTAAGCAAGTTATATGCCTGGGCCTTAGGCCGATCAGTCTAAAACTATTGTAAGCATCTGTGTTTCTCTGCGGGTCTGTGGGTCTGCAGGTCTAAACCTTGAGGCTAGGCCTGAAAGTCCGGCCAGAAACCTCATACTACAGTGAGATATACAATGAATGTATGTTTTTGTATTGGTATTGATGTTTTCTGTTCTGTTTTACATTAGAAGAAGAAAGCAGTGTCCCCATGATAAGGAGGTATAATAGAAATCTCTGGCCCAGCTTAGCCCCACGGTCTGGACCCACCTGCCGCTGCTTAGCCCCTCAAAAATGACTCAGATCCTGATAATAATTACATGCGATTGAGCCTGTGATTCAGGCTTATTGCTAGGTAGTTCTCTCATCTTAACCGATTTCCATCTTGTCTTGCCATGTGGCTGGTGGCTTACCTGTGCTTTTACATCTTGCCCTCTAAGCAGCTCGATTGCCCCTCTGTTTGACTCCACCCTTCTTCTCCTTAATCTATGCTCAGATTTCTTGCCTGCTTCTAGAGTGCCTTGCCATTGGCCAAAATCATTCCTTTATTATCCAATGATAATCCACAATGTACAGAAAGACATTGCATATTAAGGAGGTGCATAATTTAGCTGTAAGAAACAAACCTCTTCCCTCTGCTTCCTGACCACTAGCTGCTTTAAGCAACTTCTGCTATAACTTCTCATCTGGACGAACTTTTCCAGGAATCTGTAAGCCAAGACTATATAATCAATATATGTTGTTAACAACAAAACAAGCAAATAACATTCGTTCTTATGGAAAATGCTCTACTGATGAAATATTTTTATTACTCTTGTGGAATAATGAATGTTTTAATACATAAAATGAACTTTGTGATTCTCCATGCCATTGATAACAAGAACAGCGAATCCAAACTAAAGTATGTGAAGAAAATATAAAGAAGAAATAAAAGAAGATACAGTATGAATACTCATCATGTCAAGTATTATAACAAAACTATCCTGCTTTTGACTTGCCAGACGTAGATGAGAGGTGTAAGCAGCATTAGAAAGCATAATTTTAGCAAAGGCATCGGTCATAAACAAGACCACATCATTTATATGCACTTCAAATCAGACATTTAAAACCACTTCTGCTGGCTCTGGATATAGCCAGAATGATAATAGGGAAGTAAGTAGCAAGTAGATGTTTGGAAATAAAAATTTGCCCTGGGCTTCTGAGAGTTGAAGGACAAAGCTAACCACCCTTAGAAACCATTAGCTTGAGAACAGAATTGTCAATACAGCCAGAGTCTACTCATTTGCTGAGCATCGATGAACATTAGCCATGGCACACAAATATGGATTCGTTTAAGAGAGTAAATTTTCTGTGAGATGTGATCCTTTCTGCATTTCTTTCAGTAGATCTGTCTCTATTCATAATATACCACTACAGCAATTCAGCATCAGCTCACAGGAAAAGGAAAAGCAGGCTAAATAAAAACTATTATAAGCTCACAGCAAGAAATATGCACTTTTAATGGGATTTATTCTTCCTTATTGCTGTTGGAATGGACACTTAATTTTCTCCCTAAAATGAAATGAAGCTTTTAGAAAATTTATGGCTCCCGAGAGAGTAGTTTCTCACATGCCAAGTAATGTTAGCAGAGCTGGGAATAAATCATCAAAGAAATCTGAATACTGCTACACGGCAACACAAGCAAGATAATATTTAACTCCCTACCTACATGAATCCATTGGGGACAACTGCTGTTAACAGGTTCACCAAAATCTGAGAGATGGAATCCTTACATCATAGACAGCACCCTTGTCCCCTTCTTGTAAGCTTACTCTTCCTTTTTGTACTTTTACTCTTTGTCCCCTTTCTGTGGGTCATTCTCTGAAAACATGTTTCTCCTCTAACAATGTAAGATATATGTGATGACAGTTGAGACCCAGACCTCCCCTCTTTACATCTTCCCATTGTCACTGGAATTAATACTCCTTCTAGGTTACAATGACAAAACTCCCAGGTTTGTCCTCTATGTTTTCAAAGTGTTAATATAACAAGAGTTAAATGGTATTATTCATTTAGAAAAGGAAAATGAACGATGGTTTTCTCAGAGACTTCACTTTCTACCCTTTCTTTAAAAAATGCATTTTTATTCTTTGTTACTTCCATACACTGTTTCTATAATATTTACTCCTCTTCCCTAACTCCTTTCAAATCTACCCCCACTTCCCTATAAACCCCAATTAGTATCTCTTTTATTTAATCCATTTGTGCTGCCCATACTCTTGGGTATGTGACCATCCACTAGAGCCTGGTTAAGCTACCAAAAGCCACATACTTAGACAAAACTAACTCTCCGTGAGGAGCAATTGCTAAGTGCTCCTCGGCTAGCAATAGCCATCATGCCCACCCCTCCACCCCCCAACCCCATCCATGTAGGAATTTGGTCTATTTTGAGCCTGCTGTCACAAATACTATGAGTTGTATATGCAACTATTCTACTGTGTCCATAAGACAATGTTTTGTTGTGATTATCCATCATATCTGGCTTTTATAATCATTTTGTCCCCTCTTCTACAATGATCGCTGAGCCTTGGGGGTTGAAGTGCAATATAGACATCCTATTTAAGGTTGAGGATTTTGCAGTCTCATATTCTCTGCATGTTGTCCAGTTGTGGGTCTCTGTGCTAATCACCATCTTCTGCAAAAGGAAGACTTTCTGGTGAAGGTGGAGAGGCACAATAACTGATGGGTTTAACAAAGAGTCATCAGGAGTTGATTTTATATTGCCTGGAGTTAGCAGAATAATCGTAGTAGATTTCCTCTAGCGGTGTATGATCCACTTTCTGTTATCTTAGTCTGAATCCATTTCAGAAATTTAATTGAAATGAATTGAGAAATACTGGATTAAAAATTGAAATTTTGGTAAGTTTTTAAGTAAAGGATTGTCTTCTTCATTTTTTTATTTAAAAAGACTTTCCCCATTTCTACTACTGCCCTCCCTCCCCTCTACTCTTCCCAGCCTTCCCTCAGTCTCTCCCCAGCACCCCATTCTTTCCCAAAGGAGGGCAAAGGTGAGTCGGTTCAGTCTGGCATATCCAGTTGAGCTAAGTCCAAGATCATTATCCCAGTATTATGGCTGGATTAAGTGTTCCTCTGTTGGGAATGAGCTCCAAGATGTTCATGAACCAGGAACATAGTCTGGTCCTACTGAAAGAGGCTCCATACACTGCCCACACTGTTCGACTGTCATCTACATTCATAGGGTTTAGTTCCTTTACATGAAGATTCCTCAGCTGTCATTTCAGAGTTCATGGGTTTCCAACAGCTCAAGTCAGCCATCTCTGCTGGTTTCCTCCTCATGATCCTGATCCCTTTGCTCAAATACTCTCTCCTCTCTTTCTCTTCAAGTGGACCTGGAGCTTAACCTGGTGATTAGCTATGGATCTCTACTTCTGCCTCTATCCATTGCTGGATGAAGGTTCTATAATAACAATTAGGGTGACCATTCATTTGATTATAGGTGGAGTCCTGTTTAGGTACCCTCTTCACCTTTGCTTGAAGTCCTAGCCAGGGACACCTGTGGGTTTTTGGATGTTTCCTTAGCACCAGGTTTCTTTGTAACCCCACAATGGCTCCCTCTATCCACATCTTTGTTCTCCCTCTCTATTGTTCCTCCCATACAACCATCTCCTTCTCTCATGATTTATTCCCACCCCCCTTGCTTGCTCCCTTTTATTATTCCAATTTACTCAGAATTTCTCTATTTCCCCTTCCCAGGGGGATTCATGGATGTCTCTCCTAAGTTCCTCCTGTTACCTAGCCGCTTGATGATTCTGAATTGTAACCTGCTAATCCTTTGCTTTATGTCTAAACTCTTATGAGTGAATATATATCATGGCTATCTTTCTAGGCTTGTGTTACCTCACTTCGGATGATACTCTCCAGATCCATCATTTGCCTGAAAATTTCAGAATGTCATTTCTGTCTGCTGAATAGTACTCTATTGTATAAATGTACCACAATTTGTTAATTCATTTTTTAATTGATGGGCACCTGAAAGTAAGAAATACCCTTGAACATATTGACAAATGCAACCACTTCCTAAATATAATGCTAATAGCACAGATACTTGCTAAGAGCAACAATCAATAAGTGGCACTTCCTGAAACTGAGAAGCTTCTTTAAGGGAAAGGACACTATTAATAAGACAAAACAACAGCTTACAGAATGGGAAAAGATCTTCATCAGCCCTATATCTGACAGAGGACTTATCTATAAAATATGTAGAGAACTCAAGAAACAAGAGACTACAAATCAAATAGTCCAATTAAAAATGTAGTTCAGAGCTAATAGAGAATTCTCAACAGAATAATTACAAATGGCTGAAAGACACTTAAAAAGTTGCTCAACATCCTTAGCCATCAGAGAAATGCAAATCAAAACAATTTTGAGACACCACCTTACACCTGTCAGAATGGCTAAGATCAAAAACACAGGTGACAGCCTATGTTGTAGGGAATGTGGAGCAAGAGGAACACTCTTTCATTGCTGGTGGGAGTGTAAACTTGTACAGCCACTTTGGAAACCAATATGGGGATTCCTCAGAAAACTGGGAATCAATAAACCCAATAATTCAACAATACCACTACTGAACATATACCCAAAGGACACACATTCTTACCCCAAGGACATTATCTCAACTATGTTCACAGAAGCAATACTTATAATATCCAGAACCTGAAAACAACCTAGATGTCCCTCAACTGAAGAATAAATTTAAAAATTATGGCACATCTTTGTCATTTTGTTACTTCTAATAAACAATCCATTATTGATAGGAAGAAAGTGATAACTAACAAATAGGAGTCAATTATATATATATATATATATATATATATATATATATAAAGTCTCTTCATCAATTAAGTTTGCATATGCTACAAGAGTGGCTGGCAATAGTAAGCAGTGTTTGGTGGGTTCCTACTCTCTGACAGTGACTTCTCATCTGTTCTTTAACACAGAGAACTCTAAGGCTGTCTCTTGACTCTTGTCTCTATTATAGAAATGAGCATCCACAACCATGGAGAACTATAGCATACATCCGAGTCCTGATCTCTTGCTTACCCTTTCACACCCTGAAAATGCAACTTCCTATTTGAACCACAGAATCTGACAATATTTGACTGATGTGAAAGATTTAGTTTTTTTAGCTAGGATATAACCAATTAAATATAAAGCATTTTTAAAAACTGTTTTATTACTATCATTATTTCACTTCATAATTGTTTTTTATTTTTTATAATTTATTTTTCATTTCGTGTTTATTGTTGTTTTGCCTATGTGTGTATCTGTGTGAGAATATCAGATGCTCTGGAGCTAGAGTTACAGATAGGTGTGAGCTGGCATATGGCAGTTGAGAACTGAATGCGTATCCACTGGAAGAGCCCATAACCATTGAGCCATCTCTCCAGCCTCTTATTTTTATTTTTTTTATTTATTCTTCTCTTATAGATTACATTCTGAACATTTTACTCTCCCTCAGCTCTCCTTCCAGTTCTCCCTTCTAAAACTCCTCTCCCCCAAATCCACTCTTTCCCCCTTTCTCTTCAGCGAAGAGCAGACCACCAAGGATAGCAACTGAACCAGACAACTGTTACAATAAGACTGCACACAAACCCTCATATCAAGGTTGAATGAGGCAACTCAGTAGGAGGAAAAGGGTCCCAAGATCATGTAAAAGACTCAAAGACACCTCCAATTCCCACTGTTCCATAACAACACTGAGCAAAAGAGCCATAACATATATGCAGATGACCTAGGTCAGACCCAGCCAGTCTTTATAATTGTCACTCCAGTGTGTCTGTGAGCCCCTATGAGCCCAGTTAGTTGATTCTGTGGGCTGTGCTCTCCTGGTATCCTCAGGCTCTGGCTCCCACAGTGATAGTCTCCCATCATAAGATATAGACTGACAGTTTATATGTTTAAGTTTTGAGCCGGTTAAATCAGTCTTTATGGATCTTGGGTATTTGAGGAAGGCTCAACTTCCCTTAGAAGCATGTTCTGAGAAATACACTTTGCTGATGCATATTCAGGTAAAGCCAGGAACAGACAACTAGAAAGACATTATATTAGTCATAACAGTGAGATGAATGTTGGTCAGAAAAAGAAAATAGAACTAAGGACACATAATAGGGTGACCTGCTTATGGAAAATGAGTTTGTTATTTTGAAGTTTTGGGAGAGATTGTTGTTTGTTTGTTTTCAGAGATTCCACTTGTCACAAGACAGTCATGTGGAAATGAAGGCTAGTTAATTATCTCTTTCTATGAAAATGTACTTCTGGACATACTCGTTAAACATTAGAACTTACTAAAATTAATTTTTAAACTTCCTAGGTTGAAGAATTATTTTTTAAATACTCTGTTATTTTTTAATAATTTATTTATTTGTATTTTATATTCATTGATGTGTGTAAGGGTGTTAGCTCCCCAGCAATAGGAGTTACAGACAGTTATGAGATGCCACATGGATGCTAGGACTTGTATCTGGGCCACAACTCCAGCCCTGAAGAATTATTTTTAAAGAAGGGAAGAGTATTGAATGCATCCAGAAGTAAAGTTGCATGAGGAAATTCAGAGTCCATGTGCTCACATGGAATATGTAGTTTTTGACTTGATTCTTTCATGTGCTATGTAAACCCCTCAGAGATAGGACGGTATTATTTTCCTCAGAAGAATCCAAAGCCTTTAACACTACGTATCTTACCTTATAAATATTAGCATTGCCAAAGTCCTTCACAGAATCTAACTAGAAAGAAGCCTTAAACATAAATTTATATTCTGTGTATAACATATTGAATGCCTAATGCTTATTATGGCTTTGTATGTATTTAATAATTTAAGCTTTATAACTAAAACACATATTATTTTACTCATTTTATAAATGGAAAAATTAAATCATTTCTAAGTTTGTAAGTGTTTTCAAATTACTAGTAATGGGCTTACCTGAGATTTGCATCCTGAATTTCCTTGTCCCAAAGTCCATGTGCCAAAACACTATGCTGTCCCAGCCTCAGGGTTTAACAGGAAAATATTTTTTTCTAAGGCATTGTACTTGTTCATGCATGCAGCTGTCATTGCTCCTAATTAGTTTGTGAACTGTGAACTGTTGAATTACTTCAGGAAAGATCTGGAGGTCATTCACCTTTGAGTTTACCACAGCAAATACCCGAACATTCTAGATTGCTTACAAATGAATAAATGCAAACCAAATTCTCGTGCTATGGAGGGACACTGTAGTGGGACTCTTCCCAGGAACAAAACAAAAAGAAACAAGCCACTCATTTATTCAAACATTCATGACTAAAATCATTACTGAGAATCTCGGAGAGGTAGCAATAGTGTGAATAACTCTGTCAGTTTGATGCATCCTAGAATTGCCCAGGAACAGAATCTCATTGATTGTCTACACTATGTTGATCTGTGGGTTTTTATGTGAAGGGGATTGTCCCAATTCAGTGCATTGATGTGGAACCACACAGCCCATGACAGAGAGTGTTCTAACCTGAGAGTTCTGAACTGCAGGTGGGTACAGAGATCAAGGAAGCAGGCAGTGAGCATACATTCATTCTTCTGTGATCTTGACTAGAAGTGATGTAATAAGTTCCTTCTAGTTACTACAGCCTTGACTTCCTCATAGTAGTTGGGCATAACCTTGAATTGAAGCTCAAAGGCTTTATGCCAAGGCATTTTATCTTATCAGTGGAAATGAAACTAGACCAATGTACTCCAACAAGGACAAAGACCAGCTCAAGAGGTCCATAGATCTTATAGAGGAATCTGTGAAGACACAACAGTTTTTTTAGGAAAATACTCTTAAAAGCTTGTTTGGAAAATAGAGCTCTTGATTAGGAGTTGTGACAGTTTATCAAATATCCTGGACATTAAATCTAAACTAACTTATAAGTCTAACAAATGCCTTTCATTTGATCAGATATAACCTCTCCCCCCCCCCCAAAGAAAAGGAACTCCCAGAAGTTAGAATTGGGGCAGGGTTTTGTTTTTGTCTTTCCAGGAGAATAAAAGCATTTAACTAAAGAATCCAGATACTATTTGACAAGTGAGTCATTGGGGGGAAAAGGGAAGAACCATCGAGAGAAAATGTCTGAAGAAAATTGACCTAATAGTATAGCACATTTCCAATATGATAAAATTTCATAAGTCTTCTCAAACGTTGGTTTGTATTGTTCTCTTCAGGTATATGAGGCAAAGGGTCTTTTTGTAGATCCAATTAAATTAAAAAGTTAAAGCTGGATTTGGAGTTGGCTTATGGTTCTCTCAATATCTAAACCCAAGCATGCTTATTAAAGAAAAATCCAAAATTTGTCTCATGTGAGAATAGCTACTCATTATGGGACAGAAGGAAAAACAAAATTAAAGGAATACTCTATCGCCACCAATCTTATAATCTTTGGTTTTATTTTGACTCTTTAAAACTTTTCTTAAGGTACAAATGTTACCACAAAATTTATAGGATATGTGTGTGTGTGTGCATGTTTAAACTTTCTGTCATGATATTAATGGTCGTATAGAGCACTAGTTATAGAAATAGGCTTCATCTAGCTTCCTGTATGTATGTGATTTCAAACTCTAGTTTCAAGTAGTAACTAGGAATTAAGTTTGTGTATCCCAGATGTACTTAACAAATTGTGGTCCTTTAAGCTCTCCAAGATCTGCTACATATGACATTTAAAATATTTAAGTCTTCTACAGTGACCCAGGACCATTCCTAGAAGTGAACTTTTAGGTCTCTAAGAAGATAACAGAGCCCCACAATGAAGATTCCACCTGGATTATGGTAATGCCACTAAGATAACAAAGACCCACACAGAGATCAGCTTTGGACTACAAACTTCTCAGGACAACTTCAAAGTATCTGGCTAAGATATCTCAACCTAATAGACCATACCAGTCAGGACTTTAGATAAGCCCTGCACTTTTCCATCACATGAATATTGGACACCAGCTAGTTCTCCCAAGGCTTGACCATTTTCTCAGGGTCCACTAAAGATGTTGTCACCCTCAGACAGCAGAAAATAATTTTAAGAACACAACATCCACATTCTCAAGAGTTAGGGTGGGTTGGTTTTAGCCATCTGATGAGTTATGGATGTTTGTCATCATTTGAGGAAATTGGTTGCAAATTGTTACTGGTCAGGGTAAGGAAGGAAACTAATCAAGGGAAGTGAGAGTCAAGGATATATTCTGAAAAGAAAAAGAGGGGACATAGGAATGAGAGAATTAAAGGATGTATTATTGAATCTACTTTAAACTAAAAATCAGCTATTAATCTCAAATATTTTACATTGGTATGGATTGTATACTGATACAAATATGAGGTTATTTTCCTTATACTCTATATATGTTTCTACACTTGTTTAAGATAGTGTATCTATGCAGCTCATTTAACAATGAAAAGTAAATGTCTAGTTTTTGAAAGTTATTATTACAAACTAGGGTAATTAAGAAATGCATTATTAATTAGTCATCTATAATAATCATGTTTGGTATGTTTTTAATTACTAACAAAGATATATTTTAGATAATTTTATATTATGGTCTTTAAACACTTCAGAGATCTACAGAATATGGCATTTAAGATGTTCTAATAACCTAAGACTTTTCATGACAGAGAGACGTGTCTGCTCCTGGCAGTACCAATTTACATCAGAGAAGATGATGTGCATCGAGGAAGTATAATATGAAGCTTGATTTCACTGTGGCAAAGTTATCACTGGGGAAAGAAACTGCCCTTACTTTAACTGTTTATCTAAATTGTACAAACAGGATACAAAAGAAAGCAACTACTGAACTTTTCCAAGACAGGGTAGGGCAGTCATTCAAAGTTCATGCTACACAGAAAACTCTGTCAGATATTTTAGGTCTGTAAGCTAAATATGGATGCCCCAGTGTTACAGAGGAAACTTAGGTGACTACCTAAGCCACCAGCTATTTCTGTCCTTTCTATAGTTTTGGAAGTAGTTTGCTGTGCAATAATGGTTTACACAAACAAGAGTATATCCTTCTTGGATCTTTGATGAGTTAAAGACTAGATCATTATAGTTTTTCTTATTACTAATTCAAAAAATAAATTCACAAAAAGAGATGTAAAGTCAATAGGGTTGAAAGACATAAAAGGTTAAGTCATTTAGCTAAGAAAATGGTTTTAGGTCTAAAGATATTTTTAGTTTGGTAATGCAATTAGATAGAAAGTGATTTAGGTATAAAACTTTATATTCACCAAGATAGGATAAATAATAAAGTATTTTTCCAAATATGCCAAATACAAATGGGCTGAACACTGAATATAATTTTTACCTGATAATTTTCTTATTGTATTTAGTTTTATTATGTTAGAGTTAAAACCTTTACTTTTTATTTAAACAAAAAGAGGGAAGTGTTGCAGGATATTTGTGTACACTGTGTGAAGATGCATTGTTGTGATTGGTATAATAAAGAACTGAATGGCCAATAGCTAAACAGGAGATAATAGGCAGGTTTTCCAGGAAGAGATAAAACATTGGGAAGAAGAAAAGTGGAGATGCCAGGAAGACATAGGACAAGTTGGACACACATTACAGAAGGGAGGTAACTGAGTCACATGATAAAAGGTAGGTTAATAGAAGCTGGTAAATTTGAGTTATAAAAGTTAGTTGACACAAGCCTAAGATAAAGGTCAAGCTTTTTTAAGTAATGTCTCCACGTTGGTTATTCATGAGCTTGCTGCTGACCAAAAAGCTTACTACAACTGGCACCCAACATGGGGATCTGATGTGGGAATGCCTTTCTGTATGCTGTGAATCTCAATCTTTAAATAAAGGAGCTGTTTTGGGCCATGACAGGCACCATAGAAGAAGTAGGAGGAGAAATCAGAACATAGGTAAGAGAAGCAGGGCAGAGTCAGGCAGACCGAGCTGAAGCCCAAAGGAGCAACATGTAAGGAACACAGGTGAGCCACGGGCCACGTGGCAGACAGATTAATAGAAATGGGTTGAGTTAAGATGTAAAATCAAGCTAGCAATGTGCCTGAGCCATAGGCCAAACATCATGAAGTTAATATAAGTGTCTGAGTCATTTCTGGGGGCCTGAGCAGCGGCGGGCAGCTAAGGGGTCTGGTGCGGCAGTTCTGTGGGTCTGGGCCTCTGGCCGCTCGGGACCAAGAAACCCCCACTGCAATAGGGATCCATATGTAAAAAGTTTTCTTTTTGGACTATCTTTGGATCACCAGCCCCAAATAAAGACATGGAGGCTTATTATTAATTATGAAAGCTTGACCATCGCTCAAGCTTTTCCACAACTAGCTTTTCTAAATTAAGCTGCTTCTGCCTTTTACCACGGGCTTGATTACCTGTCTTCTGTACTGAATGTCTGACTTGGTCACATTTTCCTGCCATCTCCATCTTTCTTCTTCTTGGCATTTTTTTTTCTCTTCTTGAAAAACCCACTTATTATTTCCTGCCTAGCTATTGGCCATTCTACTCTTTACCAAACCAAAATTAAGGTGTTAACTGACAAGGCTTGGAGGTGTGTCTCTGAAGTTCTGGGAGCCTGAATGGGGCATGGCCAGACCCATTTATGAAGCTACTGGGACACTGAGCTGGCCCTGTTTTGTTCTGTGTGAGTAGGGCAGATCATCCATCAGGGGACAATTCCACTCTCCAAGAATTGTCTTAAGGTTCAATTTGTATCAGTGAATGTTTATATATCTCTTACTAAATATTAATCCTTTGTATGATATATTGCAAATGAGTATTATTGTAATAGTTGGTGCCCAACGTGGGGCTCAAACCCACAACACTGAGACTAAGAGTCTCATGTTCTATCACAATGATGCATCTTTACACAGTGTACATAAGTATTCTGGAATAGCTACCAGCTCTGAAATTCTGCCAATAATAAGGTATGGAATGAGTTGGGTTTTTTTTGTTTTTTTTTTTTTTTCTTTCTGTTTGCGTCTTCCAACTTCTCTCATAAGCATTTTGATTACTAACTATTAGTTTACTAAATTAATTAGCATTTGGGGAATAAGATGCAGAATGGAAGGATTTATGATAAGAGAATGGGAAACAGTAACAGTTTCAGATATCTGTGAACGTGATAGATGGAAGGACACGAGCTGCACAGATCTCAGTCTCTCACAGGGATATGAACAACTCTTGTAGCATGGTGAACAAAATGCTTTATTAAGTACACAGTGGCCCATCTCTTCACAATCCTTTAATGCTGAGCAAGTGGCTGTACTTCTGAGAAGTACACCTAAGGAGTAGAAAGGGGCTGGACTAGAAGGCTCCCAAAGGTCCTCCTAGCTCGGACTTTGAAGGATCAACAAGAATATGGAAGCATAAATCAGGTCGAGTCATTGAGGAAACGGAAGCCAAGGAGAAGGAGGAGGAGGGGGGGGGAGGAGGAGGGGGAGGAGGAGGGGGAGAAGGAGGAGATGACTTTTTCTTTGAGCTAGAAGTGTCTGAGAAGGCAAAAGGCCCAATCCTGCTCTCACTGCATTCACCACTCATTGTGCCCTTCATCAGTCATGGTGGTACCGCTTATAACATCCCCACAAGCTACCAATACAAATGAGTGTAGTAGTGTGGTTTTTAGGTCCCGGGCGGCCAGAGATCCAGACCCACAGACCTGCCACCCACCAGAGACCTCTTTGTAGCCCACTGCCGCCCGTCGCTCAGGCCCCTAGAAATGACTCAGACACTTATATTAACTTTATGCTGTTTGGCCTATGGCTCAGGCACATTGCTAGTTAGCTCTTACATCTTAAATCAACCCATTTCTATTAATCTGTCAGCCACGTGGCCCATGGCTCACCTTACATGTTGCTCTTTGGGCGGCTTCAGCTCCATCTGCCTCTGACTCCGCCCTGCTTCTCCTACCTATGCTCTGATTTCTCCTCCTACTTCTTCTATGGTGCCTGTCATGGCCCAAAACAGCTCCTTTATTTAAAGATTGAGATTCACAGCATATAGAAAGGCATTCCCACATCAAATGAGAGTTTAAAAAGTTAATGGAAATTTCTTCTAAAAGGGGGAACTAAACAGAATGGAAAAAAATCACAAACAACAATCACTTTAGCAGTTCCTTCAACCACTAAAAACAAAACATCGCGAAGCAAAGTAACAATATCTTTCAAGTGCTCACTACCTTGTCTTCCTGTGGTACTATACACCAAGAGGCAAACCGTGAAGAGTTAAATTGTCTGATATATTCTTCAAAGGTGCAAAGTTTCCTAAATTCAAGCCCATGTGCTCTTCCAAAACAGTGATAAATCTGAGAGGAAAACAAATCATGGACACAGAAGGAATCTAGACTCCTGTCTATTTATTTACAAACATGTGCTGTTCCTGCACCATATGGTTTGAACAAAGACATCAAAAAGTGAAAACAACAGCAGGTCTTAGGCATAGCTGTCACAGAGACAGCTCTGTTTCCAGGTCTGGACCGTTCTCACAGAAACATCCACTCACATTCTGTTCAGTCATCAGCACTCCTGTTTTCCAAATGTATCTATAGAACTCCCCTCTCCCATTTTCCTTGTGGGAGAATAAAATTGATGCTTGGAACATCCAGTCCTAAAAGTTAGTCTTCCCTATATAAGTGATTTTTATATTTTAGAATATTTACACTAGTAATTCAAATATTGTTTCAGTGACACAATGGAAGCAAACCAGATCTGAATTGCAGCATAAGTAGTTTGTCTGCAGCCACATGATTTCCAGCAATTGTGGTGCCTCCATACTTCCTCATTTCTGCTGTTCCAATGACCTCCTCTTCCACTCAACCATATCAGGGTACTTATCCCACCCATTCTCCATTGCTACAGATACTCTGTCTGCTGTTACCAATATGCTACAGGTTCTTTTGTTCTATTCAGATAAAAATAGAGTGCAGACAATGTGTCAGGACCCTTAATCTTAGTGTTACATCCCTGTAGAAACTGAAGCTAGTTACTTAAGGCTTATTCTTGCAACTCTTTCAGGGGCTGGGATCTGGAGCTTTCTAGAAACCTCAGCAATCCTCAGCTTCTTCACAATCTGAAGCTTAAGCTCTCTGCTATCTTTTAGCTTCTCAAAGCTCCCCACAATACCATATATATATATATATATATGTGTGTGTGTGTGTGTGTGTGTGTGTGTGTGTGTGTGTGTGTGTGTGTGTGTGTGTGTATGTGTGTGTGTGTGCATGTGCGTGTGTGTGTTTCTATTTAATATAGTATACATTATATATATAAACAAATAACACATATACATAAACAAATCAAAATCAAAATTGTAACAGCCTAGGCAGGAGACCACTGAAGAGAACTCTTTGAAAGTGTGACTGGGAGGCTGATGAGTAGCTCTTTGCAATTGCTGGCTTCTGGGGGAAGTGTGGGAAGGGAAGAACTCATTTCCATTAAAGGGGCAGACACTGAGAATTTGATCATGGTCCAGCAAGTATACAGATAACACATAATGGACTTTTCTTTTTAGCTTTTTTTTTTTAATAAAAAAATACTTTTTATCTTTTTTGGTGGAGGAAGTCTCAAGGTAGGGGATGGACATGGACTGGGAAAGGGTTATGATGGGTGTTTGATTTGAAACTCCAAGAGAATCAATAAAAATGCTATGTGGAAAAAACAAAAGCAAACAAACAAAAAAATCTTTCTTCTGCCTGTCAGAATGCAGCTCCTTCAGTTCTCTTGGCCACACTTTAAAATTCCTCAGCCATCTTCTGGCTGCGGCTTGTGGGTTACTCTGGGGGCTGATCCCCTCTAGAGTTATTTGACATTTGTGTTACCATCTTAGCCAATTATACTCATAATAATTATTTCAGGTGGATGATAAAAACTTCAGAAAAGGCTTCTGAGGCCTAGTCTGCCCTTGAGTATAGAGGAGACCCACAGGAAATAGGTGGCTTAGTCTGCTCTGAGCATAGAACAGTTGCTAATGTAGCTGTTTATGTTTGTGCACAGGCTCCTGTGTGACAAGAAAAAATCTTTTGCATGAGAATACTAGGCCTGGTTGCCCAAGAGAAGAGGAGGTACACCTAAACACAGAATGGGGACAACTTCTGGAGACATCTAGAGGCTATTGATAGAGTCACCAGGGATGGTTTTAAATGGATCATTTGAACTTGCCAGGCCCTAGTTGAGGCTTCCAGAGTCTGTTGCCTGGAGTGTCTGGAGAGAATCTGGATAAAACAATTTCTCCCAAAGAGGAAACCACAAGACTTGCAGTCACTGTTGTAATTGAAACCAATGTCTTTTCAGACATTGGAGACATGTGGAGAGATTGGGACATCCCTGCAATGTGGGATGTCTTTGTGTATGCTGTGAATATCATTGGTTAATAAGAGGACAGTTTTGGTCTATGGCAGAGAACCTAAGAAACAGGCTTGAAATTTAAGCATAGATGTATGGGAAGGAAGGCAGAGTCATGGAGACACGATCCAGCTGTCCAAGATGCAACTATAATGGTAAGCCATAAGCCATGTGGCAAGACAGATTAATAGAAATGGGTTGAGTTAAGATGCAAGAGCTAGCTAGCAATATACCTGAACCAGAGATCAAACATCATGTAAATAATATAAGTCTCTGTATATTTCTGTGGGACTTGGGGTTTACAGGTCCCAAGCTCAGGCTAGGCCAGGCCACAGGCAGGAGAGATTTATTTGACTGTGGGGCGAGGCTGGTTCAAAAACTTCTGCAACAAATGGCTCCCAACTAGGGGACTTACATACACATAAGGCCTAAAAAAGCTTTTTAAAATTTTTTAGATCATAAAAACAGAACCAAAAACAACTTCTGAGTTGTGTCTCTCAAGTAGACTGTAGTACAGAGATACCTTGTTGTGGCATGCTAGCTTGAGCTACAGAATGTCAGTATAAGCTGCAACAAGACTGGTTCCCAATGTCTCTCAAGAGCCTTAATACAAATATAAGATACATATGACAGATTTAAAGTTATTGCTCTTATAGGCAAAAAATAAATAAGTCAAAGATGGTTTCTTAATAATAACATTTTCTAAGAGGGCTCTGTTTGCTGCAGCAAGCAAAAATGCATACCCTTTAATAGATGTTTCCCAACTGGGAATCAATCTCTCCGATGATCCAGCAATATCACTATTGGGCATATATCCAGAGGACCCACGTTCTTACACCAAGGGCATTAGCTCAACTATGTTCATAGCAGCATTATTTGTAATACCCAGAACCTGGAAACAATCTAGATGCCCCTCAACTGAAGAATGGATTTAAAAATTGTGGTGCATTTATACAATTTGGTACTACTCAGCTGTTAAAAAAAAAATGAGATCCTAAAATATGCAGACAATTGGATGAATATGGAGAGTATCATTCTGAGTGAGGTATGGGCCCAGAAAGATAGACATGGTATGTACTCACTCACAAATGGATTTAGACATAAAGCAAAGAACATTCAGATTGCAAACCACAACTTCTAAACAGCTAAATAACAAGAGAAATGTAATAGGTACCCCTGGGAAAGGGAAATAAAGAAGTTCTACTAAATAAGTTGTGATTATAAGGGGAAGCAGGCAAGGGAAGGGGGGAGCAAATCATGAGAGATGAAGATGGTTCAGTGAGAGGAACAACAGAGAAGTAGAAAAAAAAAAAGAAATGGATATCTTGACAGAGGGAGGCACTGTGAGGATAGAAAGAAACCCAGTGCTAAGGAAACCTCCAGAACCCATAATGTCCCAGGCTAGGACTCCAAGCAATAGTAGAGAGGGTGCCTAAAAATGACTTCCCTTATATTCAAATGAATGACCACCCTAATTATCACTATAGAACCTTCATCCAGCAATGAATAGAAGCATAAGCAGAGATCCATAGCTAAGCACCAGGTTGAGTTCCCAGTCCAGCTGAGGAAAGAGGGAGGGAAGAGCATATGAGCAAAGAAATCAGGACAATGAGGAGGAGACCCAAAGAGATGGCTGATCCGAGCTATTGGGAACTCACTGACTCTGAAATAACTGCAGAAGAACCTTCGTGGAAAGGAACTGAACTAAACCTTCCAAACATAGACAAACGTCAAATGGCATGGGCAGTTTGTGGAGCCTCTTGCAGTAGGATCAGACTATGTTCCTGTGCATGAACTGACATCTCAGAGTCTATTCCCTATGGAGGAACACCTTGCTAAGCCTTGATATTGAGATGAGGGACTCAGACCTACTTCAACTGGACACACCAGACTGAACTGACTCTCCTTGGGACTCCTTGCCCTCCTTGGGGAAGGGATGGAGGATGTCATGGGGAGAGGCTGAGGGAGGCCTGGGAGGGACTGGGAGGAGGAACAGGAGGGGGAGCAGTGGTCCATATGGAGACAACTTTTCAAATAAAAAAGTGGGAAAAATATGAAAACAACACCAACAAAGCAAGAGAGATGTTTCCTGACTTAGAGTGGCAAAAACTAGGTAGCTTTTTTTAAAGGCCTTACTGCCAAATACTTAAAATTCATGAACTATGGGTAGCAGTGTTTCACTTAGTGGCAAAATAGTCCCTAAAATTCCCTAAAGTTGAGACATAAACATAGTTCCTGTCAATAACTCCCTCCATGTTAAACAGCCGAGGAAGACAGAGCCAACAGCCAAAGCAGTTTTAAAACTCCTAATTAAAAAAATAATTAAAGATACACAATAAAATAAAACAAAATCAAATTATAAACCTCTGAGTTACAATATATATAATATATATAAATTTAAATATTTTAAAGTCCTTTAAAAATAATAAAAGCATAAGAAGCCATATAAAGATAAAAATACACAAAGTCTAAATTATGGTAATTTTTAAAATTTTTAATTATTAATGAGCTAACTAAAAAAAAGACATTTTGATTATAAAGATTGTTAAGTTAAACAAACATATATTTTAAAGATACCTTGACTTTAAAATTTAAGTCTAAAGATATGTTACTTAAATAAAAAAGTTGTGTTTTTGTTTTCGCAAAAGATTAGAACATGTAGGTTGCTTCCAGGCTAATATAGTTTAATTAAAAAAGACCCCCTAAAAATTTCTAATAAAAAAATGGCCACATCAACTTCAAAGCTTCCAACTAAGATAATCCAGGCTCAAAACTCTCATAAAATTGCTGGTGTCCCAAGTCAACAAAATATATTTCATAAAAGACTATGTCCAAATTTCTAAAATATTTATAAATGTTTATTTTCATTGTAAGTAGTTAGTATTCATAGTCAATCTCTTTCTAGTGAAAAGGGGGACATATGATACAAAATGATTTAAAAAGATCGATTATTAAATCTACTTTAATCCAAAAATCAGCTGTTAATCTGAAAATATTTTATATTGATGTAGATTTTAGTTTACTGATTCAAGTTTATGGTCAATTTTGTTATATTGTATATATAGTTACTATGTTTATGTAACTAATTTAAAATTATAACATATAATTAAAATGCCAATTAATAGTCATCTATGATAACCAAACTTATAGTCATGTTATTTATGGTTTTCTTAGGTGTACAAAAATATATTTCAATTAGACAGATAAGCTCCAAACACTTCAAAGACCTATAAAATATGACATTTAAAATATTTTTAAAACTTAGACTTTTCTAGGCAATGAGATAGGTCTGCTCCTGACAGCACAAATCTACTTCAAGAAGATGATGGGCATCAAAGAAACTCCATGTGGAGTTTGCTTTCTTTGTGGTAAAAGTTGGCCATTAGACAAAAAACTGTTGTTGCCTCAACTGTCTGACAGTATGCTGTATAATCTAGACATGCAAGATCCATAAGAAAGTGACCTCTGAACTTTGACTAAACAAGACAACATAGTTCTTCAAATTCCCGCTTCAAAGAGAAAACTGCCAGACATTATTCAAGACACGAAGAAAGCAACTGACAAAATATGCCAAAATGGGCAGAACAGTCCTTCAAATTTCCTACTTTTCTAAAAGATATGCCAGTGACTCTGGGCTTGTAGGCCAAAGATCGATGCCCTAATGTTACAGAGAAACTTTGAGTGACTGTCCAGGCAACCAGATGACATCTCTACCATTTTTAAGTTTTATAAGCTGCTTGCACTTCCTGTTTACTCACATAATATTATATCCTTCAGTGGTCTTTGATGTAGTTCAAGATTAGACAGTTATAGTTTTCCTTAGTTCTAATAAAAGGTAAAATAGATGTAAAATTTAAATTTACAAAGATAAGACAGGTGATAAAATATTTTCTTTAATTTTGCTAAATACAAATAGACTAAAAATTATAGCTGTAATTCTTAACTTGATAGCTGTTATATGTAATTTTGCTATATTAAAATTAAAACCTTCCTTTTTGATTAGACAAAAAAGAAGTAATGTAGGATATCTTCTTTTTTATGTATGAGGTTACTATCAGTGGTTAATAAAGGGACTGTTTTGGTATGTGGCAGAGCAGCTTAGAAGCAGGTGGGAAATTCAAGCATATATGGAGGGGAAGGAAGGCAGAGTCCAGGAGATGCAATCCAGCTGCCCAGGAAGCAAATATAATGGAACATAGGTAAGGTACAGCCATGTGGCAAGACAGATTAATAGAAATGGGTTGAGTTAAGATACAAGAGCTAGTTAGCAATAAGCCTGAGCCATAGGCCAAACAGCATATGAATAACATAAGCCTCTGTGTGTTTCAGTGGGACTTGGATTTGTGGGACCAAACCTCAGGCTAGGCCAGACCATGGGCAGGAGAGATTCATTTGGACTGTGGGGCTAGGCTGGGTCAAAAACTTTGTACAACATTCCTGAGCTGCCTACGATGTTTAAACAGCCATAGCCTCCCTGAGAACAGCTCAAAAGATCTAAAGAAATGCAGCTTTGTGAGAAGTTCCTGTGGTTTCCATAGGAATAGCAGGGCTACAGTTGTGCGTATCGCTGTTCTCTCTCAATCTCCAGGAGTGGCGGCAGTGCCATTTACAGCTCCACTGAACTTCAGAATGCTTGATGTAAGAAAAGTAGCTCCCAATGAGGCCTCATCCTCTGCCTGCCATGGAATAGTTACTGGATTCCAATTTCTGCCAGTATAGAGAAGGGGTCTGAAAGCTGTCAATCTAACAGCTGAACTGCCCATACCTGACAGCTTCAGTAATAGAGAGAAAGCGAGAGGGAGAGAGGGAGAGAGGGAGAGAGAAGGGGGGTGATGCTTACAACAAAGTTCTATCATAAAATCAACATTCCTTTATAGTGAGATTTATCAAAAATAATGCTTAATCCTTAGCCCCAAACCCTTAGACTCTTGACTTGTCTCTACTTGTCTCTACTTCCCCCCCCCAAACAATCTAGACCACACTGAATTAGAGAACATTTTTACTTCCATCTTAAATCTTGAAACTATCATTGTGAATTAATAGAGTCTAAAATTGCATAGTCTCTGCATCATTAGTAACTTTTCTTTCTTTTGTGGAGGGTTTGAGACAGGGTTTCTCTGACTGGATGCTGGGAACTAAACTAGATTATCTGCAAGAACAACAAGTATTTTTAACTGCTGAGCCATCTCTCCAGACCCTCAAATTCACTTACAAAATTAGACAATTAGACACTTTAATTACGTTAATTAAGACAGCTACAGTGGTATAAATGACAAATATTTCTCGTAGGTTTATATATTTGAAGAGTACATGGCTGTGCTCTTTGGGGAAATTATGGAACTTTTAGGTTGTGGAGGCTGCTGTAGAAAGTACAACTCTGGGGGAGGACTTTGGGAGCCTATGTCTTCACTCCACTTCCAGTTCAGTCTTGCTTCCCCTTGAGGTTTCATGTGTGATCTTTTGGTCCAGCCACTTGAGCCATTTTCCCCTTGCCATTATAGATTCTCCTTATGGAAATTTAAGTCAAAATAAATGGTTTCTTCCTTGAGTTATTTCTGGTCATGATATTTAATCACAGTAACACAAATATAACTAAGACTTGAATTTATGTTTTAATCTCTGCTGATATAAGCTGAGCAACAGCCTCATGTTGCATGGTGTTTTATAAGGATGGCCGTTTAAGGAAGTGCATGTAATTGAAAATGCCATGAAATACAATTTAACTTTAAGTCATTGCTCCAATCAGGACTGTAAAGAAACTAGAGAGCTTGGGCTTAGAGAAGATTATAGTGGAATAGCTTTAAGCATCAGTATTGCTAGAGATCAAAATACAGTGTAAGAAAGAAGTGAGCACAAAAGCCCTATATAGAAAGGGAAGAGAGCCGTTTCTTGGAGAAGAGACCCTTAGGAGTGAAAGGGACTGTCTTAGCTTTCACTGATATGAAGAATATGTCAGAGAGATAACTTCAGATAAAGAAGCATTTAGTTTGACTCACAGTTTCAGATATTTTGGTTCAGTCTCTTAAAGTATGATCTGGCTTTACGGTTACAGAGACTATGGTGGTTCAGCATGTGACAGATGTTACTTGCTTCCTGGTGAGTACATAGAAAGAGTTGGGACAAGATACCCCCTTCGAGGATATGCCTCCCAGGGATCTGCTTCTTCAGATATTCCTCACCCAGTATGTTGCCATAACTTTCCAAATCAGATCACCAGGTATGGATCAGACACTTAACAAATGAAACTCTACATTTTATAATCAGACTATACCAGATAGGCTCAGAAAATATTTAATTTGAGGATTTTTTTTCTTTCTCTAGTTTTCTGCTTCGCTGTAATTAGTTCTTTCCAAACTTTCCAATAGAGTGATTTATGCCTAATGATGCTTTGTTTCAAGCTGTCAAAGAGAAGTTGCACAGAAGATAAAAAAAAAAAAAAAAAAGACAAAGAAGAAAATTCAACAAATCATTTTAACAGTGGGTATCTCCTTCTCTAATGCAAAAACAGAGATTTTTAAGCCCTGGAGTCAGACAACCAACTGATACTGTCAGACAAGTTTGGTCGTTTGAAAGAAAAAGCCCCCAAAGAGAGTGGCACTATTAGGAGGCGTGGCCTTGTTGGTGTAGGTGTAAGACTGTGGGCATGGGCTTTGAGGTCTCTTTTCTCAAGTTTCCCTCAGTGTGACAGTCAGCAGCACCATATCTGTCTGCATGCCACCATACTCCATGACACAATGATAAGGCACAGAATCTGAAATTGTGAGAGAGTCCTCTCTATTAGACATTTTACTTTATAAGAGTTACTGTGGTCGTAATGTCTCTTAGCAGCAGTAAAACCCCTAAGACAAGAATGGCAGAAGAAGATAGGGAGATTGGTCAGTGCAATTAGAACATCTGTGTTTGCTAATTGGTACTTAGAAAGGTTAGGCTCCTTCTTTTCCTCAGAGACTGGAAAAGAGAAACTTTAACTTTTCTTGATGGGAACATTTCAAAGGAATAGCTTCTTTTGAGAAGCAGTTTCTGGGTTGTAAAACTCTAGAAGGTTTACATTTCAAAGGGGGCAGAGAAAGAACCTACAACTGTCCCGCGCCTATTTCTCGCCCGCAAGGAAAGACGCAGTACACATTTAGGATCCTTCTGCAGTACAGCTTTAATGTATCTTGGGGGAGAGCATTTAGCTTACGGAAAATGGAGGGGAGGGCAGAGAAAGGAGAGAGAGAGCTAGGCCCCGGCGTGGCCCGGGCCGAGCCGCCCCGCCACGCGGCCTAGAGCCCGCGCCGAGTGTCCGTGCGCACGGCGGGGTGGAGAGAGAGAGAGAGAGAGCAAGGGAGATGGGGGCCGAGCGGACAGGGCCCGGCTGGGAAAGGGAAAGCGAAAGGACCACGAGGTAGGAAGCACCCGGTTTTATGTCGACCACATGGCCCCCGCTTTAGACGTAACATCTTCCTATATGTTGCAGTCCAGTACCCCACATGACGCCACGGAAGAGGCTGAGAAACCAGTCTCGCGACTACTGACTCAGGCGGATTGGCCAGCACCAGATAATAGCGCCACCTTGAGGAGCTGGAGCCAGCGGCCTCCAACATACAACAGAAAGCTTTCTAGGTGGTATAATAAGGAAAAGGAGCTAAGAAGCCTATAGTCAGAAGGAAAGCATCTAAGGTTTAGTTACGCTGAGGCAATGTTGTAGCTGGCTTGGCTACCACCTTCAGATAGACCTTTTTCTTAAATGCACCCATTCTAAATTTCTCTTCTTTCTTCAGTGCGGATATGTTACTCTCTACTTGAACTCTAAATGGTTCTCTGAGTCATCTTAGGCATTTATAACAAAATGCAATAAACTAGATGAGTTAAAAATAAAAACAGAAATGTATTTTGCATGAGTTAGAGACTAATAAAACCAATATCAGATTGTTACCAGAGTTAGGGAGTCTTAGCCTGACTTTGACAGTCCCAATAAATCAGTACCACTATCAGTTCATCCTTAATGAGATAATTAAAAATTAATTTAAAAAAAACAACAGGAAAGAAAATTGGTTCAATGTAACCACACTAAAAAGAGGAACAAAGATCCAGAGACTATAATTGTCCATCTTTGGAGTCTTAACATAAGGATAGTATTTAAATAGAAGGCAAGAGATTCACATAATTAAGCCATCCTGGTCCAGTATGAACCTACTCATCATTGACCCATCATTGTCTCTGCTCCGGTCTCTCCTACAAGGTAAGATAACAATCGACTCCTAGCCCTAATGTGATCTCTCACATTCATGCCAGGACAGACCATTAAGCTCTTCCTTCAACACAAACGGGCTTCTTTATTCATACTTCCAAATTCTTACAAATTCCTTTTCCAAACCAGTCCCAAGTATAGAATCCAACTGGTAAGGTAGTTGTAGCCATGGCTCCACTTCCTAGTTCCAGTTTTCTTTACAAATGACCAGTCTCTTTTCTGTGACCAAATATCTGATACAACTTAAAGATGAACTTACTTTAGCTTATGCTTTGAGGATACATACCATCACCATCATCCATCATTGTGTGTAACACAATGGCAGAAATGGGAGACAGTTTGTCACTGTGTCAACAGTCGGAAAGCAGGAAGAGATAAATGCTGGTGTTCTAAGGGTCTTTTTCTCACTTTTAATGTATTTCACAGTCCCAGATAGTGGGTTGATATAACCTATAATCAGGATGTACCTTCTCTGTTCAGTTAAAGCAGCAGTTTACAATCTATATTTCAAGATCCCTACAGGAGTCACATATCATATATCCTCCATATAATATATTAATATTACAACTCGTAACAGTAACAAAATTATAATTATGAAGTAGTAGTGAAAATAATTCTATAGTTGGAGGGGCACCACAATGTGAGGAACTGTTTTAAATGATCTCAGTCATTAAGAAGGTTGAATTAAGTACTGAGTTAAGCACTCTACAAATTGCAGCCTTTGCTAGAATGTCACATACCCAAAGGTATATCTCCTAGGAAATTCCAAACACAGTCAAATTGAGAATGGAGACTGACCACTACAAATAATGTGATTTAGTTGTCCCTTATTTATTTTTTAACATGATGTAAATAGCTCTTCAAAATATTGCTTTATGTGAACCATCAATCATGAATGGGTTTTCCTTCCAGAGTAGTGTCCATTGGCCCTTCCTTCAGAATGTTTCAGTTTCCATAGGAAGAATCCTGTAATCACCTTCCAGGAAATGGACTAAATGACTAAAGATTATTTCAAGCTATTAAGATTTGAGGATAAATCTTATCTAGGGGAAAAAAGGGACATCTAGGGGTCTTAAATGTTTGTTACCCACAAAGAAATGTTACTGAGAGGTAAGTGAATCATGAGAGAATGAACTTTAACCATGGACTAATGTACTAATAAATTAATAGTTGAGAAGTTTCTTAATATATGGGCAGAGAGGGAGGAAGTATGTTACTGCAGACATGACTTTGAAAAGTAAACTGTTCCCAGAGCCTCTCTTTCCTTTATTCTTGGTTTCTCATCTGCCATGAAGTTTGGAGTTCTACTCCACAATTCCATATTCAATATAACTTACTACTAAAACGCAAGCCCAAAGCAATGGAACTAAGTGACCACTGATTGAAACTGTAAGCTGAATCCTTTTTTTTCTGCTTTAAGTAGCTTTAAGGTTATTTCTGGGAGATATTTTTTCACTTGACAGACAGTTAATCATTATATGAAGCAGTGATCAGTGGAGTGGGCTTACAATTTTCCTACATCATATTTATCACTGTTATTAATGTCTTATTGTAGAAGCTCCACTCTGTTATAATCCTTTGTAACTGGGAATTTTCTCTTCACAAAGTAAATTTTCTTTTGTTGGGCTACTGATGTGGGAATGCCTTTCTGTATGCTGTGAATCTCAATCTTTAAATAAAGGAGCTGTTTTGGGTCATGACAGGCACCATAGAAGAAGTAGGAGGAGAAATCAGAGCATAGGTAGGAGAAGCAGGGCAGAGACAAGCAGATTGAGCAAGCCACCCAAGGAGCAAGATGTAAGGAACACAGGTGAGCCACAGGCCACATGGCCACAGATTAATAGAAATGGATTGATTTAAGATGTAAGAGCTAGCTAGCAATGTGCCTGAGCCATAGACCAAAGAGCATGAAGTTAATATAAGTGTCTGGGTCATTTCTGGGGGCCTGAGCAGCAGAGGCGGGTGGCTATGAGTCTGGCGCAGCAGGTCTGTGAGTCTGGGCCTCTGGCCACCCGGGACCAAGAAACCCATTGCAACAGGCTACAGGTAATGAAAAAAATGATCCCCAGGTCCAGTTGCCTCTCAGGGCAGCTTCTAACCAAGTGTTTTGTTTAAGTCCAAAATTCTGCAATATGGGGACCTCTAAGTCCTAAATCACCTTGCTGCTTATTGGCAAGCCTCTCTCACATTTATTCATAAAAATACGTGCTTTACCAGGTGCACTTACTTCTTACTCCCCCCTTTTGGCTTTATTTAGTCATCCTTAGTGTTCTTTAATTCACTTTATAGTTCTTCAGTTCCTTGTAGAAGACCATTTTCATGCATTCTGTCCATCTTACTAATATGTTGGTAGAAATTACAGTAGATAATCAGTGCATAAGATTTCTATTTCATGATTAACTGAAGTTTACCCCCATTATATTTTAATAAGTGTGGATTATGGCACTAAATATGTCCATTATTGCTGAAGAAAGAGTCAGCAGTGTTGAAAGCATGGAGTTTCTGGAGAACAGCAGTAGAGTAGCTCTTCATAGAAGAAAGAGGTAGATCTGAGGGAAGGAAACTAGAGCAGACAGAACAGTGGAGAGGTTACAGAGGAGCCGCTACAGAGTCTACAGGGTGTCCTGTGTTACACAAGTGGTGATTCATGGTCTCCCCAAGTATTCCATGCAACACTGGGCTCACATTTCTTTCATCACAGGTAGGCTCTAAGAGAAAAGTGATGACTAGTACTGCAAATTAATCCCACAAAAGAAAAGAAAAACACAGAATTTGTGTTCTGTGAAGTCTTACTTCCCTTTATTTCTCTTTCTTCACATTCTAACACGCAAAAATATTAAATATTGTCTGTCAAAGGACTACACTAGATATTTATGCGCCCGTGGCCATGTCAGAGGAACAGCAGTTTGCAACTGAACTTTGGGAGATCAGACCACCAGGAAACAAAGCATTGATGGCTGAATCCTGCATAAGCACGGCCCTGAAATCTTTGGCCCCAGGATGTCTCTTGCTCCTGTTGTGTCTTTCTTAGCATGTGTGCTGCTACCACTTTTTTTTTAAGCTGGTATCTAGCATTGTGTGAATGGGGGTGGGGAGATCTCCACTGCCTTTAATGTAGTGTCATTATCTCATGGAAATACCCTATTCTACTGGGCATTTTCACCTATGGATTATTACGAAGATAATTGTCTCTTAAGCTGTACTTTTTAATTGAAGCAATGATTTTATACAACAAATGTTAGCTTAAATAGAATCTTGGTGATTAATGATTTTTTTAAAAAATATAGCAAGGGATTATCAATAGAGGCTAGTTTAATGAGAAATTAATATAGGTAAAGGCAGGGTATAGCCTTGCCCCAACCCTTGATAAAACCCGGGCTGCAGAGGATAGAAAACAGGAATAAGGAAGTGTCATGCAACCAGAACTTATGAGTTTCTCTTGAGGAGAAATATAGACTATGTCTTAGGTTAATGATTATGAAAAACATTTGAGTCCCAGAAACCCGGCTAGTTCAAGTTCTTTAAATTCTAATGTTGGAAGATGTGTTATCTGTTTTTGGTGTGCATCATAGCTAAAGCAAAACTTTAAATAATGCCTTAAGGTCAGTTAAGATGTTCTTAATGGTTTTGAGATAGAAAGTTTTGTGAAAAAACTTAGAGTTTAGAAAGGCAAACTTTTAATAGTTATTAGGACTCATTGAGGTCAGGGAATAGAAACATCAGTGTCAGTCTGGTTATTTCTGGCTGATATACTTTCTTGCTAGGATGGGTAGATGATTAAAGATGTTAATTAATTCCTTGGTACCTATTTCTGCCCTCAGATTTCTGATATGTGTGTGTGTGTGTGTGTGTGTGTGTGTGTGTGTGTGTGTATGCATTATGTATTTGATGAATGGGTATGTACCCTCAGGATTTAAAGTAAAGCTGACAAATTGTTTTTCATATATAAAATATAGATTTGTGATTCTTTAAGATTTTTTATAAGATTACCATCTGAGATAAATATTGAAATGATTGATTCTTTGTAACAGCAAAGTGCAACCTGCCAGTAAAAGAACTGGATGAGGAACAAATACCTTGATTTCATACATTCTGTTAATCTATATCAAGTTGCTTGGACATGAATATATGTGGGTTCTTGGGAACAATTTGTTTTTCACATGTAATTTGTAAAATGTTTGGTCATGTAAGGGAAATGGGAAGCATGTTACTTTTCATCCACTTGAAAATGGAATGTAATGACATTATAATTTTTATATTTCTTGAAAATTTTGTTGTGATATATAGCTATAAAGGAAAAATAAAGATAAAGATACATGTGTGTGTTTGTGTGTGTTTCCTTTTATGCCAGCACTAGAGAATTAAATTTTATTTCCTCAAATAGAAAACTCAAATTGAATTATCAGTCTTACCATTATGTGGCTCCCACTCATTTGCTGAGCGGCTAAAGGCTGGTGCTTACAGCAGCATACATGGATTATAAACATAGATCTCAGTAAACTTACTGGACAATTACTGAGATGTGATTGCCATAATAAAAGATGTATGCAAGTGCTGTAGCAAGGTAGATGTTGCAATGGGGTTTCTTGTTCCTGGGCGGCCAGAGGCCCAGACCCACAGACCTGCCATGCCAGACCCCTTAGTATCCCACTGCTGCCGCTCAGGCCCTCAGAAATGACTCAGACACTTATATTAACTTTATGCTGTTTGGCCTATGGCTCAGGCACATTGCTAGCTAGCTCTTACATCTTAAATCAACCCATTTCTATTAATCTGTCTGCCACGTGACCCATGGCTCACCTGTGTTCCTTACATGTTGCTCCTTGGGTGGCTTGCTCAATCTGCTTGACTCTGCCCTGCTTCTCCTACCTATGCTTTGATTTCTCCTCCTACTTCTTCTATGGTGCCTGTCATGGCCCAAAACAGCTCCTTTATTTAAAGATTGAGATTCACAGCATACAGAAAGGCATTTCCACATCAGATAGACTAAGTGATGTGGTCTCACCGAATTTCTATGGCCTCAAAGACTCTGCATTCCACACAAGGGAGATGAGAGTACAGGAGATATCGTGGAGTTACTAATAATCAATTATTTACTCAATCACTTTTAAAATAATAGATTATAAATGTTCTCAACCCACATATATGAAGAAATGTAAGAGTTGATGTACCAATTAACTCAATGATAGTAGTCATTTTGCAATTTATATGCTTGTGAAGTCACAACATTATAAATATTAATACACACAACTTTTATTTAACAATTTAACCACAACAAAGTTAAAAGGAAAATCTTACTAAGAGAATTCATATTTTATGTGTAAAGATGTTACTAGCATCTTTAATGTTTGTATATATGCGTGTGCTTGTGTGAGTACTGGATGCATGTGGTATAACACTATTATTCCTTTGAGATAGAGTTTCTCAATGAACCTGGTCATCACAAAGCCCCAGTTATCTCCCTGACTCTGCAGAACTCATAATTATGGGGTTACAAACATATGTAACCACACCTAGATTTTTATGTAGGCACTGGTAGACTTGAACTCAGATGTCCATATTTGTACAGTAAGCACTTTTGTCAACTGAGCTATCTCCCAGACCCAACATCTTATTAATTAAAGAAATATTAATGGTCTCCCTAGTACTGCTATTTTTGGACAATTGACATAAACCTAGATGTGTCTAAACAAAAGGAATCTTAATTGAGACAATGCCTCCATAAAAATGTTCCTGTAGGCAAATCTTTGAGGTATTGTCTTTATTAATGATAGATGCTGGAGGGACCAGCCCACTGTGGAGGTTGCTGCTCCTAGGCATGTGTTTCTGAATGGTAAAATAAAGTAGACTGAGTAAGCCAGGAAAAGCAAGCCATTAAGCAGCACTCCTTCATGGTGTCTGCTTCAGGTTCCTACCTTCAGGTTCCTGCCGCGACTTTCCTCAGTGATGGAGTATGACCTGGAAGTTGTAAGCTGAAATAAACCCTTTCCTTCTTTCTCTCTCCATTTCCTTGTCTTCTTCTTTCTCTCCCTCTATTCCTGTCATGGGGTGTGTGTGTGTGTGTGTGTGTGTGTGTGTGTGTGTGTGTGTGTGTGTGTGTGTGTGTGTGTGTTGAGAGACAGGGAAAGAAAGAGAAATACTACCTTTATATCATTCCTAATCATGTATAGTGTCCCTTATGTTTAGAGAGAGCTCATTTCCTAAGGGTCAAAGCAGGAGAAACAGGAAGAAAAGAATCATTCCAACCAGTCAGATAAAATGCTTCTGCAGCATACAAGCTGGCAGCTCTTTTCTTTAGGATACAGAAATTAGATTAAAAATTAAGCATCTCGCGCCTTTGGCTAGAAATGATCATGAAATGAGGAATCAGTAAGATACATGGTTCACTACTACCAGCTAACAATTTTGAAACAGTCAATAGAAAGACAAACCTTTGTCTCTTCAGGTCTGAAGAGAAGATGGTATGAATTAATGCCATGCAACACATGGTGTTTAGCCACATCAGGTGATGTTTTCAGTGACAAGTCATTCCATTTGTCACTAGGACAGAGATGGTGTAGCACTCTGCAGAGCTGTGTTTTAATTTGTCTTATTGTTTTCTTCCTCTCCCTCCAAAAATACTTTTAAAATATGAGCTAGTTTATTTAAATGAACGTGCCAAAAGTGAACATTATTTAAAATACTGAATTATCTTCTAAAAAAATAAAAGGAATAGATTATATTTTAAATTTTGTTCCTGTGAGCCACAAAAATGCAACTTAGAGGAAAATTCCAGGAACTCAGTCATTTCCCATTAGTTGGACGTAAACAATGTAGCAGATAGTTCGGCCTGGTCCTTTCTTCACTACAGCCATTCCACCCATGTGTAGCTGGCACGTCATTTGCATCTTGGCAAGACAATTACTTGAATATGCAGTGAAAAAAGTACAGAACCCAAACAGAAAATAGACACCCTTTTAATAACTGATGCATTAAATGAGAAATAATTTTCTTTCATGAGAATATATTACTTGACCTTCTGCAGAGACAAATAAGTTCATTGGACTTAATTTTGAGGAAATCATTTTTTTCCAGCCTAAGATGCTTTGATTTGAGTGTGAGTTAGGATGCAAATCAGGTATTAGAATATATTTAGCATTTTTTCCTAAAGAATGGCCCATTAGTTGCTTGTGAATCTTCAGCTCTTAAACCTCCTATTCTATCACATTCAAAGCAGAGTTGCAATATTATGATATTTTCGTTAATGGAATTAAATAACAAACATTATTCGTTAACTTGGTTATCACCAAACTGAGCACTTGACAAATGTACCCAGGACCCTGCTCTTATAAATTTAATTTAGATGGGAGAAAAAATATTCACCCCACAACATGGAATCAAGAGTATTACCATAGACATAAATTTTGAAAGTTGAAAATATATTTTACTCAGCTTAAAAAGGAAAGAAAAAAGATTTTTAAAATGATTTCATTTTTGTATGTGTGTGAGTGTGTGTGTGTGTGTGTGTGTGTGTGTGTGTGTGTGTGTGTGTGTGTGTGTGTGTGTGTGTGTAAGAGACAGGTGTGTTGGGGGAGAGTGTTATGGGTTCTCCTGGATGCCAGGAACAAGTATCCCTTAAAGCTGAAGTCAGAGCAGTTGTGAGTTGCTGGTGTGGATGCTCAGAACTGAACTCTGGAAGGAAGAAAACTGTTCTTAACCTTGAGCCGCCTCTTTAGCCCCTAACTTTTAAATACATTATTTTTCAGTCTCTCACATTCAAAGTAGATTTTCAATTTATCACACCAAATAAAATGTTAAGAGATCATTTAAAATACCAGAAACAATGAGAAAACGGCAAAAAGTAATAATACACAACACAGAGAGACTAATAAAAAACTATGACCTTGCTCCACTTTTTAATCCTGTAATAAAGAAAATCTACCCCTTATGTAACCCTGTATAGTCAGAAAGTTAATGAATAGGACACATAACAACACACCCTATTACAGGTCTACATATTGTACATTAAAGCATGTGCTTAGGTGAGCCTCGGCTGATCTCAAAACGTCCCAGGGAACTGGATAATTATGACTGAAGGACAGAAATAGGATTTTAAGCCATTCGACATTAATCTGATTTTTTAAAACACTGAATTTGTGTTTATTTTTATGTTGTTTGAAAGAAAACCCAGACTGTAACAAAGGCTTTCCTTCCTGTGCTATTCTGCTATTCTCGGCCTTCACTCACATGATCAGGTGGGGTTGGGATGGTGGAGACGTGAGGTGGACACTGGCACACACCTGGCTAGACAAAATTGGTAGGTATCCAGAGAGGAAATCGGGTTCCAAGAGGTCAAGGTAGGTTTCTTTTTTAGCCATTGTATAGGTCAGGAAGTGAAGCTGAGAGGTTGCTTCATGAACAAAGTCTCACCGCTGGTTAATTATAGTACTGGGAATCGACTCTAGGCTTTCTGCTTCTAAAGCCCCTATTTATCCCACAAGGCTGTCTCCTAAAAAAACAACAGAAGAACCTCATATGGCACCTGACCAACAAAACACCTTTATAATTAGCCTTCCTTTAATAGGAAAATCAGGAGCAAACAAGGATGGCCCAGATGTTCCTAACCTTTGCCCCTTTTTAATTCACCTCCACCAGAGCTCCACCTTTCTCATCCTGTGACCTCTCAGATATACTATCAAGAGCTGAGGTCTTAACATCTGGGAGTAAAGGCGGCCATGTCTTTTACATTTCAAGCTTGCCTGGTGCTGTGTGGAGACACAACAAAACCGAAAGCTCTTCTAGGCTGATAAAAACACAAGAGCTGGTGAAAAAAATCTTCTAGGCTGATGTAAAAAAAAAAAAATAATCAAAATAAAATACAATGAGAATTCCCGGCAACTGCAGGGTAGAGCTGGGAGACATGGCTCTGGACAATAGCACTGTCAGAGGCCCTATACATTAAGGCTCAAAATAGGAGACAATTCACAAAAACATGGAGATGTGTTTATCTATGTGGGCATAAAGGTGGGTCTAGTCCTTGTCTAGGATCCCTTACTTTCAATCCTTATGACCCATTTCTGGTCTAAGGTCTCCATCTGTGTAGATCTATCCTGACTACTCACAACGACTTAGTGCTCAACATCTTTTCCTCTTGTCATCTTTCCTTCCTTATCAGCCCAATTTTCCCCTTCTTAGCCTTCTGCTCTTCACCTGGAAAATATCAGGCTTTGAACATATCTTAACCTTAAAGGGAATTACTACAGAAGGCACTATTAGATATCTATATAGTACTTGTTGAATCACACCTTAAACAATTGAAAGTAAATAACAGATAACAGCATACTGCCTGTAACTTGGGTTGCTGGCATAAAAAGAAATTAACCTTGTCTTCTTCAAATGTTCTCTCCATTTTCTCAGTTGCTGGCTGTTGGTGAGACTCTTGAAAGTATGACAAAATATCTAGAGAAACACTTTGAAACGAAGTTTATTTCAGTTCAGCCTCAGAGATTTCATTCTATAGTTGGTCATTGTTTTCTGACCTGTGAAGAAACAGACGATCCATGGGGCAAAAGCACAGGGAAGGCTGTTTACCTCAGGACAGCCAAGAAACAGAGGTAAGACAGAGGCAAGAAGCACCTGAGGACAATGTATACCTTTCTGTGTATCTTCCTAAAATTATGGAGAAATATTTAAGACAATAATCTCTGTTAAGCAATCTGTCTCTATAACCAACCTCAGTTTACCTCCATGAACTCATAAAAGGGCTTCAGATAAAAGTAATTATAAGCTTCAAAATTATATACACAAGTAAGAGACAAAATCCAGTTATTGGCAACATAAATGTGAGTGCATTCACAGACTGTTTAAGAAATGACTCTTCAAATAGGTTTCCTGATATAATAGTTTTTCCTAAATCTAAACAACTTCTGATGTATTATAAGATAAGTAAAACTTACTGGTGTGTACTTATGTGGGAAAACTATGATCTTGGGAAATGCAGCATTTTTAAAGAGAAAATAAAGTAGCATTGGAAAGTTTATGGGACTTATGAATCATTCTAATGTAAACACTAAATGATAAAATTTCTCCATCACTTTTTCAGGGACGTGGTAATTAGAAGCAAAGGCCCAGAGTAGAGACAAGTGATAATACTGTCTTTCCTGTGATAAAACCCTGAGAGAAATAATTTAATCTGTAACTTTCCAAAGTGAAGGCAGACCCCTTTAAATATATGAAAGATTAATTTTGACTTTTGGTTTCAGACCCTGGAATTTGACTACATCGTTCTCGTACGAGGCAAAAGGCACATGGCAGAGCAGAGATGCTCACTCCACAGAAGCCAGGAAGCAGGCAGAGGACTTCAGTAGTATAGAGCTCCAGGACACATCCTGGTGATTTTCTTCCTCCAACTAGGCCCGCTATGACAAAACTGCTATGAAATTGTACATCAATCGATGTTTTGATCCATTTGTTAGACCCAAGGCCTGGGATTCAATCTTTGATAAATGAATCCAACAGCTAAAGAGAAAGCTTTTTGTGACTAGAGAACAGAAAATGGAAAGAGTGACCAATATTTGTGTATGAAAGAAGTTACTTAGCAGAAAGAGTCACAGTTTCCCTACCAAGACTCCTTGGATGGGACAGAGAATGTGTGAGAAAAGTCCTTGCCGTATCCAAAAGAAAGGAGGTAGTGCCAGGTGAAAACACTAGGTTGTTCCTATCAAAATGGGCCAAGGCAGTATTATTTTCCGGTGCTGAACATAAACCTGGCCCCAGTTCTGACCCATTTCCATCCTGAATGTTTCTCTCTTTAATAAGTGGTCTCATTTTCTGATACTATCCATGTGTCTGTCTAAATCATTGTTCAGAGACTTCAGAAGCTCGACATTTCCACAGAGGATTTCTGAACTCAGATCTGTACCACATCTTTAAAACTCAAGCCTTCTAGTACTCTCCAATTTTGACTCAACAGGTGGCCTTGCAACATTGATTTGTCTTTGTAAAATCAATTTCCTCTGCTATACATTGTTTAATTGCCAATTAATATGAGATTCTAATTGACTTCTCAACTATCTTAGTTGGAAATCAACAATTCTTAACTATAAAATTTTTAGTATTTGGACAAACTAAGAAACTTAGAATTCTTTGAATTTTAAAGGAAAAGATGTGATGATCTTGAGTCTCAGATTCTAAAATGTTCTCTCCCTCTCTCTCTCCCTCTCTCTCTCCCTCCTTCTCTCTCTCTCTCTCTCTCTCTCTCTCTCTCTCTCTCTCTCTCTCTCTCTCTCTCTCTCTCTCTCTCTCTCTCTCTCTCGTTTCCCCAGCCTCTCTCTGTGTGTGTCACTCTCTTCCCCTCCCTCTCTCTCCTCTTCCCAATCCAACCCAATCCTTTCTCCCTCAACTCTCTGCCTCTGGGCATCTCTCTTCCATACCTCCAGTTACTTCAGCTTGTTAATTTTCAAAATTAAATAGATTGACTACTATTATTTAGAATTAATTTATACTGCCTTTAATTCAAGTTTTAAAAGATAAATAATTCACATATTTACATAAATGTTATAAAAGAGTAAGTTTGTAGTCTGCTTAACTCGAATCAATGTGCCAGGGAGCATTCTAGAGAAGGGAGCACATACGCATCAATCAGCAAGGAAGAGAGTGCCTCCAGAAACTCCAGAACAAGGGTTCTGGAAAATTAAGAGATGCCAGCTTCCACAACACAAACAGGGCTTGTACTTGGGGCACATAGTCAGATTCTTCCTGGGGAGACAAAGCATTCTTAATTTGTAGCCTCTATACATGTAACTCCTAAAACCTAAAGCCATTCATTCAAAAAACAAAAAAAAAAAAAAGAAGGAATTTGAAGCCACATGATGTTTTAATGGTTAGCTAAGCCAATTGCTTAATATTTCTGAGAAGAAAAGGCCTTGTCAGAAGCTCCAGGATCTGCCTTGGTCAAAAAACAAAGTGACAACACATTGAGTTTAAAGGTCTTACTTAGCTTTGATTGGCAGTTCTAGTCAGGCTGCTCTCTGCCCAAAAGAGGTCAAGGAACTCTAGGCAGCAACATGAGGAGGCAGTATTTACTGTTAGAAAATGGAAATGAGAGGAAGAGACCGGAGATGAGCTTAATTGGTTACTGTTCAGCCTTGCACCCCGGGCCGGTTGGCTGCCTCTGAGTTGAAGGAGCTCAACCCAGCTGTAATCAGTAAAAATGCAACTGTGTGCTGCAAAAGCACTGAAGTATTTGCAGTTGCTTTACATGCTAAGCCAGGCTAACAGTCCTTAGGGAAAGAGCCCTTTTCCGGGGTTCAAATTAATTTAACACCTTCTATCCTTGTCTCTTTGGAGTAACCTGGAACTTTTACATTGCCAGTCTATAGCCCACCTTCCTTCCACTCTAGTTCTAACAGAGGGATGAAACTCTTCTTTGTTTATATTCATGGATACGTCTTTTAGAAGCACTTTATTGATCACAGTAAAATAATTGTTTTAAATTAGGTACATTGTCTTCAGCTTATCATTATTCTCGCCGCCTTCTCTAGTAAATGAATGCATTGAGTTCACCTGTGCTTTGTGTGTGTGTGTGTGTGTGGGGGTCATGCATCTAGCTGTTATGGACAGAGGGAAAGGTATCACTATACTGTTGAGCAACAGATTCCAACAACTAGAAAAAAACACTGTGCAAATGCACTAAGCCATCTCCAATAAAAAGATATCCCACAGGAAGGAGCTGGAACCAAGTTGACAAGGATTTCTTTTAGGGTATTTTTGTTTTGCAGTGGTGGTTGGCTGGTTGGATTTTTGTTTGTTTAGATTAAAGAACGTTTCTGGAGAATTGCTATCTCAAGGCAAATTTGAACACACATTTCTTCATTTTAAATAGTCCTGATCCTACCTAAAGAATTGTTTCTCACAAGTAGACATTTAAGGAAGAATGACTCCTCTATGTGTGGAAATAGAATTAGATAAGAATCTCCAGAAAATGTCTTCTGATATCTTAAGAATAAAAGAAGTGAAGGTTATCTTTTAAATGACATCATAGATTCTAATTTTATCTAAAACCTGGGTTTGTGTATTATACTCTGCTTCTACAAGCCCAGTTTAACTGATCCTTTCCATTCGTTTAGAAAGGAAAAGGTAGGAGTGTGGGAGTACAAGCCATGACCTGGCTAGGTGGAAGCTCTCACATGCCCATTACAACAGTGTTGTCAAAATCAGGGTTCTTTCTCATTGGTTGGTACCTGCATCTTTGGGTTTGCAAATGTTTTAAATATCCTCTTCCTCCTCTGTGGTTGTAACTATAAATTTTAGGGGCAGGGAAGAAGTTCACAAATTTTCCACTGAGTGAATGCCAATGCAATAATAGATGCAAGGCCCCATGGGAGAATCCCCCAGAACTGGTGTGGGGGCTTGGTGGGGAGGATGGTAGTGGAATGGGGTTTGCCCCTTAAGAAAGGAATGTAGGCTAGCAGTGGTGTTAACAAGCCTTTTTCTTATTCTTTAATAAGAGCACTTGAGTTTGAGACCAGCCTGATCTACAGAGTGAGGTCCAGGAGAGACTTCAAAGCTATGCAGAATAACTAAATAACTAACTAAATAAATAAATAAAAATTTTAAAAAGCGGAGGAAGGAGGGAAGGGCCAGCAGGAAGAGGAGATGTTAGACACATAGGTACAGTGGAATTACGCTTTGTTGATGGTCATATTTGGTTCGCTCAACTGTGTCACTAAAGATAGTATTTTACACTCACATTGCCTAAAAACATTTTAATCAGCTTTTGAAGCACTGTTGAAAATAAACAAAAAGGAACAAAGTAGAAAATAAACAACTAACAGGAATTCAAAGGGCTCCAGAAACGTGTGTGCAGCATTCAAAGGGCTCCAGAAACGTGTGTGGAGCATTTGGGGTCAGCCTTCTGCCAAATTCCTGGGCAATGGCCACCATAGTCCCTGAACTCTGTGAGAGTTCCGGAGAAACTGTGGGAAGATCTTTTGGCTGCCTGCCACCCTCTGAACTGCAGCTGATAAACCACTAAAGTGTAATAATAATGGAAAATTATTCTGTCTTGTTCCAAATGATTTCAATATTATTTGGAGAGTTTTCAAATGCCTTTGAATTAAGAGAATGATTGCAATCTTAAATTTTAGGAACATTCAGAAAGCTTTTCTATTATTTTAAAGTTAAAATACTTTAAATCTTTGAGCACATTATCTTATAAATTCTCACATACATTAAAGTCTAAATAGGTGTTTAAATGGCTTTAGAGCCTAAATTTTTTTCATTTCAAAAGGAGTCTATATGAACTAAGCATATAAATTATATATATATGTATGTATGTATATATATAATGTCTAATAGCAGTGAGTTATTGTTGCATATTAGATTGTTAGCAGGATTAATCTTATGGGGGAAATATTTTTTTACAGCTTATACATGTTACCATATAGAAAACTAAGTGCTGATTATACTGTAGCTGGCTGGATAGTGAACCGGGAAGCTTAGCTATGCACAGTGCCTCAATCCTGCCCTCTAGAGGATGTTGTAAGAATGGCAGAAAGGTTCCACTGCCTTAACAGTTGACAGGGTTAAAGGATTCAAATCTGTGTGTACCTGTTTCAGACCAAGGCAAGCTCACGAAGAAATTAACTTATGGCAAATAAGAGCTTATTATAGAAAGGATAATTCTAAGCGTTTTTATTTACAATGCAATCCTTAATTCCAGCTGACTGGAATTTCTAACCTACTCACAAGCTGCAGTTAATTCTTTATTCCCTCTAGGTTCTAGAAAGAATAATTCGCCAACACTAACTTTTCTTTAGTCTAACATTCAGGACTCACATCTTAATCTTTGCTTATTTTTACATGTCTAATACAGGGTTGACTTTAAAGATTATGTGGCACTGATAGGGATGTATTGACTCGTGGCATTTTATGAAACTTTTCCCATGTTTAAATCCCTAAGATGCCAAAATACAGGCCTATAAATTGCAACTAATTAAGTCAATTTGCTCACAATCTAATTACTGAGATTTAATTAACATGAAGAAATGTTTCTCAGAGCTCACTAATAGTCCACTGAAGTGTTCTTTTTGATAGAGACACAGCCACATGGGAACTTGTCCTCTGGGAGCTGACAACTCAGTCACCTTCTGGGCCCACTACACTCACTCATATTTAAAGCCTGAGAACTTACAACTCCTAGAGTCAACAATTCCCTGAAAAGCTTGAGAAAAACTCCAGCGGCAAAACCCCACCACACCTCTACTGTTCACGACCATGGCCCATTTCTCCATTCCTAAGGGAGAATAATACAGCTCCCACAGCGTCATTAGATGTATGTGTTGCCTTGATTGAAGGTCCCTGCCTCCTGCTGAAGCAAAGAGACAGAGCTCAGGAAAATGTGCAGGTGTCTTCTAGAGACTTGACATCACCTGGCACCTGGAAGCTTTGATAAGTGTAGACACCCTGTAGTGACTAGGTGCTAAGTGAAGTGGAGAGTTTCTGCAAGTCCACAGGGAATCTATGCCAAAATGGAGCGGTTGTTACAGACATAAAGGAGAAAACAGTGCAACTTGATGTGGCCAAAATGTCGTGCTTTCTTCTCTTTTTCCATCACAAAAAGTGTGGGGTAGGAATGGGGTAACAAGGATTAAGTATTTTTACTTTCTCCTTATGAATCTTTTCCCCTCTGTATCTCTTTTTAACATTTTTTACACTGGCATTTTGGGGGATGCGTGAATATCACGATCTGTGTGTAGAGGTCAGAAGACAATTTTCAGCATGGCTGTGTTCCTCCACTCACAGGGGTTAACCCCCTCTTACTCTTGGCCAGAGCCTTCACCCACTAAGCCTTTTGCCAGCCCTGTCTACCTGATTTTTTCTGTGTTTCCATTGATCTCATTTCTTCCCTTCTCTCTCTCTCTCCTCTTTCTTCCTTCTGTCTCTGCCCTCCTTTTCTTTCCTAATTTTTCCTGCATAGTCCATATGCTGTGTGACAGAGAAATGAGGGAGGCGAGAAAGACAGAGAAGATGATGAAAAACGATAACTCAACAACTTACCATCCAATACAACAAGTTTGTGTAATTATTTTCAATTGTAGATACAAATGATTTAGCAGCCTGTCAAAATGTATAGCTGTTAGATCTATATAAAAGTGATTATATCTCAAGAGGTTATGAGTTTATTCAAAACGGCTGTTTCAAATTTGCCTTTTTAATCAAAACTTACACAAGTTTGAGCTCTATATCTGAGATCCATACGAAGAAGTGGAGATTACCAAAATACCTTTGCAGCCTTCTTCTCTAGTTTCTAATCTTCTGTCCCACTTTGGACACGGATAGTGTGTGTGTGTGTGTGTGTGTGTGTGTGTGTGTGTGACTGTGTGTGTGTTTCTGTGTGTGTGTGTGTGACTGTGTGTGCATGTGTTGTGTGTATGTGTGCATCTCTGTGTGACTGTGTGTGTGTTTGTGTGTATGTGTATGTATGTGTGTATCTGTGTGTGATTGTGTGTGTGTGTGACTATATAAATGGAATCATCTACTTGGCACCTAGATTTTATCTCTGAGATTCTCCATTCAATACCTCCATTTATTCACCGTGTTGGACAGGTTGAAACTGTAGCCTGAAGTTTTCTGTCCCATCCAGGCCCTACTTCCAACAAAGCTCTCCTACCAGTGGTCCTGCAGCTGCTTATATAATAATTATTCAGAGGCTAATAAAATTACAAACTGTTTGGCTTATGGCTCAGGCTCATTACCACATACCTCTTACAACTTAACCCATTTTTATTAATCTATGCATTGCCACATGGCTCAGTGGCTTTACCTGTGTCCCATTACATCTTTCTTTCTGGGCCGCAGCCTACAGCATCTCTCTCTGACTCCGCCCTTCTTCATCTTTATCTCTGCTTGGATTTCCCACCACCTCTAAGCTGCCTTCTCATAGGCCAAAACAGCTTCTTTATTAACAATTGGTAATAAAGCATATTCACAACGTGCAGAAAGACATCCCACATCACAAAAGTCTCCAGTTTAACTGCCAACTGCAACAGTCCATGTGGACATAACATCCCATAACATAGCATCCCATATGGACCCCTTAAGCTCTACAGATATGCCAAACTCATAAAGTTGTCTCACCCTTGGGGCCATGGTTTAGTTTAAAAAAAAAAAAATACAGAAACTAAGGATCATGGCCAGCCTCCCAATTAGCCACCTATAATCTTAAAAGTACATAGGATAGTAATCAACTTAGGGTTAGAGTAAATGCTAAAAGCATTTAATAGTATAAGAAGTATACGATAGAACAGGAAGAGGCAGATTTAAAGCTAGCTCCATCACAGCAACTGAGTCTACTGCTGTTTGCATGAGCCAGTGACTCTGAACCATAGAGTGTTCTGAAATACTATGGAAAAAATTAGCCTATCAGATAAAGAGGTAATATTGAAACCTTTGGATGCAAACTAGGACTGTGAAAAATAATAAATAATAAAAAACAGTATCACATCCCATATTACTCTTGCAAGTTGTTGCCATCATTAATACTTGTGGAAATTTCACACATCATTAACCTCAGGACCAATTTCCTAATGACAAAACATATAAAGCATAGTGTATATAATTTTATCCTTGCTAGATTTTATAAGGGTGATACCAGGCAAATCAAGAGAATCATTTTGTTTGGTTTATTTGAGATTCTAAGAGGATTTTATTCAGCACTTCATATGAATGGGTTCTACCCAGAACTCTTTCTTTATAATAGCTGAATCACTGCAACAAATAAATGTCAGTTTATATTTACTGCTATGGTATCTGTAAATGAGTAAATTTATTCTCAAAAAAACACACCTTAGAATAAATGCTTGGGACCAGGATTCTTTCTGAATGAAATGAACACATGACCACTCCAAGATATGGGTGAAGAGAAGTCTAGTTCTCTTTCATCAGCACCCATCACACTTCGGATTCTGGAGTATTTCAGATTTCAGATGAAGGATGTTCACCCTACATTACTTACATGCTTTATTTTTTAACAGAGTTTGATCATTGACATACCGACATAGACATTTATTATAAATCACTTTTCTTCTATCATTTATATTTAAAATATTTATTGATTTATTTGTAAAAGTATGGATATAGTTTCATGTTTTTAAAATTGCTAGTAAAATTGAAAAAAATTTTAAAGGGTTATGAAGTATTTTCATAAAAAGAAACTATGATAGTTGACATTAACTATCAGGTATAGAAAGGTGATTAAGCAGGTAAAGACTCAGCCATGTCTGAGTTTAATCCTTGGGCCCATATAATAGGAGAGAACTAACTCCCTACCTCATGTTGTCCGTGGACCTCCACAAATGCAGTGTGAGATGTAGGCACCAGCCCCCAAACAAACAAACAAATAGTAAATAAATAAATAAAATATGTAGCCTAAAATCTTCCCTACTTAAAAAGTTATCAACCTGCCCAACTGAATCATCAATTAGGAGGCAAGCCTTTAGGCACATCTGGATTAATCTGGATTATTTAGATTTAGATTAATCTTTAGGCATGCTACTGAGAGTTTATCTTAGTTGGGTTAATTTAGGAGAGAAGTCAAAACCATTCCCTCGACTGGGGCTCTAGAAACCATATACAGAGTAAAGCGGAGCGAACAGCAGCATCCAATGTTCTCTGCTTCCAGACTGCAGATTCAACCTGTCGAACTGCTTCAGACTCCTGCTACCCAGATGTCCCCACGATAAGGAGCTAGCTCTAGCGCTGTTCACCCAAACAGATGCCTCCTTCAGTTTCTTTGTCTAAGTATTTATCAGAAACAGAACTAAGACAGGAGGGTGGGTTTGAGGTTTCCCAGCTGAAAATCTTGAGTCTGACTTAGAGAGTTTCAAAGTCATTTCTATTTTATAAGAGCTTTTTTTTCTAAGTAAGGGAAATAAAATCAAATTACTCAGAATGCTTATTATTTGCTAATGATGGCAAGGACTATTTTCTAAATAAGGAAATAAATTTCAAGAAATTATATTTTAAATGACCTAAAACTTGTTTCCCAATATACTGTTAAATCTAGGTATTTGTGTGTGTGTGTGTGTGTGTGTGTGTGTGTGTGTGTGTGTGTGTGTGTGTGTGTGTGTGTGTTCTCCATTGGAAACAAACACAAAAATTATGGGAAAGCACAGCATTCATTATGAAGTCTACTCTTAAGATATACAACTGAACAAAAAGTATTTTTAAAGTAAGTTCGGGTGCCACATGTGTCCTTGAAAGTGTTTTCTTGGTCCTTGCAATGCTCACAGCAGAAAGTAGTATCAACAACCCACACAAACTGTCTCCCAGCTCAAGTTCATCTTCTAGGCCCCAGAAGAGCACAGAATAAGCTGAAGAATTTTATTTGTCATAATTACATCTTGTATTTATTGAGAAGAAAATTGCACATGTAGGACTAAAGTATATTTATAAACATGTTTCTTATATTAAGGAAGATCTAACCTATAGTATAATTAAAATGTTTAATTGTCTTATAAAGCTTTCTCACAAGTAAGAACTAGAGAAACAGAGGTTTATTACTCTCTTTCTTTCTGAACCACTGAAAGGGTCCCTTTCCCATAGAATACAGCAGTACAGGGAGGGTGTGATTGATCTTACCAACTGTCTTAGGGTTCCTATTGCTGTGATAAAACAATATAATAAATATCAACTTGGGGAGGAGTTTATTTCATTCCACATCATGACAATCCAGCAGCAAAGTGAGGACAGGAACTTAAGGTGGGAACCTGGAGGCAGAAGCCATGTGAGGATCGCCTTTTACTAGCTTGCTTCCAATGGCTTGTTCCTTATGGCTTCCTCAGCCTACTTCTTACAGCACCAAGACCATCAGTCCAGAGGTAGCACTGCGCACAGTGAGCTGGGCCCTCCTACATCAATCATCAATCAAGGAAATGAACCGCAGGCCAATCTGTTAGGGACATTTTCTCTACTGAAATATCTTACAATAACTCTCTCTTGTGTCAGGTTGACATAAAAGTAGCCAGCACACCAAGCCACTAAACTAAATGCCCATCTCTTCTGTTTGGAACAGTTGTCCCCTGCATTGAGAAAAATGCTTCAATTTCAAAGAGTATTTTAGAAATCAGTTCAATCCTTATTATTTTGCAAAGTTTGTATAGTTATTCAATTAAAATGTAATATAATGATTATCTGTAAGTGGCTTTCAAGTAATTATTAATTAAATTAGCCATTTTATTTTAATGAAGTGAATAAAAACATCTTTCAAAAGAATATTTTAATTAATGTATTTATTCTCTCCATCTTGTAAGACATTAGAATTCACGTCTTGTGTCAGCTGTGTAACTACCTATCACTTATGTCATTAAAAGAAGGAAATTATGACCAGCAGTGAATAATACCGCATAGAGAAAAATGAGTGTTTATCTCACTAGAGCTTTCAAAAATGACTTCTGAGATGATGGTGTATTATTTTACATCTCATGGATAAGAAGAGACAACTGTAACTATAGTTACCAAGTACACCAGGACCTTTACTTTCCAAAATAGCCTCCAAACTAAGTATTTATTCAAGAAAATTGTTATGTGAACACAGCCAGGAGCAAGAGGTTAGAAAGAAAACTTAAATGCACTTGTCATAAACAATTTATTATTCACTTTCATTATCAACATCTTTCATGAAGCACTTTTACTTCAAAAATATACTGTTAGAGATATCCTTCCATAAGTTGTCTATGATATAGAAAAATAACAATTAATAGTCTTTGTTTTGGTACAAAAGGTATTTGTTTTCTTCACATTACATTGCCAGAATGCTTTCTTACTGATATTTTTAATAGGAAGAAAGCTCTGTTGTATAACTAAAAGTTAGAATATCCATCTCACCTTGTCTCAGAAAACAAACACTGTCTCCACTCATTTTATGTACATGACAACTTTAGCGTGATTGCTAACATCTAAAAATAATGATGAACACCTCTAGAGATAGATTAAGCCCTTCTATTTATTATATATTGGTACTGGATGTCTTTGGTTTATTCCGTGTGTAAGGATGTTGAGTTTAAAATCAGGTACATGAATTTCAATATTCGATCTTTTATTTATTAGATCTGTGAGCATAACTTAATTATATAATGCCCCCTTAAACTATATTTCCCTGTCATTAAAATGGAAAGGAGAGCAGTAGCTTTCTCATGGTTTAGTTATGAGGTTTAAATGAAGTCATTCAAGCAGAGGACAAAGTAATATCAAGTGAGTATAGAAATGATAACTACTCAGTAAATACTATTATCATTGCTGAAACAGTGGCACATGTTTATCACAGCATTTCAATGTTAAGATTAAGTTAAGAATGTATTCAAGAGGGACAGAGAAGGAATAAATAATATGAAGGATGTTTCTTAAAGCCTTATAGAATCACATTAGTTCATATATACTTCAATATATACAATATATGAATATACAGTAAATGAAGTTATGTTGCTTGGGCTGACAATACTCCTCACCAATAACCATAACATGGCTATGGTTCTATCTAACAAAAACCCCAATACCAGGCATGAGAATCTTATTTTCAAATTGATGATCAGGGGAATCCGATAGACTTCCAAAGCAATATAGGCTATTGCTATTGCCTGCAGTTGCCTCCAAGAAACTGAAGGTAAGCTCCTATTGCTGAAAACACCATGTACTTTAGACACAGGACTCAAAAAGTGAGACTTAAAAAATTTGAGAGGGATCTGACCTCAAAGCTTCCTCCCTGAACACTAGTCATGATAATACTAAAACGTGTTATGCAAACTGCCGAAGTAGAGAAGCAATTAGTAATTCTACCTAGCTATTGCGTGTATGAACCACAATAATGACCAGCCCTGCAAGACAATCCTAAGTGAAGAACAGGGGCACCCATATATTAGTAGTGAACAACAAATGTTGAGGCCTGTTCAGAAGAAGGGACATTATGCCTGGTGCTATCAACCCAGCCAGCAACATTCCGGGTGAAGTCATAGATCTTAGAAAGAAGCCTACTACTACTACTTTACTAAATCAGAATAATCCCTAACTATATTCTGAATGCTTATCCTTATGGATACAGATAAATATAGCTCTCACCAAAGAAGCTTCTCTTTGCACTAGATAGGAAACCCTCACAGAACACCATAACTGGTCGAAACTGGAAAGAACAACTGATCATTGGGTACCCAGAGCCAATTAATACATTTACAGTACAATTCCTATACTTAAGGCTACAGTACAGAAGAGGATGTCAAAATATTCTAAGAGACAAGGACTAGGACATCTTCTGTGAGATTGTGTCTTCTAGAAATGGCAGGGAAGCAATGATTATATAACAATACAGCTACTTAAGCAAGGCCTAGACGATGACACCACCAATAGACAGGTTAATTCAGAAGAGAGAAGTCTCTTCAGGTCCTGTTCCCTACACAAGGCACTACAGGAAACTAAAGAATGCTGAGAGAAGGGAAACTTGTCTGTCTGTCTGTCTGTCTGTCTGTCTGTCCGTCTGGGGGGGAGAAAGAGTAAATAAAGAAAAAGAGGTTATGAAGTTGAGAAAAAGAACAGGAGGACATGAGTGTATAGAAAGAAGGGAAGGACACTGAGGAGGCTGGAGGGAGGGGAAGGGAACAATTATACTTATTTAAGTTTGAAATGTTTTAAGAAGATATTCACAAGTTATAGATGCTATTGTGAACCTACCCTGCTTCTGGAGTCACCTTCTGTGGGTATTTGGCAAGTGGTGGCTGTCTTCTAAGCTGTCTCCTGGTCTCTTTGTTTGTGTCTTGGGCTTTCTCTTACCTCTCAGAAACTCCTGTATTGGATGCAGTCTTGAGGTAACAACATTCCTTGCTTCCTGCTGCTTAGCAGGTCAGTGGTGCTGATCCATAGTGCATGAAAGTTTTCCAAAAAGAAGCATTTGAAGGAATTACAACATTGAGGAACAAAATAAAGACCACATGGGATGCCACAGAATTCTCAGTTTGCAGAGAAACTCTCAGTTACTGACAATTTTTATATGCTGCAAAAAGAGATTTAAAAGACTTGTCAAAGAAAGATTTTCTAGGTATAAGTATCTCAGGCATTCTTTAGTTACTGATTCTGCTAAAGAAACATGCAAACATTAGTCACATATAAGTGACCATTAGTACAATAGAAAGAGTATAGATACTTACATAACTAAAGGAAAAAGAACAAAATAAAATTATTCAATAAAAAATGTTAAGGTAAGAAAGGAATATAGTGAATAAAGCATGGTAAGCAGTTAGGACTTCTGCATTGGGATGTCACAGAACAGCTGGCTCAAGCATACATACACGTCACACTATAACCTGGAAATCATGCATGAGGTATTAAACAGCAGGCAGCACAGGAGTCTGAGACTCTGAAGAAGAAAAAATATTCTCAGCAAGCCTAGTGATGGCCCTGAATTTCTGCTTGGGGTGCTCTTTTCTGTGACTCTGAGAGGTGCTTCCCAAATATAAGAAAGGGAATTAGGAGGCTAAGAATAGAATTACAGGCTGCTGGCAGGGTGGGACTTGAGCTAAACTGCCACACAGTTAGAGAACAGGCAGAAAAATGCAGAGATTGGACACAGGTTACAGGGTTTGGCTGCATCCGCCCAAGATGCGGCTTTGGAAAACTTACCAGACTTATCAGGGCTAAAGGCTAGACAATGGCAGATGTGAAACAGGGCTGGGATATATTAAGATTCTCGTCCAGCCATATTGAAAGTACCTTGCTGAGAATCTCAGGTATTCACCTGAAGAGTAAAGGCAGTGAGTGAGGGAAATAGTTTAGAAAAATAGTCGTGTTCCCAAAATTACAAGCAAATCCAAAATGTACACAACTATCAAGAGCTAAACCTGTCAAGATGAAATGCATGTTAGAGCTGTAATTTAAATCTAAATCTCGCTGACTCCCATGCCTTGTGTTTCTAAACACCCTGTAGAAGGAGTGAAGCCTTCAAATGGGTCCATAGCCACCAGATATCAGGACCAAGACATGCCCATGACACACACTCATCAGATCTAGACTCATTTAAATCAGCACTAGATAGTCCAAGTCCAAATGTTAAAGTGATGAAGGACATAAATGAGGGTTAGGGTTTAGTCATTATGATAATTAGTAATGATAAATGAAGAGCTGCAGATAATCCTCAACACTGATAACAGAAACACGCAGTGGAGATTGACTGATTCTGAGAGGAGGAAGATGTCATGGCTATCACAGCAACAACACAAAGCCTGAGTGGAAAAACATTAACACACAATCGTTTCTTCCTTCTTTGTGTGCCATTTGGCTGACATTTGGGTGATCTCAATGAAGTCCTGGTGTACACCTCTGTCAGTGGGCTTTCTGGTCTCCTAACGTGCTCTCCAGAACAGCATCTATTCTTCATGTGGAGTCCAAGAATACAGAAGGCCAACCTCCAACAAGGACAGCTCAAGGATGCAAACACATCTTGAGGTTTGACTCAGGTCCCACTCATGGATGACAACGTACTGGCAAAGACGTAAAATGACCAAACCTAAAGGCAAGGTTTAGGAATGCCCAACCTCCTATGTGAGGTGTAATGGAGAACTTGGACAAAATTCAGTCTATTACAAGTGAGAACAAAAGTTTTTCTAACTTAATTTAAAAGCACAACTCAATAAAATGACACAGTTGAAATAACAAGAAACCTAACATTATGGCTCATGAGCTTCAGGAATGGTTTCTTCTTCCATTTTGTTAAGCATTATTTCTTTGTTTGTTTCCTGGGAATGGGTAATGAGGGTAGGGACACTGGGCATGTAGAAGGTAAAATTTGAACTTTGTAGAGTTTGAGTTTCCTCAACGGCCCAGGATTAGCTTAGCTCACAGGAAATTGCAGCGTGGAACAAGATGTGAGAACAGCCATTTCATTTTGTTTCTTTACTTGGAAGCTAGAGGCAGACTGACAGAAAAGATAAATGAGTTTTGGTTATTTAGAATTAACTGCCAAAAAAAAAAAAAAAAAAAAAAAAGCTGGAAACAGCTTGCAAATTTTAGCTATTTCACATTTATTTGAGTGATTCGTCCAACTAACATTTACCAAACAATTGTTTCGTATTATTACAGGTTCTGCTCTGAAAATAGGACATTAAGTAGTAAATGAGTGTGAAAGGCTTTGCTGTCATGGCAATCAACCATATCAGCAATTATGCTCACATGATATAAGTGACTTACTTAGGTTTTTCACCCATTGGGTGAGGTTTTATGAAGCAATTTCTCTTTTCATTTTTTTTTCAGTTTGTTTGGCTTTATTATTTGTCTCAGGTTTCTATTGCTGTGATAAAACACTTACCAGAAGCTACTCTGTGGTGGGATTTAGGTGTCAGCTGATAAGGTCCGGAAGAGTCCTGGGCTCCTGAAGGGGGAGTGGAAAACCCCATTCATAAAAGACCTTTTATGGGGTCCCAGCCTCCCTCTGACCCGGAATCGAACTGGGGCTGCAATGGTGAGAGTACAGAATCTTAACCACTAGACGGAGCCGGCCTCCCAAAAGAAAGCATATAAAAAACACAAGTGAGCCACGGGCCATGTGGCAGACAAATTAATAAAAATGAGTTAAGGTATAAGAACAAACTAACAATGTGTCTGAGCCATAGGCCAAACAACATAAAATAAATATAAGCTTCTAAATCCTTTAAGGGATCAGTGAGCTGCTGAAGAGTCCAAGGCAACAAGGCAACAACGGGTCTAGACCTCTGGTCGCCGGAGACCAAAAAACCTCATTGTAACACTACTCTGAGGAGAAAAGCATTCATGAAGGTCAGAGAAGGAACCTGGAAGCAGCAACTGAAGCATAAGTTATTGAGGAACACCCATGGCTTACTAGCTTGCTCAGTTTTCTCTCTTAGACATGCCAAGAACGCTAAAGGATGGTACCAGCCACAGTGGCCTTGGCTCTGCCACAGGAATCATTAATGGAGAAAATGACCCCTCCCCCATTTGCCTACAGGCCAATCTGATGGGAAAAAATTCCACAACTATGAGTCCTCCCGTACATGCCTAAATTTGTGTCAAGATACAAAAGCTACTATAACATTATTGAATGTAATAGTTTTCTGACTAAAAAAACATTAAATTTTATTTATGCATAATAATTATCTAAATATAGGTTCAAGCATGTATAATAAATTCAAAAACTTGTAACACTGAGAATTCATTCTAATGAAATAATTCAAATAATAACACCAGTAAAACAGTGGTCATAGAAGATAAGTGTAGAGGGACTGGGGAAACACTGGCTGAAGTACACAATGTTTCAAAGAGATGGAATTATCTCAAGAGATCAATTGTATTTTAGGGTGACTGTAATTGTTAACATCCAGTTTTATGTTTGAAATTTTGCTAGTAGATTTTAATTGTTCTGACCAAACATATAACAAACATATGCAATAGTTTTAACATGAATCTTCCTTAAATGTTTTGGCTAAGTCTTCCTTCTTATGAGATGGAGGTAAAGATTTTTGCAACAACAATAAAACCCTGACATCAGAGTATGCAAGGTAAGTATGTGTCCGTCAAAAAATAAAGGGAAGAAAAGAAAGAATTCAAATCGGTAAGTATTTCACTAAAGGGATGTCACATAGTTTGAATAGAGCATTTGATTTTCATTTTAGAGTTTTGTTTATCTGCATATTTAATATTCAAAACACTTGTTTTACAATATATTTGTCAGTGAAAGAATATTATTTTAAATTGTTTAATGTAATTCTTTATAGTGTCTGTAGGCAATCAAGTCATAAAAAATATATCAATGTAAATTTTGCTTCAAAAATATTCGCTTGAATTCAGAAATCCACAGGTACATCTATAATTTAAGCAAATTACACAATTAATTTAAGCTTCATTTCACTGAAAAATCAGAACATTCCTTAAAGCAGAGGACTGGAAAACAACCTTTCCATGAAATAGTCCTGGGTAATGAGGCTTCAGCATACTTCTTTCCAATGCACTTACAATATATTTTATATGAAATGAAAATAATCAGTGGAAAGAAAAACTTTCTGCTATTAAAAAAAAATGAACTACCATTAAGTCATTGACTACACTTTAAGCTTAAGAATTTCTTTGGATGAACATTCAAATCATTTGTGCATAGCATTCAAGAAGTGACAAAGCAAAAGACTGAACTCAGGTAAGAACAAAAATGGGTGTCATCTAGCCTGTCTGGATGCAGAGTTGTGAAACTCTTGAAAGTCAGCATTAGAAAGCATTGGCTGTTATAGGTGTAGTTCTCTCTTTTAGAAAAAAAAAAAATGCATATAGAATGGCTCAGCCATTGAAACCTGTGATATCATCAGCTATAAGGGACCCACACAATACACTGTGATTATATGTTCCAAGGAGCTTCAACATAATCAAGAAATAGTTTGTATACTTTTTTGAAAGGTAAATTATAAAACAAATTTCCCAAAATTTAATTTTAGTTTAGAGCTTTTGTTTCTGATTCCTAACACCTGGATTTATTTCCTATTTTTAAAAAGAGAACTTTAAAAAACTCTGCTTCTTTTGAAAGGGAAATTGAGCTCTAATTATTGGCATAGTCATTGATTTCATTAATACAAACTATTGCCAATGCAATTAAACTTTTGATTATCAGGAAATGTGTCTTAAGGATATGATTTTGTATGTATAATGCATCTTAGAAAATGTTTATCTGAAATTCCATAATCTAAACTATTTCCTGGACACTATGACAGTCACTGGAATTTACAAGGAAGCAAAGCAGAAAGGATACCTTCGGGAGACAGATCAAACTTAAGCACAGATGTTAAGGGTTTCAAGGAAAGCATATGGAGCTGAGTGAAAGAGAAAATTCAGAAAGGAGATAATCTCTTTCAGTGAAGAAAGCCAAAGAGAAGTGTGCTTTAAGGTCTGAGGTCTGGGAAGCCCATGGGAATGGAAAACCCAGAACAATCTGAAATTCCAGGCGTAAGAAAAGTCTATGTGGAAAATTTTGTAAAATAAACTCTACAGCGTTCACTTAGCTCCGAGATAAGAAAGACATCAAAGTCAAGAGCAGGAGTCGGCAGTGTTGGCAACATATACTTGGATAGACTACACTTCCTTTCCCTTTCAATAGCAAAGACACTTGTCAGTTGAAAGTTGTAGACTTTAATCTCAAACCAAAACCAAACACAAACACACATTAAAAAAAAAATTATGTGAAATACTACATGACGTTGTGCAGGTTGTACATAGCAATCCCTTTACCTGATTTGTCCTTACTGCTAGAGACTCAACCTATTCCATTTGAATGAAACACTTTTCTTATCCTCACGCAACACAGGTGAGGCAACCTCTCCATTGAGAGATCGGGAAAATTATTATTGGATCCTAAGGCACAGGTATAACCCCATATACATCAGGAGAAAGTTTAACTCATGTTTCCTCATCAGACAAATGTTTCTCAGTTAGCTCTGAGGTGTCTGACCATGCTGTGGAGGACCCGCATTGAACACTATTCTCCTTTCTCAGAGGGCTCTTTAGAGGGTGTATTCTAATTTTTGCTTTATTGTCATAACATTGAACTCAACGAAGTCCGCCTAACCTGTTCCAGTTTTTGTGTTTCTAAAGATAAGTCATTGTATGCAGACCTCCATAATCCCCGACGACCTCAGGTCTGTAGGTGTCACATTGTGACCGACCCTGCCCAAGGGTTAAGTCCCCCTTGAACTCTCTGTGCCAAATCTCAATCTCCTTTCCAGTCTTCTCTGCCTACCTTGGGGAATCCTCCTTGGTTTTCTTAAGTAAACATGAGGACTGGAAGAAACATATGAGTTCAGAATCTTTCCTCTGGCCACTCATACATCCCAACTTATTCTCTTAATGTCTATTCATACTTCTAAAACACCAGTTTTTAAATACTATATACATTAAATGTCTATAGTAAGAGATCACAATATGATATGTGAAATTCTTGTGTGCCAATCTTCAGCTGAACCATTTCAAGTCAATAGCCTAGAAAAATAAAGTGTTTTAATAGTCCTTTAAGTTTCTTTATAATGAAACTGGTCAGTCCTATAATAACGCCTCATTGACGTCCCATTTAACTATTAACTTTGCCCTAACGTAGGACTTTTCTTCTAGTCATGTTGAGTATGAATATAGAGTAAATTATGATATCCCAAAAGGCTTGATGTCCTACACTCATGTCTTGGTTAGGTTTCGACTGCTAGATGAAACATCATGATTAAAAGCAACTTGAGAGAGGAGGTTTATTTTACTTACAACCCCAGGTACAGTCCATCACTGTGGACAGTCAGGACAGTAAATCATGCAAGGCAGGATCCTGGAGTCACAGGGCAGGAACCTAGAGCTGGGAATTGAAGAAGAAGCCATGAAGTGGTGATGGTTATCAACTTGCTCCTCATGGCTTGCTCAGCCTGCTTTTTTTACAGAACTCAGGAATCATCCCAGGAATGGCAGAGGCCACAATGAACTGTACCATCCCATATCCATCATCAGTCAAAAAATGCACGACAGGCTTGTTCACAGGACAGTCTGCTGGGGACATTTTCTCAATTGAGTTTCCTCTTCTGAAAATGACTTTAGCTTACATATGGTTGACATAAAACTGCCCGGCACACCTCAGCAGCTAGGAATGATGTCTTTACAGTTTTGATAAAATTAAAATGAAATATTGTGTGAGTGACTCTTCTTGAGGATACATGAGCTAATAGCATCTATTCACTCAATAAAAAGCATTAACAAAAGACAAGAGATATTATTTCACCCATGTCTGTCTTGGTGACCCAGTAGCTTTATTGGGGCCATCTATAGGAGCCCATGTGATTCAAAGAAAGCTCTATTGCCAAACAGCCAGATCCGGCATGAATTGTGGAACTTCTTAGACCCACTTGCAGACAGCTTCACAGAAAACTTTTCTCTTTCTAACAACTGTCTTTCTTCATGTAAACTTGGGGAGAAGCCTCGGGGATATTCAAGCTTTCATGAGCTTCCTAATTTGTAGGGTTTCCCTTCTGCCTCCAGGAAGAGATAGTTATGCACTGTGAAGTCACGCTGAGCGAGGGTGGGGAGGATTACCCTCACTGCTCTTGTAAAAGAGAAATTTGAGCAAATACACGTCCAGAAGAGAAACCTATCAATATTGAGACAGAGATTGCAGTAATCCTTGAAGCACTGAGGGGTAGCTGGCAAATACCTGGGACAAGAGGAGAGTGCTTTGCAGCACTATGTTCTTAAAAACCCTGGGAAAGTTACACACACACACACACACACACACACACACACACACACACACACACACACACACACACACACGGGGGGGGGGTGTTCAGAGATATGCATGTGTGTATGTAACAACTATTAATGAGGAAAAAAAAAGGCCATGAATTTGAAAGAAAGCAAGAATGGGTATATAGAGTGATGTTTAAGAAACAAGGGGAAAGAGGAAATGATGTGATTATAATCTTATAAAAAGAATAATCACACAAGATTTGTTCTCTTTTGTAAATGCAGAGAAAAGTCTCCTTGATGCCTGTAATTCTTTGGCTTTAAACTGAGAATGTTACAGTCATGCAGATAACCACACAATTGCATCCTTGTAACCACTAATGCAGAAATGTGGAGAAGAGCCTTGGAGGATGATCCAGAAAGTTTGTATCTGTGCTCATCAGTGCCCTTTTGTAAAATACTCTATTGACATTTCTTCTCAAAGGAGAGTGAATATGGGCCTAAATTAGCTGTTATTCCAATGAAAACGCATTCAATAAAATATCTAAAACAAAAATGCATGAGCACTGCTTCATTGATCTTCAAGCTATTTATTTTTCAGAAGTTAAACACTTAAGTTGCCTTAAAATACAGAAATAAATTTCTCTCCTGTAATATGACTATAGCTAATGTAATTTTTTAAACAAGGAAGAGCTACATAAATCATTTTGACAACTATATTTTAACCTTGAAACAATGAAGGTATTTTAATATTTTGGGGGAAATGCATACTCCTAGAAAATGGGAAAAACGTTCTAAAACAAAGGGCATAATATTAAGCCAAATAAAAACAAGGCAAACAGAAAAGGTCTCACCCACACCCAAACACTACAGAAAATACCAACATACCAGAAAATGTCAAAAAAAAATATTTTTGACCTTTTTAAAAAATACATTCACTTCCCACTGACTTTAAGAATCTTTCCTCTCTATTTTGATTTTTTTAATTTAAAAGTTTTTTTTTTTTTTAACATACCAACCACATTCCCATTCCCTCCCCAATCTTTCCTTTTTAAACAAATGCTTTCTTAGTTTCTCTTCACTGTAGGAGAGAATATGAGCCAATGTAGTACTGCCCACTAATGTGAAACATCTCTCAGCCACTGCTGCCTTCCTTTAAGGGCCTTAGAGAAGGAGTAAGAGCGAACACTTAGATTCTGAGGTTCCAAAAGACACCGAAGGGACTGGGAAATTTACGATGTATCTTCTGCTTTGCCCAGAAGAACAGAACAGAGTGGAAGGGTTGCCATCTGCGCAGCTGACCAATGCTATCCAGTCAAATCATCTGTTTGCTCAGCCCTTTAGAACCAAAACCTGGAGCAAATGGGGAAGGTCATTAAGATGTCGATCCTCACTAGTCATTCGTCATGGCACCTATACTTCAGCTTCCTAGTGACTAAACAGGAAATTAATGCTATCTTGTTTGTATGTTTGTTAACGAGGGTCAAATAACGAAAAAACTCAGCAAATGATTTCTTTATATATGTATATATACAAATGTATGTGTACAGACACTCATGCTGGCTTAGACTATCAAAGTGCAGGAAAGGTTAACACTGGTGTAAGAGTGGTTTGGGATCTTCCTTTCTTACAGTTTAATGCTACTCCAGGATGTATTGACCTGCTCTGTTCTCATCATACTTACACAGCTTAAAGCTCCAGTAATGAAGGGATAATCTTTTTATTTTTTCCTGATTCCTCAGCTACTGAAGCCAATAGAAGTTTGACTACAGTTCCAACAATCAATGAGAGACATTCGGATGTCTGCATGTGCAGCAAGCACAGAGGGATCACTGACAAGTTGGGAAGACCGAGCCAGAGACACAGCAAGATGGTAGGAGACTTTGCTTCTGCCCACAAGTAGATGGGTATCTGAGGTTTCAGTGGCCAGATTAGTGTCCTTGCCAAGGCAATAATGGACAAAGAACCAAGTGTATCAGGGATCTTCTGGTCAATACAGGAAAAAAAAATGACTCTGGGTCCCTTCATTAAGTGTGTCAGTGGCCTTAAATCAAGGGTTTATAAGGCAGCATCAGCTTTTTCTTAATAGATAGTTCTCAGAGTGTGTGACTCATAACATTATTCTAAGGATTCAACTATATAAGAGTTCCCAATATTAAGTCATAGTAAGTATTCCAACTTTCAGAATTAATTTTGTTTTTTTGTTTTGTTTTGTTTTGTCTACCTTCGATCAGCTTTTTTAATTACCCAGAAGGAAGATGACTTCATACATTTTGGCAAGGCTTAAGATTAGTCCCAAGCTTTTGTAGAATGAAACTGATAAGAATTGCAGTGAACTCATGAATATTTGGGATGAAGTCCCTTTGGAAAAATTCAATAGATTTATACTGTATGTTGTGTGGCATAATAAATATCCCAGAAGTTCAATTTAGACAGAATTTCAAATAAAAATTTTCTCAGAGTAAAATGTTTATACTTTTCCTCTCTATTCACACCTTACTAAATAAGATTGCATGTTAGTGAAATATAATTTTTATAATTCAACTCTAAAATCATTTTCAAATCCACTAAAATATGACATAATGAGAATCGGGTGCTTAAACTTTTACATGGTTCCATAGGAAATCTCTTGGGTTTCAATCATTATAAAGAATAGTCTCCTAGTCTCCTAACCTACAAAATAGTAAAAAAAAAAAAAAAAAAAAAAAAAAAAAAAAAAAAAAAAAAAACAACAACAAAAAAAGCAATGATCAGATGTCAACAACAATTAGAGGATTATCCCACTGTTATATGTGAATAACAAAAGAATGTAATAATTCTGTATTCTGAGTAGTCTCAGAGACACATTCCACTATTATATGAGAATGAAAATGTAATGAAAATCTGCATTCAAACAGCTCACAGAGACATATTCTACTCATTTCTTGGTGTGTGCCCTTTGTGAAATGAAGACTAATGTTCCCATAATGAAGTACAAACAAACCAGCAATTTTCTCATTTAATTATTCCCAAAGTAAAGAATTTAGTGTGACAGGCTATAAAACACTAAGAGTTAATTGTATATTATGGCTTTAAAATTGAATGTATCTGCAGAGACATTATAATTAGCCAAACCACTTTTTTGAAAATAGCTAGTAAAAATGAAATATGACACTGGAGTGTTTGTAACCTCAAAATACATTTCAAATTATTTTTAATGCCTTTTTTATGTAAGGGTCTTTGAACTCTTGGAGAAACACTTTAAATTTTATAAAGAAATGTATTTATGGATAGAGTGATTTTTTAAATGTCACTAAACAAACTGTAAAGATGTTTCGTACAGAGTTGACTATCCTTTACTAAATAGTAGAGAGTAGTTTTAAAACTAGGTTGCTTCCATGCAGATTCTCTTTTAACAAGTTTGAGGAATCAAAATAAAGTTTGCTCCAAAATAGGAATATGGCATTGTGGTTGATAGTGGATGCTTTTAAGCTACTGGGCACAACGTCAAGCTTTACAGCATTTTGGCATCTCCACTTTGAAGTTGTAAAAAACACCTGCGAAATAAACACCATTAAATTTTCTGGCACCTAATTAGGTCAAAAGCTCAATGTGGTTTAAATGTGGAGTTCTGAAATCATAGATAAGCTCTTAGCCACTAAGAACTCTGGTCTGCCTGAAGCCCAGTGTGGACAAGAAGACAATGTTGGTCACATCAGGTATTTCCTTTCCGGTTACTCTTCATGAGCTAAAAAGTAATCTTTTATAAATAGTAATAAAAATATGAAGCTGCTGTGAGGGAGGTGGGAATGTTTGATCTTATTATTTGGTCAGAGTTCAGATTTCTTCTAATTGTATCTTCCTACTTTAAAGTTTTTATTATTCTCGGGATTCTGCAATTAATTCTCCTTTCATCAAAACTCCATTAGAAGACCACCATTGCCTCTCTGCATACCTGATACCACTGCGTAGCTTGGCCTGTTTTAGGGGCTCCTAGCAGTGGAATCAGGATCTATCCCTGATACATGACCTGCCTGTTACCTATTGGTGGGGAAGGTGGGGCCTTACCTTTTGGAGGAGGGGGTGAGGGGGGGTGAGGAGGCTGAGTGGAAGCTGGAGGGACGGGAGGGGAAACTGTAGTTGATATGTAAAGTCAAGTTTAAAAATTCTTAATTAAGAAAAAAAGTTTATCTTTGTCTTTCCATAAACCCTCTGCCTACCCCACCCCTTTTCTACCCCACCCCTTCCCTACTCCACCCCTTCCCTACCCCACCCCTTCCCTACCCCACCTCTTCCCTACTCCACCCCTTCCCTACTCCACCTCTTCCCTACTCCACCCCTTCCCTACCCCACCCCTTCCCTACCCCACCTCTTCCCTACTCCACCCCTTCCCTACTCCACCCCTTCCCTACTCCACCCCTTCCCTACTCCACCCCTTCCCTACTCCACCCCTTCCCTACCCCACGCCTTCCCTACTCCACCCCTTCCCTACCCCACCCCTTCCCTACTCCACCCCTTCCCTACTCCACCCCTTCCCTACTCCACCCCTTCCCTACTCCACCCCTTCCCTACTCCACCCCTTCCCTACTCCACCCCTTCCTTACTCCACCCCTTCCCTACCCCACGCCTTCCCTACTCCACCCCTTCCCTACCCCACCCCTTCCCTACTCCACCCCTTCCCTACTCCACCCCTTCCCTACCCCACCCCTTCCCTACCCCACCCCTTCCCTACTCCACCTCTTCCCTACTCCACCTCTTCCCTACCCCACCTCTTCCCTACTCCACCCCTTCCCTACTCCACCCCTTCCCTACTCCACCCCTTCCCTACTCCACCCCTTCCCTACTCCACCCCTTCCCTACCCCACGCCTTCCCTACTCCACCCCTTCCCTACCCCACCCCTTCCCTACTCCACCCCTTCCCTACTCCACCCCTTCCCTACTCCACCCCTTCCCTACTCCACCCCTTCCCTACTCCACCCCTTCCCTACTCCACCCCTTCCTTACTCCACCCCTTCCCTACCCCACGCCTTCCCTACTCCACCCCTTCCCTACCCCACCCCTTCCCTACTCCACCCCTTCCCTACTCCACCCCTTCCCTACCCCACCCCTTCCCTACCCCACCCCTTCCCTACTCCACCTCTTCCCTACTCCACCTCTTCCCTACCCCACCTCTTCCCTACTCCACCCCTTCCCTACTCCACCCCTTCCCTACTCCACCCCTTCCTTACTCCACCCCTTCCCTACCCCACGCCTTCCCTACTCCACCCCTTCCCTACCCCACCCCTTCCCTACTCCACCCCTTCCCTACTCCACCCCTTCCCTACCCCACCCCTTCCCTACCCCACCCCTTCCCTACTCCACCTCTTCCCTACTCCACCTCTTCCCTACCCCACCTCTTCCCTACTCCACCCCTTCCCTACTCCACCCCTTCCCTACTCCACCCCTTCCCTACCCCACCCCTTCCCTACTCCACCTCTTCCCTACTCCACCTCTTCCCTACCCCACCTCTTCCCTACTCCACCCCTTCCCTACCCCACGCCTTCCCTACTCCACCCCTTCCCTACCCCACCCCTTCCCTACTCCACCCCTTCCCTACTCCACCCCTTCCCTACTCCACCCCTTCCCTACTCCACCCCTTCCCTACCCCACCTCTTCCCTACCCCACCTCTTCCCTACCCCACCTCTTCCCTACTCCACCCCTTCCCTACTCCACCCCTTCCCTACTCCACCTCTTCCCTACCCCACCTCTTCCCTACTCCACCTGTTCCCTACTCCACCCCTTCCCTACCCCACCCCTTCCCTACCCCACCCCTTCCCTACCCCACCCCTTCCCTACTCCACCTGTTCCCTACTCCACCTGTTCCCCCTCCCCAACCACACCATCTCCCTACCCCATCCCTCTTCCCACTCCACCCTCTCCCTACTCCACCCCTTCTCTACTTCATCCTTCCTTGCCTCACCCCTTCTCCACTTCATCCTTCCCCGCCTCACCCCTTCTCCACTTCATCCTTCCCCACCTCACCCCTTCTCCACTTCATCCTTCCCCACCTCACCCCTTCTCCACTTCATCCTTCCCCACCTCACCCCTTCCCTACTCTACCCCTTCCCTTTTCATTCTTTTCCTCCCTTCCAACCACAACAGAAATATATATATATTTCCTCATGGCCTTTCTTAGAGATGAGAAATCCATGATCAAAGTATTGATTTTGTGGAGTTCTAGTATATGATTTCTTCTTTCTTTGCACACAGTTGTCTTTTTGTTGTAAGTTCATTCAGCAGGGAGGGAGAGGGAGACTGGAGAGAAGGGAGGCAGGGACCAAGAAGAGAGTAGAGGGAGAGGGGAAGAAGGGGAGGACAGGAGAGGGGAGGGGAGGGGAGAAGAGTGCATTCTCAGATCTCTACCTTCACAAACTCTTGTAAATTCAACTATTTCTCCAATGCCGTCAGATAGCAGTTAGGGTTTCAATACTCTTGAATTTGGCAGCAAAAATTTAGGCCATAGTGTACGGATTTCCCTTGTGTGAAATATTTCTGAGTCTTATTCCAGTTCTTTTTTGGATGGAAACTTTGTTGCAAAAGCTAAATTGTCATGAAAAACCTTCCCTATTGTCTTTAGCCCTTAGACACTTGCTAAAAAAGCTATAAAGCCCCTCCTCCATACTAGGCATTGTATGTTGCACACAATGTAGTGATACACGTTTTCTATTGTATCATAATTGAATTTAATCAACCAAGATGCTGGCAAATTTACAAGAAGAACTGGTGGTCTAAATTGTTTGCTGCTAAATTCAAGAGTATTGAAACCCTAACTGTTATCTGATGGCACTGGAGATGGGAAGGACATTTGTGAAAAGGGGCTATATGATCTCTCAGGATTGACAGCATTCTCTCTAATTTAAATTAGCTGCAGAAGTAATCGTGAACACTGGTTGATAGTGTTCATTCTGTAAAATTTAAGGGCTTTCTGTCCTTAACAAATTTTACAGAAAACCAAGTCTCCATATTTATAAAAGATTATTTAAGAGAACGTAGAAGACAGGCTGGCTGACCGAGCAATGATAAAACTGAAAATACTTCAGAAATTCTTTGCAGTATTTGGCTATGTCTTTGCAACAAGAAAGAGCCTCCAGAATCAATCTCTTTGTTGTGATCCTTTTCATCACCAACAAAATACCTAAGAGAATCAACTTAAAAGAGAAAATAGATATTTTGTCTCATGGTGTTGGAACACAGTCATAAGAATAATACATGGTGAACAATGCCTTGGGGAACTGTGAGAGGGACTCCGGGAAAAAAGGCAGAGGACCTTTTACCTCAGGTGCATTTTGTTCCCTGGAATGTTTGAATATTCTTAGATATGATTTCATGCTTCTTGCAACAAACATTTACATCCAGTTTGTAAGACATGGTTTGGTTTTTTTGTTTTTTGGGTTTTTTTGTTTTGTTTTGTTTTTTGTTTTTTGAATGTTAGAACAAAGCTATAGAACCCAATCTGCTGAAAAGATATGCTGTGCTGTCCTCACTGTACCCTGAATTTAGTTCTACCCCTCTCCCTTGCTTTCGTGCTTCCCCAGACATAATCTATAGTACGTGCCAAGCATTGTGTGTAAATTGGTCTGTCCTGAGAATGTCCTAGGAAAAGGAGAACACTGTTAGTACTTTAGTATATGCTTACTGGTGTTTATTTACATATTTTTCTGAACTTCAACAATTTTCTGTGGATCATTGATTTCTTTGTTAGGCTCATGTATAAAAGTACACTGAAGCTGGAAAAAAAGTTGTCTGAAGCATTAGACTGTAGTCTGCTCCGTTCTTTAAGTTCCTCAGATCCCAGGTATCCCAGCCATATCTGCATAGGTCAACAAAAGTTGACATCATGGCTTCAGAGTTTTCCATTCATAGCTCACTGGCTATATTGACTCTGGTCGACATGCACCATGGTGAAAGTGCACAACAGCCAAGCTGTTCACCTCAAAGCAGACAATAAGGAAAAAGAGAGAGGGGAGGAGAGGGGAAAAGGTGATGTGGGAATGCCTTTCGGTATGCTGTGAATATCAATCTTTAAATAAAGGAGCTGTTTTGGCCCATGACAGGCACCATAGAAAAAGTAGGAGGGGAAATCACAACATAGGTAGGAGAAGGGTGGAGTCAGAGACAGACTGAGCCAACCTCCCAAGAAGAAACATGTAAGGAACACAGGTGAGTCACAGGATATGTGGCAGGAAAGATTAATAGAAATGGGTTGATTTAATATGTAAGAGCTAGCTAGCAATGTGCCTGAGCCATAGGCCAAACAGCATGAACTTAATATAAGTGTCTGAGTCATTTTGGGACCTGAGCAGTGGCGGGCAGCTAAGGGATCTGGGGCTGCAGGTCTGTGGGCCTAGACCTCTGGCCAACAGAGACCAAGAAACCTCATTGCTGCAAAAAAGAGGAGAGGCAGAGAGACAAGATATTACAACTCAAAGCATTTCCCTGTTGACGACTTTGCCCAGCCCCACCTCCAAGGGGCATTTCACCTATGAATGTATCAATGGAGAAAGCCTTTGATGAAGCTTGTACCTTTGTGACTAAATCACCTGTAAATATCGATACCTGCTGAAGACCAAGCCCACAATACAACAGCTTGTGGGGCCATTTTGTATCCATCTAGAACTTGATTCATTTTCATTGATATCGATGACAATACCTTAGAACAAACAATTCAAAGGACTCAGAAATTTGACTTCTTTTCATTTTAGAATCACATTGTTCTTTCTTTTGGTCTCCTAATTAGTGCCCTGCCCCCCCCCCCAAAAAAAACAGATGCTATTCACCATGGGTATAGCAAGCAAATGCAAGCAATTTTCATTGTGCCTTTTTCTGACTGGCAATACAGAGCATAAGCAAATGACAAGGACAACATTTAGAGCCAGTTAGAGTCATTACTCCAAAACTCATTTTGGTGTTAGTGAAATAAAATGCATTTGGAGATTTGTTTAAACTTTGGACTCCTGAACACAGTAGACAGGGGACTCGATAGAGAAGCTGTGAAAGGGGCTATATGATTTCTCAGGAACGTTAACCATTGACACCATTCTCCCAAATTTAAAACACTAGCTCTCTTTCTCCACAAATTTCAATCCTATAAATGTCTTACACATTCTGCTTCCTGAGGAGTATGTGCACTCACCATTTTCCTGTACTTCTAAGGATTCACATACTTCAGCATCTCTTCATAGGACTATTGAAGCAGAATCCTAAGTGATGTTAGTTATCTGAGAATTCTGTAAATAACAAGCACAGTAACTTAAAGAGAAATATTCAGGACAGTCTGGCCCACAGATTTTCTAAAATCTTCCACCGAGTTCCTGTACAAATGTGCTGTGTCTTCTTGGTTTGGCTCCACTGTGTCTTCCTTGCAGCCTCGTTTCTCATCTTGACCACTTGAATTGTACACTCCCTATACTGCTGCCCCCAAACCAGACACTAATTCAACACACACTAAACTACTTTCCTTAGTCTGGAATGTTCCTATCTATACAAATCTGGAAGATTTTGTGTCTTCTTAAAATGAAACCACATTTTGTGGCCATCATATGCCACCAGTGCACTATGTATGTTAATTGCTGTCTCCCAACGTTCTGTGAACCTGCTTACTTATATCTCTGATTGTATTTGTCAGAGTTGTTTCCCACTGGCTGACTCTGTTCGCCATGACTCTCTGAAAGCAATGCCTGTGTTTGAATTACCTTTGACTTATAAAAAAAATTTACGGCAAATATATTTGCTAGGGGACTAAGTAACAAACTTCACAATATCATTTTTTTTTTTTTAGAAAAATAAGCTTTATTCAAACTAAATACATTTTAAAGAGAGATTTTCTTCTCGGATTTTACCTTAATTTCTACAAATTTTATAAGTAATTGCATTTCAAGGTTATGTATTTTCCATGCATGCTCTAAAAAAAAAAAAATCAACAAAACCAAATAAACACGTTTTAAAATAGTTTCTGTTGATGGAACTCTACCAAAATCAAAATAAGGAGTAAAATATTCCTCTTTATACGTGACTCCTTATTGACTATAGTTTAAATTTAATGTTGTTGTAGATATGGATATATGATTAGATTTACTAAGACTACATGTTTACATATATATCTACAACTATTTCAAATCTTAATAAAATATAAACAAGAGAACAGACTTAGTAACAAATTGTCCACGTGTGTTTAGAATCTTTGCAAAAGAAAAAATTAACAAAAGTATCTGATTTTCCATGATCACAATACTGTCATGCAGTGATAGTAGATGAAAAGAGACATTAATGTCAATGATCACTGCACTAGAATTTTAAGAAATTGGTAGGTGCTTATTGTGACCATCACCATGGTGATTCAAACTCCTCAAGGTACAGAGATGCATTTGCTCTGGAGCTGTCTGATGGAAAATATCTCTGAACCAAGAAGTTGCAATCCTCCTCAACAATTCTTCCCTAAAACCATGGAGACTTCAGAGTTCCTTGGTAATCTTTTGATTCTGTCCCTTCTCTCTGGAAGACAAAATTGAAAGAAAAAATACATATTTTTAGAATTCTCAGACTCCTTGGGTAGCACTGTTGTGCCCAGTCTCCAGGAGACTCTGAGATGGATCCCCAGAAACACACTGACTCACTGGGATGCATACAAGCTCCAGCAGGGACCCAACTCAAAACCCTCACAGCAAGAGAGGGGTGTCTCTGCTGTGCAGGGCAAGGCTTTTAAAGAAAAAAAAAAACCCACAGGAATGCAACTGGGGAGTGTGATATTGTTATCGGGCTGGTGTCTAGGAGAATTTGCTTAATTAACAGTATCTCTTCAGCCAGGTGAACAATAGATAGCTGATTGCTTGTCTTAAAGGTAAGGGAGTACTTGTGGTTAGGTTGGAATGTCCTCCTGATACTCAGAAATGGGCCTGACCTTCTGGAAATAGAAACTTAACTCTTCAAAATGGCTCTGAGTTACAAGATAGATGGACCTTGGCTCTCACAGTACCACATTTGTGTTCTCTGACTCAAAAGTATTGATTTACAATGCCACCTTTCAGCTCTAACTTAGGCTTTGATGTTAGGTTTAGTGTTAAAATGGTTCTGGAAAACTGAATATCTATGCAGCATATTGAAACTCTGCCCTTGTCTATTACTCTATACAAAAATGAACTCAGAATAAATCAAAAACCTCAAGAGAATAGCTGAAGCCACAAGAGAAAATTAGGCTCTTCATGGCATTGACACAGGTGACAATTTCCTGGATAATACTCCAAACACACAAGAAAAATTGCAAAATCAGTTTAAATAAAAATTTTAAACTGACATGGATTGAAGAGTTAACATCTGAAATATGTAAATAACTCAAAAATCAACCAATACAGCAAAAATAGGCAAATGATAAACATGGCCAATTCTTAAAAGAAGAAATACAAATACCCAGTAAATATATGAAAAGTATTCTACATAATACAGAAAAGAAAAAAAGAAAAAAAGAATGCTTACAGTGTGGAGATTCTTCAAACCAGCAAACAGTACTACCATATGACCCACCGACTGCTTGCTATATACCTAAAGGGAATGAAGTCATACCATAAAAGTCACACCTTCCTGCTTTTACTTGTCACTGTACTATTCATTGATTCAGCCCAGGTACCTGTAACAGATGAATGGAGTATTATTTAGCCACAAAGCAGGGTGAAAATAATGTAGTAAAATGAAAAGAGCTAAATATTATTATTAGATAAAATAAGCCAAGCATTGTAGTAGGGAGTTTCTGGCCTAGCCCCAAGGTTTAGGCTTCCGCAGAGACATACAAATGCTTACAATAGTTTTAGGCTGATCGGCCTAAGGCCCAGGCATATAACTTGCTAACTCTTTACCCTTAATCTAACCCATAGCTTTTATCCTGTTCAGCCATGCAGCTCAGGACCTTTTCTCAGAGCACCATAGTTGTCTCTGTTTATTCTAGCTTCTCTCTGGCATTTTGCTCTGTTCTGCCTGTTCCTAGAGTCTTCTTAGTCTGGTAGCCCTGCCCACACTTCCTGTCTGCCTTTGGCCAATTAGCGCTTTTTGTTAAACCAGTGGGTGGGATAATTATTTGTGATGGAACAACATAATCCCCCTACAAGACATAGAAAGACAAATATCTTGTATTCTTTCTTATGTGCAGAATTTTAATTACAAGATACTAGGAAGAGTGATAGAACAGTGGCAAAGGTAAAAGGAGGATGGGCATGATCAATGTAATGTCTGGACCTAATGCAGCACTGAAACAGAACCTGTTAAATACAGTAATTGATATGCATTACAATAGTAAGCATACATTTTAATATATAGAAAATGCATGTGCAGAATTTTTATTGTAAAATGCTTGATTTGGAAAAGACCAGTGTTGCGTAACAGTTTCCTCCTTGATAGCAACATTCCATTCAGAAGGGAAATTTCCTGAGTAGGAAGGTAAACAATTCAAAATAGCTTCAGAAAGTCCCTGAAACTGAGTAGGTTCACTAAGTCCCTTCCTTTCAGCCAGAGTAAACAAAACAAACTGCAAAGAAGACTCTTAGACAAAGACTAAAAACCATCTGAGACCCAGACCAGATGTCTGGTAGAAATGAAATCTGATCCAGCTCCCTGTGAGAGGTTTAGCTCAACTGAGTAGCTTGGAAGGGACACTGCACGTTGAGCTGCCTGCAGGCTGTGCAGCGTACCTCAGGTCCCTAGCTTCTGTGAGTGGTAACCTATGCTGACTGAGGTGGGCCTTGATAATGCAGCTGTCATTGAGTCTGCTCCTGTAAGTAACCCCTTGCCCATATTCCTGTAAGTAATCCCAATAAAACTCACCAGTATGGTCTTTCATGGTCTCCCCATCTGGGAATAGTGGTTTCTCAACCTTACTAAATGCCGTGACCCTTTAATACAGCTTCTAATGTTGTGGTGATCCTCAACCATAAAATTGTTTTCACTGCTACTTCACAACTGTGACTTTGCTATCATTATAAATCGTGGTGTAAATACCTCTGTTATCTGGTCATTTAAGGGTCACAATCCACAGACTGAGAACCACTGGGTCGGTCGGCGGTCGTGTGTGTTTCTTCTCTCCGAGAAAAGTTTTGTCACTGCCAATTAAAGGCTGGCAGAGAAATTAGAGGGAGGAGAAAGGAAGACCCAGTAAAGAACTGTGTGGAAATACGTAGAAACAGTTACTTCCTTTGCTACCTTAAAACATGACTAAAGGGCTGGAGAGATGGCTCAGAGGTTAAGATTACTAATTATTCCTCCAGAGGACCTGGGTTCAATTCCAAACACCCACATGGCACAGTTGACAACTGTCTGCAACTTCATTCCCTAACACTCTCATGCAGGCGAAACACTGATGCACATTAAAAAATTAATGAATATAACTATTTTTTTCAAAAAAAAACTTTAAAAACTGTGAAAGGAGGCTTTAAGAACCTTAAGATATAAAATCCTGTGTCCTTTAAAAGTAGTAACTCATTTTTTTTGAAGGACTCTAGCAGGCTCAAGCATGACAAATTGCCCCTTCCCAATTGCTTCTTCCTTACTAACACTGTTACATTACGTTCCTAAAGCTAGCTACCAAAAGCTATTCCCTATTTGGCCACTTCCAAGATCCAGCAATGGAAGTATTGAAATGCTAGAACCAAAAGCTCTCTCTTAGCTACCAAAATTAACCTGTCCAATAAAAATTAAGCACCTCACCCTAACATAGGGTTTTCCCTTTTTCTTTTTAAACTGTGATTTGCCTATGTGCCACATCTGTCTCCTCTACTCAGAGGCAGTCCTTCGTCCCTCTGGGGTAAATATCTCTCCTGCCTTTCCCCTCCCCCTTGTCTTCTATCCCCTGTCATTATTTTTTATTTCTTTACCTTTGCTCCTCTGGGGCAGTAAATTTGCTTTATGCTGAGAATTTGATCTTGGGCTGTCTTATGCTTATAGAGGTCTTTTTAATTTTTTCCCACAACAAAATAAAGACTAAAATGTCTTCAAATATGGATTAAGGTATATGTCATGATCCCACTCTCCTTAGCTCAAAGTAGACGAATAAGTTTTAGTAAAACACTCCACGTTTTATCTTTGAATTTATTTATTCCAAGGACATTATATAAAAACACACCCAAAACCAACCCTTTCATCAAGCACATAGATTAAAAAATCAATTTAGAAATGAATAAAATGTAGCGCCTCGACCTTGAAATGGCCGAGTAAATGAACAGTTGAAGCAATTACTTCAGGATATGAGAGAAAAACAACAGGTGGTGTGGGAGGCCCGTGGAATACCTCCTGGATTAGGGAAGGGATGAGGGAGAGAAGCCGACCAAGGGAAGCTTCACATGTCAGACGATCTCAAACTCAGATGAGTTGGATTAGTTAACCCTGGTGGCTAGAGCTACTCCATCTTTTTTATTTTTTCTTAAAGACACTTCAGGAAAATAAGTCCATTCTTTGGAGTCGCCTGGCTTCAGTGTAGGTGGAAAATAGGCAGAAGGTTAAGCAAGAATGACCAGAGAAATGCTAGAGATTGGGGAGGCATGAGAAGCAGAGGAAAACAGTGAGCGCAGGCAGCAAATACAGTCACAGTAGAAGTCAGGCAGAGTCAAGCACTCACCCATAGTAATTCAATCCAGGCCAACTCTGCTGTTCTTTTATACAAAACGTGTTCATTCCTTCTCAATAGCAGCCACAACTTTAGTTTATTCCAGTATCAATATGAACATTAAGTGTGCCAAAATTCCTTCTAATGGGGAAGATTAAGACTCTAACCTTGACTGGACTGTTCTGAGAAAATTTACTAGCTCTGAGACTGTGAAATCAAAACAGGTCATCTACTTCCAAACTACAACTCTTTGGAAGGCATATAATAGACATTGCCATTTCAAATGGATGAGTCAGCAAAAGAGGAGCAATGGATCCTGTATGAGGCAGTAACATCAGATCTTAAGTAAGACTCTAGAATCACTCTGTGCACCTCCAATTAGGACGAAGAGTGCACAGATTGGCCTTCAGGTGATTCTGCTAGATTCAGCCAACACAGCTGCTCTCAGAAGTTAAAATCTCATGTATGCCCGCTCCCCTTGGGGGGCGTTGAACAATGTAGATAGATCTACAGCCTGGCATATTAGTTGAGACTATACCCCTGTGGCTCTGCCAGGTGTTGCTCTAGTGAAGAGTGTGTGTTACGGATCCTTCTCTCTTCAATACCCTGGGGCTGCCCTCAGCCACCTTTCAAATCCAGATGAAGACTGTCATGAGTCTATAAATCATACACTTGCATGCATGCATGCAGCCTATCCAGTGTTACCACTTGTCTCCTCTAGGGAGGTGGTTAAATAGTACCTGGGCTCCTTACCTGTGACAGCCAAGATGATTTCCTAAAATTTATAGAGTGGATGGAGCCCTGAGTCCAACCCCTGAAGCCATTCTGTTTTTCCAGAGCTCTGGACCCCAGGTGGAAAGGATAGCACCAAAGGGCTCCTAGGTGTCTTCATCATGTGGCTGTGTCTTGATGATTCTGCTTGGCTTCCTTGTATGCACAAAAACCCCTTTATCAAATGATCACTTGGCTACAACCTTCAATATTTGCTTATTTTTTAAATGGTGATGCTTCAAGTTTTTAAATGTTTGTGCTCCGCTTTAATAAAGCTATGTTTCATTTTTAAAGGACTTCCTGTTTGAATTTTTTATTGCACGCCTTATTCTGATGAGGATTCATGACAGAAGGGCATGTGATATTGTACATGCCTTTTTACAAATTAAGTCTTTTCTCTCTTCTCTATGTGCAATTCAAGAAAAACGCACAGCACCCAGAATGCTTTGTTGCTGAATATTTCTATAGTACATCTTAGTTTATTACTCCAAAGTTTTCCCTTTCACAACATTGTAGAATTTGAGCCAAATTCAGGCAAGTTCTCTGACAGATTTTACAAAATATAACTATTACTCTATCTCTTATACTTTGTTTCACATTTCTTCCCAAACCCTTATTAGAATGGCCTTTAGTACCATATTTCTGCCAAATTCCGACAAAGAACACTTAAGCATCTATAAGAAGCCTTAAGCTCTTTATGTACCTCTCCTTCTCAACCATCATTGAAACCATTTGTAATAGTTCTTTCATGAGTATGGGGAGGGGGAGCCCTGGGGGCTTCATTTACAAACTGTCCTCTGCCCACTCCCTGATTCTAAAGCCAGCCATTTACACATACATTTACTTTGTTATCCTTTGCTACTCTGGAACCAGTTTTTTGTTTTAGTCTGTATTACTATCAAAACACAATTTATATTGAGCAGGTTTGCATTTGAACTATGTACTTTGGACATCGTCCCCACAGTTCTGGAAGCTGAATGATCTAATGCAAAGGTGCTCACATCTCATGGGAACCTTATGGCATTCTTATGACATTCAGATCACTGGCTGCCATGAAATCTTCTTTCATTTTCCTAAAAGAGAAACCTCAAATATTTTTCTCATTTTATTAGTTCCTTGAAAATTTCATATGGTATATTTTATCATATTTGCCCTCCCCATTTTTTCTAGATCTACCCATCCCTCCCTACACAACTTTGTGTCCTTCTTTTTAAAACCCCGCTGAGTCTAATTTTCACTGTCCATTTTTTTGGGAACCTTTTACTGAAGTGTGGTAGATGTGTTAATAACACTGAGAAAGAAAACGTAGGCAGGCATAGCTATTCTCTCTAATACTGGACAAGATAGACTTCAAACCAAAACTAGTCTGTAAAGATAATAAGGGAAACTTCATACTCATCAAAGGAAAAATCCACTAGCAAGATATTACAGTCTTAATAATATATGCACCAAATCCAGGAGCATTCAGTTTCATAAAGGAAATGCTGCTGGATCTAAAGCCACAGATTGGTCCCAAACACAGTGATAGCTGATGATTCTGATACCACAGTCTCATTAATTAGGTAGTAAAATTGTATAAGATCATCTATTCAGTGCTTTCAGATTTTTTAGGATATTGGCTATAATAATTTTCATAAGTATCTGCATAGTGACATTACTTTCAGATTTATTATACTTCCTTCCTGATTGTCTTAATTTCATTTCCCGTTGCTTTGATAAATTACCCTGGTGAAAATAGCTTACATTCCATCATTGTGGTGAAGTCAAAGTGCCAGGAACTTGAAGCAGCTAGTCTAGTCACATGACACTGTTAAAAACAAAGAGGAATGAATTTATGCAGGCATGCTACTGCTCAGCTCACTTTCTCCACTCAAACACAATCCAGGATTAACTGCACAGAGAATGATGCCACCCATGGTGAACATGTCTTCTCATCTTAAAAAACGTAATTAAGAAAAGCCTAAAACCAATAGCTACATAGTTACAGTGGCACAAATGAATTTTCTCATATTTTCTTCTGTGTTGTTACTTTTTTAGACCAGTAGTATTTGGTTTTACCCAAGTCTCTGGGTTATCTTGTCTCTGGTTCTTGATCACCCAAGCAATGTCAGGTTTGGATTCCATCTCATGGAGTGGGCCTTGAGTCAAACCAGACATTGGTTGGATACTCCCATATCTTTGTGCCACTATTGCATTAGCGTATTTTGCAGGCAGGACAGATTGTAGATCAAAGTTTTGTGGCTTAGTTGGTGTTTACATTTCCATTTGGTAGCCTGCAGAGTATTTTCCCATACCAAAGACACTAGAATATAGGGTTAAATGTTCTATATTTGACTAGTTGTATGGGTGTTGTTTTCAACAATGGAACATTGCTGATAGTTGGGATGAACAATCTCTTGCCTTGACAATAGCCTGGTAGTTTTGGGGACTTCCCTGGAACTCCTTTGGCCAACAACTCAACTGTATGTAACACAGTTCTGGTACTGGAAGCTGGTATGTGGTGATAAGAATGGCCAGTTGGGACTCTTTCTCCCTCATTATTTGGAAACTTCATGAGGATTGCCTTTGTATAATTATGACGTTTCTACTGCATCAGGTTTACACAACACCGCTCAAATGCCCCTCAATTCTAGCAATTCTGCATTTTCTCCCAATATCCCCCCTACACCCTCTCTGTTGAGAGGCCCTGCTAGTTAAAAGTTGCAGTCCACCATTTGAGACAGCTTTCTTTAAGCTTAGCACAATATGGAGAACTCCCTTCTCCACCTGACTTCCTAATCTCTGTTGTACCTTATTTGGAGTTTGTCCCTGAACCTGGATGCCTGACTTATCTTAGGTGTAACCTTTGACACAGTTCCCTTCAAACACTCTCCCCTTGCTACAACATATGTTAATTAGACATTGTGATAGGAGTTTTATGAAAGGGATGTGCTGCCAAATGCAAGTCAAATGATGTCTCAACTGTTGTTCCCATCCTACATGTCTTCCTTACTCTAGAACAAAGCTAAGTTATAACACTGAAACTGTCTCCTGGAGGATCATTTCCATCATGTGCACAGGCCAAACAAAGCCTTGCTAGACGTCTCTACTTTTGTCCTAGTGTTATGGTGGCCAGGGGACTGTGAAGAATAAGGAGCTCACACCTTTCCACCTGATTCTCCCATACCCAGTCCACCCATAAAATCTGTTCTATTGTCTTCTTGTAAGGAGACCTATGAGTCCTCACTAGTACCATCATCTGTCCTAATCTCTCTGGCTCTACTGTTTGTAGTTTGGTTATTATTTATCTAATGTCTAATATTTACATATAAGTGAATAAACATTTTATTTATTTTTTTAGATCTGGGTTTCATCTCTGGATGATTTTTTTTTCTGGTTCCTTCCATTTGCTTGTATTTTATGATGTCTTTATTTTCATAGCTGAGTAATACTCCATTCTGTAAATGTAAATTTTTTAACCATTCTTTCTCAAATTTCTATATTCATTGTGTATTGCTGGTATGTATGTGTGTGAGGCTGTCAGAAGCCCTAGGACTGGAGATAGACAGGGATGAGCTGCCATGTGGATACTGAGAATTGAAACTGAGCATCTTGGAAGAGCAACCAATGCTCTTAACTGCTGAGCCATCTCTCCAGCCCCATCCGTTATCCATTCTTCTGTTGAGTGACTTGTAGGTTGGTTCCATTTTCTGACTTTTATGACTAAGGCCACAATAAACAAGTTTGAGTGAATATCCTTGTGGTAGGATAAAACATCTTCTGGGCATATGCCTAGGAGAGGCATATGTTGTAATATGAGTGAGAGTGTAACTACCTCACAGACGGCATTCCATCCCTGTGTGTAGTAGGATTCAGCACCTTCCTGACCTAAGGGCATGGCCTCTGGACCAGCACAGGTTTGGGGTTTACCTATGATCTTCAAGGCTGTAGCCTTAAGGCGTGGTTTCCTTGTGCGGTCTCCGAGAACAACATTCTGCTTCCCCACCACCGGGAAAGAAGATCCATTCCATTTATCTAGACGAGTGAATAGCTACAGCATCCTTTCCAGTATATATCATAAATTGCTTTGAATAAATATTGACCTAATAATACATCCTCTTGTGATAATTAATGGGGCTTATTAATTGGGCCATACTTCTGCAAGTAGGCATGCCATACAGGCAATGGCCATTGTGGATGTGGGAGCCACAGAGACACTCAGGCTACACTCATGTGGAGTCTTTATTAGAATAAAGGGGAGAAGGATAGGGGTGGGGGGTGGAGGGTGGGGGGGGTGGTGGTGCAGGTTTTTCCATTCCCAGGGCTGCTTCCTGTGGATTTTGGATGAAGTAGGGGGATCAGGATCACACACAGAGGGAGGAGTGAGTGAAGAGGCATTCAGTTAGCTGTCATCCTGAAGAGCTCAAGCATCTGTTCTTTGGGGAAGCTGAGAAGGCAGATTGTTAGGAGAAAAAAAAAAACAAAAAAAAACAAAAAACCAGTGGTCCTATTAACAAGGATAGCCATGGAAAAAGTGATAACTACCAGACAGAGTAGAATGGAAAGGTGTCCTGACTGTTCATTCAGAAGAGGCACAAGTGAATGAAAGAGACAGAAGAGCAGACATGCCCTTTATTGGGACATCCTGGAAAACCAGGTTCCAGTGGCTGGGTGGGTTTGCACTTGAGTCTGGAGAGGTGGTAGCAGCAGTGAAGTCTCAAGAGCTTGTGGCACACCAGATTGAGGGATGGTGTGTTCTAGGAGTATTAGAGCCATCACATCTTCTGTTTCTCTGTTGTCTGACAGGAAGGTTGGGCCTGTGCAGGAACCTGAAAATGTCTGTAAAACAGCTGAAACAGATTTACATTTTGGTATGTCATAGGAAAAGCTATGGCTTTAGGTTAAAAGGTATGAACATTTTTCTGTGCAGGTCCTAGTTTCAGCCAAAGAAACATATCTTTAAATTTATAATCAAAAGAAATTTACTGAAAAGAAGTGGTTCAGTGTAGTAAAAGGAGCGATAATTTCTAATGTTAACTTCTGGTAGCAAGGTGATCTGTGTCTATACGTACTTAGTATTAACTCTAAGAGAATGAGTCTTGGTAGCTGCTGTTGAGTTGATAAAGCCTGGTCTCAAATGGCATCAGAGACCTGAAAAGGATAAGTTATACCTGGGAGAGCAATTGAAAGTGACAGAGATGTATCTGCTGGCCATCTGGGAATCCGTTCCTTAAGGGTGACTGAGGGCAGAGGTCTCAGGAAAACAATACCAGTCTTTGGCTGCCAGGCCTCAGAATATCCGACAGTTGTTGGGTAAGAACTAATGGAGAGAACCAGTATACCTTGTCAAGGCAAGAGTGAGGCAATCGATTATCCAGGGCCCTGTTGTCCACTATCTGAAGGAGGCCTTGGCAGCAGTTGAAGTGGAAGGCAGCTTAGTACAATGATGACGTTGCCAGTGGAAGCTGGAAGACAATGTCCTCCAATAAGGTGAGGACAGACTATTTAAATGATTACACTGTTATGTAATCCTATGCCAAAAAAATAGACATCTGGGAAATTTGCCTCACTTACATATGATTGTTTCCTACAGCTACTCACAACACATGTAAGTTTGTTAGAGTTCTGTAATTTAGTATAAAAGTGGGGAAGTACAGTATTTGCCACACTCAAGAGATAAAAGAATTTTGAAAGACTGACAGTATGTTTGAATATACCTTAAACCAAAAACCAAAGAAAGAAACTATGACTGTGGGGCAAAAATTCAATTTTTTGTTTGCCCAGTACTTATTAACAGGTAGTCCTAATTTAGTTTTCATTGAAAAAATATTCGTGAGATTTAAAGACCTTTTCGAACATATTCAGTTAAATGAATTTATATTTAATCATGTCTTTCAACATGTAATAATTTCCATGTCCTAATATTTGTTCATTTTAAGTCATTCAAATTAAAACTTTATGTCAAGAGTTGGGTGGTAGCATGTTCCAGTAACCGCAGCATTCAGGAGGCTGATGTAGAAAAATTGCCAAGAGTTTCATTTTACATACTTAATTCTAGGTAAACCTGGGAAACTTAGTGAGAGCCTATTCCAAAATGTGTGAAGAGAAGTAAGAAAAGAACAAGGAGAAAGATGAGAAAGAGGACGAGAATGATAATTTAAATAACATGGAGTTGAATATAATTTCCTCTGAGGTAAAACCTTCCATCTCGGGAAGCTGTTAATAAGCAAGATGGTCTAAGAAGGAGAGAAACATCTCACCTTGCAGGGAAGCTCAGTCATACTCAGGAAGTAAACAACTCAGAAGCTTCTGGATATCCCTGAAACTGACTGGATTCACTAGGCTCCTCCTTCTCTAGCTTAATATATCATTTGGGTTTTATTGCTGTGAAGAGACGCCATGACCATGGCAGCTTTTATAAAGAAAACCATTTCATTGGGACTGGTTTACAGGTTTAAATGTTTACTCCACTACCATCATGGCAGGAAACATGGAAGTATACAAGCAGACATGGTAGAAATAGCTGGAGTTCTGGAAGAGTAGCCGAGAGTTCTGTATCTAGATCATCTGGCAATAAGAAGAGAGTGACACTGGGCCTGACTTGAGCATTTAAAATAACTGCTTAAAGAGGCTAAAACCATCTAAACCACATGGGAAGGCAGAGGCCCACTGAGCTACAGCTCAGAAAAGAGGCTCAGACCAACTGAGATGCCTTGAAGAGACACTCCAACCTGCTGCATATAGTGCAGTGAGTTCTGCTTTCTGGCTTTCATGAGTTCTCCCCATGTTGGAGTAGAACTCTTGGCAACATGGCTGTCTTTAAATCATTTCTGCTCCTGTAAGTAACCCCTGATTCATATTCCTGTAAGTAACCCTAATAAACTTATGTGATCACCAAGTTGGACTTTTGTAGTATCTTGACATTGAACTATCATCAGTTCCTTATCTTTAGTGGATGATGAGGTTTCTTGGTCCCCGGTGGCCAGAGGTCCAGACCCACAGACCTGCAGCCCCAGACCCCTTAGCCACCCCACAGCTGATCAGACCCCCAGAAATGATTCAGATGCTTATATTAACTTCATGCTGTTTGGTCTATGGCTCAGGCACATTGCTAGCTTGTTTTTACATCTTAACTCAACCCATTCTCATTAATCTGTCTGCCACATGGCCCGTGGCTTACCTGTATTCCTTACATGCTTCTTCTTGGGCAGCTGACTCAGTCTGTCTCTGACTCTACCCTGTTTCTCCTACCTATGCTGTGATTTCCCCTCCTACTTTTTCTATGGTGCCTTGGTGCCTGTCATGGGCCAAAACAGCTCCTTTATTTAAAGATTGATATTCACAGCACACAGAAAGACATTCCCACATCTATCCCCCTTTCTGTCTAATAAAAAAGGTTTCCATTTTAACATAGCAAAATTAAAGATAACAAAATAGTCATCAAGCAGAAATTATAGTTACAATACTGAATCTATTTGTATTTAGCAAAATTAAAGAAAATAATTTATCATTTACCTTATCCTTATGAATCTAAAGTTTCATATCCAATATACCTTCCAAATAATTAAGAAAAACTACACCTATAACTATCTAATCTTCAACTATATCAAAGACCACAGAAGGATATAGTTACCTTAGTATACTGGAAGTGCAAGCAACTTCCAAAATCTAGAAATGACAGAGATGACACCTCTCTGCCTGGACAGCCACCCAAAGTTTCTTTATAAAGTTGAGACATCCATTTTCAGCCTACAGGCCCAGAGTCTCTTTTCATTTCAGTGAAGCAGGAAATCTGCTCTGCCCATTCTGGTATAATTCATCAGTTGCTTCTCCTCGAGTCCTGAAGAATGTCTGACAGTTTTCTCTGCAAAGCAGGAAACTAAATGACCATCTCAGCTTGTTCTACCAAAGTTCAGAGGTCACCTTCCTATGGAAACTGCATGCCCAGTTTAAACAGCATGCTGTCAAGCATTAAATATAAGAACAGGTTCATGTCCAGTGGCTAACCGATACCACAAAGAAACTAATCTCCATATAGAGTGTCTTCGATGCCCATTTTTCTCTTGAAATAAATTGGTGCTGCCAAGAGCAGACCTGTCTCACTGTCCAGAAAAGTCTAAATTCCTAAAACATTTTAAATGCCATATTCTGTAGGTCTTAGAAATGTTTGAAGATTACCTATCTAATTGAATTATATCTTTGTATACCTAAAAATATAACTAACATGCATTTCTTAATTATACATTACAATTTTAAATCAGTTACATAAAACATAGTATCTAAAACAAGAGTAGAACAATACATACAGCATAAGAGAACTGACCTTAAATTTGTATCAATAAACCAATATCCATATCAGTGTAAAACATTTTGACATTAACAGCTGATTTCCTGAGCTAAGTAAATTCAATAATCTAATTTTTAAAAAATCATTCATATACCATATCCCCATTTTCTTCTTAGAAAGAGATTAACTATGATCATTAACCATTTATAATGAAAACAAACATTTAGAAACAATATTTTGGGAATTTGGGCGTAGTTTTCCATTACTACTTCCTGCTGATTATGGGGCATTGAAAATCTCATGGGTTCTTGAGACTGGATCATCTTATTCTGTAGTCTTGAAGCTGGTATGACCATCTGTTCCCATCAGAGAATTTTCAGGTGGTTTTGGTTGATGAAACCATATTTGCCTGGAAGCGATCCACAGGTTCTCATCTTCTGTGGAAACAAAAGCAGAACTCTTCCAAAGCAGTAAATCTTAGATACAAATTTCAGTCAAGATATCTTTAAAATACATATTCTTGCTTAACTTAGCAGCTTTTGCAATCCATTGTCTTTCTGCAGTTAGCCAATTAACAGTTAAAAAATTAAAATAAAACACAATAATAATCAAAATCCAGATTTTGTGTCTATTTTCCATTTTAAGTAGGTTATTATATTTTTATTACTCTATTTCTCTTTTTAAAGATTTTCTCTACCTTCTCTCTTTTCTCTCTGAAGACTATGTACCTTTTACACACATTGTAACCCGTTTACAGGGTTTTTTTTTTTTCATCTGAATCTGTTTTCTTGTGAATCCTTAATCATCTTCCAATCTCAAGAGCTTTTACAATCCTCACACTCACCAAACAATTAGAAGAATGGCCCTAGCTTCTGGGATTTACACTTTCAGAGGTATCCAATCTTTGATAGCTCTTGCAGGCGCTCATGTCTTCAATAAGACTCAATAAATTGCAACAAATCTCTTGAGTCTTGAGAAAATTTGGCTCGAAGTTAAATCTTAACCTTAATTTTCAAAGAAAACCTAAAATGAATGCCTGAGCACAGTATCTCTTACACAAACACCATGTTTCCTACTAGGCATGTCAGAAACGTGTTGTGTGACCTTGTTCCTGAGAAGCCTGAGAAAGTTTAAAAGAGGGTTTTAACACAGAAACTGAGCCAAAGCAGCTTTCAAATTGTGTATCTGAAGTGAGTCATTGTACAGAGAAAGCATGGCATCCAGGCCACGTTCAAAATGGCACTGGCAGACTGGTGGCAGGCAGTGTAAGCCAGTTCCTGAAGTCTCACAGAAGACTCAGTAGCATGTGATTGATTTAAGATTTCTGTCTATTTTGAACAAAAAGGAAACAAACACGTTTTCTTAGTAGCAATGTTTTCTTGAGTCTGCTCCTTTTTCTGGTGGCAAACAGAGATGTGAACCCTTTAAGAGAACTTACTGATTCAGCTTTATCTGCAAACACCATGTGGCTCTTTAAGAGAGTGTGAGTGACCTTCTAGCATCAGTGTTTTTTTCTAAAACGTGAACACTGGAACTAAGAAAAGTATGTGAAAAACAATTTTAAGTTGAAATAGGAACCAATCATGAAAAAATTAACTAGTGAAAGTGCTTCTTTTCTTGTTAAAAAGTATTTGTATTATTAAGACAGTATTTTAATTCGTTTATTATTCCACTTGTCTTTCGATGACTGAAAAGACTTCTTTCAGGTTTTTTTAACTTTATTTTTATTGCAAAAGCATTGTTCCTTCCTGTTTGTTTTTTATTCTGCATCTCTAATTTGAGAAAATATGTGTCTTTTCTTCCATTCTTGAGTGGACAATTCACTAGGTATTTAATGTCTCTCTAGGCATCTGTAGATTTAACCTAAGTAAATTTGACATTTACAGTTATTGTAATTAATTCTTCTTTAAGGATTTCACTGAGAATATGACCTCAGCTTTTGCTAAGGATATGGTCATTGACTGTCCCTCACAAATAATGGCACAGTTTGAAGTTTTCTGAGGTTACACATATATAACCATCTTTTGTCAAAGCTCTTTGCTGACATATAGTTACTAGGCAAACATGACATATAGAAGTTCATATTTGTTTAAAAGAAAGCTTTTTTATAAAAATTAAAAGGATTGCTATCAGATGAGTCCCACCAATTAGATAGCATGTCACCAAACACCCTCTTAAAACCATTTATGAATACATGTTTCCCTCTGCAAGGTCCTATAGAGAATGACTGACTGCTATCAGGGAGTTTAGCATCAGGATAACATAGAGATGCATAAGAGATAATGAGAGATCTAAATTTACATGTTTTAAATAGAGATTTAAGTGGCATCTTGTAAACATGGAGTGAACTATGCATTCTGATTGAACTGTGCTTTTAACTGATCTTTAGCCTAGCAGCAAAAACACTAGACAAATAATATGATAGGCGTTGTGTTGCCTTGCCCTGACCTCTGCCACTCCATCTCTTATGTCTTGTTGATGAGCCCTAGAAGCTTTTAGTGCATCGGCCAACAGTTAACATAACCATCTTCTCAAAGAAAATCATGGATGTTGATGTTTGCAGGTTTCTTGTCCTCAATGGCCAATCGTTAATTGGATGTGTTCTAGCAGCCTGCTCCTTTTTCCTCATGCTTAGGCATTCTGAAACAATCTCATTTCTTCCTGCATCATGCTGGCTTTAGACTGTTCTAAAACCACATTCCACTACAATTTCTCTATTTTAGTTTTTTCTACCGTCTTCCTCAGATTTTTCTATGACAAGACACCAGCCATACTGTATGGGATGATAGGGCTCTGTGGAATAGAGTCAAAGATACATTTCTGGTACCTGGAAGTGAGCTAGAGTCTTGGAACAGGTTGCAGAATGTAGAACTGCATGGGGTAATATATCACTGCAGGGGCATGTTAATGTGAGACAGAATCACATGCCCTGGCAAGAACCAGAATGCCCCTCTGAGATGTCTTGTAGGAACATGAGAAAGTGTTAGCTCCTAGTAAGAGAACATAGTTCAAGATCTGCACTAGCAGAGATTTGGAAAGGATTAAAGTACAGTGCAGCAGGTAATTAGAAGAATCTATTATGAAAGTTCTGTAAACAATTGATTGTGTTTCTCTGTAGGACCTGGAAACAGTCCCCTCTCTTGGTAAACCCAGTTTCACCTCTGCCAACAAGAAAAGAGGGAGCATATTTTAAAGATAGCAGACCTTGCCTGGTGGGCAAATCTTTCCAGAACACATTTCAAAGAGAAGTTTGATGAATGTTACCAGACCAAGCTTCTAAAAACAATATGGGTCAGATTTCATTTTTTAAAAAAAGTATATGGGAAATGAATAGAAAAAAATATCAGAAGAAATTTAATACTTTCCAAAAAATCAGTGAGAGTAAAAAATAATTTAGCATATCTTCTCTCTCTCTCAAAAAAAAAAAAAAAAAAAAAAAAAAAAAAAAAAAAAGGCAGCAGAGTGCCTACATGGAAGTACAGACACTGCCAATGGAGCAGAGGTACAGCCAGAGCAGTCACAGACTCAAGGATCCGTGCTTTTGTCTCTGTGTGACAGAAAGGGAATTTGGAGTCACTGACACATGGTATGTTAAGAAGGAACATAATGCTGGCCCCAGAGAAAGGTGCTTTGTAGGCATGAAAAGCATAGCCCCCCTCCTAACATCTGTCACCTTTGCTTATGCCCAAAATGTGGTTACTGTTGCTTTTCTCAAGATGTATTTTAGACTTTCATTTTCAGAAAGATCTCACACACACATCGCCCATCAATCCTTTTGCAACATTTGCTGAGACATATGGGTAGAGCAGTGAACAACAGAATATCATTGGCGAAGAGAAAAAAAGAACAGAGCCAAGATCAGTTCTCATCAGTTAACCCAGAGTTCCCCTGGGATGGAGTCATAGGAGCAAGGAAGTTTGCAAAACAGAGGAAACACAAAATTCTTGAAATAGACTCTCAACTGCTGCCATATCTGTGTTTAAACATAAAAGAGAACAGCACAGCACCAAGCACTCCTCACTGAGCACACACCAGCATCTCTGCCCCCCAACACCACCATGCTTTACATGCATTTACTTCTCACAAGACCTCTCATGCTAATAATTTCTATTTCCAAATATGGGGCTTCCCATGTTCAAAAGGCACTGAGGAAGGCTGGATGAACTTGTCTCTATGAGATATGGATTTGTCACCTGAAGGAATGATTGTCTTTATTAATCAGCTCTCTTCTAAGCTGGCACTTACCTTTCTCCACTCACCAATGTCAGCATAATAGGATCATAAATGTTAGGACAGGAAGCCCCAAAGACACACAGCATCTCGGGGTGGTTAGTGATTAATAGTATCCTCTCTAAATTTATTCTGTTTTTCTCCTTCAGAAATTCATCTGCATAACTATTGTCTTGGGTAAAGGCCAAAACTATTATCCTTGCATATCCTTTGGCATAGCTGACCAGACACAAATTTTCTAGTAACAGAGGTGGTATTGGTGCCAGAACACTTTCAAATATCTATTGTTTCTTACAGAATGGACTTTCCTTGTTGTCTCATTTTCTGAAATATTAACATGGTCCAGAGAAGCTCAAAACTAAGACTTTTCTTTTGCCTAGTAGAAAAAACTGAATAGCCAAGGAGGAGGAGGAGGAGGAAGAGGAGGAGGAGGAGGCAGCCTTCATTGCCCACTAGTTCAAATCAGTTCACAGTACCTAAGAAAATACTGTTTTACTACAAAGCCTCACCCATGTGAAAATGAAAATAAAATCTAAAACCCATACAGCATAAAACTCTACAAATCTAGAGGGTTAATTCTGTTCTGAAACTAGCAATTTCTCATGGGACTTAAGGTCAATCTATCCTTGGATGCTTTGGTTTAATGAAACAGACAGAAAACCAGGAGGTCTCATGATTGGAAGGCTTGATCAAAGCTCCGGGTAGACATATGTCAGAAGTCAGCAACTCTATAGAGAACTGTAATATCCAAGCAAGAGTCTGGGAAGGTGTGTATTGCAGAAAGCTGGCACAAAGGAAGGGCCTTCCTCCTCAGAATTCACAGTCAGCGCCTCTGAGACATGGTTACTGGTGACTTGTGGCTGGAGTCCACTTTTGTGTGAGACCACAGTATCCTAAGTTTAAAATCAGATTGGCTGTTCCTCCAGTACATGGTGGGATAAAAAGTCATTTCTCTATGAAAAGAAGCATTTCACTTTAGGCCACTAAAGGCTAAATTCCACCAAATGAGAATTGATGAGGAGCCTAGAGGTAGAGATTTTAGCATTGCGCTGTGTGTGAGCCAGTGATTTGGGCCTTGAATTTCTATAGCATAAGAAAGGGAAAGGGATCCAGATTCCACAGAAGGACCCTTTAGTGAAAGGAGAGGCTGAACAAAAATCTGCCTACACAAGACAAAACCTCACAAGGAAAAAAAAGATTTATTATGTTTCAAGAGAATGTGATACTAGCAGTTTTAGAAATGTTTGAACTATAGACAGGCTCACATTGAGAGTGAAATTGACATGTAGCTTATTTACATGGTCATGAAAGTCTTAGTCAAAAAGAAATAGAGTTGGAATGGCTTAGCTGGGAAGGGGTGCTTGCCACTGAGTCTGATGACCTGAGTTCAACCCCAGGGCCCATACAAGACAGACAGAAGCAACTACTGCAGTCGTTCCTGACTTTCACATGTAGGCCTTATACATGTGCAGTGTATACACACACACACATACACGCACAAACACACACATGAACACACACACACATGCGTGCACAAACACACACACCACACACACACCACACATACACACACCACACCACACACAAACACACACACACACACAAAAACACCCATACCATACACATACCACACACACACCACACACACATACACGCACAAACACACACATGCATGCACAAACACACACATGAACGCACACATACATGCGCACACACATGTATGAACACACACACCACACACACACCACATATACACTCACCACATCACATACAAACACACACACAAAAACACCCACACCACACACATACAACACACACACCACACACACACACCATACACATACACACACACACGAACACAAACACATACACGAACACACGCATGCACACACACACACACAAAACACCCACACCACACACCACACACACCACACACGCACACTCACCACACCCCACACACACACACCACACCACACATGCACAGATATACACTGTAAAAAAAAAAAAGGAAAAACTTACAAAAACAATAAAAGGATAAGCAGACTGAATTCAAAACATGTTTAAAATATCTGCAAACAACTCTGTGTTATCTACAAATAAATAGATATGAACTCTCGTACCTGGATAGGACATTAACTGCAATCAAAGTAAAGACAACTTTTAGTAAGAATACAGCAACCGAGTTACTAAGAAGAAAAAATACTGAATCCATTGTTCCTACACCAGGATAAAGGGAAATAGGTCATATATCTAAGTATCAGCAACAATTCTAATATACATGTAATATATATGTATATATAATATTGAATCTAACATACATTATACCATGATAATATGCAAATGGCTAAGAATGAATAGCAATTTTAATGTACAATGTATATCTTTTGCACAGATTTATATCTGTTCCCGGATTTCACTAACAACTGGTTTGATAAGTAAAGCATGGATACAGCATTAATGTTTATCAGATATCACATCTTTATAACAATTATATGATATAATTTATAAACCACTGCAAATGAACAGCTTTGAAGCATAGTAGACGTACAAGTTACACTCCCACCAACAAAGGATGAGTTTCCCTTACTCGACACCCTTGCTACCACAAACTATGCCCTGTGTTATTGATCTCAGCCATTCTGACAGGTGTAAGATGACATCCCAAAGTAGTGTGATTTGCATTTCCCTGATGACTAAGGATGTTGTACATTTCTTTAAGTGTTTCTCAGCCATTTAAAAATTCTCTTTTGAAAATTCTTAATTAGCTCTATACCCACTTTCAAATTGGGTTATTTGCTTTCTTGATATGTAGGTTTTTGAGTTCTTAATATATTATTGATATTAGATGTATAGTTTGTAAAATTCTTTTTCCTATTCTGTAGGCTGCTGCATTGTCTGAATGACTATGTCCATTTCTGTGCAGAAGTTCTTCATGAGGTCCAATTTACTAACTGTTAATCTTAGTCCCTGTGTTAACTGTGGCTGGTTCTGGCTAATAAATCAGCAGCCTTTCTTCTGCTGCCCAGGGATGGTACTGCCTGCTGTGGGTTGAGCCCTGCTATGTGAACTATGATAATAACATCCTTTATAGATGTGTTGACATAACAATCTACTCTCAGATGACTCTGTATTGAATCAAGTTCACAGTTAAAGCTAAGAAATATCATCATTAATATTTTGTAGATTTTTTTACTGCTCAAAGTAAATTATATCTTTTTGTCTGTTACTTTGTTTTGAGATAAACTTTGTTCTATTGCTTGGTTTTGAACTTGAGAACTTTCTGTCTCAGCCTCCCCAGCTTTAGGATTATAAGAATGCACTACTGCACCAGACTAAAAATATTGAGTTTTAATGATCACTTCTCTATGATTTAAACAAAACCTCCAATTAATTCGAAAATGTTAGAGACAGTTACTGGCCTCTGTTCTAAAGAAGATTTGAGGGGATAAAAAATTCAAATAAAATCCTACCAAGATCTCAATCTCTGGAACTACCCAAAATATGTGAAAGAATTAAGACAACCTTTCCCACAGGTCTACAATAAGTGAATCTACACAGAATATAATCCTCATAAAGATACAAAAAGCAGGCATTGGTTGCTTGTTAGTATTTTGAATAATTATCCACACAAACCTCAAAAAGATTCATGCTTAAATGTTTCAGTGCTCACCCCATCATTACTCATAATACCCTCATCTGGCAAGGAAATTTTCCATTCTAATACAAGCCTCCCGCCTTCTCTCTACTTACAACTGTAATTTGTGAGCATTAGAATTGCTAAACCTGAAAATTAGCAGTTATAGACAATTCCCACAGTAGGAGAAAATCCCTCGGCATGTCTACAGACTTCTAGATGCTTTTGAAGTAAATCGCCTTTATTATGCCTTCCTGAATTTCATAAAGTCTATTGTCCTTGCTTCAAGCTTTTGCAGGTGAGAAGCCTCCTTGAAATTTTGTGCAATGGGCTCCTGAGAGGGAATGAAGATGGATGAGCTGGCATACGGCACAGGAAACCATAGTAAGCCATAAGTAGCAGATTTTTTTCATTATTAGAAAGAGAATTATTAAAATTCATAAGAAACTCCTGAAAGAGCCAACACTTAAGACACCCTCACTCCTCCTTCCTACATCTTTGCTGCTCTGTATAATCCTCCCTCTTCTTTCTATCTTTTTATATAGCTAAGACTATTCTCCCTCCCTTCCCTCCTCCCAGTTCCTCCCAGTCCTCCCTCAGTCTCCCAACCCCATCCTCCCATCCATTCACCAAGAAGGGCAAGGAGTCCCAAGGTGGGTCAAGTCAGTCTGGTGTGTCCAGTTGAGGTAGGTCTGAGTCCCTCATCCCAGCATTAAGGCTGAGTGTTAGGTGTTTCTCTCTAGGCTCCGAAGTATCAGGAACATAGTCTGATCCTCCTGCAAGAGGCTCCACAAACTTCCCACAGTGTTTGAAGTTGTCTACTTTTATGTGGTTTAGTTCTTTTCCATGAAGGTTCATCAGTGATTATTTCAGAGTCAGTGAGCTCCCACTAGCTCCAGTCAGCCATCTCTGTGGGTCTCTTCCTCATGATCCTGATCCCCTTGCTCATATAGACTCTCCTCTCTCTCTTTAACTGGACTGGGAGCTTGACCTGGTGCTTAGCTATTGATTTCTGCTGCTGCCTCTAACCATTGCTGGATGAAGGTTCTATAATGGCAACTAGGGTGACCATTCATTTGATTGTAGGGGAAGTCCTGTTTAGGCACCCTCTCTACTATTGCTTGGAGTCTTAGCCAGGGACATCTTGTGGGTTCTTGGAGGTTTCTTTACCACCAGGTTTCTTTTTAATTCTAGTGGCTGACTCTGTCAAGACATCCATTTCTTTGTTCTTCCTCTCACTAAACCTTCTCCATCTTTCATGATTTGTACCCACCTTCCCTTGCTTGCTCCCCATAATGCTCCCAGTTTACTCAGGAGTTCTTTTCTTTTTCCCCTTCCCAGGGAAATTTCAGAATGTCTCTCTTAAGTTTCTCCTGTTACCTAGCTGTTTGGGGGTTGTGCTTTGAAGCTTGGATATTCTTTGTTTTGTCTCTAAAATTACTTATGAGCAAGTACATATCATGCATATATTTTTGGGCCTGTGTTAGCCTCACTCAGGAGGATACTCTATAAATCCACCCATTTGCCTATAAATTTTAGGATGTCATTTTTTAAGTGCTGACCAGTACTCCATTGTGTAAATGTACCACGGTTTGTTAATCCATTCTTCAGTAGAGGGGAATCTAGGCTGTTTCCAGGTTCTAGGTATTACAAATAATACTTCTATGAACATAGTTCATCTAATGCCCTTGGGATAAGAATATACAACCTTTGGGTATATGCCCAATTGTGGTATTGCTGGATCATTGGAGAGATTGATTCTCAGTTTTCTGGGGAAGCACCATACTGATTTCCAAAGTACTGAACAAATTTACACCTCCCACTAGCAATGGAGGAGTGTTCCCCTTGTTCCACATCCCCTCTAGCACAGGCTGTCATCTATGTTTTTATCTTAGCCATTCTGACAGGTATAAGATGGTATCTCAGAGTTGTTTTGATTTGCATTTCTCTGATGGCTAACGATAAAGAGCAATTTTTAAATGCCTTTCAGCCATTTGCAATTCTTCTGTTGAGAATTTGCTGTTTATCTCTGAACCACGTCTTTAATTGGATTATTTGGATTTTTGGCCTCTCGTTTCTTGAGTTATCTGTAGATTTTAGAGATCAGTCCTCTGTCCCATGTAGGGTTGGTGAAGATCTTTTTCCATTCTGCAGGCTGTTGTTTATGCTATTGACGTGACCTTTGCCTTACAAAAGCTTCTCTGTTTCAAGAGGTTCCATTTATTAATTGTTGTTCTTAGTGTCTGTGCTACTGGTGTTATATTTAGGAAGTGGTCACCTGTGCCAATGCATTCAAGGGTATTTCCCACATATTTTTCTGTCAAGTTCAGTATAATTGAGTTTATGTTGAGGTCTTTGATCCACTTGGATTTGAGTATTTTGCAGGGTGATAGATATGAATCTATTTGCATTCTTCTACATGCTACTATCCAATTATGAAAGCACCATTTGTTGAAGATACTATCTTTTTCCATTGAATATTTTTGGCCTCTTTGTCAGAAATCAGGTGTTCATAGGTGTGTGGATTAAGAGTGGGGTCTTTGATTTGATTCCATTGATCCATAAGTCTATTTTAATGCCTGTACCAAGCTGTTTTTATTACTGTAGCTCTATAGTATAGCTTGAAGTCAGGAATGATGATGCCTCCTGAAGTTTTATTATTGAACAGGACTTTTTTGGCAATCCTGAGTTTATTTTTATTCCATACAATGTTGAGTACTGTTCTTTAAATATCTGTAAAGAATTGTGTTGGGATTTTGATGGGGATCATGTTAAATCTGTAGATTGCTAAGATTGCCAATTTTTACTATGTTGATTATACCTATCCAGAAGCATGGGAAATCTTTCCATTTTTTGATATCTTCTTCAACTTCTTTCCAGTGATTTTACGTTTTTGTCATACAGGTTTGTCACTTCTGTGGGTTAGAGTTACCCCAAGCTATTTAATACTATTTGCAGATATTATAAAGGGTGATGTTTCCCTGATTTCCTTTTAGGCCTCTTTATCATTTGTGTAAAGGAGGGCTAGTAATTTTTTTAAGTTAATCTTGTACCCTGCTACATTGCTAAAGGTGTTTATCAGCTGTAGGAGTTCTCTGGTAGAATTTTGGGAGTCACATATGTATATGATCATATCATCTGCAAATAGAGATACTTTGACTTCTTCCTTTCCAATTTGTACCCCATTCATCTCTTGTTCTCTTATTGATTTAGCTGCAACTTTGAGAACTATATTGAATAGATAAGGGGAGAGAGAACCACCTTGTCTTGTTCCTGATTTTAGTGGGATTGCTTTTAGTTTCTCTCCGTTTAGTTTGATGTTGGCTGTGGGCTTGCTGTATATTGCCTTTATTATGTTTTCCCTGTATTCCCGATCTCTCCAGGATTTTTATCATGAAGGAGTTGGATTTTGTCAGAGGCTTTTTCAGCATCTAACGAAATGACCATGTGATTTTTTTTCTTTCATGTTGTTTATATGACGGATGACACTGACAGCTTTTCATACATTGAACCATCCTTGCATCTCTGGGATGAAGCCTACTTGATTGCGGTGGATGATTTTTTGGTATGTTATTAAATTTGGTTTGCCAGTATTTTATTGAGCATTTTTGCATCAATGTTCATGAGGTAAGCTTCAAGGTTTAGACCCACAGACCCACAGACCCACAGAGACACACAGATGCTTTCAACAGTTTTAGGCTGATCAGCCTCAGGCCCAGGCATATCACTTGCTAGCTCTCTACCCTTCATCTAACCCATGACTCTTATGTTGTTCAGCCATACGGCTCGGTACCTTTTCTTAGAGCAGCATAGTTGTCCTCTACTTCTTCCGGCTTCTCTCTGGCATTCTCTCTGGAATTCTGCTCTGTGCTTCCTGTTCTCAGAGTCTTCTTAGTTTGGTAGCCCCGCCCACAGTTCCTGCCTGCCTTTGGCCAATCAGCACTTTTTATTAAATCAGTGGGTGGGACAATTATTTACAATGTAACAGCATAATCTCCCACATTAGTTCTTTGAATGCCTGGTAGAATTCTGCACTAAAACCATCTGGCCCTGGGCTTTTTGTGCTTCAGAAACTTAATAGTGGCTTTAATTTTCTTGGGTTTATAGATCTATTTAGGTCATTTATCTGATCTTGATCTTTAATTTTGGTAAGTGATACCTGCCTAGAAAGCTGTCCGTTTCTTTTAAGTTTTCTAATTTAGTGGAGTATAGGTTTTTGAAGTATGACCTAGTAATTCTCTGGATTTCCTGGGTGTCTGCAAAAATGGAAAGGGAGAATTAACAACAGATACTTCTGATTCTGTTAATTTGGACTCTCTGTTTCTCTCTCTCTCTCTCTCTCTCTCTCTCTCTCTCTCTCTCTCTCTCTCTCTCTCTCTCTCTCTCCTTTTTAGTTAGTTTGGATAAGTGTTTGTCTATCTTGTTGATTTTCCACAAAGAACCAATTCTTTGATTCATTGACTTTTTTATATTGTTCTTTTTGTTTCAATTATATTGATTTCAACCATACATTTAATTATTTCCTGTTGTCTACTCCTTCTAGGTGAGTTTGATTCTAATTGCTCTGGAGCTTTCAACAGCATTGTTAAGTCTCTTGTGTGAGATTTCTCTAGGTTTTTCATATAGGCATCTAGATCTATGAACTTTCCTCTTAGCACTGTTTTTATTGTGTCCTATAAGCTTGGGAATGTTGTGAATTTATTTTCATTGAATTCTAGGAAGTCTTTGATTTCTTTCTTTGCTTCTTCCTTAACCAAGAGGTGATTCAATTGAGAGATGTTCAGTTTCCATGAATTTGTACGCTTTCTGTGATTTCTGTTGTTATTAAACTCTAATTTTAGTCCATGGTAGTCTTATAGGAAACAAGGAGTTATTCACATTCTTTGTATCTGTTAATATTGCTTTATGACTGAGTATGTGGCCAAATTTAAAGAAAGTTCCATGGGGAGCTGATAAAAAGATATATGCTTTTGCTTTTGGGTAGAAAGTTCTGTATATATCTATTAAGACCTTTTGAGACATAACATCTGTTAGATCCCTTATAACATGATAAGTTTCTGTCTGATAGACCTATCCAGTACTGACAGTGGGATATTGAAGTCTCCCATTATTAATGTATGGGGTTTTATATAAGATTTAAGCTTTAGTAATATTTTTTTACATATGTAGGTGCCCTTGTATTGGGGGCATAAATGGTCAGGATTGACACTTTATCTTTGTGGATATTTTCTGAGACGAATAAGTAGTGTCGATCCTTGTCTTTTTTGATTGATATTAGTTTGAAGTCTATTTTGTTAGATATTAGGATGGCTAACACCAGCTTGTTTCTTAGGCTCATTTGATTGGAAAGTCTTTTCTCAACCCTTTACTCTGAGCCTGTGTCTGTCTTTGAAGCTGAGGTACGTCTCTTGTATGCAGCAGAAGTTTGGATTCTGTTTTTGTATCCATGGTGTTAGGGTCTGTCTTCTTATAGGTGAATTGTTTCATTGATATTAAGGGATATTAGTGACTACTGATTGTTATTTCCTGTTATTTTTGGTGGTAGTGTGTGTGTTTCCCTTCTTTGGGTTTTTCTTCTGTGGGATTATTGATTGTTTGTGGTTTCATAATTGTATCTAGCTTCCTTAGGTTGGAGTTTCCCCTCTAGTGCTTTCTGTAGGGCTGGATTTGTGGATAGGTTTTGTCATGAAACATCTTGTTTACTCCATCTATGGTGATTGATATTGATATATTTATATTGATATTGATATTGATATAGTAGTCTGGGCTGACCACCATGGTCTTTTAGTGTCTGTATAACATCTGACCAGGACCTTCTTGCTTTCATTGTTTCCATTGAATAGTCGGGTATTATTCTAATGGACCTGCCTTTATAGGTAACTTGACCTTTTTCCTTTGCAGCTCTTAATATTCTTTCTGTATTCTGTAGGTTTAGTGGCTTGAATATTATGTGGTGAGCAGACTTTTTTGGGGAGGGGTCTAGTCTATTTGGAGTTCTGTAAGGTTCTTGTGTCTTTATAGGCATTTCCTTCTTTAGGTGGGAAAGTTTTCTTCTATGATTGTGCTGAATATATTTTCTGTGCATTTGAGCTGGTGTTCTTCTCCTTCCAATTATTCTTAGGTTTTGTCTTTTCATGGCGTCCCAGATTTTCTTAACATTTTTGTTTTTGTTGTTGTTGTGACTTTTTTGGTTTTAGTATTTTCTTTCACTGACATAACTAATTCCACTATTGAATCTTTCACTCCAGAGATTCTTCCATCTCTTGCATTCTTTTGGTTATGTTTGCATCTGTAGTTTTAGTTTACTTCATCAGATTTTTCTATGTCCAGCATTGTCTTAGTTTGCGTCTTCTTCATTGCTTCTATTTCAGTTTTTAAATCTTGAAATGTTTCCTTCACCTGTTTGATTGCTTTTCCTTGGTTTTCTTGGAGTTCTTCATTTTCTTTCAGGGATTTATTGATCTCTTCCAATTTTTTGTTTTTCTTTTCTTCTGCTTCTTTAAGGGAATTTTTAATATCTGCTTTTAAGACTTCTACTATTTTTATAAACTTGTTTTTAAGGTCATTTTCCATTTGCTTCCTTTGCATTACTATGCTCAGGTCTTGTTATAGAACCACCAGATTCTGGTGGTGCTATGTTATTCTTCATGTTATTATATGTATTCTCACACTGGCATTTGCCCATTTCTTTCTCAGATCACTGAAGGGTTTGTCTGTATTGCAGGGGCCTCATCTTGGTACTATCTGTTCTGCGTGTGTCTGTGTCTCGGGAAGCCTCTCTTGGTCCAATCTGTGCTCTTGGTTCACTTAGAGGTAGTGTATTCTGTGTCACAGTGACCCCTCTTAATCTAGTACATGCCAAGAAACTGAGGGTCTTAGGTAGCTGCTCTTGATCCAATAAAAACTGAGGGACTCTTGTCTTGTTGGATGCAAAAGATCTCTGGGTCTCAGGCTGCCAATCAGGTTGCAGGGTTTGGGGGTGGTTTGGAGGATGGGGTGGGGTTTTGTAGCTGAGGGTGTCCAGTGAGCTGGGTTTTCCTGGGGCTTTTGACCTGCAGGGGTTTCTTTGCTGGCCTGAATTTAGAGCAGAGCTAAGTGAGGGTGGGTTTCCAAGGGCTATGTCCCAAGGCCAGGGTCCCAGAGACCAGGATCTTTGCCTACTCTGGGTGGAGTGTCACTCAACTTCAGCAATCTAGCTCTTGATTGCCTCTTGGAATTTGAGGGTAGAATTTGGCTGAAGACAAGATACATCGGGGCAATTTTTGAAGGGTTGAAATGTCCCACATAGTGGTGGCACAAGAACATAGGGAACAAACCCACCCTCCCTCTTTTAATAAATGCAGGCACACAGCTTGAAGCTCATCTTTGGCTCTTCCCCACTGCCTGTAACATAGATTGAACTGATTTTTTATTCTTGTATCATACTATGCCTTACATCTAGACCTCTTTTTAGCCTCTGCTAACTCCATTCTGAGCGTATTGCCCTTTTCATTTATTCAAGTGTTCTAGGTGAAGTTATAAGAAACTTCTTATCTAAACTGCTTTTTTTCCTATTTTTCAAACTGCACAAAACAGATACACAGACAGAGATACAGAGACAGGGGTGGAGAGACAGAGAGAAAGAGAGAGACAGAGAAAGGAAAAAGCAAAAAAAAAAAAAAAAAAGACATACAAACTTGGGCTATTTTTACCTAAAAATACTGCTAAAATTTTACAATTCTTCTCCCCAACTACTTCTAAAGGAATTTCCATGTGAGGAGGCAGGTTAATGGACATTTTATACTTACATCTAATTCCTCAACTTCTGTTATATATCTTCCTGCTACTACATGTGGGAATATTTTTCAAATATCATAAAAACATTCGGGGATATCAGGGGGATCTACCCACAGTCATTCTAGGAGGATCACTCAGTGGTAACTCACACTATTAATCCCAGCACAGGGAATATCCTGGGAGTGATGACCTTTATCCTTAATCCATCCTAAATTCGAGGTCATTTTAGTTTACAGAAGGAATTCCAGGCTTCCAGGCAGGCAATGGTGGTACCACACCTTAACTGAGTGAAGAAAGTATTTAAGGCAGGTGTAGAAAGACAGAGCAGGAAGAAGCCAGGAGGAGTGAGGCTGAGGAAGCTGGAAGACAGCAGGGTGAGATCTGATTGTGATGTTTACTCTCTGTAATATCTCTGCCTTTCCCAGAGATCTGGCCCTGAGTTTCCTTTATTCGTGCAACAACTACATAATTGAATTATTTACTATACGAAAGAAAGATGATGGAAAAGAGAAAAAAAATACTAAGTGCGAAAAATTAAGGAGTCTTGATTCTTGATATTTAAACTCCCCCTCAGCTGCATATCCAGTGTTAGCTTGGAAGTGTGTTAGTTTCACTAATTCCTGATTCATCATTTCACAGTAATAATGTAATAAGTGTTTGTGCATCAGCAAGGAAATTGAACCACTCCTCTCCACACTGTGACCTCCACCTTTGATCCCCCACCTGCTACTCATCTACAATTACTTCTGTTGTCAGAACTGTAAAACAAGAAGTGATGGCTTAGTCAGACTCCAGGGCCATGACGTGCTAAGTGCTCCCTCATCTACTGACTCCAACATCTACATGAAGGAGAGAAGGAAAACTTACACATCATTCCACTTTAGTCCCCAGATACCAGCTATCACAGAGACAGTCACAATTGCCTCCTGTATTTATTGGACCCTTTGCTTTTATGTAGGCTGTGGGTACATATTTCAGCTCATTCACTTATGTTACTAGTGTCTTCATTTATAGTTCTTTTATTTTTAACTGTTTAACCTGCTTACAACTTATCTAACAATTCTGCAATCAGCCGGATATGGTTTATCTTGAATGACAGTATACATAGTGCATAGCTTAGAAACAAATGGTAGAAGAATGTGACTCTAAGCTAGATTTTAGTGAAGATTTGTCAGTCCAGAAACATGATCTATTCCAGGCCTCATTAGTCAGTATGAAATAAGGAAACTGTAAACTGCTCTAGATATTACTAAGAAACCAACTCAATCTGGGAGTTAGTAACATGTGTATGGATAAAAAATTTAAAAAGCTGACTAAAAAAAAAAAAAAAAAAAAGATTCAAGGTGAAGAGAGATTTGCCACCACTGTTAAGCAGAGCTAGGACCCAGACTCTCCACTGACTCTGGAAGGAGTTGGTCTCACTGCCTCATACTAGTCATCCTGGTGTGAATTTGTCACAGAAGCAGCTGTGCTGGGAAACTGGGAAGCTTCCTGGTTTCAGAACAAGACTTCCACATGGGACATTTCACACTAGACCCACTAATTTAGCAGGTATGTACAAAATAAATTAATAAATGATTGAAAGAACAAGTAGAGGAAGGTGCTCTGTGTTGTAAAAGACAGTGTTCAGTAATGATTTTCACAGACTAGAATGGAGGTTGCCAGAGGCCCAAATGGAAATGGCAGTCATTTTTAAGGGGGGGGGGGGAGTAGGAAGATACAAGCTAGATCAGAAGCCCTGTCAGAAAAGGCACAGGAATATTAGGATATCAGCGTCTGCTATTAGAAGTTAAAGAAGTTCCAGCACAGAAGATGAATGTAAAAGAAAAAGGTTGTGAATTTTGCCTGGACTAGCCTTCTGGCAAATGACTTTGGTTTTTATGTTCAATAAGAAACGCTTTTCCTATGCCCATGAGATTTTCAAGGAGGAAATTTGACATAGGATCAATCAAATTTGAGCTAAAAGGAAAAAAAAAATGGAGGCAGACACTTTCCTCTAAATACCATGGCCAGAATAAATTATGCTAAAGATAAATATATCCCAGAACTCTGGCTGAATGACTGACTTGTGAAATCCCCTAGCCAGCTCCACTTTCGAATCACAGTCACCCACGGTGACTGCAGGGAAATCTCCTGGAGACATGTGTGGTGAACAGTGTCAGAATGAGGGGGCAGAAAGCGGGGTGAGGGAGATAAAATAAGAATGATGATGTGACAAGTAGAATTAACATCCAAAAGAGAAAAGAGCTGGAAACCTAAGTGTACATAACCAGCAGAGGCAGCAACAGCTGTTCCTTGGCTTGGTGAGGATATTGGAGAAGGCAGGCAGGGCCCTTTTCCTTTCCAGAGAACTTCCAGATGGCCACCTGTGTCTTTCTGTGTCCCTCCCACTCCTCAGCCCATCCTCTCCCAGTCCCTCCCGCTGCATTCTTGACCTGGGCTTGATTTTCTTGGCACCTTGCCAGCAAAAATGCAGATTCCACATAAATGCAATGAAGCACAAAAATGCAATCTTCTCCTTGAAAATAAACCCACCTGAGCAGTTGGCTTTCCTGAATGCTTATATAAGCATGATCAGCATATGATCATGCATATGTGATCAGCATATAAATGTCCTCAACATATTACAATTTCATATACTAAAGGAAGGGTATTAGATCAGAAAGCAGTATCATTCCATGCTGCTCTAGCAAGGCTTTACCAGTTGGTTGGGGAGAAAACAAGCAGCTTGTCTTCACACAGTCACAATAGCAGCCAAGTTATTAATGTGGACATACACAGGCAACAGCGAAATTGAAACACCATTAATGAATGTTACCATGTAGTGCCTGGGTTTTGTTATGCTGTGCTCTAAAACTTTTCAGAATAGAAGACATGTGGTGGAGAGGGAAATTATGTTAGGACATAATAATCTGAGAAATCTTTCTGGTTCAAGTCTAGGAAAAGTTCTCTTCAGTTCTCTACTCACGGCCAAGTAAATCGGATAAATCAAGTTCAGTGGAGCAGTTGCCAGGTTTGACAAATAAAAAGTACAACATATAAATATGTAAATACAACTGGGCAGTGTGTGTGTGTGTGTGTGTGTGTGTGTGTGTGTGTGTGTGTGTGTAGACAACTCTGTCCTATGGAAACACTTATTTAATGCCATCGTGAATCATGGTGAACATGACTTCAAAGAAAAATAACTTTGTAAGCTTAATGAGTAACATAACCATTTTAAAGCCTGTTTCTTTGTAGAATCAGCTAGCAGTAGCACACATTCCATGTAATTGTTTTGGTAATTAAATAATTTCTTTCATTTAATATAGAATATAATGCTGTTTCCCATATAAAAATGGTTTCTATTATTTAAAAGATTGTCAGGTGCCGGCCACACTAGTCAGAAGAACAAATGAATGGCCTTGCTGCCTGTGGAATTGCCCTATTTCCTAGACTTAGTTCCCAAAGATCCAATCCACTGCTCCCCTGGCCCAAAGTTGTCTCCTCCTGCTGCTGTGCCTTCAGCCCCAGCTCAGGCAGCCTTCTGCTATCTGTGAGCATGCCATACCAGTCAGAAAAACAGCTGCCCATATGTAGGTCACACCAGTAGGAAGAACTGATCCAGGCCAAGGAAGCCAGAAAAATCAATAGGCAAACTCAGTCATACCACTGCTGGACCAGAGACCATGTCAGCACCCAAACCAGAGATAGGTGGTCCATTAGTGGACCTCCTCCACTCACTCAGTATTCCATTACCCTCCACATCACTATAACCAACCCCCAACCTGGGCAAAGATGCACTGGTTCACCAAAGGTCGAGCTAGCTACCAGAAGTCCTAAACCCAACTTGGACAGAGACTAGATCAGAGGTCACTTGGGTCACCAGAAATCCAGGCCACACAGATTAGGATACCAAAGAGAAAAGAGAAACCAAGAAATGAAATACCTATCCAACAAAGACAAACCAGCACCTAGACCTATAATCATCCTAAACCCAGATGCCTAAATGCCAATGTAAGAACACAACCAACAACAGCTGGGACAATATATCACCACCAAAACCCAGAAATCCCAGAAGAGCAAGACCTGAATATTCCAACACAGCTGAAGCACGAGAAAAAAACTTAATGAACTTTATGAAGATAATAGAGGTCCTTAATGAGAAAATTTAACAAAGACAAAACCCTCCCTTAAAGAAATCAAGGAAGGGGTTGGAGAGATGGCTCAGCAGTTAAGAATACTGGCTGCTCTTCCAGAGGACCTGGGTTCAATTCCCAGCATCCACATGACAGCTCACAACTGTCTGTAACTCCAGTTCCAGGGGACCTGACACCTAAGGCAAAATACCAATTCACATAAAATAAAGCTAAATAATTTTTAAGAAAAAGAAATTGAGGAAAAGACAAATGGTTGGAGAAAATAGGTAAATCCCTTAAAGCCGAGAAATCCAAGAGGGTGGGAGATGAAGGATAAAACTGAAAGTGAAGTAAAGGCAATAAAGAAAACACAAAATGAGGGAAATCCGGAAAAGGAAAACGTAGGTGCTCAAGCAGGAACTACAACCACAGGCATCACTAACAGGAGATGCAAGAGACAGTGTCAGGCATTGAAGATACCATAGAAGAAATATACGTGTTGGCCAAAGAAAATTTTAAATCTAAAAAAGCCCTGACATAAAACATCCAGTAGATCTGGGACACTGTGAAAAGACCAAACTAAGGATAATATGAATAGGAGGGAAAGAATACCAGCTCAGATTCCCAGGAAATACATTTAACAAAATCATAGGATAAAATTTTCCTCACCCAAAAAAGAACGTTCCTATAAAGGTACAAGATGTATACAAAACACTTAGCTTTGACCAGAAAAGAATGTCCCCTTACTACATAATAATAATAATAATAATAATAATAATAATAATAATAATAATAATAATAATAATAATGCTTAACATACAGAACAAAGAATAGTAAAATCTGCAAGGGAAAAAGGCCAGGCAACATATAAAGGTAGACCTACCTACTATAATTACACTTGGCTTCTACATGTAGACTCTGAAAGGCCAAAAGGGCCAGGACAGATTGCTGCAGACTCTAAGAAACCACAGATGCCAATACAGATGGAGAAAACAAAATATTCCATGACAAAGTCAAAGTTAAATAATATCTATCCACATATCCTGCCCTACAGAAGGTACTATCAGGAAAACTCCAATCTAAGGAGGTTAACTACACTTAAGAATCACACAGGCAATAGATAAACTCACACTAGCAAAACCCAAAGAAGGGAAACACACACACACATACACACACACACACACACAATGCACCCACAAAAACAAAATAATAGAAATTAATAATCATTGGTCACTAATATTCTTTAGTGCCAATGAAATCAATTCCCAATATAAAGAATGAATTGTTAAATGAGGTTTCTAACCCAGCTAGCCGCACAGTTCTGTCTTGCCTGCCTCTGTTTATCTGGACCAGCAATCCCAAAGTCCCAAATGAATCACACAGACACTTATATTAACATCATGCTGTTTGGGCTATGGTTTGGGCATATTGCTAGCTAGCTCTTTCATCTTAACTCAACTCTTTTCCATTAATCTGTCTTGCCACATGGCTTGTGGTTCACCTGTGTTCCTTACATGTTTCTTCTTTGGGCAGCTGGCTCGATCTGTCTCCTATTCTGCCCTCCTTCTCCTAACTATGCTTCTGTCTCTGGCTATGGTGTTCACCAAGGTCAAAACAGCTCCTTTATTTAAAGATTGATATTCACAGCATACAGAAAGACATTCCCACATCACCACTAAAACAGAATCCAAAGTTCTGCTGCATACAAGAAATACAGTTCAACACCAAAGATGGATATTACCTCAGAGTTAAGGATTGGAACAAAAGGACCCAAGAAGCAAGATGTTGTAGCTATTTTAATATCTAACAAAACAGACTTCAACCAAAACGTAATCAAGAGATCTGGAGAAGGACATTTGTAGTTATCAAAGGAGATATCCACCATCAGACATTTTAGTTCTTAACATTTATGCCCCAAACACAAGAGTACCACATTTGTAAAAGAAGCATTGCTAAGGTATAAATCACATATCCAACCTAACAAACTGATAGTGGAAGACTTCAATACTCTTCCAGACAAAAACTAAACACAGAAATAATGGAGCTAACAGATGTTGTGAATCAAATGGACCTAACAGATACCTATAGAAAATTTCACCCAAACACAGAAGAATATACCTTAGTCTCAACACCTCATGGAACATTCTCTAAAACTGACCACATAGTCACAAAGCAAGTCTCAACAGATACAAGAAAATTGAAATAACCCCCGCAGCTTATCAAACAAGCATGGATTAAAGCTGAATTTCAACAACAAAAACAACAGAACATACAACTCAGGGAAAAAGAACAACTTTCTGCTGAATCAAACTGGATCAAAAAAGAAATTAATTAATTAATTAAAGACTTCCTGTAATTTAATATAAATCAATACACAACATACCCAAACTTACGGCACACAATGAAAACAGTGCTAAAAGAAAAGTTCATAACAATGAGTGCTTACATAAAGAAATTAGAAATTTCTTATACCAGTGACTTAACAGCCCACCTAAAAGCTCTAGAAAAAAAGAGGCAGACACACCCAAGAAGAATAGGTGGCCAAAAAAAAAAAAAAAAAAAAAAAAAAAAAAAAAAAAAAAAAAATTCAAGCCTGAAATCAATAAAATATAAAGAAAAAAAACACAAAGAGTCAGTGAAACAAAGAGTTAGTTCTTTGAGAAACTCAACAGGATAGACAAAATGTTATCCAAACTAACTATAGGCAGAGAAAGAATATCCAAATTAACAATCAGAAATGAACAGGAAGATATAGCAACAGACACTGAGGAAAGTCAAGGACAGATTAGGTCATAGTTCAAAATCCAGTACTTCACAAAACTGGAAAATCTAAAAGAAATGGACATTTTTCTCGATAGATACCACTTAACGTTAAATCAAAGTCAGATAAACAGTTTAGAGAGACCTATAACACCTAAGGAAATAGAAACAGTCAGTCAGAGTCAGGCTTTATGCAGTCAGAAGTTTCTTGGTCCTGCCTAGCCCTGAGGTCCAGACCCATGTAGTCCCAAATAATCACACAGAGGCTTATATTAACCACAACTTGTTTCATTTATGACTGGGACTTGTTATGACTCTTGCTCTTAAAGTAATCTATTATTCTTATTCATATTTAGTCGTGTGTACCTTTTTCATAGCAGCATTTTCATCTTCCTTCCTCTGAATCTTCTGGTATCTGATGCTCTGCTCTTCTATTTCCCAGAGTTCTCTTAGTCTGAGTGCCCGCCTCTACTTCCTGTCTAACTATTTGACTAAACAGAATTTCATTACAACAATAGGAGTGGCAAATATTTACAACTTACAAGACCATAGTCCCACAGAATTTCCACCTTTTTTCTTTTTAAAACAAGAACTCCAAGTCTAATTTCCTTTGTATAGCTTCTTTTTTCTAGACCATTATCTATTCTGACTTGTAAACAACACTCTTAACAAAGACAAACATCCACAATCCATTTTGGGGAATGTGAGCATAGTTCTCTGGACTACTTCCTGCTGACTGGAGGTGCTGGTAATCTTATGGAATTCTGAGAAAATTCAGGATTATGAATCCTGACTAGTATATTCTGTGAAGCTGGGTTATCTCAGCCAGTCTCCTTGAAGCTGTCCTACATGTAGAGCTCAGAGAAAACTGCAATAGAAGTGCTCTGAAATGTTGGATCATCTAGGTCATGCATTCCCACTGGAGGTTTTTTAGGGGACCTTATTCAATCAAATCTTATTTCCTTTTACCTGGAATAAATCCACAGCCTCTCATTTTCTATGCAAATAAAAAGAAAACCTCTTCTCCGAAGTAACATATTTTTTTACTTCAACTTTAAAGTCAAGGCATTTATAAGTATATAGGTTGTATTAATCCAACAACATTTATAATTAGACATCTTTCAGTAGCTCTTGCTATTTTCTTTTAAGTCAAAAATCTTTTTAAAAAAAACAACACAATAACATACAATATTCAGACGCTCTGTTTATATTCCATCTTTACATGACTTTTTTTAAAACTCTTTCTTTTTTAAGGACTTTCTCTATCTTTTTCTTTTTTCTCAAGCCTACATATATTTTTAAACATATTGTAAACCAATTAGAGGATTTTTTGTTTTTGTTTTCTTAATCTGTTTTTTCTGTCTATTTATCAGGCCACACCTTTAATCTACTAGAGCATGGATAGAATTAAAAGCTCAGCTATGGTGCTGGCTCCACCTAGCTCCTTGGTCTATGAGAGCTTAGCTTCATGGCAGAGGTACTGGCAAGAACCACGTTTACAACCCCAAATATTGGGAAACTTAGAGTCCACACTACCACCGAGTAGTATGCCCTGCTTACTGTTCATAAATACCATATCATTTAAGTGTTTGAAAGCAGGGCCTCTTTCAAGGATTTTGCAGCTAACACTGAGTCAGGAAGCCTCTTTTAAAGGAGCCATGCCTCTGCTTTTCACCAGCAAATAAAGCCCACTAAAGAAAATGCTGCTGCTAAGAAGCCAGGTTTGACTCTGCTCCCTGTTTGTCTGTAAGAGTAGAAACCTTGTGCTTTGTACTGAGGCTTCTGTGAGACTATTGGAACCCACCATGTTATAGCTCAAGCTCGGAGACCATAGAGTCTCTCTACCAAGTCCATTTGAGAAACATAAATAGGAAGCTGTTTTGGGCTCCATTTCTGTGTCCTAGAATGCTTTGTCAGGCTATATGTGGATATACATACATCACATTGGAATGCCATTTGTAGTCCAATGTTTCTGGCTCAGACTAGCACCAAAGTCTAGACCCACAATACCACAGCCATTGAAAAATATAATTATTCAGGGCTTGATTTTATAGTAAATTCTGGGCCTACTGGCATAGCTGTAGTCTAGCTCTTTCACTTAGGTTAACCCATAGTTCTTATCTATATTTAGCCATGTGGATGGGAACCTTTTTCTCAGTTCTCTATTCTCATATTCCTCTGTGCCTTGTTATTTCCTGTTGCTCTGCTCTTCTACTTCCCACAATTTTCCTAGTCTAGTTGCCCTGCCTCTACTTCCTGTCTAGCTACTTGACCAATCAGTATTTTATTAAACCAATATTTACAATGATAAATATCTACAGTGTATAAATGCATAGTCCCATAGACGTTTTATGGAACCCATTATGTTTGGTGGGACACCTTGCTCAACCTTGATGCAGGGGTAAGGGCTTGAATCTGCCTCAATTGAATGTACCAGGCTTTGATAACTCCCCATGGGAGGCCGTACTCTTTTGGAGGAGGGGATGTGGGGGCTGGAAGGAGGGAAAGGAGGGATGGGTAGGAGGAGAGGTAGGAGGATCTGTGGTTGATATGTAAAATGATTTTCAAAAAATTTTAAATAAAAAAGCTTCTCAATCAAAAATATCCAGGGATAGATGGTCTTACAGAAGAATTCTATCAGACTTCCAAAGAAAAGCTAATATCAATACTCCTCAATTAGTCCACAAAAGAGAAACAGAAAGAACATTACCAAATTCATTCTATGAGGTTAATCACCCTGATACCCAAAACACACAAATACTCAACAAAGAAAGAGAATTAGAGATCAATTTCCCTCATGAACATTAATGTAAAAATACTTAATAAACTGATTCCAAGGACATGACAAAAAGATCATCCAACATTAAGCAAGCTTCATCCCAGATATGCAGAGCTGATTCAGCAAATGAAAATCTGTCAATTATAAGCCATCATATAAACAAACTCAAAGAAAAGTAAACATAATCATCTCATTATATACTAAAAAGGCCTTTGATAAAATCCAACACCTCTTCATTACAAAAAGCCATGGAGACATTAGGATATACCTAAGCATAATAAACCAATTACTGCAAACCAAAAGCCAATATCAAATGTGTAGAAACTCAAATGAACTTTGAATGGAAAGAAACTCAAAGCAATTCCACCAAAATCAGGAACAAGATAACACTGTCTACTCTCCCCATATCTCTTCAATATCGAACTTGAAGTTCTAACTAAAGCAATAAGGCAACTAAAGGTAATCAAGAGGATGTAAATTAGAAAAGAAGTCAAAGTGTCTTTATTTGTAGATAATAGGGCAATATACATAAGTGACCCCAAAACTTCTCCCAGGGAACACAGCCAGTAAACACCTTCAGTGAAGTGGCTGGATACACAATTAGCTCAAAAAAAGTAGTTCTTCTATATACAAATGACATATTGAGAAAGAAATCAGGGAAACAGCCTTAACAAGAGCCACAAATAATATAAAATATCTTGGGGTGAATTTAACCAAGAAAATAAAAGACCTGTGTGATAAAAACATCAAGGTTTTATAGAAGGAAGTTGAAGTATCAGAAGATCTCCTATGCTCATGAATTGGTTGGATTAACATAGTAAAGATGGCCATCCTACCAAAAACAACCTACAGATTCACCACAATCCCCATCAAAATTCCAACACAATTCTTTCCAGACCTTGAAAGAATATAATATGGAAGAACAAAAAACCCAGGATAGTTAAAACAATCCTGAACAATGAAAGAACTTCTGGAGGTATCATCATCCCTTATCTCAAGATCTACTACATAGTTTTAGTAATAAAAACAACATGACATTGGCATAAAAACCAGAGAGGTGGATCAATGGAATTGAATCTGTGACAAAAAAAAAGAAATCCATGTACCTATGGACACTTGATTTGTATAAAGAAGCCAAAATTTGATGTGGGTCTAGTGGATGTCAGCATGTAGAAAAATCACTATTAATTCATATTTATCACCCTGCACAAAACTCAAGTCTAAGTGGATCAAATACTTCAATGTAAAACCAAATATACTTTACTTGGCAAAAGTAAAATTATGGAATATCCTTGAACACATTGGCATAGGAGTCAACTTTCTGAACAGAACAGACACTAAGATCAACAATTTATAAATGGGACTGCATAAAAGTACAAAGCTCCTGTAAGGAAATAATACAGTCTATAGGACGAAATTATAGCCCACAGAATGAAAGATTTTCACCAACTCCACATCTGACAGAAGATTGATCTCCAAAATAAAGAACTTAAGAAACTAGATATCAACAAATCAAATAATCCACTTTAAAAATGGAGTACAGATTTAAACAAGGAATTCTCAACAAAAGAATCTCAAATGGCTGAGAAACACTTTAAAGAAATAGTCAACATCCTTAGCTATCAGGGAAATGCAAGTTAAAGCAACTTTGAAATTTCATCTTACACCTATCAGGATGGCTAAGGTCAAAAACACAAGTAACTAGCAGCCTATGCTGGAGGTGATGTGGAGCAAGGGGAACACTCCTCCATTACTGATGGGAGTGCAAACTTGGACAGCCACTTTGGAAACCAATATGGCAGTTTCTCATAAAATTGTTAATCACTCTATTTCAAGGCCCAGCGGTACTACACCTGGGCATATATCCAAAGGATCCTCCATCCTACCATAAAAACACTTGCTCAACTATGTTAATCATAGCTTTATTTATAATAGCCAGAAACTGGAGACAACTTAAATGTCCTTCAACCAAAGAATGGATAAAGATGATATGGTACATTTACAAAATGGAATATTATCCTGCTCTTAAAAACAATGATATCATGAAGTTTTCAGGTAAATGAGTGGAACTAGGAAAAAAAAAATCATTTTAAGTGAGGTGACCAGACCTCAGAAGTACAAACATGGTATGTATTCACTTGTAAATAGATATTATCTATAAAGTAAAAGATAATCATGCTATAATTCACAGACTCAAAGAGGCTAGCTAATAATAAGAACTTAGTAGGGGATACAAGAATCTCTCTGGGAAAGGGAAATAGATTTCCTGAGTGTAGTGGGTGTGGGTGTAGTTGGGAACAGAAGGGATCAAGTGTGGGAGGAGAGAAGGGGGAAAATACTGGAAAAACAACTTGAATTGGGAAGCGTTTCGGGGGTGAAGTGGAAATCTAGTGCAATGGAAAGTCCATGGAATCTATGAGAATAACCCTATCAAAGTCCTGGTAATGGCTTTGACTGGTTACTGAAAGTAGCCAATTCAGGCATAGACTCAAGTGGAGGGGTTGGGATACCAACTCAGCCATAAAACCTTAGATCTACAGTTTGTCCTGTCTACCGTGTTCTGGAACCTGAGCCTATTCTCTCTAGTCAGAGAGACTTTATGCAGCAATTGATGGGAGCAGAATGCAGAGTCCCACAACCAAACATTAGGTGGAGCTCTAGAGTCCTGGGGTAGGAAGAAGAGGGGTAGGAAGTACCTGAGAAACCAGAGGGGTCAGAGACACTGGGGCAACATGGCCCACAGAATCATCAGACTAGGATTCATGGGTGACCTCAGAGATAGGGGTGACTGTAGGGCCAGACCTAGGTAGATTCTTTACATATATGTCATGAAAAAGAAGCTTGATTTTCTTGTGGGATTTCTAACAGAAAAGGAAGTGGGGGGGGGGGGCTGACTCTGACTGATTTGCCAGGTTGTGAGACCCTTTTTCTCTTACTTGGTTGTCTTGTCCAGCTTTGATGTGATGGTATGCATATAGTCTTATTGTAACTTGTTATGCCATGCTTGGTTGATGTCCCTGGGAGGCCTGCTCTTTTCTGGGAGAAGGCAGCAGGTCTGTGAATCTGGGAGAAAAAGAGAAGGTTGAGGGGAGAGATGGGAGGGAGGGAGGGAAAACAGCAATCAGGATGTAATATATGAGAGAAAAAATAAAGTAAAATCAAAGCTGGTGATCTTTTAAATCAACACATGCAACTATTAGACTATTTGCAATTAAAATACAACCAAATTTCACTGGTTTTGTTTTTGCTTTGTTGGTTTTAACTTAAGAATGAGTTGCATATGTATATAACACAAATAACAAAACTATCTATCCCTAAGAGGCATACATCAGCTCTCTCCCCAGCATACCTCCATCCCCGAGGAATGCAGTGAAGACCAGAGTCCCCATTCTTCTTTTCTGTCACCCTTTCAGCCTTTGCTTCTAGCCTATCTCCATTTGAGTGTGTGTGTGTGTGTGTGTGTGTGTGTGTGTGTGAGAGAGAGAGAGAGAGAGAGAGAGAGAGAGAGAGAGAGTCCTGCCTACAGGCAAAGCTACTCTCAGTGACCTCCAGTGCTACACTAGCTGGGACTCCAGTTAGTGCACTGCTCAATCTTCATCAGAGAAGCTCTTCTTTCGGTTGGCATTTAACACAGAGAGCACAACTGAAGAGCATGACTAGAATGGGAAACCCCCTTTATCATGTCTTTATCATACCCCCACCTCCCTGCTCACAAATCTATGTGCAAGAGGAGGTAAAAAGATTGAAAGAAGCAGAGGTGAATAGCTCCAAGTAAATAAGCTCCCACCACACACTACAGAACAGATATATATATGAACTCACAGAATTCTTACAACAGCACACGCAAGACCTTCACAGGTTCAGAAAAGTCCCATTACTGGGAAAGGAAAAATGCACCTTAAGTCTCACTCTTAATCAAAATACTATTTGCAATTGATACCTGCTGAAAATGGGAACACCATCTTTCTTCCATTGCATGCATGTCACTGAGTCTATCAACCACACTCCAAGGTAGCCCTCAGGCCCAACACTAAAAAGATGCCATGGTTTGCAGTAGGTTTTTGTCAGGGAGGGTATTTTCTGGTTTGGTTTTGTTTAGGCATTCGGGTGTTTGACTGTACATGTGTGTGTTTTGTTTGTTGGTTGATTTATTTATGATTTTCATGTTTGTTTTGATTTTGCCTTTATTTTTGTTGAGAGATAGAGAATATGAATTTCAGTGGGATAGGAGGTGAGAAGGATTTGGGAGGAGTTGGGAGAGGAGAAAGTAGATGATCAAAATATAGTTACAAAAAAGAATTTTAATTAAAAAATGTTAATAAAAAAGAAAATTCATGATGAGAAGATTACAAATAATAAAAATGACAAGGTCACAGACAAATACTATGATTCGCTTGGCATTCATGGCATTTTAAAGGGGATTATCTTCCAACATTTAAACCTGAAAGAATATAAGTAACTACATGCTGTTTCGGCAACTCTGGACAAATTAAAGTTTGCCCCACCACTACCAAGCTACCAATAGCAGTTGTCTCCTGAATTCCATGCTGGCTCCATTGTTCCCTGGCACCTTGGGTGAGTTTGGTCACAAAGATCAATGCTCATACACGGTTGCTATTTTTATACTCATCTGCCTGGTACAATGGTATAGTCCCCATGTGGTTTAGAATTGCTTTTATCCTGAAAATAGTCTCCAACCTCAACTCCAAGCCACACAAATAAAAATGCAACAGAAAAGAAATCATGGCATTGGAGAAGCAGAGACTTTTGCAACAAAGCCTTTAAATGAAAAGATTTAAAATGTATATGCTCAAATACCACCTAAAGGAATGTTGAGACCTTTGTTATGCTTAACATCTTTATATGGAAATATAATTTTTTCCATATTATTAAACAGTTGAAGTGATACATACAGATGTATGTCTACAACTCTTCCCAAGCCTTTTCTGTCTTTGTTAGTTTTCTACTAAAATATAGTAAATTCTGTCTTGGTAATAAATCTCTGTAGATTATTACACTGCCATATACTGAATACCACTGTTTCATCCCTCTGAGGCTAAACAGTTATTGTCCTCCAGATTCCCATCTGCTGTAATTTACCACTGATCCATGCTATGTGTTCTTCTATAGAACAGAAGCACTTGGAAAGCAGTAAGTGCAGAAATTAGACTATAAAGCAAGAAAAATTAAATGTCACCTATAGCAAACAGTATCAATTATCATCTAATAGATGTTTTTCTCCTATGGTAGATAGTTGTCAACATTAATGGGACAGGCTATCCTTCACAATGAATTTATACTTTCCATGCTGCCTTGAATCGGGGCTTCTTCATCCTGCTAAGCTCTAGTCCAAGAGAGAAGGTAAAGGTGACATCCGACGACATAAACAGATCTTACTTACAAGGTAGTAACTACACCGTCTTCCTCTCTCCCTCCATCATCCCAACTGAATATTTGACACGATATGGTTTTGCCTCTCTAGCTGCCATCTTGGGCCACTGGAACAAGAGTCACACTGTCCAGAACCCATATTCCAAAGAATGACTGTCTTAATTATGGTTTCTACTGCCATGAAGAGATACCTTGACCACAACAACTCTTATAAAGGAAAACATTTAATTGCAACTGGCTTGTAGATCAGCAGTTTAGTCTGTTACTGTCATGGCAGGAAGTGTGATGGCATGCAGGTATATGTGGTACTGGAGGGGTAAATGTGAGTTCTACATCTGGATCCACAGGCACAAGAGCAGGTGAGCCACAGCAGGTCTATCTTGAGCATCTAAGACTCAAACCCAACCCCAGTAACACATTTCCTTCAATAACCCCAAACTACTCTAACAAAGCCACACCTCTCACTACTGCTACTCCCAATGATCCGGGGGGGAGGGGGGGTATCGTCTGTCAAACCGCCACAGTGTCTCAGAGCTAATCTATCACTCTGATCCTCTACTATTTCTAAGCCTTTAGAGGAAAAAGGTGTTATTTCTTATTTAAGACACTGTTTTACTTTGTTCAGGTTTTTGTTTAATTGCAGCTGAATCTATCTATAACTGTTATTCCAGTCAAATTTCAAGTAATATTAACTTTAATAATATAATATCATTTGATGAAAAGCTATTGAAAATTTCTTGGGTGCAGCATGTTCATAAGGGAAAGCAGTGTAATGACAAAGAATCTTAACTATATAAAGAAAGAAAGAAAAATAAGGTTTGGCTAAACTACTTGCAGATAATCTTAACATTTTCCACACTTACTAAGCTATTTCAGTGCCTGTATGTGCCAAGATTAGCTCTGTATTATTATTGTCAACCAACCTAGGAGGCAACACACAATTAGAAACTAGAGCAAAATAATTATTTCCCAGATTGTAACCATTTGTTCAGAATTTACTTGTTTGATATTGTTTTCCCAAAAGGTCAAATGAGACTGTCTTGTAACTTTAAGCTTGGTAGGAAAAAAAAAAAAAAGGCTTCTAGCTTTGCTTTATCACACATGTCCTTCTTCCATGGAAATACAAATCTGGCTCCTTGGAGAATTAAAATTTATAAATTCTTTTCACAAATAAACTGAAGTAAAAATAAGCAATCTTTCATTATCCAAGCTTATTATAGGCTCGCTATAATCCATATGTTGATTCTAAAGATATTTTCAAAAGCTGTACTGGTACATAAATTCACACTGCAACATTTCTTTCTTCCTGCTGCAGAGTTTTAAAATTCAAATGCAAAGAGACCATCCTTAAATTATCTTGCCTTGTGAGTGACATCCTCCATTAAGGTCTAAATTTACCTCCAGCCCACATAGATGCAGTGTCCACAGAGTCGCTGCTATGAATTTTAGTAGCTGGAATAAAGAATAGTGAAATGGAGGTTTGAGAAATTACTTGTGCTGGAAAGGTTTTGCCTCCTGTCACATTAGATACTCTTCTGAGCAGTCAGCTCAGTGAAGATTTACCGAGGGAGTCAACTCTGACTTAGTACTCCCAGAAGAACAGGAGGCACAAGATAGTGACTGTCCCCACCAGCCTGTTTTGCCTCTTGAGGTGGGGCACAACCCTGTGGCATCTTTAAGGTTATAAATCTAGATTGGGGGTGGGGAACAAGAATCCTGTGCTGTGTCCTACCTAATGTCAAGAAAGTGAATCATGTTCAAGGCTATAGAAATGAAAAGAAGCTCTGCTGTCAGAAGCAATGAGCTGAAGAGAAAGACTCTAGGAATGACAGCTTGGATGGGATAAAACCAGGGATTGACCCAGGTACCCTGTTCCTCCTGGATCCAAGTTGGGAGAGTGGAGAGGTAGAATATACTGGAAGATGTAGCTCTAGACATATATAGAAGACATGGTGTGTTGACAACACAGTATACCTCCAAGGCTTCTCCTTTCTGCCTTCGACTGATGTCATAACCCTCCCTGCCAGCCTCCTCATCTCCATCCCTAAGACCTATTTACTGGACAACTTCTCTCTGAGACCTCTGCCACACCTGTTTTAGCAACTCTCATTCTGTCCTTCAAAACTACAGATAAAAGATCTGCAAGCTTATGGGTCTTTTCTTGGGTCTTTACTTAAATATGTTTTGGAAACTCTATTCTGTTGTTATTTATTCATTTGTTAATTCCTAGAAATTTCCAGTTTATTCCTTCCCTGTCAGTCTTCTCTAGTGTCTTCCCACTGGGTTTTCCTAACCAAAATGGGTGTTATTCATTTAACTCCAAATATTCCAGAATTCTTCCCCTAATCAAATGAGCAATCAGTAGAGTTAAAAAATGACATTGGGCTCTATAGTTCTTAAAGTCTCTTTGGTGATTCTAATGGGCTCCTTACTTGGGAACAACTAGATCAACGGATACTTCAGAGACAAAGTTATAATTCATCATAATATTCAAAATAAAAGTAATTTCAACCAAACATTTTAACAACTGAGTGCATTTTTTTATTGTTGGCTTATTGTCATCCTTTTTTTTATTCTATGTATATATTTTGCAGTGAGAATTGTGAGAGTATACAGCAAGTGACAACTAGTGTTCAGAGGTCAACCCACCAAATGAATCACTCCCTGATGAGGAACCCCACTTGGCACAGACGTTGGGTCACTGACTGTAAATGACTGGTTGCCTCTGTCTGTAATTTCTCTCATGTGCCACTACATTTCCTGCCCCACTTCATAAAAATCCTGTGAGGTTCCTTCCACAGCCAATTGGTAGTGTGTTTTACATCTTTTGGGCACAGAGTGGATGGTCAGGAAGATGATTACTCCTTAATTGTATAATTCTGATGAATAGAAATATTAGGATAATTTTCATAACTGACAATGCAAAGTAATAATATTCTCAGTCACAAAACCCACCTAATTTTAGATTTCAGAACAAATTCAAGATAGACTAAGTTGCCCCTGCAGAGAATAAACAAACACAAGTTCCCAGGTGTTTATTACTGGATCAAGGTCAGACTTGAAGCTACTTTGGTAGACATCATCCCCTGCAGTAACTGACTGTTACTTAGTCCCAGCCTCACTTGATGATACATGCTCAAGGTTCAGCCAATTAATTGTTATTGTTAAGTCCTGAATTTCAATGTTACTTTCTGTCTGGAATATAGTACAGGAATGTAGAGCCAAGTGTTAATCACTGGCCATTCAGTGTGATTCATCATGTGTTATAAGAATGTATTGGACCCTAAAAGTGTAACATAAAATTGTATGACATTAGGCAGAGGGAGAAGAGGAGGAGAGGAGAAGAGGGGTGTGTGTGTGTGTGTGTGTGTGTGTGTGTGTGTGTGTGTGCAGGAGAAAGATGTTGTGTCAGGGAGCTATGTGGAACTATGTGGGGTTAGTGAGAGTGAGTGTGTGTTAGAGTGGGGTGGGGTGCAGAGGGAGCTGAAGATATAGGATGAACATCTAGGCAGGAGAAAGCAAAAGAGATTTTCAGAGAGGATTTTTTTAAGATGAAATAAAAAAGAAAGTTACCATCAGAAACCATGTGTGTTTCCTTATTTACCCCACAGACAGGAAAAGTCTACCCCTTGCCATATCTGTGGATTTTCTTTCATATCCTGGAGGTAGCCTCGGAGCACCTCAATAAATATATTGATATCTCCATCATTATCCTTTTGGTTTTTTCTATCTATTACTTTTTTCCATGCCTCTTCTGACTGCATTTTGGATTTACAAGCTTACATTTCTTCTTTACACAAGAATGCAAGAGTAACTAAGGACCAACAATAATAAGGGAAAGGACAATGAGAAATCTGTCCTGGAAAGCATGGTCTAGAGATGGGGGAGGGGTGCACAGGAAGACTTTCAAGAGATGCAGGAAGTTGGTCATTTAAAATAAATTAACTCCCCATACTCCTGAAGTACTCTTGTGTTTTCTCCTTGCATAAAGTGAATCTATTTCTTTCCCTTATTGTAACATTCTCTATTCTAAGATACCCTTAGCCATTAGGAATCTCCCTGTAGAACATTTCTCCAAATGTAACAGCTTCTACATTTAAAAAAAAACAAAAAACAAAAAACAAAAAAAACATTGTTATTAAGGAAGCCTCCCTGAAAAGTAATAAAAGCAGTTTCATGTCCTCTATCTTATGTGAGCATGCACCAAAGATAATAAAAGTGGGTATTTCTGGAGCTTATTATGGTAAGATATATATATATATATATATATATATATATATATATATATATATGATTGATGTTTTTCTCTTCATTATTTAATCTCAATACCTTTATGTTATCAGTAAATAATTGTTCATGGAAGTAGAAACAACGCAAACATATATATATATAGGTATCATTAAATTGACGTTTTTCTCCTCCAGTCCTGTTTGGTTGCACCCTAAGTCTTGGGCCATCCCACCTCTGGGTCCTGAGCCTCCAGGTAGTGTCAGGAGTGGGCACACTTTTGTGGTATTGGTCTGATGCTGGACCAATCATTGTTGGACACTTCCGCAATCTCTTAGCCACCCTTACCCCAGCATATCACACAGGCAGGGTAGACTATAGGCCAAAGGTTATGTGGCTGGGTTGGGGTTCTAATGCTTCTACTAGAAGTCTTGCCTGGTCTCAAGAGATGGCTAATTCAGGCTATATATCCGCTATGGTTAGGAGTCTTAGCTGAGGTAATCCTTGTAGATTTCTGGGAGTTTCCCTTTCACCAGGTTTCTACCTTTCCTCAAAATGCACCCTCTTCCAGTACTCTCCTCCTCCATTCCTCCCCCACCTGATCCTGTGTTCTAATTTCCACCTGCCCCCACTCCACCTATGAAATCTCTCCTATTTCCACTTCCCCTTGTGTCCCTTCTTGAGCCTTTCTTGTTACTTAGCTTCTCTGGGTCTATGGCTTGTAGCATGGTTATTCTTTACTTTACAGCTGATATCCACTATAAGGAAATACATACCATGTTTATGTTTATAGGCCTAAGTTACCTTATAGCTGAGTAATACTCTATTGTGTAAATGTACCACATTTTTTAAAATCCATTCATCAGTTGAGGGACATCTGTGGGGATATTTTGCAATATAATAAAACAGTGGAGATGTCAGAGGGATCTATCCACAGTCAGTCTAAGAAGATCAGACAGTGGTAACTGTACTTTTAATCCCAGCACAGGGAGTATCCCGAGAGTGGTGACCTACGCCCTTAATCCAATCTGAGTTCAAGGTCATCTTAGTTTACAGAAGGAGTTCCAGGCTCCCAGGCAGGCAGTGTTGGGGCCATGCCTTAACTGAGCAAAGAGAGTATTTAAGATGGGCATAGAAAGACAGAGAAGGCAGAAGAAGCCAGGAGGAGCAAGATGGAGGAAGCTGGAAGACAGCTGGGTAAGATCTGATTGTGGGGTTTACTCTCTCTGATATCTCCACCTTTCCCAGAGATCTGGTTCTGAGTTTTCTTTATTTGTGCAATAGATATCTGCTATACTTATAGGTTGGTGCCTATCCCAGTTGTCCTCAGAGAGACTTCATTTGGCAACTGATGGAAACAAATGTAGAGACCCACAGTCAAATATTAAGAAAAGCTTAAGAATCTTGCTGAAGAGAGAGGGGAAAGATTGTAGGAAGCAGAGGAATCAAGAAAGTAACAAAGAAACCCACAGAATCAACTAACTTGGGCTTATAGGAACTCACGGAGACTGAACTCACAACCAGGGAGCCTGCATGGGACTGAGATAGGCCCTCTGCATATATGTGACATTGTTATTTGGCTTTCTTTTGGGACTCCTAACAATGCAATCAGGAGCTACCTCTGCCTCTTTTCCTAGTTTTTGAGACCCTATTCGTCTTATTGGATTACCTCGCCCAGCCTTAATACATAGGGAGGTACTTGGTCTTATTGCAACTTGATATGCCATGCTTTTTGAAATACATGGAAAGCCTGCTCTTTTCTGAAGAGAAACAGAGAAGTGAGTTGGGGAGGACAGAGAGGAGGTGATGGGGGAGAGGAATGGGAGAAGAGAAGGGATGGGAAACTGTGGTCAGAATGTAAAGATAATTAAAAATTAAACTTTTAAAAGAATGTATTTCTCTTCCATTTTTCTCTGTATTCATCTTCAGAAATCATGAGAACCTCCAAAGAGTGAAGAGAGATACATGTCCAGCATTCTAATCACACCAGAAACTTGCAGGTGCAAATATGATGTGAAAATATGAACTTGATAAAATTAAAACACACTAATACAATCAACTTCTTATTTAAGAAAGCTATAGAATAAAAATATATATCAGCATCATCATATGTATAATATTTATGTATCAAACTCATTATTCCAATTGTAGTCATTCTTATTTCATCTTATAAAGTATTTACTCCTTACCATTCTCTGGTAACAACACATAAAAATACTAGTAGCTGCTGAATGAACATTTTAGAGTGCATACGTTTTCACTTTTGAATATATAGAGAAGTTAATTATAACATCTTCTGAAGTTAATGCAGTTTCTTCTGACTTTTCATACATAATTCTTTTTAATTATTCCCTAAAGCTGAACATCACCATGATATATGCAAATGTATTGATTCAATTGAGACAGAAAGTGACTTTTATCATGATCTTTGCATTGTAAATAAATGATTATTTTAATTACTTATACAATGCATTATTGAAGGTTAGGTAATGAATAGTAACCTATATATTTATCAGTGTTATTTTCAAAGCAATAAGTCTCCTCAAAGCATGAATTCTAAAAGGCAACAGTAGTACTAATTCCCATTAGCTCCTGTATCGTATAAATTGTATTCATTTTTATAATATTTTACAAACTATAACCCACAATTTATCTTAGATGTTTTATTATATTTCAAAAGTCGTATTAGCAGTTTTGTGTAACATGGTAAGCTACATTTTTTTTGACAGATATAAACTCCAATTCGGCTGATTAAGTTGACTATGAAGACTGAGTTTTTACAATCATGGTACATAAACATGCTTTTACAACAACATTGTAAAGGGCTATGAATTTGAAAGAGATAAAGCAGGGATTATGGAGGAAGGTTGAGAGGAAGGACAGTGTAGGGGAAAATTATATTTTATGACCTCAAAAAATTAAAAATATTCTTTAAAATTCTATTAGACAGTGAGAATGGGCAAAAATTTGCATGAATTAGGGTTCTCCAATGAACACAGGACAAGACTAGATGCATAAGAGATTGGCTGGGGGATTAATCTCCTATGGAGATTAATAAGAAAGGATTAGGTGACGTCAGCACAGCCAGTACACCACAACACAATTGTGTTATGTAAAGAGATAGGAAAAAGAAACTGAATAAGCCTTCGCAAACAGCAACGCAGCACTGAGAACGTTTTGGCTACAGCACATTATATATATTGTTTGGGACCAGCATTACTAATCTCGTCATTGGTTGTGAGCAACCTAAGGGTAGGGCAGCCTAAGTGTAAACAGGTGACTGGAACATTCCATTACTATCTTCTTGAGATTTTTTCCATAACAGTTGTAAACTAAATTAAATCTATAATCTATAGCTTTAAATTATGAAAAGAGTATTTTACAACATCTGTGTAACATTTAGCATATTACAATGTGTAAATATGACATGTTTACAACATATCTATTGTTGCTATCTTTGTTTGGATATTGCATAGGCAGACAGAGTTTTTGAGAATTTGTGGCCTACCTTCCTTGGAAATTCTAGAGGACAGTCTTGCAGTAGATTTCCTATTCCTCTGCCTTTTGATATCTTTCTGCATTCTCTTCTGAGATGTTCCTGGAGCCTTTTGTACAATAATTGCATTGTAGCTCTGTCTGTCAGGAAAGGGTACCATGCAATCACTCCTTCTCTGCATGTTGAATGGTTGTGGTTTTCTCTAACAATCTCCATCTGTTGCTGAAACAAGTGTCATGGTTAAAGCACAACAGCTACATTTCCCACTCCAAATGAGATATACCTGGAAGAAGGAATGAGTAGAGGATCACAAGGAAGTCTAAAATCCAGAGTTACTAGATAAGAAGCCAAAGAGCTGGGATGTGGACCAACCAGCCCAATGAAGTTATCCCCTCCTTGACTTGTTCTGAAAAAGATTGTTTTTCCTATTAAAAAGGGAGAAAGTTTTCACCTCCCTAAATCTTTGAAATCACTACCAGCCATAAAATCACAAGGTATGTGGAGTCCCTCTGATTCTCACCAGATGACAAATAGATCACTCGCCATTGATGGTGTTTGATCAGTGAAGGCATCACTCACTGGACCTGACTCCAGAAGTCAATTACCAGCACTCATAATTTTTATTGATATAACCTTAATACAATCTTAAGACTGAATTTATATGAAAGAGATAGTTAAATAACTCTACTAGGAGAATAATACTAAATGAACCTTCCTAACTCATAAAATGTTCATCTCTACTTTCCACAGTACTGGCCTATCCAAATGTCATCAGTCACTCAAGGTCACAGTCACTACTCTCTGGTGCTTATATATTTGCATCCTCTTATAAATAAAACATTTTTTGACCAGCTGAGCTGGTCTGTAAACTCCATTACTGATGAGACTAAGAACCTGGAAAGAATTCCTCAGGCAAATTTCCTGTATTGATCATATCTCTGTCTCTTTGTCTCTCTGTATACACACACACACATGTTTATATATGTGTGTATATATGTATATGGGATTTATTAGAATGACTTACTGACTTACTGAGTATGGTCCAACTAATCCATCATTGCCTGGATATGAACAGAAAGTCCAAGAATCCAGTAGTTGCTCGGTCCTCAGGGCTGAATGTCTCAGCTGGTCTTCAATATACACTGTCATCTAGAAGAAGTAGGCTCTAATGCTAATGACAGAATGGACTTGTTAGCAAGTCAAGAGCAAGCAGGCAAAGAGCAGAAGCTTCTTCCTTCCACGTCTCTATATATGATTCCAGTAGAAGATGTGTCCCCGATTAGAGGTGAGTTTTCCCCGCTAAAATGATCTGGATTAAAGGTGTGTCTTCCTAACTCAAAGATTGGGATTAGAAGTAAATCTTCATACTACAAGTTAAGCAAAAATCCCTCACAGCTGTGCCCTCCATTTGAGGGTTTTAGTTAATTACAGATTTAGTCAAGTTGACATCCAAGAATATTCATTATAATTCCCTACAACAAACCTAGGAAGGCAAATCTTGTTGAATCTTACAAGTGATAATACTGTTGGCTCTATCTATGGCTTACCTTCCCTAACCCACTGAGATTCTGGCCCTGTTCCTATTCCCACTAACTATTCCTTCATGCTTATTATCTCAAAACCTCCTGCCTTTACCAACCAGCCAGTCCCAAAGCCACTTTCACACCTTTGTTTCTCACAATAGATTTTTTTGTACAAAACTTTATATTAATCAAGGTTTTTCCAGAGAAATAAAACCAAGACATATTCCCCTCTATGATTATATATGTATGTTAAAAGAGAGAAGGGGGAGGAGGGGGGAGAGCAAGGGAGAGAGAGAGAAACAGAAGCAGTAATTAAAACAAGTGTTCTCAAATAACAAATCTCCAAGAGTTCACACTCACACGGGGAGGTATAAACATTAACTCCAAAGATGCTTGTCAGTGACCCTTCTCAGGGTGGGTAAGATGTGGCTGCATTTGCTTTCCTGAGGAATACTAGAAAATGGAAATCCTTCTGACTGAAATTACCTTCACATGGATATAACTGATCTTTCCAGTAGATCTGAACTTTAGTGAGGTTGTTTAGCCTCTCTCACAATGTAATATAAGAACAAGCCAGAAGGCAAGAAACAACACAGAGTGGGAAGGGAAATGACAGTGGTTGGAACATATTGATATGATTTTAAAACATTCCTCATCTAGATTTATGGTTGATTAAATTTTTAAAATAAATCTACCTCGAGTTAACGTTTTTATTTGAGTAGTTTTAAAATCTAATAAATTCGGTCAGTGATAATCTTATAAATTAATTCATAGGAAATCATTTTATGCCAAAAATTAAATTATGCATTATGCATATAATTGCATAGGAATAAAACTCTGCCTCAAAGTATCCTTCCCAGTAATTTGTCTTTAACTCATATGTGAATCCGAAGACCATAATGTGCACAGAGCAAATCTGAGGATTCAACTCAAGCAATAAAGATGTTTAATTAATCATTTTTTAATTTTTGAGTTCCACGCTATTTGCCCTGGAGTTTTCACATACTTATGTCATTACACTGTGTTCTTTTGTCCTGGTTACCTCTGGTATCTCCTCTGTCCCTCTCTTGCTAGTCTGCTTCTTCCTCCCAAAGTTGTCAGTTTGCCCTAGTCACATATAAGTCACATATATTCATAAATGTCACTTCTCCTTCCCTCTCACGAATTCATGTACTCACACACAGTCACACATACTCACATACACACTAAAAGACATATGAACGCATGCTAGCAGATATATTATGTATGTATATACTATACACACTCATAGACACACAATCACACACATCTGTATACATTCATTCACACACATACATACTCAGATACACACACACTAAGACATGATGTGAGAGGTCATTCTGTACACTGTGAATATACTTGGAGATGCTTTTGACCTATGACAAGGCATCTTAGAGGCAGGTGGGAAAACAAACAGATATAAAGCTGGAGAAGGGCAGAATCAAGGAGAGACTTCAGGGTGCTGCCCAAAAAGCAAGGATATAATGAACACAGGTAAAGCCATGGAGACAAGTAGCAATACATAGGTTAATAAAAATGGGCTGAGTTATAAGAGCTAGTTGGTAATGAGCTTGAGCCATAGGCCAACAGTTTATAATTAATATTAGCCTTTGTGTGATTATTTGGTTCTAAGCAGCTTCAGGATAGCTGGTCCAGACCTCAAGCTAGGCCAGGCCAGAAACTGCAGGTTATAAATGGTGCCCATTGTCTGGCAGTGAAAAAGATTTTAAAAGATTCTGAATACACAGAAATGGGGCTACACTGGGCTTCCTAGTCTCACAGTCTCATTCCAGCAGTACAGAGACTCCTGGGAGCTGCCTGCAAGATGTAGCTGACTGCCGGCAACCATGAGCTAAGCTGCATGGCAATTTCCACAGTCTCTTTCAAGGGCCTCAGTACATATAGGCTTCTCCCAGCCACTGCTTTCAGGTGTGGGAGCACAACTATATTGTTTCCCAGAATTAGAGAGCTAAGCCTGACTCATTGGTACCTGTATCTTGCTGAAAAACTGATCAGGAGTAGCACTTTGGTCCTAGCTATGCAGTTTAGCAATTTAAAAACTCTCCTGGTCAAAAAAACAAATTCAGATGGAAGCCTCTAAATGGGTTACAATGTATGTAAAAATGCATGTACACTTAGAAGAAACAAAGGAGGAGAATCAGCTACAGAAAGCATTCTAAAAATAAAGTCTTTACAGAGACAATAAAAATAATATAAAATAAATAGCCACATAAAGATAGAAAATACGCAGAGTCTGGATTATGCATATTATTGCATTTTATTTTAATTTTTTAACTGTTAATGGGCTAATGCAGAAAGACATGGGATTGTAAAGGCTGCTGAGTTAAGCCAGTATATATATTTTAAAATACCTTGACTCTGAAATTTGGATATGTTGCTTTGGAAAAGAGGCTCTGCTTTTGTTTCTACAGAAGATAGAAACCTATGGATTGCTTTCAGTCTAATATGGTTTGATCAAGGAAGACCCTCTGAAAAAAATAACAGATGAGAGGAGATGGCCCAGATGATTCAAAATCCACATTGGCTTCAAGGCTACTGAATAAGCTGATCCAGCCTCAGGGTCCCTCAAAGATTGTCAGTGGCCCCAATCAGCAGGAAGTAGCCTAGAAAACTATTCCCACATTCCCCCAAAAATAGATTAGTGATGTTTATCTTTGTTTAGAGGGCTTTGGTATTGGTCACAGTCAATTTCCTTTAAAAAAAAAAAAAGTATATAAATATGCTGGAATAAAAGGGTAGATTACTGAATCTACTTTTAAAAAGCAACTAATTCTAAATTCTTTATATATTTAGATGTGGGTTTTAGCTTATTGATACAAATTTAAGGTTAATTTTGTTAAACTGTATATTTCTACTCTTCTTTAAGGTATTATGTTTATGCAATTCCTTTAAAATTGGAATGCATAATTAAGAAATACAGATTAATAGTTAATCATCTATGATAATCAAACTTATAGTCATGTTAGGTTTTTTACATATACAAAGATATATTTCAATTAAATATGTAATCTTCAAACACTTAAAGACCTACAGAAAATGGAATTTAAAATATTTTAAGAACATAAACTTTTCTGGATAGTTAGACATGTCTGCTCCTGGCAGCAACAGTCTACTTCAAGCGGATAATGTATATTGAAGAAAATCTACTTTCTTTGTTGCAAAAGTTAGCCACTGGGCAAGAAATTGTTCTTGCCTTGACTACTTGACAGTACACTGTATAAACTGGACATCTAGGACCTATAGGAAACTGGCCACTGAACTTTTCCAGAACAAGCTGAGATGGTCCTTCAGGTTTCTGCTTCACAGAGACTGCCAGGCATTCTTCAGGACACAGGCAAAAGTGACCTTGCCAGAGTGGACAAAACAGTCCTTTAAATTTCCTGCTTAACTAAAAAGTCTGCTGAGACTCTAGGCCTGCAGGCTGAAGATGGATGCCCTGACATTGCAGAAGAACTTTAGGTCACTGTCAGGCAGCCAGATGGCTCTGTCATTTCTAGAATTTGAAAGTTGCTTACAATGCCCTTCCTTACTCAGGTAATATCACGTCCTTCTGTGGTCTTTGGTGGAGTTGAAGATTAGATAGTTACATTATAATTTTCCTTAGTTATGATAAAAGGTAAGTTAGATGTAAAACTTTAGCCTCACAAAAACAGGATAAATAGTAGAATATTTTCTTTAATTTTGCTAAATACAAATAGACTACATATTGTAACTGGGTTTTTTTTTTGTTTGATAACTGTTTTGTTATATATAATTTTACTATGTTAAAATTGAAAACCTTACTTTTTGATTAGACAAAAAGTGTAAGTGACGTGCACAAAAACATTAACTCACAGACAAACAGACATATACACAAATACACACACTTGTAATACACACTTACAAATACTTTCACACACTCATTCACATGCTCTTACATATGCATACTTACACACATAAATTCACATAAAGACACTCACACATACACATATTCACACACACTAAAACATACTCATACACACACATATATACCCACACATACTCAAACATACACATATTTCACATACATATACACCACAAACATACACACACACACTCATACACTCACACATTTTCACACTCATACGTTCTCACACAAGCATATTCATACATTCACACATATACAGAAAATACACATACACTCTCTTACACACACTCACACACATCAAGTCTGCTGTATTTCATGTAACATAGTGATCTGGGAGTCACATTATTTTCCTTCTAGGTGACATGATTTCACATGTGTTATTAATAGTATATAAACTATGTTAATATTATTTAAACCAAATGTTTTTATTCTGTGCCAGATACTGAAAGCTGCTTTCTCTGTCTCCATCTTCAAAAACTTGCTAGAGAAAGCCTGCAAGTCTGACATTTTATTTTACTTGATGATTTTTTTTTTCTAAGAATCACTCAAGACTAAAAGACAAAGGATGGTTAGAAAGGTAAATCAAAGGGGCTGGGAAGGTGGCTCAGAAAGTAAGATTTCTTGTATTGCAATAATCAGTGCCTGAGTTCCAATCCTCAGCACCCATAGGAAGAACAAAACAAATAATCAAAAATCCAAACAAAACAAAAACCCTGTCATAGCTAATGGCGACTCTAATGTAGCATTGCAGGGTGGGGGCAGTCAGATTCCAAGAGCTGCCTCAAAGGCAGCCAGCTTCAGGTTCAATGAGGACCTCTGTCTTAAGGCAGAAACCGAGGTCCTGCTCTGCCCACCTCATGCAGACACGAGCATATGCACTCATGTTCACATATACAGGCACCCACTGAAAACAAACATACCCACATGTACCCTGCACACAAAAGGCACAGTAAATGAGTCCAATGACGGAACATAAAAGATGAAAACAAATTTTGGATATCAGATTTATCAGAGAAATTGTCACTATCTCTAGAATTTTCTCCATTGAAGATAATTGAAAAAAAGTATTGTTAATATAAAATAGATAAGGTTTTCTTTAGCAAGCAGGATTCTATATTCTTTATTCTAAGGCAAACCAAAAACATTTTCTCAACTTTATCAATCCATTCCTTGGTATTTTCTGTGAATAATAGAAAGTAAACAATTTCATTCAATAATGAGGCAGTAATAATGGGTGGAACCTGTTCAACTTAGAGATAGCCACATAAAAATAGAACTGTCTATAATGTTTATTCTGATATTTAATATTTTTAAATATGTACAATTTTAGAGAAAATAAAACAGTAAAGTCTAAGAAAGCTTAAGACTATAGTTCTTTTTTTTTGGAAAGGAAATCAGACTTATGAAGTTTGAAAGAACTACTGGCTTTGCAAATTAGCAATGAGAAATTAGTGAGTTGTCTCCTAAAATTTCCCAGCTGCCTCTAATTAGGGAAAGATAAATGCAGGTTAGGAAGACCATTGGAGGCCAAAAACAGAGGCATTAGCAGGGAGCCAAGCTAAGAGGGGAGGAGAGACCCAACAATTCATTTGTAGGTAAAGTTCTTGACAAGTTGAGGAAGTTTTTGCTGCGGAAGTGCTGTAGAGAGTTCATAAAATCCACTTAGGTGTGTGTAACTATTCTATCTGCAAAAGATGGGTAGCTACTCAGAACTGGTTCACCTGGAAACTTTTATAGAACATCATACTGTCTTTTTCAGTAACTTTTGTATTTGTTGAAAGGACAAGGGAAGACACTTGGGTGAAATAGGACCCAGAGGCTTTGGGGAAAATGCTCAGGACGTCATGGGGTTAGTCTGAAAAAGGCACCTACACATACCACTAAGTAGGTCACCAACCATTGGACAGTGAACCCACCATCTTACTTGAGACTCTCAGCCACATGCTGTATATTAAACAACAAAAATTATGCCTGACAGTGGTGGCTCATGCCTTTAATCCCAGCACTCAGGAGGCAGAGATGGGCAGATCTCTGAGAGTCTGAGGCCAGCCTCGTCTAGAGAGTATGTTCCAGAACAGTTGCCAGAGATACCCAGTCTCAAAACAAAAAAACAAAAACAAAAAACAAACAAAAACAAAAAGAAATAATAAAAATTATTCTGACAAGCACATACTCATTCATTTAACATATATTATACATGGCCTGTGAGAAGTGTGTGTGTGTGTATTTGTGGGCATGTGTGTGCGTGTATATATAATACATATTCTAATGTTTTATAACATGCTGCTAAATTATAAGCAACCTCACATCATAGATAAGTATGGAAAGAAAGCATTTTTTTCTTTCGTGAAAGTTTATTTATCATATGAATAATATATTACTAGACATCACAGCCAAAGAATAATTGCTGTTCTGTGCTACATACATAAAATGTATGTACAGTGTACTTGGGCTATTCTTGACAGATCCATAGGACTAGAATGAGCAGAAACAAAAATCCCAGAATGCTCAGTTCATCTTATTATGTCTTGTTAATCTGTGTTTGGTTGATATCCCTGGGTGGCTTGCTCTTTTCTAAGGGGAAACAGAGGATGGGTGGATCTGGGGAATATAGGGCAAGTCAGGGAGTGGATAGAGGGAATGGAGAGGAAGAGGGAGAGAGGGGAGGCTGTGGTCAGGATGTATCATATAACAGAAGAATACATTTTAAAAATAAGTAAAACTAAAAACAACAACAAAGGCAACCCTAGAATGCCTATGATAACAGCAATCCCAAACCACAGTCCCCTCTCATTAGTAGGGACAGTGTCTAAATCAATTCACAACTCAAATATTGACATGGAATACCAAAGTCTAACAAACTATTTCATGCAGAACCTGAAAAATAGAAACTGCTAAGTTGCACAAGACTTCGCGGCAGCAACTATTTCCACATCTCTCATATTCTGATTCACAGCAAGTCAGTCAAGTCATCAACGACTGAACATTTTTGAATTCACTTTTGATACAGTCTTAATTTGTATATGGTCATTTGTATATGATATAGACATGTCAGCTCTCTAAAATCTCAGAACAACCTATGTTGCCATGTGCATGTTAGGACAGTATTTTAATTCTTCTCTATACGTAGGAGTAAAGAAACTCAAATTCAACCTCTGTTTCATAAACATCCTAAAACAGATATTCTCATGGTGCAATGGAAGACATTGATTCTGTCACTGTCATGAATGGTTCATATTTGAAAATATTGGCTCACAGTTGAGTATGCGTTTTCCTTTCCTGACTACAAAAATGTGTAACACTTATGAGAATTTTCCTTCTGAAACACTAAGGCTAAAACTGGAGTATCCACATATAATGTTGTTATTAATTGATAATATTTTAGTATTTTATTTATATGCACATAGTATAACAGATTATTTTTTGTATTTTTAGTGAACTACATTAAGTTGGTAAAAAAAATATTGTCAAATTTTTCTCTAAGCCATGATCATTCCTTATCCTATTTTCTTGGTGAATTCTTTTTTTAACATCTACTTATGAAACAGTAACATATTTGATATATATATTTGATATATATATATATATATTTGATATATGTTACTGTTATGCAAACTATAATATTTTTAAATCTAAGATGATGGTTTAATGTGCCTGTGATATACTGATGCATCATTTCCCCTATATACTACTTTTGGAGCCAGTAAAACAACATATTGTGATGCCCATAGCACACCATGTGAGATAGCATTTTGCTTTCCCATAAAATCTGACTTATAAAATGATGTGAATAAAATAATCTATAGCAAGAAAAAAATAAAATATGTTTTTTCAACCAGATACTAAAAAGTCTCAACCTGTGGAAAATTAAAATTACAATCTGGCTCTTAGAAAACAGTTCCTTTACCAGGTCTCTGAAGAATTTTGTTGGGAGTCCCAAATCTTAATTCAATGCAAATATTGTTGTGTTATTTTAAGGAAGTTCTTCCCTGAACATTAATACTTTCTGAAGCAGCTGCTTCTAAATTTTATAGTCTGGGAAATAGTAATTCTTCACATGAGATATATGGCATAATAGAGGAAAAGGCAAATCTCAGCTTGAGTCTTAAAGGTTCATCTTAGGAGATGGGCATCTGGGCTGGCCTGATAGGGGTTATCTTGATTCATTAAGGTATGAAAACTTATACATTATGAGGTGTACAATTCCCTATGTTGACATACTGGACTGAGAGAGAGACAGGGAAACAGAGAGAGAGAGAGAAGAGGGAGGAGGCATTTATCTCTGCTCCTCGACAATGGACAGAAAAAAAATGACCAATGTCCTTAAGCTCCTACTGCTTTGGTTTCCCAACAAATATAGAAGTTCAAACTGTAGGCCCAAATAAACCACTTTCCCTTATATGGTGGTTTGAAAGAAAATGATGCCCCCAAAGGGAATAGCACTAATGTGAAGTGTGACCTCATTGAGTAGAGGTGGTGGTGTTGGAAGAGGATGTGTCACTATGGAGGCAAGTTTTAAGGTTTTATATATGCTCGAGATATGCCCAGTGAGTCAGACCACTCTCTACTGCCTACAAGTCAAGATGCATTAACTCTCAGTTCCTGCTTTAGCACCATATCTGCCTACTTGTTGCCATGATGATAATGGAGAGAACCTTTGAACTGCAATCAAACCAACCCATCAAATGTTTTTGTTTTTTTTTTATGAGTTAAAGTGGTCATGATTTCTCTTCACAGCAATAGAAACTCTAAGATGCTTTATCTTACTTTTGTCAGGATGTTTTTTTATCACAACAACGGAAGAAGTAATCAAGACACAGATCTGCAAGGCTGGAAAACAACATGAGGTGGAGAGCTTTGCCTACTGTGTACTATGTATTAATCCATGATTTCAGCCATACACAGCCTCCTTTACGGCAGAACTTCAACTATGGGTCATTGAAAATTATGTGGTGCCATAACTGGCTCTTTAGTAGACTATTTTATTTCATTTGTCAAGACACATACTTCTGAGACACATAATAATAGTAAAATCAGTAATTCTGTGCAAAAAGCCTACTGTCTCACTTGCTTCTTTGTAGTATGAGTTCTTTGTTAAAGGCAATGCAACATGAGACACAATCATAGTGAACAAGGCTTTCTGTGAGTTATTGTGTGAACAGAGATACAATAAGCTGATAAGATAAATTAGTGCATATTAAATATTTTATGAGTACAGATTTCTACCAAAGCTATAATGGAATAGATTTAATTATATCAGTCACCAGATCACATGTTAGTTTCCATAGAAAATAACATTACTGACCTGTGCTGTAGGTAGACAGTCACCCAACTGTAATTGGGGCAAAGTCAACCTTTATGAAGAAAAACGCAAATTCTCTGTTAAAGCCACAAACAAATTCTATCTCTATTGGGAGATCAACTTTACAAATGGGACAGAGAACAGATACTAGTGAACAACACTGCTTTATATCACAGCACAGCTTCTTCTGCAATAAATGACTTCTGAAATTCATTTACACAGGACATGTCTATCCCCTATGTCTGAACTCCTTACCACCATTTTCCTAGTATTCTTTCTACAATTGTAGCCAGTTGGTCCAATGTCAGCCATTGTCATAGATCCCTATATAGCTACACCAACAACTATTTTCCATTCCATAAAAATATGGAAACCAGATATAGAGACCGGCATTCTGTCTCATGAGAAAATTCTCCTTAAGTCTTTATCTCTGTCTCCATGGTTACCTCATGTGGAAATGAACATAATAGCCAGCAGGTATGCAGACCCAGGTCTAAACCAGACCTTCTTTTGACAAAGTTGGCAGATATTTTTCAAAGAGGTTAATTTTCAAATTTTCATTAAGGGGCTATAGAAAGTGATAGCTAGTAATTTGATAAATAAGTTAAAACTGAGGGGGGAAAGTGTAGTATACCAAGAGACTCTGACCTACTTTCCTTATGAAATTTACCTATAACCCTAACAGAGCATCAATAAATCTATATCTATATCATCCGATGTATCATCTATCTTTTTATCTACAATATACCCACAAAAAATTTTCAGATGATATGGAATAATAGTACTATATTCAATATGATGATTAGATAACTTGTTACAAGCTCCACCAGCATCTCTAACTTCTACAAACATGGCCAAAACTGTTTCATCTGCTCAGCCACATATCCCAAGTGGTAGGAAAGCTTGTATGCCTACAATACCTTTTTCTTGATAGAGTGCCAGTCAGTCATAGCTGAGTACGGTGACATATGCCTAATTGATATGTGGTGTCCTTTTCTCATGAACTGTTCTGTATTTTCTTTTTCTTCAGCCATCAACAGCAATCAGAATCCAAAAAGAAGTAAAAATCTTAATTCCTGAAGAATTGGGTTCCCAAAGATCTTGCTTTATTTGGCCACTGTAGTTTTAAATTTACCTTTGCTTTAGGGAAAAATACTACTCTGTTTGCCATATCTCACTGTGAAGCATCTATATAATTTCTATCTAAAATTTGGTTTTAATCACTTCAGCCTGTGTATCAGCCTGTGTACTTAGCTACTGAACGTCCATGATATTTATCCCCCATTTTCTACCATCTAGACATCTTACTAAGACTTAAAGGGTGCTTGCTGTTTCAGGATTATTAAAGCCAATAGAGCATATAATATAATGGACCAGCATGATATTCTGTGGGATATGAAATCAATCAAAATCCCTTTGGATTATCAGAAGAAATAGAGAAATTAAAAGAGACCTGAAATAATGTAACAAAAACTGGCTTGTATCTCTGCCTCATGGAAGCTAAATATTTGTGATAGATTTTTCCTATTGGAAGTTGAAAACATAACATTATCATCAGGTATACATCAAGTAGTGGAGATATCATTGACTTGTTTTTAATACAGATGCCATCTATACGTGTAAATGCTGTTGGAACCATAATCTGATTGTACCTATGACACTCTTAACTTTCCCTTGAGACCTAAATAGAATTTATAGCAATGTAAAGTGTAGGCTGTAACGAGTCTTTCTCTATCCCACTTGTCAGCTTTGATGTGGAGACATATTAATTATGAAAGCTCAGCCTTAGCTTAAACTGTCTCACTAGCTCCTATAACTTAAATTAACCCATTTATTTTAACTACATTCTGTCGTATAGCTCATTACCTCATCTCTGCATTGCTCTTGCTGTTTCCATCTGGCTGGTGACTCTGCCGTCTTCCCAGAATTCTCTCTCTACCCAGAAGTGCCACCTGTACCTGATGCCTTGTTATTGGCTGTTCATCTTATTACACCTGTCACAGAAATCCATTTTCACACAAAGTACAAATATCCCAACTGAGTCGAGGTCATTTTAGATTACAGAAGGAATTCCAGGCTCCCAAGCAGGCAGTGGTGGGGCCACACCTTAATTTATCAAAAGAGTATTTAAGACTTAAGGCAGGCATCGAGGAAGAGAAAACCAAGGGAAACCAGGCTAAGGAAGCTAGAAGACAGCTGGGTAAGATAAACATTCTCTCTAAGATCTCCGACTTCCTCAGAGATCTATCCCTAAGTCTCATTTATTCGTGCAACAGTCCTGTAGTCTTTGTTGTTTTGTTTTGTTTTTTATGTCTGTAGCCAAGGTTTGCAGGAGGTCCCTCCCAATCAGATTTGATTGATCCTCATTAATCTTGAAGAGAACCATAACTTTGTGTTTCCTATGAAAGCAAAGGCATAACCTCTCATAATAAAATATATTTTCTGACTTTCATTTTGAAATTAGGACATTTTATAAATATTTAGGTTGGTTTAATTTAGCAGTTTCTATAATCTAATCTCTCTCGGCAGCTATTGATTTTTGTACGTTAACATTTAAAAATTTAAAGTCAACAAAGCACCATATAGGATCCAGATGCCTGTGTATTTCCCATCTTTATGTGGTTTGTTTTTATTTATTTTCTTATTAATTTATTCTTTAAGAATTTCATTGTGTTATTTTTAAGCTATTTTTTCTATGACTGCCTTTACCCATTTTTTTCTTTAGCATTTAAACACATTTTTAAGCATTCTGTACCTATTTAGAGATTTCTTTTTGTGTCTGGACCTGGCTTTACTTAGCTCCTGAAGTATTCTCTGACTGTACGAGACAAATATTAAACATGTTATCAGCCTGTGGCTCAGCTTAGCACATGGCACTGGCATATGGTACAGGGATTACCTGCAGCCCACTGGCAGCCACAGGGAACCATGTCTCTCAACACTGTCCTTCCAGGGAGAATTCAGGAGTAGGAATTCATATCCAGTTCTTCTTCAGAACTTTTCTTAGCTTTCTCAGACCCTATGTTTGGATATTCCAGACTCCACACTGGATGCCATATGTAACATCTTTCTCTGTTCTGCCAGCATGCTCCCAAATGAGGACATGGAGACTTATTATTAATTAAGAATGCTTGGCCTTAGTCAAGATTGTCCCACTAGGTCTTATAATTTAAATTAATATATTTATTTTCTGTCATGTGACTCTTTACCTCATCTCTCCACACTGCTCATGTTACTTCCTTTGTGTCCATCTTGTGACTCTGCCTTCTTCTTACCAGAGTTCTCTCTACATGGAAATCCTGCCTATGCCTCTTGCCTCGCTATTGGCCATTCAGTTTTTTATTACATCAACTATAGCAATACATTCTCGCATGGTGTGCAAATATCTCACAACAGCAGGTAGATGGAAATATGATAAGAGTCATCACCTACCTAACACTGAGGGCATCAGTTATCCCATAAATGTGATGCTGTTTTGGCTCGTTTTATAGAAGATGATGCAGGGGTACTTTCTAGAGATTTCACTGGCTTTTGCTACCATGACAGTAGGAATGTTCACCATAGGAGAGAGAAAATATATATAATATATAATATCCAGTAACTAACTATAAGTATTTCTGCTTTGTATGTAATGGGAAAATAAAACAAGATGAGCTTACCATTTCATTAATGAAGACTTAAGCCAATCAACATATCATCAACTATCAGACTGATACTCTCATCAGTGGACCATAACACTTCAAATCTGGGGATCAAAGTCTTGTGAAAGCCAGTTTCTAAGAATCCCCAGCAGTTCTGGGCACTTCATTTTTTTGAAGGATTCCTTCCTGGTAAAGAGTACGGGTGCACAGCTGCTGAGACCCAGATGAGAACCCACAGTAAACATCCTTCTGTGTGTCTCCATCTGTCTGTGGAGAGGCTTCCACCCGAGAGTGGTGTGGATGACTGTGGTTCTCCACCCCAGTACCTTGAGCGCACTATTTGGCACATATTTTCTGCTAAGATACATTAAATAGAACTATAGTAAGTTGTAATAATTGGTTGAACAGTAGCCTCTACAAAGATATTTGCATGTGTTAGTACTCAGACATCATGAATACAACCTTGTTTTGCATAAAGGGCCTTTATAAGTAAAACTAAGTTATTTTAGATACCTCATTTTGGAATTACACAATTTTTTCTTTTATGAGTGACTTTTTTTCCCTTAACAAAATGTCTTCAAGGTTCACCAATATAGGTGACCATTGCAGAATATTTTTAAAGGCTGAGTAACTGTCCATTGAAATTGTTCCCTAACTTTAGCTATTGTGGATAATGTTTCACTGAACCTCAAAGAACCAATTTTTCTTCTAATTATCCAGAAATAGGATGTCTGTATCAGTTGTCTCTAAATTTCTGAGAAAAGGTCTCACTCTGTAGACTGCCCTGGAACTCACTGAGCATCCCAGGCTATCCTCAACCTCACTGAGCAGCCCAGGCTATCTATCCTCAACCTCACTCAGCAGACCAGGTTAACTTCATTGTGATCTCTTGGGCCTCAGACTGATTACTGGGATTGCAGGTGTGGGGCATCATACCTGGATACTTCCAATACTGAGAAAATTTCACATTATTTGTTGTAGAAGTTGTACCATTTTGCATTCTCACTACTACAGTTTAAGGCTCCAATATCTATATAACTTTCATCAATACTGACTTGGTATTTATTTGCTTGTTTATTTTTATTCTTCAGCTTTCTCATAGATCCTAAGACTCTTTCTCTGATATTTAAGTTTAACAACCCTGTATTCTAGAATAAAGAATATTATTTCTATTAAACCAGACTATCAAATTTTCTTCCTATTATCTCCTCAAGACAAGAAACCCAGAGATTTTCTATTACGCTAAAAATCTACTCACCAACCCATTCATTCCTTCTTCCCTTCCCTCTTTTTCCCTTCTTTCTTCCTTGAAAGGGAGTCACTATGAAGCCCACCCTACCTTGGAACTTGTTATGTAGCCTAACTGACATCTTTTGCCATCTCCCAGCCTCTGTCCCTTGAGTGCTGGAATAACAGCTGTTTTACAAAACCATCTGAGTCAGTATGTAAAGTTTATACATTGTGGTAGCTTGAACATCATTGGCCCCCATATGCTCATAGGAAGTGGCACTATTAGGAGCGTGGCTTTGTTGGACTTGGTGTGGCCTTGTTGGAAGAAATATGTCACCGCGGGAGTGAGCTTTAAGGTCTCATATATGTTCAAGCCACACCTAGTGTCTCAGTTCACTACCAGTTGCCTTTGGGTCAAAATGTAGGACTCTCAGCTCCAACACCCTATCTGCCTGCATGTTGCCCTGCTCCCAGCTACCTTACCTCCTGCCATAATAATGGACTAAACTTCTAAAAATGTAAGCCACTCCAACTAAATATTTTCCTTTACCAGGTGTTATGGTCATAGTGTCTCTTCACAGCAATAGAAACCCTAAGACACATAGATAGATCCATTCCAATCCACTCACCATTGGTAGAGGTGATATTAAGTTTAGGATTTAGTTAAATATATCTGGTAGTGTTCACAGCCCCAAAACAGAGCATATCACATCCTGAATTGTAGGCAAGAACATAAATTGAGCTTTATTTATCTTTAACTTCATATTTTACAGTTATAAAACTCCTATAAAATATACTTCTATCATACGTCTCATACTGGATTTTAAAAATGTCATGATTCTGGAACTCCTCCAATGTACAGGCTAATTCATGACAAATCACACCTTAATTTTCATTCCCAAGATCCTTATCTTAGTATCAGCTTTAACATGTGTTCACATTTAATCAAGATTCTGCCTTCTAAGTTTCACAGTAATACTCCAGGTTTAATTCTTAGTCACATCTTTCCTATATAGACAGAATATTAAGAATTTATAGTTAACTTCTAAATTTTTGATAGGACATTAAGCTGGCCATAAAACACTTTCAAGTTATTTTTCCTATGAATCTTCTCTAGCATGAGAGATACTCTGCTATGCAAGTCTGTGTCATCAAAGAGACTGATATGGTTTAATCGAAATGCCTTTGTAAACTAGTTGGTGGACATTTGGGTAGTAACTGAATTGTGTTGTCTAAACCATCAGTGCAGTAATCATTGGTGAATTCTCAATGTAGTGGTATTATCAGGAGGAATCTAGGAAGTGAGACCTGGTGGAGAAAGTAGTTCATTCTCTCCCTCTCCCTCTCCCTCTCCCTCTCCCTCTTCCCCTCCCCCTCTCCATCTACACTTCATACTGTGCCAGCTTGTGATAATCTTAACAATTGTCATGTTATCCTGTGCTGAATATTACCTTTGTCCTGTTCCTCCCTAGACAGGAAATCAAGCACAGGAACAATCGAAGCTTAAGGCTATGTATTCAGTTTAACTTCTTGAGACTGCTACAGGAGACAGTTATTGCTGTCGTCAGGGCCAAACAGTGTAACCTAATGGTACATTGCTGTGGTTTGAACACAAATGTCCCTATAAACTCATGTTTCCACGTTTGATTCCTAGCTGCTGGCTTTGATTGGAAAAGTTGCAGGACCCCTTGCTAGAGGGGTGTCACTGGGAGCCCTTTGAGGTTTTATAGCCTGGCCTCACTTCCTACCCTCGTTCTCTGGTTTTAAATGAGATCAGCCAGCTTCCTGACTACTCTTGGCTCTTGCTTCCAGACTGTCCCCACCATGTGTCCCCCAGAACTGGAAACCAGAATCAACTCTTTCTTCCCTAACTTGCTTTTAATCTGAATATTTCATTCCAGCAACATGAAAGTAACTAATACGCATATTCGAACTCTTTAACTTGAGAAGCATTCAATACAAGGTTGTCTAAAATAGAGGACACAGAAGAAATAAACAAAAGCAGAACTTCTTAAAACTTTCTTACAAAAATAGGAACAGACTTTCAGTGAAAGCTGGAGAGCAGGAAAGAGATCTTGAAAAGTGAAGGAGACTTGCACCATGCTGGAGGTAAATCCAGTCAAAGGCAGGGTCTTAGAGAACTACCAACACACCAAGAAAGAAATAGGACCATCTGGGGAAATGAACCTTCTAACCTCTAGTTATCAGGCTTTTATGCCTATTTCCTTCTCCTCACCTTCCGTTCCTAGGAGCCAATGTTCTAGCCAACCTTCACTCGTGAGTCAAGAGGGCTTATAAAACCTTTCACTTGATCCTACTGGCTATTTCCCCTCACCACCTTACTCAGTTCTTCCCAGAGAGGACAAATTCTCCTGAACTATATTGCAAAAATCTGGTTATTCCCATACCTGTGTAAATCTGTACGTGTTCAAAATAAATTGCTCCCATTATATTAATGATCCCTCTGGTTCTATTCCAGTCACAACTGGAATTTTTTGTAAGGAAGTTCTCAGGTTGTCTGGACTATCAATCAACAAGAAATCAGTACTATAGAATTTTCTAAATGTTTGTCTCTTTAATGACAATTGGTAAGTGCTATGCTCTTGCTACCTAAGTAAAAATTATAGATATGTTGCTAAAAATCAAATATCTATATGGAACAAATATTTATAAAGAATTTATTAATCTCTAAACTTGAAAGGACAACATAATTTTAAAAGATTAGAATAAAATACATGTTCTTTTCTAATTCTGTAAGTTAACTATTCCTCTTTGTTTTCTTCCCCAATATTTCCTATTCAGACCTTCATATTTGGTCAACCATTCATCCCTGTCCTTTTCTCTAAAGTCATGTGAATTTTGATTCTCGGCTTCTTCCCTTTTGAGGTCTTCCCATTGGAGAAGGCAAGTGGAGGAAAGCAGAAGTGTGGAACTGAGGATTTACCTTCTGGCTCCTGTGGTCATCTTGGGTTGCTTGCTAGTCCTTCCGGTGACCTACTTTTTTCCTTCCCACTCTGTCTGGGTTCCCTGGCTTCTCCTTCCCCAAGTACATTGGATCTGGCCCTAGACTCCTGTACTGTCCCATCTGTTTCCCTGCATTGTGTATGTTTTAGAACAGGTCCTTTTGTAAATAAACCCTTCTTGAATCACGCTATTTGGGGTGTGCCATGTCTGGATGCATCAGCAATCATCACATATTCCAGACAGATATAGAGTCAAGGATTGTTGAGTTTATTGAGAATTAGGGTGACAGTTGATTTGATCAAGTTCATACTTCTTACAGAATCTCAACATTTCTCCACAGGAAATTTCCTCCATAAATAACATTTCCACTGTTGAACCCTGTTTCATGGCATGCGATGCAGATTTTGTTTGCTCACAGTTTTTCTTGGATTTAGCAATTAAAAGATAAAAGTAGACAATAAAAGTAAAAATAAAATCCAAATACATATGTCAAAATACAAGTATGTATAGAGAATAATTACACTCATGTAATATATGTTAACTAAATTATTTTCATAGAAAATTAAGCCAAGATTTTGTTTGGCTATTGTATTTTGACTATAAGGCACTCCTTTTTTTTTTTTAATTTAACATGAAAATCGATAAAAAATAAAGTGTTCTCCTTATTAATCTTAGAAATGATATTACAGATTAATACTAGCCACCCAACAATGGTTCATGAATACAGATTTTTTTCCCATTCATATAACTTAAAATACTATAAATGAAATAAATATCAATGAAAATATAATAGTGGTTTCCATATCACATGACCTCTGTATCACTCTCTTAGTAGAGAAAAGACATACTCATCAACAGAGATTCCTGAGCCCCCTAAGGCGGGGTCCCCCGGGGTTCTATAATTTTAGGAGGTTTATCTGTGCGGTATTTATTTCTGATATCTTCTACTTCACCATCTTCAAGTATAAGTGAAGCCAACTCTGGAATCTGTGAAAAATAGTTTTTAGCCAGGATATGTTTGTGCTGGATCTTGTGAATAAAAAGGCGTCCATACTCCTGCAAATAAAGATAAAATAAAATGCTATGGAAATACATACAAATATATTTTGCCAGGTGAAGCATAAGTGTCTTAGAATCTTGCCTTATCAGTTTATTCAACATAGGATACATTTTTTTCTCACGTTGTCCCTTATCGTTTAGAGTAAAGTCTACCAGATCTCTCTCTCTCTCTCTCTCTCTCTCTCTCTCTCTCTCTCTCTCTCTCTCTCTCTCTCTCTCTCTCTCTCTCTCCTCCTTCTCCTCCCCCTCCTCCCCCTCTCTTAAGTCCAAACTTACTGTTGTTATTAATTCTATACGCTTTCTTCCCTCCATTTGTATATGTAATAGTTAGCTGGTATGGGGTAGGATGTGCCCAGGTTTCTGTTTTATTCGAGTGGCATGTAACATGGGACAGTTTTACATATGTTTACACATACAAACATCTGGACAAAGTTTACAGGAAAGTATTTTAAGGTGATTCCTTAGAAAGGCTCATGTATCAAGTAACTTCATGCTTTTACCCGGGCAGCACTGAGGAAATTACCATATTTCCCTGTGAATCCATATGCATGGGGGGAAAGCCAGAGCTAGAGGAAGCTAGTGGCTGAAGGACCTGCGTTTTTAAAACATGTTATGGAGACAACATCCTAGCTGGGAAATGCCACCCCGGTCCCCTTGCTACAGAAGGAAAAACCCAGCTTTGATTAACTCACGATATATCTGCTCATTCTCCTGTCATAGTTGAACCCAAATGCAACTGAAGCAATGAAAAATTATGCTCATTTCATTTCACTGTTTTTTTTTTCCTTCTAATCACTTTACTAATACTAATCAGTATTTGGCACATCCAAAGTAAGTTCTGGCTAAATGAATAAATAGCTGTTATTCTTTCCGATGCTCACATTCAGATGTCTGTTCACCCAATCACAGTGCTACCCATGTCTCCTTCAAATTTTATTTTTTGAGAGTAAGACATTCTGCAGTGCAGAACCTTTATAAGACCAACCAGGAAAGTCAAGGAAAGCCCTGATAACAAGAAGGGGTGCAGGAGAAATAACCTGGCTCACAGTTCTTTCATAGACACAATAATTACCCAAAGTTACCAATGCCAGACTGGTGTTCCACTAAACGGGGAGCATTTAATGGCTGTCTGTATCCCTGACCTCACTAGGGTGGGGTAGCATCATCTTCTTGCGATAGATGAGAAAATACGAGCAACAAAGCATTAACAATTGTGCCCAGCTCTACGTCATGAGGCCAGTTCAACTTTCATTTTTTTTGCGAACTCAACATTTTTAGCCTGTCTTCTAAGATTTCACAGAGCAGAGAGAGTAAATCTTCATGTGCGCAGCTTGATAGTGACAAAAACGGGAAAGAAACTGGGGCTTGGTGGATGATTTTAGTGAGTCACTGGCCCAACTTTAGCCGGTTTGCAGGATATGAGAGAGAGCTTCTCTCCTCACTCGGCCCTGTCAGAACAAGTCCTTCTCTGAATAGAGACTTTTATACTTGGTGGCGGCAGCGGCCCTCTTGTGGCAGGGAGGGGGTTAGAGTTGTGCTCCTGTGGTTGTTATTTTGTGGTTGTATTTGTTTGCTCTGTTTGTTGTGCTTTGGGGAAAACGGGTGTCTATATCTTATAGGAGAATACTGGAAATGCTTTGATTTGCTGCCAAAACATGAACTGTTTGGAACAGAGTTTACAGGAACGCTTGCACAATGCCACAAACCAGAGAGAGAGAGACAAAGACCAAAGACGTGGTGTAAGAGCAAGAGCCTCTGCTCCCCTTGCAAAATTCAGAATGACTGGCGTCCGGGAACTAGAAATGCTCCTGAATGGAACATTTAATTTGAGACTTCGATGATTTGATTAGGTACACAAAGGAATCGTGTGGATTAATTGAAGAAGAACCAGAATATCAGCTTTGGGGATGAATTTCAGTTTCATCGTGGATCCTAGATGAAATGATATTGCTAGTACTGGCTGTGCTTCCAGTGATTAAATATTTATGAGTCAGCTTAGTTTACTAAATACAACATTTAACATCGCTTCAATTTCTTTCTGCCCTTCCTTTCAATCCCTGGAGTGACTTTTTTCATAGCCTGGCTTCTTAGAGCTCAAAAATTATTGGAAAATGCTAAAATTGTAACTAGTTTCCTCTCTTTATATAATTCCCTCAACCTTCCTTTGAAAAGAAGCAAACAAACAAGATGCAGTAGAGTCTTGGGACAGCGCTGTTGAGGTGTCTGCATCTGATGTCATTGCTTCCTTCTCCTTTAGCTGCATCCTGTGCATAAAGTTAAAGATACAGCAATATAATAAATTGAGAAAGAATGGGCCACCTCTTGGGGTTGCACTTGCTGAGTATTAGCAGAGTCCTCCAGGAATGCATCAAGAGCCCCTCAAGTTTATCCATCAGATGCATTACAGATTCAACTTGTAAGTTACTGAAATTAAGTAGGAGTTAAGGTTTGCAGTGACTTCTCCACTCCTAGTTAGAGGGAGGCAAAGGGAGGAATAGACTCTCCTCAGTATGACTGCTGTTTAGATCATAATGTTATGAATAGAATTTATTTGACAACTGGGAATTTTTTTAGGCAGACTCCTGCTAATAAATCAAAGGACAGACTTTGGGTCCCATAATGTTTAATTACTGATAATGAACATTATTCATTATACAGATACTTAGTTGGGGTCTTAAGTTTTTAAATTAGCATGTAAAATAATAAATTTCATTATGGCATCTTCAGACAGGTATGTTATATGCTTGGCTAATGTTCACCTCATCTTTTTTCATCTCTTCTTCTCCAGTCACTGCCGGCTCCTTGCCCAAATAATCTGTCTTCTACTTTGGTGTGGGTTTTATTTTCAAATTTTATATTTCATATGTAGAAGAAAGCATGCACTACATGTCATTTCAAGGTTGACTTATTTTAACACTATGTTCTGAATAAGACTAATACATACAACACAAACATATGTATGTCCATTCATCAGTCGTTGGACCGAGGTTCATTCCATATCTTGTTTGTTGAATGGAACCACAGAAACCTTAAGTGCATTGATATTCAGACTTAGATTCCATCAGGTGTAAGTTCAGAAGTGTTATGGCTGTATCATATGCACTTCTATTACTAAATATTGACAATTTCCATACTGATTTTCATAGTGAATGTACCAGATGGCATTTCACCAGCAGTGCCCCCCATAACCGGACCAAGAGTTACTCAACAAATACTTATCAAACTCCCAGTCTTTGGCAAGCATTATTATAGGTACTAAAGGGACAGAAACACGGAAGGGAAGTAAAGTCCTTCATAGACCTCGCTGTGAAATGAATGTGCTTGACCTGTCAGAAGAGGGTAAGATGAGGTCAGATGCTCGTGTATTTAAATCGCTCATCCTTATCCCAATATACCTTACCTTTCTTTTAATTTTTGCACTGAAATACACACCATTCACATATTTTGCTATTGTCACCTCTAAACAGAAACATTTTAGACAAAAACAACTGGATGAAGTAAAATTTTAGAGTCCAGCATCTTACCTGCTCAATATTCTGTAGCTTGAGATGCGCTTCTCCTTCATCCTTGGTGAGAAGAATGCAGTTCCAGGGAGACCACTCCACGTTCTTATCCCACCGGACCATGACCAGGTCATTGAGATTATTCCAGGCACTGAGGATGGACTGGGATGCCCAGATGTTCTCTGTCAAGTACTTAATATCTTGGAGCTACATGTCAAAATAAGTTTGAACAGCAATTTTGTTCTCTTCTAAATAAGTGGTTTAAATAGCATCATACTAATTGGATAAATAATTAAATAATGTTGGAATAAATTTTTAAAGAGGGATGTCATTCAAAAGACTTTCCTTTCTTTTACCACAGGCCAAACTTTGTCTTCTTTCAATATCGCCCACATGAATATGTCACCAAGTGATGTGGGAATGCCTTTCTGTATGCTGTGAATATCAATCTTTAAATAAAGGAGCTGTTTTAGCCCTTGACAGGCACCAAAGAAAAGGTAGACAGAGAAATCAGATAGGTAGGAAAGGAAGGGCGGAGTCAAGGCAGATTGAGCCAGAAGCCCAAAAAAGCAACATGTAAGGAACACAGGTGAGCCACGGGCCACATGGCAGACAGATTAATAGAAATGGGTTGATTTAAGATGTAAGAGCTAGCTAGCAATGTGCCTAAGCCATAGGCCAAACAGCATTAAGTTAATATAAGCGTCTGAGTCATTTCTGGGAGCCTGAGCAACAGAAGCAAGTGGCTATGGTTCTGGTGAGGCAAGTCTGTGGGTCTGGGCCCTTGGCTGCCCGGGACCGAGAATCCCCACTGCAACAGATGGTGCCCAACATGGGGTGAATATCCACTTAACTGCAACAATCAAGCATCAAGCATCTCATTCTCTGATTGTGAGTACCTATCTCATATAGCTAGCATAAGAGTATGTTCTACCGTCTTGCAGTCATCCTTTATAAACATCTGCCTTCTTTTTTAGGATGTGATGTCTGACTTACCAGTGATTTTTTCAGAGTATAGTATAAAATTGAAATATCAGGAGCAGATCAGTGCATGAAACTCAAGAATGTATTAGCTGTCTGCTTTAAGAACTCCTATATGTTTCCTTGACCAAAAAAACCAAAAAACAAAAAACAAAAATATGTTCAAATGTATAACTTCTTGTCAGTACAGCCCCTAAGAAGACAGCCTCTCTTCCAGAATGTTTCATGATGGGCATTCCTTACAGGCCATACCTGCATGAGGAAGGCAATATGAGAGTCATCCCCATAATCAGCTTCCGAATAGTAGAGCCGCTGGAGTAAACACTTGTACTTCAAAAATGATTCCCGTTTCTGCATCTCATTCTCAAGGCTGACACAGTGACGGCAGCGGTACATACGATGGGAGGTGGGCGATACAGAAAATTCCACAGATGGCAAATACAACTGGCAACTGTGGCAAAAATAAATCTTATCATAAAACTTCAGTGGGTCTTGAGGGACCTAAATAAAAATAAATAAATAAAAGGTAATGAAAATCCAAGCCACTAAACAGAAACACTGAGGATTGCTTAGAATTAATTCTAAAACTGGTTACTTAAAAAAATTCTATTTTTCTTTTAAATGTCTATATTTTAAGAGATTTAAATTCCAAGCAAGAATTATTTTCCTGACCAAAGTATTAAAAAAATCTGTGTTACTCTCCAACTCCTGGATAGATGATGGCAGAGTGTTTAGAAAATCAATGTACTGGCTCATAGTACATTTTTAAAAATATATTCTTTTTGTCTATTACTGGGAACAAGGAACGGCTATCTGCATTCATTGATCTTATTCAATATTATAACTAAAGCTGTTTCCTACATGATGAGAAGCAACACGAATGGATTCCGGTGGAAGAGGCAGAGGGTAACGTTATCTCATTGCTGTCGACCTAAGAGTTTGCAGACTGTCTGGGTCTGTGATGTTCCCAGTGACAAATATCCTGTCATCCTTATCTTACTGAATACAGCTGCTCTTTCTCCCTGGCCACTGGTGTGGCTTGGTGTCATTTTCTATGATCCTTGGACTTCATACTTCTCTGGTTTCTCTTGCATCTACAGGTTTACATTTTATTCATCAAATTAAGAATAATGCTGGCCATCAACAACCGGAGACCCCGAAGCCACCCTACCAGGCCACAGCTGACTAAGAGATGACTGGCACCCCCACTCTTAGGCCAAGCAGAGACCTTGGTCTGTTGCACAAATAAAGGAAACTCAGGGCCAGATCTCTGGGAAAGTCAGAGATATTAGAGAGAGTAAACAGCACAGTCTACTCTCACCCAGCTGTCTTCCAGTTTCCTCAGCCTCACTCCTCCTGATTTCTTCTTGCTCTGTCTTTCTGTGCCTGCCTCAAATACCTTCTTCGCTCAGTTAAGGCATGGCACCACCACTGCCTGCCGGGGAGCCTGGAACTCCTTCTATAAACTAAAATGACCTCAAACTCAGATTGGATTAAGGGCATAGGTCACCACTCCCAGGATACTCCCTGTGCTGGAATTAAAGGTGTAAATTACCACTGTGTGATCTTCCTAGACTGACTGTGGGTAGCTCCCTCTGATATCTCCCAATGTTTTTATTATGTTTGAAAATATCCCCACATTAGTCTCCAATCCCCGCGCCGGGAACACTGATACCGACACCCCAACCACACCCAGCTCTGCCCTAAACCAAAGAAAGTTGGAAGAGCATCCACTCATCACCTACCAAAGCTCAATCCCTAGCAAAACACAGCTGGAGGAATATCCCATAGGCCAAACCACACCCAAACTGTAATCTGTATCAGCACCCACTGACAATTAGAGACCCAGAAGCCTCTCTCCAGGTCCACAACTGACTAACAGCTAAGAGCCAACTAAGAGCAAACTAAGACTCTACAAAAAAAAACAACCCCTGTGACAACTGGAGACACACAGCTCCTTGGCTTACAGCCAACTAAGAGCCAACCAAGAGCAGCCCCTGCAATTACTAGACACACTCAGCCACTGGGCTCACAACTGACTAAGAGCCAACCAAGAGATGACTAAGAGTGAACCAAGGAAGAAATGGGCAGATGCCACTGCAAGAATACACATAACAATATAAAGAACAACAAGACACCATCAGAAGAAGCTGGTGGTTCTACAACATCAAGACCTGAGCATAACAATGAAGAGGAAACAGAAGGAAACGACCTTAAAAACAACTTTAAGAAGATAACAGAAGCTTTAAAAGAGGATGTAAAAAACTCCCTTAAAGAAATAGAAGAAAATAGAAACAAAAAATTGTAAAAGATGAAAAAAAAATTCCTGAAAGAAAATAAATAAAACCAAGAAAAAGAAAGCAAACAGGTGAAAGAAACATTCTAGGAATTAAAAAATTGAAATGCAAGCAATAAAGAAGTCACAAAGCTGGAAATAGAAGACCTGACGAAACAAACCAGAACCACAGATGCAGCATAACCAACAGAATGCAAGAGATGGAAGAGAGAATCTCTGAAGTGGAAGAGTCATAGTGGAAATAGATTCATCAGTTAAAGAGAACACTAAAACCAAAAAAGTCATAACACAAAGCATCCAGGAAATCTGGGACACCATGAAAAGACCAAACCTGAGAATAATTGGAATCAAAGAAAGAGAACACCAGCTCAAAGGCACAGAAAATATTTAACAAAATCATAAAAGAAAACTTTCTCAACCTAAAGAAATGCCTTTAAAGATACAAGAAATTTACAGAGCACCAAATACACTAGACCCCCCCCAAAAAAAATCTGCTCACCACATAGTAATCAAGCCACTAAACCTACAGAACAACAACAACAAATACTAAGAGCTGTAAAGGAAAAAGGCCAAATTACCTATAAAAGCAGACTAATCAGAATAACATCAGACTATTCAATGGAAACAATGAAAGCAAGAAGATCCTGGTCAGATGTTACACAGACACTAAAAGAGTATGTCTGCCAACCCAGACTACTATACCCAGCAAAACTGTCAATCATTGTAAGTGGAGTAAACAAGATATTTCATGACAAAACCAGATTTAAAAAATACCTATCCAGAAATCCTGCCCTAGAGAAAGCTCTAGAGGGAAATCTCCAACCTAAGGAAACCAGAGACACGCATGAAACCACAAACAATCAATAATCCCACAGAAAAAAAAACCCCAGGAGGGAAATACACACAAGCTACCACCAAAATAACAGGAAATAACAATCATTGGTCATTAACATCCCTTAATATCAATGGACTCAGTTCACCTATAAAAAGACACATCTTAACACAATGAATGCAAAAACATAAGTCATCCTTCTGCTGCATACAAGAAACACACCTCAACTTCAAAGACAGACACAGGCGCAGAGTAAAGAGTTGGGAAAAGACTTTCCAATCAAATGATCCTAAGAAACAAGCTGGTGTGGCCATCATAATATCTAATAAAATATATATTTCAAACTAAAATCAATCAAAAGAGACCAGGATGGACATTACTTATTCATCTCAGAAAAGATGAAGTCTCCACCTGAATATCCACCAAGATGAAGTCTCAATCCTGAATATTTATGCACCCAACACAAGGGCACCTGCATATGTAAAAGAAACACTACTAATGCCTAAACTTCTCATCAAATCCCACACATTAATAGTGGGATACTTCAATACCCCACTTTCACCCTTGGATAGGTCAACCAGACAGAAACTAAACAGAGAAATAAGGGATCTAACAGATGTTATGACCCAAATGGACTTTATAGATATATACGGAGCCTTCCACCTAAACACACAGGAATATATATATTTCTCAGCACCCCATGAAACTTCCTTTAAAATTGACCACATACTTGGTCATAAAGCAAATATCAATAGAGAGAAAAAAATTGTAATAACCTCTTGTATCATATCAGACCACCATGGTCTAAAGCTAGATTTCAACAACAACAAAAATCACAAAGAGCCTACAAACTCATGGAAACTGAACATCTCTCAGTTGAACCACTTCTGCATCAAGGAAGAAGTTAAGAAAGAAATCAAAGATTTCCTAGAATTTAATGAAAATGAATCCACAACATACCCAAACTTATGGAACACAATGAAAACAGTGTTAAGAGGAAAACTCTTAGCACTAGATGCCTATATAAAAAACCTAGAGAAATCTCACACAAGAAATCTAACTGCACAGCTGAAGGCTTTGGAACAATTAGAAGCAAACTCACCTACAAGGACTAGATGGGCAGGAAATAATCAAACTTAGGGCTGAAATCAATACAATAGAAACAAAGAGAACAATACAAAGAATCGATGATTCTGAGAGTTGGTTCTTTGAGAAAGTCAATAAGATAGATAAACCCTTATCCAAACTAACCAATAATCAGAGAGATGGTATCCAAATTAACAGAATCAGAAATGAAAAGTGGCACATAACAACAGACACCCAGGAAATACAGAGTATTATCAGGACAGACTTTGAAAATCTATACTCCATTACAATGGAAAACCTAAAAGAAATGGACAGCTTTATGGACAGCTACCACTTACCAAAATTAAATCAATATCAGATTAAAGACCTAAACAGACCTACAAGCCCAAAGGAAATTGAAGCTGTTATTAACAGTCTCCAAGATTAAAAAGAAGAAGAAGAAGAAGAAGAAGAAGAAGAAGAAGAAGAAGAAGAAGAAGAAGAAGAAGAAGAAGAAGCCAGTATCAGATGGTTTCAGGAAGAACTAATACTAATACTCCTCAAACTGTTCCATACAGTAAAAACTGAAGGAACATTGCCAAACTCTTGTTATGAGGCCACAATCACCCTGATTCACAAGCCACTCAAAGATGCAACAAAGAAAAAGAATTACAGACCAATCTCCCTCATAAACATTGATGCAAAAAATAGCCAATAAAATTCTGGCAAATGAATCCAACAACATATCAAAAAAAAAAAAAATCATCCACCATGATCAAGTAGGCTTCATCCCAGAAATGCAAGGATGGTTCAACATACGAAAAACTGTAAATGTCATCCATCATATAAACAAACTGAAAGAAAAAAAATCATCTCATTAGATGCTTAAAAAGCCTTTAACAAAATCCAACACTCCTTCATGATAAAAGTCCTTGAAAGATCAGGAATACAGGGAAAATACCAAAATATAATAAAGAAGATATACAGCAAGCCCACAGCCAACATCAAACTAAATGGAGAAATATTCAAAGCAATTCCACTAAGTCTGTCCTCTCTCTCCTTATCTAGTCGACATAGTTCTCAAAGTTTTAGCTAAAGCAATAAGAGAACAAAAGGATATCAAGGGGATACGAATCAGAAAGGAAGAAGTCAAACTATCTCTATTTGTAGATGATATGATCATATGAATAAGTGACTCTCAGAATTCTACCAGGGAACTCTACAGCTGATTAACACCTTCAGCAATGTAGCAGGGTACAAGATTAACTCAAAAATATCAATATCCCTCCTATACACAAATGATAAAAGGGCTGAAAAAGAAATAAGGGAAACACCACCCTTTATAATAGCTGCAAATAACATTAAATATCTTGGCATAACTCTAACCAAAGAAGTAGCAGACCTGTTTGACAAAAGCTTTAAGTCACTGAAGAAATAAATTGAAGAGCATATCCAAAAATGGAAAGATCTCCCATGATCCTGGATAGGTAGAATCAACAAAGTAAAAATGGCAATCTTACCAAAAGCAATCTACAGGTTCAGTGCAATCCTCATCAAAATCCCAACACAATTTTTTATAGATCTTGAAAGAGCAATACTCAACTTCATATGGAATAACAGGAAACCCAGGATTGCCAAAACAATCCTGCTCAATAAAAGAGCTTCAGGAGGAATCACCTGTTTGTTGAATAGTGGATTAACAAACTGTGATACATCTACACAATGACTTAAAAATAAATCATAATGCTGGCAATACTTTCAACAAAGTGTTTCCTCTATACTTTACTCTCTTCTAATTTGAGATTCTGACATATACTAAGTTATTTGAGCTTTTCCCACACTTCAGTGATGCTAACACTGCTTTCTCTTCTGTTTCTGTACTTGTCATTGCGCATAGTCTTTATTGTCTTCTAGTTCGATATTTTTTTTCAGTATTACCAATCTCCACTTAATTTAAGCAAGGGTTGTTTTTCAGTTTGGTGATTTTTCTTCTCCAGAAGTTTCACACTGTATCTTCAGTATTTCCACTTTAGATTTTTTGAATATCTAAAAATTTTTAAGAGCTGACCAAATGTCTTTTTCAGCTGATTTCAACATTTGTCAATGTTAGGCCAACTCTAAATAGTGATTTGGCTACTTGTTTTACTTATTACATTTTGTTTATATGTCTCTTATAAGTTTTTGTATGCTAGCCATTATGAATTTTACTTTAGCTGTGAATATTTTTATTTTTATCAATAGCCTTATACTTTTCATGAGGCACTTAAATTACATACAACAGTTTGATCCATTAATGTCTTGGTTTTAAGTTTGTATTTTTATAGAAGAATAAAGTAATTCTCCATTTGGGAATAATCATTTTCTACTATTGCGTTAGTCCCCTTGATTTGCCTGACTATTGCCCCAGAACTGGAGTGTTACAGGCACCCCACAACCAGGTTTGTGTTAAGTGTTGAATATTGTTACCATTTGCCCTTTTTAGGGGCATCCTTCCTCAACCTTGGGTGTTACCCCACATTCAGGATGAGCAGAATTAAACTGAATACTGAAAAGGCATAGTGAAGTCCTTCAAGCTTTAGCTTTAGTCTCATTCTTTCCATCAGCTTAAGGGCTCCACAGCTGTTCTTTTAGCCTTGGGCCGTATCACAGGCGCTTTCAGGGCCCATGGGATCAGTACAGGCTTCTATTTGTTTTACTTCATCCAGAAACCACGATCTTCCATTGCCCCATATTGAGTGTCTTGAAAAACATTGTTTACCTTTCTTTACTTCAAGCAGGTCGGCAACTCGGAGCTGGCTGGTGTTGGCCAGAAACACAACGTGAAGTTTTATATGTGACAAAGGGAACATGACAATTCAGTCAAGATTTGTCTTTTTTTTTTTTTTTTTTTTTTTTTTTGGATGAAAACAGTTGACAAAAATAAACAAGAAAATGGCCTTGACTAACCTTTGTAATGTGAAAAAAAATATGCAGATGCTTCTAAGCCCCAATTATAAAATTTAAAGTGACAAAATTCTATGCTAAAACAGAAGGCAACTCTTGCTCCTTGAAGGTAAGATGAATTGTTAAGTATAAAATAAGTATCATGATCCTTTTTTATTTTTATCTTTTACCATTAAACTTCTACCATTTGGAAAGAAACATTAGAGAAGTTTTCTTTGGCCAGCGGGAGTCAGTGAATCAAGAACCGCCACTGGAGATCCATCGGGAAAAGGAGCTAGGCCCTCCAAGGGTAGGCAACTGTGGAATGGCATGGGCAGTATGTGCAGCCTTGAGGGGTGGGATCAGACTGTGTTCCTGTGAATGGGCTGGCACCTTGGAGTCCATTCCCTATAGAGGAACACCCAACCCAGCATTGACTATGGGATGAGTGAATCGGACTTGCCTGGAGTGGATGTGATGTGCTGGGTTGGCCCGCCTTGGAACCTTTTGCGCTTTGGGGGGAGGGATGGGTGGATGGGGAGGGGCGAAACTGAGGGCTGTCTGGGAAGGATTGGGAGAAGGGAAAGGAGGGGGAGCAGGGGGATACATGGATAAAAAAGACATTTTTATGAAAAAAATAATAATAATAAAATGAAGGGGGGGGAAGAAGAGACTTTCCCTGGCTAGAGAGATAAGAGCATTGGCTGCTCTTTTTGAGGTCTTGACTTTAACTCCTAGAAACCACATAGAAAGATCTGATGCTGTCTTCTGCCGTAGAGGAGTACATGTAGATAGAGCACTCATACATAAATCTTGTTTTTAAAATCTCAAAAAAGAAGACCATTTCCATCAAACCACCCCACGGCATACAGCCTTGGCAATTGGTAGATCTTCGTAGGACACTGTGGCATACACAACATTTGTGCTCTCTTGTCTTCTTATCCAGATGGATGTGGGTCATGGTTTGCCCCGTTCTATTATTTATTGTGACAACCCCACACTGCTTAAACAGGTTTGCCAGATCATCCAGAGTCACACTGACATTAAACCTTGCACGTAAGCTGCACTGCTGTCAGTCTTCATCACGATCTATGAGAAGGCCTAGATCAAGATACAGGCCTTCATCAGGTGGTTCCAGCAGGCTGATTAAAGCCACTTCACTCTCCAGTGCCGCCCATTCCACATCTGGTCCACCATCAAATCTCCTCTTTCCCTGATCTGGTTATCAAGGACATTCATGCTCCCATGCTCTCCTGTCTGGAAACCCTCCAGATTCCCGCTTATCAACATGGTTGGTACTGTCAGAATGAACTCTGCTGCCCATAGCTACTGCTCTGTTGGCTATATTGACTTGAAACCTGACTGTAGGATCCAGTCTGAAGGGGGTAACTGGTGGGAGGCTGCTGCACATGACTGTTTTATTGGCCATAGTTACTCTGCTGGCCATAGCCCAGCTGCTCATAGGTTTCTGCTGAGAGTAACTTGTCAGCTGTGAAGGGGAGTAGCTGCTAGGAGAATGGGATGGAGGTGCATTTACTGGCTGCATGGTGTAGCTCCCAGGAGCCTGAGGATAACTGTAGTTACTTTGTCCATCTCCTAGGCTGGGCTGGTTATAACCCCCTATGCTAGCTTTAGGTTGACTAATCTCAGTAGGCTTGTTACTCTGGTCTTGTTACTGTGGTCTTGTAGGTGTGGTGAACATTGGCCAGAGTCTGAGTAGGCAGTCTGGGTACCACATGCAGACTGAGCTGCATAAGGGGTCTGGGTTTTGGTGACTGGAGAAGTGGTTGGTGTTCTAAGCACCAGTGCCATATCTTTGGATGAGCTGGCTACATGCCTGGGGGCAGTTGGAGAGATATAACCAGTGGGAAGTTGTCCATAAGAAGTTGTATAAGCAGTCTGCCCATAGGTGGCTGTGGTCTGAGTCTGGGTATAGCTGACATCAGTAGGCTGTCCATTGGTTCCATAGCTTTGTTGCCCTTATGCCTGAGTGGTCTGTGCCTATCCTTCGGTTGGCTGGGCAGTGTCAGCACTGTAGCCCTGCTGGGCGGTAGCTTGTACTCCATTTTCTCTCCTTCCTTCTCATGATCCATTTCTTAAAAGGTTAAACTTAACTTCACCAGAATCAAAACTTTCATCATGTTAGAAATAATTAAAATAAAAATAAGCCATAGAAAGAGAAATATTTTCATTGCACATTTCTGACAACTTATACAAAGAATATATTACAAATTCTCACAATTTAACATAGAAAATACATAATCCAATCAAAAGAAGGGGCTGGTAAAATACAGACCCAGGAGTTTCATCAGGAGCATGCACATGACAAATGAGTGTATGAAGAAGTGTAAAATTATTAGCTATTAGGAAAATATACATCAAAATGTGAGATACCCCTACACATTTGGTTAGAATTTCCTAAATGAAAAACTACTAACACCAAACACTGATGAGAATGCCAAGCAGCTGTGAATCTCTAATACAGGAAGTGCTTCCTAGTACTGATCACATAGGTAAAAAGCTCAGTAATCTCTCCTAATGACAAAAATGCACTTCCCATGTGGCTAAACACCACCATGCAGTATTTTACCCCAAACGAGTCAATTTATATGAGAAATTATAATTGTGTATGTAGAGTGACTTTATTCATAAAAATCCCTATGCTAACGAACTCAAACCTCCTCTAACTGTGAAAGGACATGAATAGACCCCTGTATCTCTGGACCATATAGAAGGGTTTGGAACCATACAACAAACTTCTGACAGTTCAAAGCATGGGTGGATCTCAAATGTGATGATGAGTGGAATGAAGTTCATCTCAGAAGAGCGATTCCATGACAGAAGTGTTACATTTATAAGACACGGGAAATAAATAAGGTCAGCATTTACCAAAATTTGTTTAAGAGCTGATGGCAGGGTAGTCTAGGGGGATTTTTATTTGGACTGTAACATTAACCACATGACATTATGTACAGACAATACTTTCCCAAAAGAGTGAACTTTTATCAAGAGAAATTCAAAAGCAGTGATATAGCATTGTGTAATGGTGTAGAGTATCAAATCCTCTTACTACCTTGCCAAAAATCTATAAAAACAAAAGGACTAGAAGCTAACTTTGGCAAATAAAAAACAAACTCAAGCAATACAATTGGGAACATTTCCTCTAGTCTTCTGAACAGCATAGCCATTTTTTTAATTAATTAGATAAACTAGAATAGTAAGCACATTTTGTTTCTCTAGATTTTGTCTATATTTCAAGGTTTTTTGTTTCACCAAAAATCTAAAAATAGCCTCATTACATCTTTTTAAAAAAATAATAATAGTAATCCCACAGTTCTCTAGTGAAACTTTCCAGTTTACTAAAGTGTGTTAAGTAGTTTTGTAAGAAAATAATGGGGTATAAGTGTCCCCCAGAAACCTTGTATTGTATTGGGAAGACATATTTAAATCATATACAAGCTCCATTTAGCGTTCTTCTGCCTGCCTTCGTGGATCTGGTCACTGATGCTCACACTTGCAGGCTAAGTGCTAAAGGAAGACAGGCAAGGCACAGTGGGCCATTTTTAGAAGTGAAAAGGCCAACTCTCTCTGAGACCTCATGAGAGAGCTGGAGAGAAGGAGTTTGGTTCCTGAAACTGAGTAGGAGGTAGCTGGAGGAAGCAGAGAGCATAGCATGGCAAGTGGGAGCAAAAGCCAGGGGTGTGAGAGACCACAGAGTCTTCAACATTGTGCAACAACTGGAGATCCAACTCAGCACTTAGAAAAGAATTCAAGGCTGAAGATTCATATGCAGAAGAGGTTAATGGGAAAGTTTAACTTATCGGCATTAGTAAATCCAGAGGTCCACCAAGTGGGTGGTTGTAGTAAAGTATAGAAGCCAACTTTGAATACCTTTCTATTAACAATGGAACACCTTGGGGTTTTGAAGAGAAGTGCAGAGAGGAAGGTACCTTAAGGTGTCTTGAAACTTCAGGATTAAACAGGGGCGTTTTGATATAGTGAAAAAAGAGAGTTGTAATTCTCTTTCTGAGTCCTTCCAGATTCTGAGCTTTGATCCCTCTCATCATGAGATCGACTTCTCTGTCAATCAATTCCAGTATCTCATGGGTCAGTTTACATTCGTGTTCCTAGACAAAACACAGAGGGATGCAGTAGGATGATTTTAAACCACTATTTTTGAAAGTACCACCCAAAATAAATTGGAATGCAGGCTCCAAAACATTTTAAAAGGTGACATGAGTAAAATTTGGTACAAACAATTGGAGACCATATTACCATTAAATAGTTGGCTTGGTAATGTACGACTTGTAACTCAGCAATTGTTTATGTAGGTGCTTTAGCAAAATCTAGCTAAAAAGCTATTGTTTGCAGTAGCCAAGAGTTAGAAACAACTAACTATCCCTAAGAAAATTGAATATGTGAATAAATCATAGTTTACTAATATGATGGACTTTATGGAAATGAGTAAACAATTTGATAGCTGTAAAGGTGATTCTGTGTATACTCAGGTTTAAAAATTCATTGGTCTTTATATATTTAGTATGTATTTGAGTAGACAGATATACATATACATCTTTAAGTAGCTTGTTTAATATTGTATTGTCAATAGAGTCAGAATTTGAATTATATTTACACCTTTATCTTTCTTCAAAATATTGTTAAATTAATTTCATTCTAATAGTTTAGGTCAAACAAATTCAGGCTCACGCCTCATCTTTGGAATTCATCCCTGGCCTCTTTAATTGACTCAGGGCTGATCCCAATTACCAGGTAGAAAAATAAAATTCCCTACATGCTCCCTCTCTCTCTCTCTCCCTCTCTCTCTCTCTCACAACATGGTCTTTACCTGACCATCTAGAATGTTCTGATTCCTCCCCTTTGGGTCCCTTTAGCTATTTAAGGAAGTGTCTGCCATAGCTCTTTATTGTCAGCCTCTTTGCAAAGGTGCCCAGAGAACAGGCAGCTCATGCCTCTGCTCTCCGGACAGGCAGAGATACAGACCTGTGAGCTGGCTACCTAACTTTGTAGTGTGCCTCAAGACCCTTGTGTGTTGATGTTCTGATGTTTCTCAACAGAAGATCTCTTTGTAGTTAAAGGACAAAGAACCCAAATGTGATGTTCGCAACTTACAATTGTAAAATTCTCAGGCTAGTCATCAGCAATTTGGTTAGACAAAGTTAAATACAGCCAGTATTTTTCCAGTCATTATATTTAGTGTAACACTGATTTTTACTGAGATGTCTATATGTACTTGCTTGAACCTGTGGCTCACACTGATGACAAACCTAAATGACCACACAGTTAGTTATTCAAGCCATTACTTATATCCAAACTTTAATTTGTTTGTATAAATGATTACTCACAAACAATTGATGTCACAAAGGGAAAAACTGCCAAGAGTTTATCTTTAAGAACTCAAAACACAACTTAGGAACCTAACACTGCAGCTGAAATCTGTCATTCAGTTTTCCAGCGATTCCAATGATATGTGCCCAAGATTACTTTCATTCTGAGCTGTCAAATGCCAGAGTACTACGGGGTCTAGTGGTTCTGGACTGCTCCCCTTTAGGAATATGAAAAGCATATACCTAGCACCAAGAGGAGTGTGCTTCCCATAACCCCGTAACCCACATGTCAGGAATCTTGGCTGAAGATAACTACTACATTAGCCCCAAGTCCAAACTTGTCCAAAGCCATGGGGTCAGGTGTCACCTCAGAGACATTCTGAATCAAATCAATTAGGGAAGAAAAAGTCCTAGGATTTCCAAGCGAAGCAGGAGCAAATGGGAAGAAAAGCGAATAAACTTCTGGCCTAGGTTGAGTTCACAAAGAGATGCAGCAGATTCCTCCTTTGCTCTTATTACCTTAGCTATGAAGTAGTGTAACCAGGAAGACTACATGGAAACCTCTGAACTGCCCTTTTTTTTTGGGGGGGGGGGCAGGGACGAGGACGGTCCCACTTACTTCTTGAATAAATGTTGGCTCCTGTGCCTTAAACTTTGGACAATTCAAGTTAGTGGTCCTAATTCCTAAGTAAAAAAACGCTTCAGGAGAGGATACACTACTCCTTTGGTCTCTAATTCTCAAGTCGCGAGATCCTTATAAAGGTAGCTGAATTTCCAAGACATCGGAGGCGGTGTTACCCCTGAGGATAAGGAATTGTGTGCTTGGCACTCAGGTCTGGGCATCTCCTGGTAATTCTCCTCTTGCATGATTTTGAGAGAAGAGCGCATAGCCCTGTAGCCTAGTGCTCTTAAACCTAGTGCTCTTAAATAGTGCACAGCAAAATTCTGAAACAATCAGTGCTAATCCAGGCTGAGGAAACATTAAAATGAATAGTAAAGAGAAAATAGGAGAGTCTGTTGTGGCCTTGGTGCCTGTAAGTACAACAGGGTCTGTACTTTGCCTATTAACCTCACTATTATAATTTTATTCAGAAAAAGAAAAAAGATCATTCAGATTGAAGGAAGTAGATCCAAATCGGACTGGAAGCTCTCTCTCGCCCCCTCCTGGTGGTTCATGAGAAGACACCCCTCAGCTCAGTCACTTGGTGAGTGCTGCTTCTAGAGACTTTAGTTTGCTGGGACAAGCTCACACCTTTAATTCAGTAAAACAGGAGCACAGTCCTGCCCCTTGCTCTGAGACCGGGAAAATTCTCACAGAAGGCCCAGCTTCAAAGTTCTGGTGAAACTGTCCCGATTGCACTAGCTCCCGTGATCCTGGAGTTTTCCTTTTCTGAACATGAACATCTTCCCTATCAACTTTCTTCATTCGAGCACGCCCATGGGAACATCTGCCTAGGAGTCTATTTCTAGGGGAACTCTGATATGACGTCTATTATCTAATTTTTACTTAAAAGCAGAAAAGTTGTAGTATTGAGGGGGGTGAAGACAAACATACATGGATATGGCTTTACAGTCGCTACAAACAGGGCATCTAGATGGCTCGGGGGAAAGAGCATTTGGAATGCAAGCCTGATGACCTGTCTTCCATCTACCCAATTCAGAGGAAGGAAGGAGAAAACTAATCCTGAAAATTATCCTGTGACCTCTACGTGAGCACTGTGACGCACATCCACAAACACACACACAAGCAATAACAATAGAAAAAAATTTTAATGACTACAAACAGCTTTTCATTGAAAACTGACCAAAATGTAGACAATAATTGCTGTTTTTTTCATTTCATTTTCAAAATCTGGCTTATGTTGTTTTTAAAATTATATACTTACATGGCTATATAATGATGAATTTGCATTTGAATATACTGTTTACATTTTATTATGTCATCATAAAACATATACGTAATTTTTGCAAGGCTGTAAATCAGACCCACAGCTTTGTGCTTGATTATCATCAATATTGCACAGATTTAGAGGGTTTTAGTTAACTATTAATTCATAAGCCATATCTATCCCCAAATCTACCAAAATAACCTAGCTGTTTATACAATTTCATGTGTGCATTTCTTAATAACTCTATAATTACTTTAAAAAAGAACTCATTTATTCCAGAATGCAGCTGATCTTTTTAGTGATGGAGACCTTGACTTGAAATTTAAGAGAGACAGCTGACGTACCTTTACAGTGTGCTTAAGTGTCAGGAGTATATCCAGCCTCTCATCCTGAGAGAGGTCTCTGAGCATGATACACTTGTAGATGCTTTGCAACTCTCGGGCTCTTATAGTGAACTGTGTGTCCATTTCAATGACTTTGCCATCAGATCTTCTCCACGTCTTTGGAGCTGAACACTTGAAAATAATATTATTGTTGCAATTATAGTTAGTTAAAGAATGAAAATAATAATTTTGTCCCATCTACTAGAAATTTGACTTAAGTCCTAACTAAAAACATTACTACAATTTAAGAAAGATAATTGAAGACTTTCTAGACCATGGGAAACTAAAGTATTTATTTAATTTACCCATTTATTTATCTTTGATGAACTGCAGATTGCATTTAGGGCTCCTTAAATGCTAGGTAAGGATTCTACCATGAGGTCTAAACTCACAGAGCTCTGGATTGAGACGTTTTACTATGGGCTGGAGAAAGTCTGCACTATTCTTACAGAGGATCCGGGGTCTGCTCCCAGCACCCTTGTTGGGGAGGAAAAAAGACACAGATCCAAACATTATGGACTCCATTGAGAATATCATGTAAGCAAATCTGATGATTCCTTAGGGAAGGTGAATCCAGTTCTGATGAATCCTGGGTAGGCATGCTCATGACTATTACAGATGTCCAGTTTCAGATGAGTTCCCAGCACCTATATGGAAGTTCGTAATCACCTGTAATTCCAATTCCAAAAGATCCAGATCTTCTGGCCTCCACAGACTACTGATCACACATGGTGCATATAAACTCATTCAGGTAAACATATTAAAAAATTATTTTTTTAAAGCATTTAAAGCTACCTCTGCAGCACAGAAGACACCTGTCAGTCTTATAAAGACATGTGGGGGTTAGGGTAGGTATTGGTTCAGTCTGCACAAAGGGAAAACACATCTCCAAAGTTGAGCATTTGGAGCTGATTGATTCATATTGCTTGGCATGATGAATGGCTATATCTATACTAGATATTATTCATTGACTCCAGAGGAAGAACAACATACATTTAGCATGTATTTTTTTTTTTTTATTATCTGCCTAGCTCTATATTGACTATGTATTCAAGTATCTTGGTCATGTGCCTTGCCAACTGAAGACAAATTTCATTCAACAGTTGTGATAGTAATCCTCAGTATTTGAAAACCTCAGTATTTGAAGATATCTCAGAAAGGGGCTGTATGAATTCCATCTTAGAATCTTACATAGAATAAGTCTGTAACAAGTTCAAAGTTTTTCACAAAGCAGGCTTCCACAGTGAAACAGCTCTACAGTTGACTCTCTGTATCTGTGTGTTATGAATCCTCAAATTCAACTAACCACAGGTCAAAAAATACTTCTAAAGGAGTTGTGTCCTTCTGAACATGACGCCACATGTCTGCAATCTCAGCACACGGGAGGTGGAGTAACAGTATTGATGGCAAGCTTCTACGAGGTGACTTAGAGACCAGCCTAGGCTACATGAGGACTGTCTCAAAACCACAAAAAAAAAAAAAAAAGAAAGAAAAAAAAATTAATCCACATGGAACACGTAGAGACCTTTTTATTTCTTGTCATTATTCCCTAAACAAGTCAGCACAACAAAAAATTATTTACACAGTATTTACCTTATATTAGATGTTAAAAGTCATCTGGAACTGGGGTGTAGCTCAGTGGTAGAATGCTTACCTAGAGAGGGTATAGCTCTAATTTCAGTTTCCAGTACTTAAAAAAAAATGAATCTGGAGATGATGTAAAATGCATATAGTGTAAGTAGATACAGTGTCCTTTCATCCAGGACTGGAGTAACTGGATTTTGGCATCCACAGGCTCTGGGAATCAATCTTTTTCTCACATAAGGGACAACTGTGTGCTATAATCACTACTACCTGAGTATTGTCCAAATTTCTCACTTTCTATTGACAAAGATGGCACAGATCATCCCAGCCCAGTGAACGGAACTGAGGAATGGGAGGTTGGGTTCATTTGCCCTAACGTTTGATTAAGGATTCCCAGACTACTAAGTCAGAGACAACATGGGATCTGAACTGGCTACTGACTGTAGAGCTAAGGTGGCTTTTAAGGATGTCCCACAAAGCTTAGTACACTGATCTGCTCCTCCTCCAAGACTTTACGAGCAGAGGATTCAACTATATATCCCTTAGGGACCACTTACCCTTTGTTTTCCCTTTTACGTTAGAGTAAAAAGCTGTTCTATCTTTTGGCTTGATTATAGTCCTTCAGAAGCAAGCCTGTGTTGACCACAATTGCTGACTTTCAGGTATTTGGTGCTTTGAGGCTAATTAGTCATTGTCTGGGGGTCCTTGTATCCTGATTTATAACATAATTACAACCATTTAAATCTTAGACGTTGTTTAATTTTCAATTTAAGTGAAGTTCTCTACATGTTGAGCAAATCATTAAAAAATCATAGTGATCCTAGACTGTATTTAGAATGACAATTTACAATGACATTTTTAGTTATGGTGTCAATTTACCTCCATTGTTCACATGTTACATTGAGAAATACAAAATTACCATTTACAATTATATTTGATGTACTTTCAAAACATTATTTTTATAGTTACAGGCAAAATAAAAGTTGCTTAGAGCTAGCAACCTCCAGTAGAAACTTCAGATTCTCAGTTCAGGTTTTGATCTGGGGACTGGCAAGCAGCAGCGCTGTGACTGGTTTATAAGGTCGCATCAGAAAAATAAAACAATAGGTAATATTAGTGAGGCGGCTGAGAAGCTGCAGCTGAGAGCGTTGAAGATCAGTAACATGGTTAATAATGAGAACTTTAATTGTTATCACTTAGAAAGATGCAGCTCTTCAACCCAAAGAATCTTACACTGAGTATTTTGTTCAAATGCAATGCTTCTTTCAAAGCTCATTTTTAAGCTTTTAAAGGATAATTAGGCTAAATTTCATCTGTAATATCCTCAAGACTAGCTAATATCCCAATCTTCATATGCTAATTTCCTCAGTATGACTCTTTTCCTTTCTTCCATTAGTAAGGACAGTATCTTTTACTCAGGCTGGTAATTTATTTTGTTTGTAACAATCCTAACAACATGTTTCTGAAACATCTGCTTTACCTAATTTATTGTATGTTGGCAGTTGCTACACTATTTTATTCTATTTGCAAATGAGTGTCGATCAGAATTGCTGGCTTTTTATGGCTTTAGGGAATTCAAGGCACTACAACAAGGTCTTGGGGGCTCAAATCCTTCTCATCTTTTAAGTCTGAAGTCAAGCCTTCCATTTTCAAAGAGATGCTCTCTAGGACTACAGCTGGAGCCCATAGCATCCTTTACATTTGAAATCCTTTTACAGTGATACACACACACATACACACACACACACACAGAGAGAGAGAGAGAGAGAGAGAGAGAGAGAGAGAGAGAGAGAGAGAGAGAGAGAGAGAGTCTCTATTTCAACAACTCATGGCAAAGAAAATTGGATCTCAATTGTTCAATTAAGTATTTTATGATTTACAATTTTATTTTCCTAGAAGGTTATGAAAAGTGAATTTCTCAGGTGATTCTGTATGCTTCACAGTGTCTACAATGCTCATTCATTCACAATACTAATTGTGTCTACATTAGATAGAGCACTGGGCACTGAGTAAAAAAAAAAATGCTGTCCTGATTTCAAAAGCTCCCAGATCTCATGGGATATAAAAGTAAGGAAAAAACTAAAGTAGAGAGTGAGCATGGATGGTAGCTGTAGGTAAACAGGCAAGGATGGCCTGTTTATAAAGCAGTTACTCCTAAGAAGACCAAGAGAATAAACAGGAGTTATCCCAATAAAAGATAGCAGAATGATATAATCAGATAGTTCTAAGTATGAAGTTCCAGTTCCCAAGAACTGGCACAAACCTATATATATAAATCTGTTCTGCAAAGCTGTTTTTATCTTTGGCAATCCTTCTGCCAACACTGATAACTTCATCTTCAAGTATAGGCTTCTTTGATTTCAGGCCTTAAGGTTTTGTTTTTTTTTTTTTTTTTTTTTTTTTTTTTTTTACTCTGATGAGGGAAAATGTCAACTCTGCTTATTTCTCATTCCTAGTTCCTTTTTTCTTTGAATGCTTTGGCTATAACGAGAGATGTACAACAATCATGTTCCTAAATTGCTTCAGAAATAGAAGCGTAATAAACTCTACTTAGCTGCCAACCAATGAGACCTCAGAGGCTATGGAACAGAGCAACAGAAGAACAGCAACAGCAAGACAGAAGGGGAGGTAGGAAGATGACACAGCCTTCAGAGCAGCAGTCTCCCCAGAGAAGAAGAAATTCTGCACTGGGAGGATAGCCCTTTTCTTCCTTGGGAATTAATTCTCAGGTCCCCAAGGGTACAAATTAAGAGCCACTGAGTAGTGGTCAACTTTTTTTTACGCAGCAGAGGGGTTTTATTCATCCACAGTGACCCCTGTTAAATGCACAACTCAGAGAGACAGAGGTGCATCTTCTAACCCATTAGCTTCAGGGCAACCTGAGATAGAGAAAAAGCATTTATGTGGCACAGCTCACAAAAAAAATGCAGTTTTTAAAGCTGTGACTGTGAGAAATGGTGTGTGAATCAAGGAAATAGATGGCCTCAACTCTAGGGATAATCTCTTAGAGAAGCACAAATGATCTTTTCATATAGTTGGTAAAATGTACCCAGAACATTAAGCCCAGAAACTAACCATTGGCCTTTCATTTAGATGTCAGAACCTGAATTCCCTGACCTCTGCCCACCTGTCAGTCCTTAATATCCAATAACCTGCAGAAGCCAGTGTTCCATGTGGTAAATTACAAGTCAATTAATGCTTTTAAAAATCTTTAGAGCAGGGGATTAGAGAGATGGCTCAGCAGTTAAGAGCACTGGCTGTTTTTCCAGAAGACATGGGTTCAATTCCCAGCATACACATGGCAGTTTATCACTGTCTGTCATTGCAACTCCAGGAGTTCAGACAGGCAAAAACATCAGTGTACTTAAAATAACATTATATTAAATTTTAAAAAATCTTTAGAGTGAAATTTTTTTATTAAGAATGGGAACTGTAAAGACCTTCAGTTCAATTTCTTGACTAGACCAAGGAAAAGAAGTCATGCCAGTCATTCATTATTCAGGAAAATAGTATGTTTGGTATATGACAAAAACAATAAAATATTGTTTCAATAGATCCCACAGTCATTGGACTAAAAGAATTTAAACTGAAACTAGATATATGTTTATCCTCTGAAGTTATTCTAAATGATAAGTCAAATTTTGCTTTAAATATCTACTTAATAGTGCTTTTGATGATAAATGTAACTCTGCCTGTTACTTTTAATGTCTAAAATAACTGTGACCATGACTGACTTCGGGGATAACTATAAATTGTGTAATAAGCAATCAAAAAAAAAAGTTCTGTAAGATAGTAAGTTGCTTCAGCATTTATGAAATGAATATGAACTCCTCCTGAATATTAGAGACAATGGCAGGCCTGAGGGTAGGGGAATTGGCAGACATGGGGAAGAACAGACCCTGCATAACTGCTTCCTCCTAAAGTCAGCTTCGTTCCCTTCTTTTCTAGATATTTAGTGCATCTTCCTCTACAAAAACACACTGTTGATGACCTCGGGTTACCGTGGTGTCAAGGTTGTCAGTCTGACTCCTTCTGGACACAAAGCCAGCTATCACTCTGCTTTTCTCTGCTCTTAGAACTGTTTACACACACACATACACAGAGAGAGACACAGGCATACACACACAGACAGAGAGAGAGAGAGAGAGAGAGAGAGAGAGAGAGAGAGGCATATACACACACACACAGAGAGAGACACACACACAGAGAGACACCAGGCACACACACACAGACATACACACACAGAGAGACACCAGGCACACACACAGACACACACACACACAGAGACACCAGGCACACACACAGACACACACACAGAGACACACATACACACACCCTTTGATTTGATGTTTTATTTACTTAATAATAAGGTCAAATAATCTTTCAGCTGTCTCTCCAGTCTACTTTCCAGGACAGCATTCAAAATCCATCTCCATCTCCTCATCCTTTCCGCAAGGCCCCGTCACAGGGAAGATCTTCTGTATTAAGAGTCCTTCAAGACTTTATATTCTACCCTTTACAAATTATTTAAAAATTTGAAACCATATCTTTCTCATAGAAATTCTTCTACACAATATGTCTCTGTTTTATCTTTATTTTAGATGAGATTCATATAAAAATCTTCTCAGCATGCTATATATACTTCATGAGAAAAGATGATAACAACCAATTAACTCTAGAATCAATTTAATATTTGTGCTTTGACCCACTGATATAATATTATGTGTGTGTGTATATATATATATATATATATATATATATATGTTTGATCCACATATATAATTTTTAAAAGTCCTTAGAGACAATGCTAGATATGGGACCTAAAGATAGAGTAGCAAAGTGTAAGATACTTTGTATAAGGGTTTACTGTAGAATTTAAACTATCTTAGGAGAAATAGAAGCCAGAAAGGGAAAATCCTGAAGGAGACAAGTTTCAAATATGAATGTATGAGGGCTACCTGTCTTTCTTGTCCACTGATACCCAGACACCTCTTCTTGCAAACACTCAAGCTGCACCAGGTCCATGCTATCACCTCTAGTAAGGTTAAAAGGCATGTGAAATCACAGTTCCTAGTCATAAAGCAAGTTCAAGCTAAAGTATGCTGTCCAAACAATAAATTTAATTTGAAGTAAGATTGTGAGAAATATTGTCCTAGTCATTGTTTTATTGCTGTGAAAAGACCCCATGACCAAGGCAACTCTTTAAAAAGAAGCATTTAATTGTGGACTTGTGTAGTGGGATTTAGGTGTTTGCAGAGAGCCGCGTGGCCGCACCTTAAAGATGGTGCTGGCTTCCACCTTCCACCTTCCACCTGAGAGCTCTCTGAGATAAACAACTCATTTGGCTAAAGCTAAGCTCGTGACTTGCTTCCAGGTGTGGCTTGCTTCCGTGCACCTGGATCTATTGGCATGGCCCACGTGGCACCCCGTGACTAGCAGTTCAGAGGGTATATAGCTGGGAGCGGGCTTTCCCCAGTAGGAGAGGCAGTAGCAGAAGAGGGAGAAGCAGCAGAAGAAGTTTCAAGGTCCTGAATAAACCACTGAAAGAAGAGCCTGGTGTCGAGTCATCCTTGCAGGCGAGGGTGCGCGCAACAGGTGTTAGTTTACAAGGCTTGGAGGCATGTTTTTGGAGTTTTGGGAGCCTGAGTGAGGCGTGGCTAGACCACATTAAGAAGTCCCCAGGACACTGAGCTTGTCTTTGTTTCTGTGTTTGGGAGGAGTGGATTGAACTATTTATTGTGGGATATTTTTATTTTTAAAACATTGTCTTAAGGTTTAATTTGTACCAGTGAGTGTTTAAATAACTCTTTAATAAATATTAATCTTTTATGATATATTGTAAGTAAATATTTCTGCAATAGCTGGCAATAACGTGGGTTTATCTTACAGTTTCAGAGGTTTAGTCCAGCACTATCACGATAGGCGGCATAGCAGCAGGCATGGAAGGCGTGATGTTGGAAAAGTGCTCATCCTCAGGCCGAGAAGCAGAGAGACTGGGCCTAGCATGGGCTTTTACAAGGCTCAATTCCCACTCCCCTCCCCCATGACACACCTCCTCCTACAAGGCCACACCTCCTAGCCTTCTTACCCTACCAGAGCTCTACTCCTTGGTGATGAAGCACTCCAATATATGAGCCTATGAGGTCCATTCTTATCCAAACTTCAACAAATATGCATACTACAGTTTCCCACAAATGTCTTTCCAGGAATGAAGATATCTGAGAATCTTCAACAATGGTGCTATCTATCTGACTTGTTCTGTAATTGAAGTATGAAATTCAGACCATTATCGTCTGCTGGTATTTTCCTGTCTTCCTCCATAAATACGTACTGGTAATTATGTTAAGAATGCGTAAAAGTGTGAGGACATAGAGCTAAGAGGTATTTCTTACCATAAGAATATCTCAGTAAGCCAGTTGAGTGTGGTGGCACATACGTATAATTCTAACACTCCACAAGCAAAGGCACTTGGACCTCTGTGACTTCCAGGTCAGCCTGGTCTGCATAATGAGATGCAGGCCAACAAAGGTTGCTTAGTAAAACCCTGTCTCAAAAGAAAACTCTAGAAAGTCTATCAGAACCTGGAAAAGGGTAAGACATCCATCGGATGCAATAAAAATAACTATGTGTATAAAGTCAGAGGTGCGACTGAGTCTCTCGAGAGCAATGAGCCCAATCTGAGGGAAGAGGCTGTTAACCCTTTCTTCTCTGAAGAAGAGGAGCCTTCGGGCTTGTTTGAAAGAGAAAAAAACTGACAGCTAAGAAAACTGGAAAGGAAATCACATGGAGGCAAGTCAGATGGAAGCATCAAGAGTACATGGTCTTTCTAGAGAGAGGCAAGCAACTGAGCATAGCTGGAGCGTGTGCCACACACACGCGCACACACACACACACACACACACACACACACACACACACACGATGGTAAGGCAACAATGGAATAAGGCGTGTGCAGACAGGAGATGGTTAAAATCATTGCTACCACAAAAAGTATAGAAGGACAGGATCTAGGTGTGCCCAATAAGGTCTTCCCAGTTGCCAGTTAAGAATCTAGACTAGAGGTAATGGCCCATGTGGAAACAAAATAATCCAGATGAGAAGGATATTTATGTTCACTTATCCATTATAACATACAAGAGACAAGTGATGTCCTTGGAGAAACGGAAATGGAGAAGAGCTGCTAAACCTTTTAGTATCAGGTGAGCCACAAAGCATTCCAATCAGACTTAGACATCTGTAGTTCAGGTCTTTGCCTGCATCATCTATGTCACACAGACAGCATCATCAAGATGTGGAACAGAGTTGTGTCCATCTAGGCAATGAGAGCAAGTGTGGAAATTAACACAGAAATAATTCAGGGAAAATAAAGCAACCGCAGAAAGAATGTTGGCAGGTAGATAGAGAAATTGACAGTAGCATTCACATTTTTATCTAGGGTCACGGATCTCAGCCTTCCTAAAGCTGACTCTTCAATGCAGCCCCTCATGTCGTGGTGACCCCCAACCATAAAATTATTTCCATTGCTACTTTATAACCATAATTTTGCTTCGGTTATATACTGGAATGTAAATGCCTTGTGTTTCCCACTGGTCTTAGGCATCCCCTGTGAAAGAGTGGTCTGGTTCCCCAAGGGGTCTCGACCTACAGGCTGAGAACAGAAGTGGGTAGATGAGACACGCAGAGATAGAACAGGGCTCATACGGAGTTGAGGGTGACAAAAGGCAGTGAGGTGATGTGACTTACAGTTATCACAACACCTCGAATGATGTAGTCAGTGGGAACATAGTTTAGAAGTTCCTAAGGTTCTGGTCCGGATCCAGAACTAAAATTAAAGCCAATGATAATCTGAAGTCAAGCAGAAGAGTACACAAATGTCCTTTAAAATAATAATTAAAAAAAAATGTGTATTTTAAGAAAAAAAATGTTCTCAAATAACAGAAACCACAGAAGTAGAATCACGCCAAGCAAGTGTCTTAGAAAACTGTATCCTTTTCCTTTCTGGATGGAACAGCTTTTAATTGTCTGGAAAGACCAGATTTATTATAAGGAAATTTGTTACTATGGAAACAGGCTTTCAATATTAAACAGACAGTTTGACCACAAAAAGAAGGTAATTAGTTTTCCCTTAATTGCACGATTTCCTGCTTTCCAATAAGTATATATCCTACTAGTTACAAGTGTCCAGTCAACTAGGGCTATGGTGAGCCAAAGCTGGTGACCACTAGGTACTCCAGACCAGACCTCCTGGGACTTTACTACTTTACACACAGTCAGACTGTGAAACTCTCCAAACTCAAATAACCCTCCCACCTTTCCTCCAATCACCAAACACTAGTCAGGCGCATGAGGATCTCATGGTCCCTTTCAGTCTATTTGAGGACACAGTTCAAGGATTCAGCCATACTCAAAAGGTAAATGTGTAGGATTCAAAGAAATATCAAAATGTTAAAATTTTACTGAAGTTCTTACCATATCAGTCTCTCCTTTAGATCATAATCCTGCATTGTTGAACTCGGGAGACAACCATGCTTAAATAAGTTCACTCACCTTATCCAGAAAACTTTGTATAACTGCATCCTGTCTCTCCATACGAGCAATGTATCTGTGTCTCCCAATGGAAGCAATTATCTGGGTCTCTTTTTCCAAAAGTTCGCACAAAGCAGCTTTCTTTTCAGCTAGAGTTAAATATTGGTCAATTTGTGCAAGTTCTTCTTGCCGCCAAACTAGAAGGAGAACATAAAAGGCTTTTCAGGGCTGGAATCCATGGCTGGTTGGGTTTTTTTTAAGGTAAGTTTTTAAATTTTTTAATTATATTAATTTAATAATCATATTAATATTGTAATTTTTAAACTATGGCTGTGTGCAGGTATGCATGTGAGTAGAGATGCTCTTGGAGGCCAGTGTTGGATCTCTCTGGAGCTGGAGCTGCAGGTGATTGTGAGATCGTGTGAAATCAAACTCACATCCCAGCGCTCCAACACTCAGGTGCAAACAATTTTGTAAAACTCTTAATTGAAAAGCACCAAGTACTCGCTACAGTTTTGGGCCCTCCACTTCCATTTCCTTTTTCAGATTCTGAGTCTGAAAGCTTTTCTTTTCTTTCCTCTCTTCCTTTTCCCGTTCTCTATCGCGTCTTACTCCATCTTAGTCTGTGTCCCCGAGGACCCGAAGGAGCAGCTTTCACAATAGTCTGTATTACTTACCACATTTATATTATCACTTTCTATTTTTGACAAACCTCTAAACCACGTCATTCAAATTTTAGATTAACCCTATAATAACCCTTAAGGTATTTTTAAGCACTGGTCATTATAAATAAAGATTATTTGCATAAATATATTCCAAGACCATATCATAAAACTCTAAAGAGCAATAATTTAGTAAACCCATTCTATCTAAATATAGACCTACACCATCACATATGAATTTCTATATCATATGTCAAACAAATCAAAGTTCCTAGACTCGGGTATGATTTTTAATTAAGGTTCTATTCAAATCCATATGCAAACTAAATCCGGGGAAGAAAAATATTTTTCACTTCACATTTCAAAAATGCCAGGCTCATACTGACAGAAGCATAGGCTGGAATATGACTTTAGAAATTAAATTGCTCAGCCCTGCACTTGATCACGTAGCCTCCTCTCAGTGGCTTGGACAGGATTAATTTGCCTGCCACAGAACCAATTTCTTGAGCTACATGCCATCCCTTTGGGCAGCTGAAGGGAGTGTCTCGTGTCTCTCTTACATTTCCCCTTCTCAAGACATAAACACTTCCATTTTTAAATTGTACATTATATGATATAATTTCATCTCACATCCAGGTCAACCTTTTCTTGTTTCCTAACACGCCACTCAAAATGTGCTGTCAAATTCTGTCAGAAATAGAGGCTTCTGCATAACTAGCCATGCACTCTCCTGACTGAGATGATGAAAACACAGAGGGAGACACAGAGAGATGTAAAGCAGCAATAGAACTAGAGAAGTATTTGATACGCCAATAGCATGCAGAATTCTCAGGAAATATAATGAAGATTTAGATGAATGAATTAAAAATAAATTGTACCCAAAATATGCAAACACTGTTTCTCAAACTACTACAGTGTCACTCCACAAAGTGTGTCTCATAGAAGGTAGGAAATCTCAATCTGTTTGATGGGAGCTAAAGTTGGGTGGGCTTTGAAGCCAGTTGATTATCATGCCTTAAAACCGTCTGAGAAGTCTAAAGAGAATGTCTAACATTTAAATCACAGCTCCAAAGAGTTGTAACTATGTTAGCTTGTACAGAAAAGAAATTTTTGAAACAAAGAATAGAGAGGGGAATAAAGTAATGGGTAATAAGCTATGTTTACAAATATGAGACAATTATAGTTATATATTAATGGACATTATATTGCCCATTAATAATTTACATATTAATCTGTTGCAGTTTAAGCAGAATAACTTTGTTTTTTGTTTTTGTTTTTGCTTTAGAGCTGGGATTTCTCTGTATAGCTCTGGCTGTCCTGGAACTCACTCTGTTGACCAGGCTGGCCTTGAGCTCACAGAGATCTGCCTGTCTCTGTCTCCCTTAGTTCTGGGATTAAATAAGTGTGCTACCACTGCCCGGCAACTTTGAAGACTTCTAGTAGTTATTATTTTTATTTATGTGCATATGTGACTATCTTGGGTGTAGGCTACAAGGGTCCATAGAGGCCAGATGAGGACAACAGATCCCATGGAGTTGAAGTTACAGATGGTTGTGGGCCAGCCAATTTAAGTGCTAAAAGCCAAATTCAAGTCCTCTGGGAAGGCAGCAAGAACCTTCAACACTGAGCTATCTTTCCAACACCCATATGTAGTATGAGGTTTCTGGCCCAGACTTTCGGGCCTAACCTCAAAGTTTAGGTCCGCAGACCCGAAGACCCGCAGTCCCACAGTCCTACAGAGACACAATGACGCTTTCATTAGTTTTTGGCTGATCGGCCTCAGGCCCAGGCATATCACTTGCTAGCTCTCTACCCTTCATCTAACCCATGTCTCTTGTTCAGCCATGCGGCTCGGTACCTTTCTTTAGAGCAGCATAGTTGTCCTCGGCTTCCTCTGGCTTCTCTCTGGTGCTCTTCTGGCACTCTGCTCTCAGAGATTTTCTTAGTCTGGTAGTCCCGCCTACACTTCCTGCCTGCCTTTGGCCAATCAGCTCTTTTTATTAAATGAAATTAATAAATTAAATTTATTTAAAATGAAACAACACAACCTCCCACACCCATAACAGAGGGATTTTGTATTATTACAATGGCATGATATTCTCAATGGTGGAAGTGTAAACTTGTACAGCCACTCTGGAATGCAGTATGGTGGTTCCTCAGAAAACTGGGAATCAGTCTCCCCAAAGATCCAGCAATGCCACTATTGGGCATATACCCAAAAGATGCATATTCTTACCCCAAAGGCATTAGGTCAACTATGTTCATAGCAGCATTATTTGTAATAGCAAGAACCTGGAAGCAATCTAGGTGCTCCTCAGCTGAAGAGTACATTAACAAACTGTAGTACATCTACACAATGGAGCACTACTCGGCAGAAAAAAAAGACATTCAAAAATTTTCAGGCAAATGGATGACCTTGGAAAATATCCTCCTGAGTGAGATATCACAAGCCCAGAAAGATAGGCATAGGCATGGGATATACTCACACAAGTGTATTTTAGACAAAAACAAAGAATACCCAAGCTGCAAATCACAACCCCTGAGCAGTTTGGGATCAGAAGGAACTTAAGAGAGACATCCAGAGTTTCCCCTAGGAAGAGAAAATAGAGAAGATCACCTTAGCAAAGTGGGATCATAACAGGTTGCAACCAAGAAGAGATGGGAATAAATCATGAGAGAAGGAGATGGTCAAGTGAGAGGATCAATGAAAAGGGAGAAACAAAGAGATGGGTATCTCGATAGAGGAAGCCAATGCTGGGTTTGAAAGAGACTAGTGCTAGGGAAACCTCTAAGAACTCACAGGATGTCTCTGGCTAGGTCTCCAACCAATATGGAGGGGATGCCTGTACAGGACTTCCCCTATAATCAAATGAATAACCATCCTAAGTGTCATCACAGAACCTACATCCAACAATGAACAGAGGTGGAGGCAGAGATCCATGGCTGAGCACTGGGCCAAGCTCCTGGTCCAGCTGAGATAAAGTGAGGAGAGTCTGTATGAGGAAGGGGATAGGGATTATAAGGAAAATTCCCACAGTGATGGCTGACTGGAACTCTGGGGAACTCACTGAATCAAGAATAGCCACTAGAGAACCATCAGGAAAAGGAGCTAGGCCCTCTAAGAGTAGGCAACTGTCAATGTGATTGGCATGGGCAGTATGTGGAACCTCGAGGGATGGGATCAGACTGTGTTCTTGTGCATGGGCACTTCACATGTAGGAGATTATTGCATCTCCTGGCAAGCCAATGAAGCAGGTCTTAGTGAAAAGGAAACAGGGAAAGAGTATTATGAACTGCCCAAGAACACACAGCTAGGGAATGGAAGAGTCAAGATCCAAGTTCACGCAGTCTGGCAGTGTGAATACACTCTTTTACCCAAGGCAAAAACCACGACATCCTTTCTTTTGGACAAGAGACTTATCAGTTGCCTCGATAATGTCCCTAAGGAAGCTCCCGGAATCTATTCTGCTTACACAATCAAACCTAACTTTACTCTGGACTTTAAAAAGCCTTTTCTCGTGTATGGTTATTGCACCTGCCAATGTCCTATCACTTCTTTATTCATTCAGATCAGTCACAAATGTGTTGGTGGTTACTATGAAAAAGGTGCTTTGTAAGATGTGAGGATGCATAAAGAGAGATGGCCTTACTTTCTTCTTCGAAGAATTATACTTCCCAGCCTCTCTCTAATTGGATGGTAAGAAAAAATTCCAAAGGAACAGAGTGTCTGCTTTTTTCCCCATTTGCCATCATTCAATGTACAGCATTTTCCAGCACTGGGTTTTAAGACTTTGTTTGAGTAGATGTGTCTTGACATGAGAATCTAGGTCTTCTTGTTGTACAGACACGATTCAAGCATATGTACTCCCCTACTGTTGTGATACAGGCACAATTACTTTCTTACAGAGCCACTGAAATTTCAAAATGATAAACATCTAAAGCCTAAGTATGGGTTTTGTCCTTCTGTGTATAACCACTACCTTTTATAACATTGTGTTTTGTTATCTTATCAGGATATTAATTTTTCTGCCCATTTTTCAAGTTGAAACCATTTAGATCAGGTCAAGGATTGCTAGTCCTGTTCTTTGCGGGAACCAGCTCGGGAACCAGCTCTGTCCTTTATCAGGAATACATTATTCAAACACTGTCCATCTTGATCTATCCAGCAACAGGATTTTAAAATGCAAAGGGTAGACTACCTTAAGGAAAGACTGTATAATCTGAGAGCTAAATTATGTTTTGGAAATCTAGAAAAATCTATGACTGATGAGTTTGTTATTTAAAAGTAGCTTTACCAGCCAGAATCAGAAATACGACAAACCCCATATACCAAAAGGCAGTCGCTGAATAAAGGGGAATTGTTTGCTTGTAGAAATAAAAACTGAGAATATTTATCTCGCAGAATTATAAAGTTGCTCCTAAAAAGCAAATAAAAGCTGATTAATATTAATGAATCTACTTTATTCCCCAGCTTTACATCAGAAACACCCTGAGCTTAAGATAAGTTTAGTCTGTGACATTATTGTCTAAACTAGTCTGGAAATTTCAAAGATGGGTGTATTATTCTCCTATATCAATACTTAAGATTCCTTGAAATCTGGAATATTCATATTCAAACACTCATGTAGAGTCAAGTTTCACACTTTTGTCATCTTATTACTATGACATTTTAAAAGAAAGCAACCTATAGCACTAATTAAAAGCAAACCCGAGGAATCTTAATTTTAATTAAAAACAAGAACAAACCTCTCCACTAGATGAAGATAGTAAATCCATATTAAAGAACAAAATACATCAGAATAATGTCCCAACCGCCGAAGAGGAGTAGAAAATCATAGGGCAGAAACATCTGAACTATTCAAGAAGGTACGATGTGAGAAAACCAGGAGGGGTCTTCCCCTTCTGTGTACTAGTAAAGAAAGCCATCAGAAGCACTGAGATGTTGTGCTAGTTTTCCAGGACGGCCACAACAAAGTACACGCAGAGCTTGATGCATTAGGCAACAAAACCCCATTTCCTGACAGTCCTAGAGGCCACAGGTCTATGAATAAAATGCTGTCTGTCTTGTCTGCTCCTGAGGCCTCTTTTCTGGTGGCCATTTTCTCCCAGTGCTCTGCCCAATATCCCTCTGATGTACTAATTAAATACCTTGATAGGACACAAGTGGCTAGCTATAGTGATAAAGCAAGCTCATATGCCTATTTATTTTTCTTTACTACCTCTTTTAAACACATATCATCAACTACTTGAGGTACAAAGAATTCAGATGTCAACATAAAAATTTGGGGGGAACACAGTTTCAACCAATGAAGAAACCATTAACTGTGAATAATTTTGAGTCAAAATATATCAAAGAAATTGGTTAACTGAAAATAATAAAGTTAATTTGTTCCTTAAACTTAGATTTGTGGACAAATTAGGACTGCTATCTATATTCCGTATTCACTCTTGAAACATCTTATTTGAACTTGTTATCACTAAGCCAGAAATTTCAGAAGCTACAGTGGTTTGTCTCCCATGGCAGTTTACATGCATCCACATTGTAAAATCTCATCATAAACTGGAAGAACCAGAAAAGAGACAGCATACATCCAAAAGATTGCCAAAGTGAGAGGCTGGAAGGAGAAAGGAGTAAAGGTGGCAGATAAAGGCTTTAAACACATAACAGTAAACAGGTAAACATCTAAATTAAGTATACCTTTGAAAACACAGACAAATACAAAGCAAATAGTAAAAATAAGTTGTATTTATACTTGATTATCTCAATACCCACATTAAATGTAAACTGTTATCTAAATATTCCAATGAAAAGGCACAAGTCATCTGACCAGGTTTTAAGAATAACATAAGATTATACATCATGAATATTAAAATACAAAGATAAAAAAAGTCACAAAATACCGAAAGGTATATCGCACTAGCTGTGATCTAAAGAGAGCTGGAGCTGGGCATAGAGATGTACACTGGAAATCTCCCGAGGCAGGAGGCAGGAGGGATCTAAATTCTAGGGTAGCTTAGGTTACAAAGTGAGACTCTATCTGAATAGAAGAAACCAGGAGGAAATAGAGAATAAGGGATGAAGAGGGAAGCAGAGAGGGAGGGAGGAAGTGAAAAGAATATATTAATATCATAGTAAAGGTGGTTATAAAAAATAAGGAAATTCATAATGACTAAGGTTTCATTCCATTCGAGCACATAACTTGAAATATTTCTTCATCTAACAAGAGAGCTTCCTACTGTATCAAGTAATACCTAATTGAATTGCAAAGGCAAATGGAGAAAACCATGATGATAGCTTGGGATTGCAGTACCTCTTTTAACATACGATTAACACATACGGGAATTAGTAAATAGATAGGTTTGCATAAGTACTTTCACCCAAATTGATCTAACTGATATTTACTAGATGTCCCTTCCAACTACAACAGTACATTTTCCCGGTACAACAGAAAATTTTCCAAAACAACATTTTATTACCAAAATAAGCCCTGACAAATTTAGAAGGACTCACATCATGTAGAAGTATATTGAATAGCGAAATTAGAAATCAGTGATGAAGATCTATGAAAAAGCAACATGCTTTAATCAGCATGCTTCTAAGTAATCTGTCAGTCAAAAACAAATTATAAAGTAATCAGAAAGTATTTTGAAAAGAAAGAAACTCAAACAGTATATCCTAAAGTGGGCAGCATCCATTGGATCCGGATCTCAAAGCAGTGGTCTTTGCTTTCACCATATAATGAGAAAAAGAACCAGTAAACTGGACCAACAGTCAGGGGAACAAAGGAAGTGATAACAACAGAGGCAACAGACAATAATAAAAACAAAAGAAATAGAAGAGAGAGAAATCAATGAGAGAGTAATAAAACTATAAATCCATAGCCCAGGAAAAAGGAATAAAGACAGAATTACAAGTATTAGGAGTTTATTACAGATCCTACAGATAGCAAAAGGATGCTATAGACTTATTATTGCTGTGCTCTGAACGTATGTGCACCCCAAAATTCACATGTGACCTTTTATCCTCCAGGCAATGATCTGAGCATGGGTTTCCGGAAATAACCAGGTCCCGGTACTGAAATGCTCACTTGTTAGCCTTTACAAACAGGCCTAAGCAAGCACTGCACCCTTGGATGTGCACTGTTCATGAGCTACACAGCCTACAGCATCTAGTTATCGGAGCCTATAAAGAATAAGGAACTGATAAAAATATTGGAACAAGTCAGTGGAGATGAGGCTGTATCTTCAGCAAATGGAGACAGAACAACTGGATGCTCAGAAAAAGCATTTGAAAATTAACTTCAACTTACATGTCATACCTCATATAATTTTTTCTAGTTGAATTATATGTCTAAATATAAAATATAAAACTACAAAATTCCAGATGAAGATATAGGATAAAATCTATGTGGGCCTATGTTTGAAGATTATTATACATAACACTCTGTATAAGATTTATATAAAAATAAATTGATAAACTGAACCTTATCAAAGGTAAAGACATTCACTCTAGTTAAGACACCAAGGCTAAGATGGTAAGTTCCTGCTTATGTGAGTAGAGTACCTCTCTTCTGGCCTGACAAATGATCCAAGCTTACTATACTGGGGTACTTGAGCTGAACCTCCCATTCTCCAGGGAGCTGCTTAGAAGGGGGCTAGCTAGTCACCTTGAGCCTCTTACTGACTAAAGCCCATTGTTTCTCTGGTTGACTCACTGAACAAGATAATGGAGGACCTAGCCTTGTCTGTTCACCCTTTTCTGGTGTAGACTCAGTTTATTATACAACTAACTGTGTGTTTCTGCTCAAAATATCCTGTGAGTGGTATACATCCCAATGATCTCTTCCAAATCTCCAGCATCCTGGGCTGCAGTCAGATACTGACTGACCAGGATAATAAGGCTTACTACCAGTCCTCTGTGTTCCTAAACCAAAGGAGCTTACTTCAGATTACACCAGAAGGGCTAGAGATGGCTCAGTGGTTAAAGGCTAGGCTCACAACCAAATTCCACCAAGAGGGCTCTTGAAATATCCTGGAAAACTATCCCAGAGTAATAGCTCACCAAAAATAAAATTATGCCTTTACTATCTACTTTGTCACTTTCCTTTTTATTTTTTATTTCTTTGATCTTACAGAATGGTTAATAGATCAAAGCAAGTTCTCGGCTTATTAAGTCTTTATGAGTGGGACAGAATGTCCTTTACTGACTCTGATATCCTGATATCTAACCTCTTGGGCTCTCAGTCAAAAATGAATTGGGGTGATAGTGATGTACATCCTCCAGAAAGAGCAAAATGAAGACAGAAGTGCCTAAGACTAGACAGGATGATGATGTAATTAAAGTTTATACTTTCCTCAAAAGGTACAAGCTAGTTTCATCTCTGAAATGTTGTCTATCAACCCAGTAAAGCTGAAAAATGCACCCTACAAATTTGAATCTGCACTCCTGTATCTTACACCCTAGAGAATTGCACACTTCTGTTCTTCAACAAAAGGAAATACTTATATTTTTAAAAACTGGCTCTGGGTACAAATCTATCATAAAATAGATAAAATAATTGTGAATCTTTCCTGCAAGGGTATAGTCTATAGAAATGAGACTCAACAAGCTGAATTACATATGATAACACAGACAGAACTCACAGTATAATACTGAAGTTTAAAAGACAGTCATAAAAATTCATTCTGAATACTTCCACTTACACAAAAGTTGAAAACAATGTAGACAAGCCCCATTACTCCTTATACAGGTACTCAAACCAACGTTCTCCAGCTACGGGCACTCATGGACACTCTGGTTAGTGAAAATCTACCCTAGCATATCGCTATAAAGAAGAATGATAAGTACAGCATAAAACAGCATTTGGAGCAATCTTGCCTCATGTATCTTAGGTAATAATGTTTATTTTCTTAAATAAATAGCATTCTGTTTTTATCACTAAGGAAAGAATGTCGCTTTTAAAACAAAACCAAAAACTGGGTTTTGATTGTGAATTGTAGTTCAAACTATACAATTGTCATTTTGGCCACAAGAGGGCAGCAATTACAAGGCACAGTTGGGAAGATGGGTTGAAAAAATTGAGTTAGAGAAGCAACATAAAACACCGATCTTGTAAACAGATGGAAAACTCCAAAAAAAAAAAAAAAAAGGATTTTAAAATTATTCTAAGTCTTTTAATTAATAATTTTAAGATGGAAAAAGCTGAAATAAATTTCCTATGTAAAAAATTTGTCTTCATTTCACCATACAATTCCTGTAGAGTCGTATATAAAATACATGTTCTACTTTAAGATAGAAATCCTGTTAATGTGAGTCACCACAGGACAGGAACTCACGTGTGTGCTTCCATAAATGTTATATTTTGTGTTTTTCACTTTATTGAGTTCTCTGAACGAGATGTAACTGAAATTGTTGAATCCTTTTCAGGGTTGAGGACACGGCGGTTTACAAGAACAGAGTAACTTGTACTATGTAACCCTGTCAAATAGAGAAGGTAAAATTCGATGTTTTCTGATGTTTTCACAATTTCCCATCATCATGACAAAAATAGCAGTGACATCATTGGTGAAATCATACATGATTTGAAATATTACTCTCATAGGTTCCTGCTATAATAGAATGTTAGTTTTATGATTATGGGATTTTTTTTTTTTCAGGAAACATGCCTGACAATGCTCTCTACTGAACCGCCAATTTAAGAATTGATCCGTATACCATCCATACACGGCAAACACAAAAGCAGATAACAATGCTTAATGTTATATGTGGACAGAGAAGTCAGAGACTTACTCTCTCAGCTTAAGGAAAGCTATTCAACTACAATGAAATTAGAGGTACCTTTAATTTTTAAAAATCTGTATCCTTACAAGAACCCAATCTCTCCACTCTCAGATGTGCAGTGTAAGAAAGGAGCATTCTAGTCATCTATTCCTGGATTTCTTCCTTTTGTCCTTCATTATTTCAATTTAGAGGTTATTGTTAGACATACGGGCTGAGCTCAGAAAAACAGGCACTTCCCAAATTTAAATAAATCGTTCCCTCATGGAGTTTGCACTCCACTGATAACCATAAACGCTAAGCACAAGGCACCAATGACAGTGAGAAGTCGGGGGGGCTGTGAGGACCATCAGATCATAATCGCAGTGTGATACAGCTGGTTTCTGTGAGCCTGAATTTTCATGAGCCAATAGCTGAAGAGCATTGGTTTGAGTACCCATGTGCTAAGGAGAGCCTGGAGTAATTGGGCTTATCTATTGGGTTTGTCCTCCTTGTTCTCAATTTTTATGTATTTCATTACTTGCAAAGGCCAGGAACTCTTTACTTGAGGTAATATATACAACATCCCTCCATGACGCCCCTTCTTTATTTCCTGTCTTCCATCATGCTGTCAGTCACAAAAGCCCTTGAGTTGGTGACATTAACCCTAACACTGAAAGTAATGAAATCTTTGTTTTGATCTATAAGTAACACACATACATCTTATAGAACATATAAGGTAAATTGTTCTTGTTGTTGGCAGTTAAAGGGGAATTGCTAAAGAGCATAAGCAGATAGAATGTGGGATTTGAGGATTTAACAGCCCCTCGAAGGCACAAAAGATATATTCAACAATATCATAGAAGAAAAATTCCCCAGTCTAAAAATGGAAATGCCTATGAATATACAAGAATCTTACCAAACACAAAATAGACTAGATGCTCAAAAAAGCCCACTCACCACATATCAGAACAACACTTGACTTTTCAATGGAGACTATGACGGCCAGAAGGTTCTGGAAAGATGATATAAGGACACTAAGAAACCACAGATACCAGCCCAGACTACTATACCCAGAAAAACTCTCAATCACTATATGTTGGAGGCCACTGGCCCCAGCCCCTCTAGGTGGCGCTATTATCTGGCGCTGGCCAACCCGCCTGAGTCAGAGTACGCATGCGCTTGGTATTCTCGCGAGACTGGTCTGGTTTCTCCGCCTTTCCCGTGGCGTCATATGGGATTCTGAACTGCGACCAATAGGGAGATGTTTCGTCTAAAGCAAGAGCCGTTTGGTCGTCTTAAAACCGGGTGCTTCCTGCCTCGTGGTCTCTTCCTTCTTCCTCTCTCTCTCTCCGCCCCGCCGTGCGCACGGACGCCGGCCCAGCTTCTGGGACGCGGGCTCAAGGCCACGTGGCGGATGGCCCGGCCCAGACCACGCCGGGGCCTGGCCTAGCTCTCTGGCTTCCCTTTTCCCCGCTGGGGGCCCGCCGTCGCTGGCTCTTGCGCAGCGGCTCCTGCCCCTCTGCCAGCCTCTCTGCCGGCTCTCTCACTTTCTCCTCCCCTCTCCATTTTCCGTAAGCTAAATGCTCTCCCCTAAGATACATTAAAGTTATACTGCAGAAGGATCCTCAGTGTGTGCTATGTCTTTCCTCGCGGGCGAGCGATAGGCGCGGGACAACTATAGATAGAGTAAACAAGATATTTCATGACAAAACCAGATTTAAACAATATCTATCCACAAATCCAGCCATACAGATAGCACTAGATGAAAATTCCAACTTAAGGAAGTTAGATGTAACCACAAAAACACAATCAATAGATACTCCCACAGCAGAAAATCCCAAAGAAAGGAAACACACACACACACACACACACACACACACACACACACACACACACATACTACCACCAAAAACTAACAGGAATTCACAATCACTGGTCATTATTATGCCTTAATATCATTGTACTCAATTCCCCTATAAAAAGACACAGGCTAACAAAATGAATACTAAAACAGGATCTATCCTTCTGCTGCATACCAAAACACAAAAAACACACCTCAACTACAAAGACAGACACTACTTCAGAGTAAAGGGTTAAGAAAAGAATTTCCAATCAAAGGTCTTAAAAAGCAAAATAGACTTCAAATTAAAATCAATAAAAAGAAATTTGAAAGGTCATTACATATTCATCTCAGAAAAAATACATTAAGATGAAGTCTAGATCTTGAACATTTATTTCTCAAACACAAGAGTACTGACATATGTAAAAGAAACATTACTAAAGTTTAAATCGCACGTCAAACCCCACACGCTAATAGTGGGAGATTTCAATACCCCACTCTCACCAATAGACAAGTATACCAGACAGAAACTTAACAGAGAAATAAGGGATCTAACAGATGTTATGATTCAACCTAATATAATAGATATACACAGCACTTTCTACCCAAACACCAAGGAATTTACCTTCTTCTCAGCACCCCATGGAACCTTCTCTAAGACTGACCACATACTCAGCCATAAATTATAGGGGTATTGTGTTGTTTCATGGTAAATAATTGTCCCACCCACTGGTTTAATAAAAAGCACTGATTGGCCAAAGGCAGGCAGGAAGTATGGGCGGGGCTACCAGACTAAGAAAAACTCTGAGAACAGGAAGCACAGAGCAGAATGCCAGAGAGAAGAGGGAAGAAGCAGAGGACAATCATGCTGCTTTAAGAAAAGGTGCTGAGCCACATGGCTGAACAGGATAAGAGTCATGGGTTAGATTAAGGGTAAAAAGTTAGCAAGTTATATGTCTGGGCCTGAGGCCGATCAGCCAAAAACTATTGAAAGCATCTGTGTGTCTCTGTGGGACTGTGGGACTACAGGACTGCGGGTCTGTGGGTCCTAAACCTTGAGGTTATGCCTGAAAATCCGGACCAGAAACCTCGTACTACAATAAATCAAATATAAATAAATTCAAAAAAAGAGAGAATAACCCTTGTATCCTATTGGACCACCATGGACTAAAAGAGTTCAACAACAACACTACACAAAGCCTATAGATTCATGGAAACTGAACAACTCGCAACCAAACCACCTCTGAGTCAAGGAAAAAAATTAAAGACTTTCTAGAATTAAATGAAAATGACACCCAATGAACCTAAACTTATAGGACACGATGAAAGCAGTGCTAAGAGCAAAGTTCATAGCACTAAATGCTTACAAAAAGAATTTGGAGAAAAATCATACAAGTCACTTAACAGCACACCTGAAAACTAGAACAAAAAGAATTAACTCACCCAGAAGGAGTAGAAGGCAGGAAATAATCAAACTCGGGCTGAAATCAATCAAATTGAAACAGAGAAATACAACCAATCAACAGAACAAAGAGTTGGGTTTTTTGAGAAAATCGACAAGACAGATCCTTGTCCAAATTAAACAAAAGACACAGAGATAATATCCCAATTAATTAAATCAGAAGTGAAAGGGGACATAACAACAGACACCAAAGAAATTCAGAGACTCATTAGGTCATACCTCAAAAACCTGTACATCACAAAACTGGAAAATCCAAAACAATCATCCTAGATAGGTGCCACATACCAAAATTAAATCAAGACCAGATAAACAATTTAAATAGATTTATAACCTCTAAGGAAATAGAAACAGTCATTAAAAGTCACACACACACACAAGTTTAGGAAAAGATGGTTTCAGTGCAGAATTCTACCAGAATTCAAAGAACTAATACCAATACTCCTCAAATTACAAATTATTCCACACAATAGAAACAGAAGGAACATTGCCAAACTTTTTTTATGAGGCCAAAGTCACTCTGATACACAAACCACACAAAGATGCAACAAAGAAAGAAAATTACAGACCAAAATCCCTCATGAGCATTGATGCAAAAATAATCAATAAAATACTGGCAAACCAAATGCAAAAACATATCAAAAAAAAAATCATCCACCATGATTAAGTAGGCTTTATCCCAGAGATGGAAGGATAGTTCAACGTACAAAAATCTGTCAATGTCATCCATCATATAAACAACCTGAAGGAACAGAACCACATAATAGAACCACATAATAATCTCATTGGATGCTTAAAAAGCCTTTGACAAAATTCAACACCCTTTCATGTTGGGATATAAGAAACATCCCTAAACACAATAAAGGGAATATACAGCAAGCCAACAGCCAGCATTAAAACAAATGGAAAGAAATTCAAAGCTATCTTACTAAAATCAGGAACAATACAAGGCTGTCTTCCCATATCTAGTCAATATGGTTCTGAAATTCTAGCAAGAGCAATAAGATAACAAAAGGGGACCAAAGGGATACAAACTGGAAAGGAAGAAGTGAAACCATCATTATTTGCAGATGGTATTATTGTATACATAAGTGGCCCCCGAAATTCTACCAGAGAACTCCGTCAGCTGATAAACACCTTCAGCAATGGGGCAGGGTACAAGATTAGCAACAACAACAAAGTCAATAGCCTTCCTATACCTTAAGGATAAAAGGGCTTTAAAAGATGTAGAGAGATTATGTTGTTCCACTGCAAATAATTGTCCCCACCTATGAGTTTAATAAAAAATGCTGATTGGCCAAAGGCAGACAGGAAGTGTGGGCGGGGCTACCAGACTAAAAAGACTCTAAACACAGGCAAAACAGAGCAGAACGCCAGAGAGAAGCCAGAAGAAGCAGAGGACAACTATGCTGCTCTGAGAAAAGATATTGAGCCGCATGGCTGAACAGGATAAGAGTCATGGGTTAAATTAAGGCTAAAGAGTTAACAAGTTACATGCCTGGGCCTTAGGCCAATCAGCCTAAAACTATTATAAACATCTATGTGTCTCTGCGAGTCTATAAGTCTGCGGGCCTAAACCTTGAGGCTAGGCCCAAAAGTCCGGGCCAAAAACCTACAAAAAGAAATAAAGGAAACATCACCCTTTACAATATCTGCAAATAACATCAAATATCTTGGAGGTAATTCTAACCAAAGAAGTAAAAGACCCATATGACAAGAGCATTAAATCACTGAAAAAAAAAAATGAAGAAGATATCGAAAATGGCAAGATTTCTCATGCTCTTGAATAGGTAGGATCAACATAGTAAAAATGACAATTTTACCAGAAGCAATCTGCAGAGTCAGTATGGTGGTTCCTCAGAAAACTGGGAATTAGTCTCCCCAAGGATCCAGCAATACCATTATTGGGCATATACCCAAAGGAGGCACATTCTTACCCCCAAAGACATTTGCTCAACTATGTTCATAGTAATGTTATTCATAATAGCCAGAACCTGAAAACAACCAAGATGCCTCTTAACTGAAGAATAAAATTTAAAAATGAGATACATTTACACAATGGAGTCAGAAAAAAAAAATGACATTCTGAAATTTGCAGACAAATGAATGGAACTAGAAAAAAAAATCATATGGGCAATACAGACTCAGAAAGAGAAACATGGTGTGTACTCACTCACAAGTGGATTTCAGATGTAAAGGGAAGGAAAACCAGGCTACAATCCACAACCCTGAGCAGATGAGTAACCACGAGGAACCTGACGAAGAGAGACATGCATGGACACCCCCCACCTCCCTGGGAAGAGGAGATCTCCTCAGTCAATTGGAACGGGGGAGGTGGGAAAAGAACACGAGGGAAGGGGATGGTTCAGGGGGAAGGTCAGAGAAGGAGAACAAGGAAATAGGTATCTTGACAGAGGAGCCATTGCTGTGGGATTGGAGAGAAACCCGGTGCTGGGGAAACACCCAAGAACCCACAAACATGACCCCAGCTAAGACTCCACGCAATAGTGGAAATGGTGCCTGAACTGGCCTTCTCCTATAACCAAATTGATGACCACCCTGATTGTCATCATAGAATCTTCAACCAGCACTGATGGAAGCAGATGCAGAGATCCACATCTAAGCCTGGTTTGAGCTTCCAGTCAAGTCAAAAAGAGAGAGGAGGGATCGTATGAGGACAAGGGTCAAGACCATGATGAGGAGACCCACAGAGACAGCTGACCTGAGCTATTGGGAGCTCACTGACTCTGGATTGAGAGCTGGGGAACCTGCACGGTGCTGAACTAGGCCCTCTGAATGTGAATGACAGTTGTGTGGTATGGGCAGTTTGTGGGGCCTTTGGCAGTGGGACCAAGATTTATTCCTAGTGCGTGAACTGACTTCTTGGAGCCCATTCCCCATAGAGGAACACCTTGCTCAGCCTTGATAATAGGGGGAGAGGCTTGGTCCCACCTCAACTGGATATGCCGGACTGCATTGACTCACCTTGTGAGTCCTTACCCTCTCTGAGGAATGGATGGGGGATGGGTGGGGGAAATCTGGGGAAGGACTGGGAAGAGAGGAGGGAGGGGGAACAGTGGTACAAATGTAAAAAAACTTTAAAATAAAAGATATATTTTAAAAGCTAAAAAAGAAAAAGAAAAATAACAGCTCTACTCTGAATTCACAAGATGCTCAAAGAATCACACATCCAGATGAAGGATCATTTTAACTAATATGGCTGATGCATTTGGTGCAACAATACGCTAAAACTCCTGTTCTCACAGCCATATACACATTTATTTTTATTATAAACAATTCAAGTTGTATTTCATTCTTAATTCCTGTCAACAGACAAATCTCAGAGGCAAGTCTAGTCTACGTAGTGAGTTCCAGGGCAGCCAGGTGTGTGTGTGCGCGTGTGTAAGTATTTCCTAACCTAGGTGTGTGTGTGCGTGTGTGTATTTCCTAACCTAGGTGTGTGTGTGCGTGTGTAAGTATTTCCTAACCTAGATTCCTACGACAACCCCTACAACAATGGTGTTGGTGACTTTCTTTTTTCTTGTCTTCACCCAGTCTGTCTGCCCTGCAGAGCTCTTGCTGCACTTACGTTCTAGAGCATTGTAAAGGAGCTCAAAGTCCTCGTTTGTCTTGGGGTTGTGCCTCCGGTAGTAGTCCATTTGCACCCATTCTTCCTTTTCTCTGATCTTCTTGAGCTCTTGCTCTGCTTCCCACTCTAGCCGCTTCTTCTTCTGCCTTCTTAAACTTTTCACATACTGCTTAGCGTGCCATTGCCTATAGCGAGTCTGTATCACGATCACCTGAGGTTAAGTCAAAAAGAAACAAAGCGTCACTGCCTGACTAATCAGAGCATAAAGAAGGACAACAGCGATTGTTTCCATTCAAAGGCTACAACAAAACAATGCTGGTGGTCTAGTTTTAATTCTTTCTGAGACATTATTATGCAAACTGAAAGAAAAAACATGATAATCTCATCAGATGCTAAAAAAGCTTTTGACAACCCCAACACACCCCTCCATGAAAATATCTGGGAGAGATCAGGGGTACAAAGAACTTAAAAATTATACTTATTCTATATTAAAAGCAATATACAGCAAGCCAATAGCCAACACCAAATTAAATAGAGAGAAACTCAAAGTGGTTCCACTAAAATCAGGAATAAGACAAGGCTGTCCACTCTCTCCATATCTATTCAATAGAGTTCTCAAAGTTCCAGCTAAAGCAATAAGGTAACAGAAAGAGATCAAAAGAATACAAATTGTAAAAGCAGTCCAAATACTGCTTTTTGTAGCTTATATACAGTATACATCATAATATAATAATATATCATATAATACTATATATAATTAAACAAATTTTATATATTATATAATAATAGTATTCATAAGTGATTCCAAAAACTCTACCAGGGAACTCCTATAGATGATAAACGCCTTTAGTGACGTGGCTGAATACAAGATTAACTAAAAAACACTCGTAGCCTCTTATAAACAACTGGTAAAAGGTCTGAGAAAGAAATCAAAGGAGCAACACCCTGACACATAATATAAAACAGAATTTAACTTCATATGGAAAATGCATAAAGATCTTCACTAACCCAAAGTGTATAAAGAACTCAAGAAGCTAGACCTCAAGAAGACAAACAACCCAATTAAAACACGGAATGCTGACCTAAGCAGAGAACGCTCAACAGAAGCATTTCAAATGACAGAGAAACACTGAAAGAAATGTTCAGCATCCTTAGCCATTAGGGAAATACAAATCAAAATGACTCTGAGGATCCATCTTACACCTGTCAGAATGGTTAAGGTCAGAAACACAAGTGACAGCTCATGCTGGAGGGGATGTTGAGCAAGGGGAACACTCCTCCACTACTGGTGGGAGTGCAAACTTGGACAGCCACTTTGGAAAGCAAAAGACAGTTTTTCAGAAAACTTGGAATTGATCTCCCTCAAGATACAGGTATAACATTCCTGGGAATATACCCAAACAAGGACATACCACAAGGACACTTGCTCAAATATGTTCATAGCAGCTTGTTCTGTAATAGCCAGAACCTGGAAACAACCTAGATGACCCTCAACTGAAGAATGCATAAAGTAAATGTGGTACATTTACACAATGAAATATTATTCAGCTGTTAAAACAATGACATCAGGAAATTTGAAGGCAAATGGATGAAACTAGAAAAAAACTATCCTGAGTAAGGTAATTCAGACCCAGAAAGATGAACATGGCATGTACTCACTCATAAGTGAATGTTAACTGTAAAGTAAAGGATAATCAAGCTACAATCAACCCACAAACCCAGAGAAGCTAGATAACAAGGTGGGCTCAAGGAGGGAATGCATGAATTTCCCACAAAAGGGGAAATAGAAGAAAGCTCCTGGTTGGATTGGGGGTGGGTGGGGTTGGGAACTTGAGGGATCAGGTGGGGGGGGTGGAGGGGGAAAGTGCTGAGAAAGATGCCTGGAAAGGGGGGGGGGGCTTTATTTATAGAGTTGGTAGAAGCCTTATGCAAGGGAAATTCCCTCACAGTGAATTTCAGCTGAGTGATGGCTCCAGCTAAGACTTCTAGCAGTCCCTCTCTCTACTCTGCATCTGCTTATCTCCTGGCCAGGCCCAGTTTGTTGGACATGTTCGGTCTACTACTCTCTCTCTCTCTGCTCTGGACTCTCCCGGATGCCTCTGTTGTTTTCTCCCTCATATCTACAATAAAAACCCCTTTCCCTTAACCATACCATGAAGCAGCCAAGTCATCAGTTTATACAGATGAGGGAAAGTCCAAGAGAGAGGTGTTCTTTCCCAGGAAAGAGCACACCAATTAGCTGTCTAGTGCCAAATGGTCAACCTTGAAAATACATGCACAGGTAACACTATATGGACTGAATGGGAAATACATATATACATAGTTATTATTACAGTATGTCTATTATATATATACATATATATACGTACATACATACATACATATATATATCATGGTAACAATTACCGAAAAAAGAGACCATGGATTTAAAAGAGAGCAAGGAGAGCTATGGGAGGTAGAGCTAGCTATATGGAAGGTTTGGAGGAACGAAAGGGAAGGGAGAAATGTAATTATATTGTAATCTGAAAATAAAAATGAAAAAGAAAGAAACCAGCGCTCCCTACAGTGTTAAGGAGGTCAGGTAGACTAAAAAGAAGCATTTCTTCTGAGGACTTTCTGCAGCTTGAAGATGTCACACTAGCCATCCTTTCTTTAAAGGACTCTTACTGAGAAACTTTGTTCTCCAAAATCATAAACTGTCGGGAGCTTTTGCTGTTTGAGATGAGATCAGTGAGAATGAAGCTCCTCACCCCTGTGTAAGCCATCTAAGAGACACAGTCTTGATTTGTAGCTGAGAGGCTAGTCTTCAGAGAGCAGGCCCAATCACACTCTTCACTTTGTTGCAGAGGAAGCTGCACCCCTGTCCCTGGTTGACGCTGAACCCTTCTCACACAGCCTTGGTGTACATTCCCAGCACCAAGAGAACTTAAGTTTCTCACTGTTCTATGTGATGCTATCTTTTCCCTGGTTTAGTCTAAAAAGTAAAAATGTATCTGGTTTACATAGCTGGCACTGAGCAGCCAGGTTGCAGGTTAGCCCAGAAAAGGCCCTGGTAGAGTTTTCATAGATCTGGTTAGGCTAGAAAAGGGGCCTGGCTTCAAAATATATAAAGCCACACCCAAATGATGACAGGTGATAGATACTCTTGTACGATATCTATAAGGGAGTAGAAAGAAGAAGAACAAAGTTAAATCATCTAAACACTAAAGCACTGGAGAGATTGCATAAGTCTCAGAGAAGTCAAAGTGATGTGTCATATTGACTTCAGTTAGTCAGGGGAGTCCCCATTGCACTGTGCTGGCATGAGGGAGAGAGGTTCCGAGAGAAGTTTGCCAAAGGCAGCACAGAAACGCCTGAGGATACTCCCTGGGTAACAGGGAGAATCAGCAAAATTTTAAATTCTAATTGTATATATGGAGTCTGGCTACTTATATGGACGGATATTCAGGATGATCATCTTTAGCAGCGATAGAATGCTATTCATAATGCTCTTCCTCAAGATGCCATGGCTTATGGAAGTGCACAGAGAAGAACACGCATATACAGCTAACTTTCTGGATTTAACCCCCAGTGAACACTGTCTTACCGCATTCAACCTGCGAGCGTGGAACTCTGCAGCTGTAAAGTACCGCCCTGGCTTGAGCATTTTATCAGTCATGTTTGATACATACACACCAATTTTATTCATCTGAGTGGATGTTGTATTTGTTGTTTGTTGCAACTTTTTCCTCTGAAAAACTGTCTAAAATAAAAATATTAAAAATAATCACCTACTGCACAATTTCTATTGTAAAGAAAATCTTATAAACATCTGCAAGCAGTGTTTTCTACATGTTTACATTAATCTTTCTTTAGTTAGATTACTTGCCATTCAATTAATTATGTGAGGAGTTGATGAAGTCCTGAGTGAGTATGCATTAGAACCCAGTGCTTCAGATCTATGAAAATTACAAAGCCTTCCCGAGGGCAGACTCGGGGCAATAGCAAGGTCTTCCCTTGGTCAAAGTAATGATGCAGACAGTGTGTGTAAAAAAAACAAAAAACCATAAATCACAGCTTCCTCCTCCCAGATGTCTGCAGCCTGACACTATTCTCCAAGGGATTCCTTCAAGATTAGCTGACTCCTTATTCAGCTGGATATAACAAACCTCATTTATCCACAGTAGATTTCATATGACGTGGTATATAATAAAGGTGCCAAGTTTCTGGGCATCTGATGAATCATAATCAGAGCATATGATTCACCACTGGATCCCCATTTCTCTGTTATTTCTTAATTACCTGTCACCTCAGTAAGGTCAATCCCAAAGCTGTCCAGGTTGTGGCACAATTAGAAAATTTTGAGGGAGTCACACAGTCTACAGTTGCTGATTCTATAACACTATGCACATGGAAGGGACAATAGAAGCATTACCTGGGTGTCCCTACAGTACCGGTTGAGTTTTTCGGGAATCTTTCTAGGTATGGTTTGTGTTCCAGCATTGTGATATTCTACTCCTGTTAGTCTGTGTCTAAAACCACCGAGAAATGGCTTGTGGAAGTCGGATTTTACTATCTCAACAGCTACCTCCTCATACTGATCGATGCCTAAGGAGACGAAAACCAAGAGGGAAGGAAAGTTCAACACAAGAGCACTCTGAAACACCGCCTAAGAGACGTGAGGACTCACCGGTCTGTACAGTCACCGTTATGATTTGGGAGCCCTCACTCAGGCCTTCTATTCTCCTGACTGGATACTGATCGGGATGTGTGGAAGATATCTCCACTTGGATAATTTCTTGTGGTTTAACTCCGTGTTGTATCAGACACTCGTTATTCCCAATAATTATTCCTGAGAAAATGAAAGTGTTAAGATGTTTTATGGCAGAGACGTGGCCGTTTTTGTTTATTCTTACTTGTGTAAGTTGAGAAAATTGTGTATGTTTAAATTTGTGCCAAATGTTATTTCAACCACAGGTGCCTAGGTTATGGAAAGGTTAGATCAAGTTAATAAATTCATTATCTCACATACTTACTTTCTACAGTGAGAACAATTAATGTTTACTGTCTTAGCAATTTTTAAGTATGTAATACATGATGCTAGCTGGAGTCACAGTTATGTGCAGTGATCAACCAGGCATTCCTATTAAAGGAAATGGAAAATATCAAAGATGCTTGTAGTCAGTAAACTACTAGATGCAATATCAGTGATTTCTACCTCGTGCTATGTTAGTACAGAAAAGTCCACGAGACAATAACTATGGTTCAAAAATTAACATATTGTACAGATAACTAGAAAAGAGATAGAGATCTAGACGTTTTGATTATCTTGCTTTAATTGGTTTGTGATGATGTATATTTAATAAAATTAGTCTGGAATATCAGGAGAGTCATCCACAGAGCCAAGCCATGAAAGCCAGGCAGTGGATGCTACTAGTGCTATTAACCCCAGCACGTGCGAGACAGAGGTAGAAGGATCTCTGTGAGTTCACAGTCAGCCTGGTCTTCAAAGCAAGTTTCAGGACAGCCAGGACTGTTACACAGAAAACTCTGTCTTGGGGAAAAAAAAAAAAAAAAACAATGACAGCAAAAAAACTGGAAGAGCTGGTTCTGTCCTCTAATATTCCAGACTAATTTTATTAAATATATATCACCACATAGGTTTATATCTTAAATCTTGTTGAAGCACCATGCCACACTTCATAAATATGCACATAAGTACGGATCAATAAAAAACAAATTCAGTCATGGTGGCTTATAGCTAAATCCAGGCAAGGGAGAGGCTAAGGCAGAGGCTTCACCAACTTAAGAGTTCAAGTACAACCTAAGCTATATGCTGACTTCTAGGCTGGGTTGTAGCATGAGCCTCTGTCTGTGGTAATGGAAGCACTAATTATGTAATTAACTGTGCATGCTGTATATCCATCACATGAACATCCTGTGTTCAATAAATAGCTCTAAATAAAATGATAAGTAAAGCACAATAGGAATTGCTAGTGAATTAATTATGAAGGAATGTAGCATTATAAATAGAACTACTTGTCAATCCTTCAGAAATATAAATATATAATAACCATGAAACTTTACAAACATTTGAAAATAAAACCATCCCATAGTATGAGCAGAATCCTGTACTAAATGTTTACTCTACACAAAAGACAACACAGGCCATGACCAAATGGGTGAAGCATGATCTGCCACTCTAGGGGCTAGAACAGCAAACAAGCAGGTCTCCCCACTAGCCAATCCATTCTCCAGTGGAGAAAAGCATTGACTCAGAATTCCCAGGAACAATTCATTCCCTTTCCCTTGCAACAGAGTCGTAGGATGTCAGATGGAGACAGGCTTCGTGATTCATCACTGCATGTTTGTTACATTGCTTCAACTCCTACTCACTCCTTCCCACTCAGCACTACACTGGTGTATTCAACTAAGCAGCTAATACATTCCTGGTTTATGGGATAGAAAAATGCAATAAAGGACTAAAAATGGCCCAGCTATTAATGTGTATGCTACATACGCATGAGAACTTAAAATTCAGACCCTCAAAATGCACATCTGCAAGCCCCACAGTACTATGGAGGATTCTGGGTCTTGCTCCCTAGCTGGTCTAGTCAAAGCAGTCGGCTCCTGCTTAAGTGAATCTACTTGTGACCAGTAGAGCAATGGCACCAAGTAGCCCATGTCCTCCCGAGCCTTAAGACCCAGTCTTACAGAGCAACAATGACCACAGATTTGATTAAGGACTTTAAGTGAAGAGCTAATCCTCACTACCAAGCTGTGCCCTGCATCACATATGCCCTTGTTAGAGAAGGCAAATGTTGACTTGGGCAAAAAGGTAATATGACCCAAACAAAGTGAGACCTGTCTAAATGTCTGTTCTTTGGGGGGATGGATGAATGGCCAAGGAAGCAATGCCAGGCATGCAACTCTAAATGCAGAAATGGCAAGCAAGTGGGTGTCCCTTTAGATACCCCAGATAGAGAGCAGCCCCACAGATACCTTAACTTGATCTCATAGAAAATGACATAGGACCTCTACCTTCCAGAACTGCAAAAGTTGTTTGTTTTGTGTCTCTAAGTAATATTAATCATAGAAATCATAATTAGTCATAGAAAACTAACACACATTCCCCCGGTTCTCTTCTGTCTTTTCCAGACGGGGTGCAGACCCATCAAGCTTGAGCTACAGTTCCCATGCTGGAGAAAAGCAGCTGCTTTGCAGGATGGTGGTTGGCATAGAATCTCATATTTCTCTATTTGGCTGACATGCAATCCTTCCTTGTTAGTCTGTAAATGACTTGAGGATAGGAATCATGCTTGATAATTCTGAGAAAGTTCAGTTAGATTCAAAGGATCTAGAATAAAACGTGTTTTATTTAGAAGTGTTTTAAATGAACTAATTTATAACCACATTGTAATGCTGAAATAGCAAAGGTATTTAAGGTAGTTTTAAAATCAAAGATCTGTGGTAAATTACGTGTTAAAAACCACAACAGTCTTGATAAATTTATCAGCCTTCAGACTTACCTGCATGTGTTATTTGCAGTACATAGTGTGGGATACGTAATAGGCGTGCAAAGTGCTCCTTGAGGAATCTAAACGGAACATCAACTCTAACAGGCATTATGATTTCCTGGGCTACAGGAATAAGTACAATTTTTACTGTAAACAAAAAGATAGAAAATGATCGCCATCAACTACAGCAAGGTCAACTACAGCAAGGATCAGCAATTCCTGTCTAGAGAAGGGGAAAGTAGAACATTGGGGGGTGCGTGTTTGCTTTTAATCACTATGCATGCGATATAAGTAACAATATCAAAAATTACTAGAATATCCAAAATAGCACACACACACACACACACACACACACACACACACACACACACACAATCACAAGGATCAACTAATCTGCAAGCTACTAGGTTGTCAGGTGAGTTTGGTTCACCTCCTCTTCTCAGCCGGCCTTGTCATTCTCGGCTTGTGTGGCCACCCCATGCAGCAGCATCTGAACTGCCACCTCTGTATTCTAAAGCTGCCTTTCACCAAAGTCAGTCACTGTGGTTGAGGCTGAATAGAAAGACAGCAAAACTATGGGACACGAGAATGAAAAGGAGCCCCTCACCGATCACTGCATGAGAAGCCGGGATTCCAGGACAACTGAACTGCTGTTAGCCTTATAGCCGTTTTCCCAGCCCAGCTCTAAGCTCACAGTCCTCTAGGAATCTTACCAGAAAACCTGTATATAGAGAAAGGGCACACACTGAATGAACCCCTTTACGCAATCCTACTGGCTCCTGTTTCTACTTCATCAGACCATAATTCCATCCAATGTATCTCGGAAGCCATCCTATAATCTTACTTGTAAGGAGAGAGAAAAGGAAATAAAGGTTTCTTAGCAAGCTTTTGAAGTGTAACTTGAAAGCCACAAAAACCGTATGTATGGCAAACGTTAAGACCATTAATTAGGACTCTGCCCATGCTCTCAGCTGCAGCTTATTTGCCCCTCAGAGTCTCTCTTCTAAAGCCTGCAGTGAAATATCTCTATTAAGTTCTCTAACTCTGAACCATTTTCACTTGTTCTGAAATTCTCTACTGTGTTGAAGTTATGAATTCTGGTTTGGCTTGAGTTGAAAGAGGTCCTTAGAAGATTCCAAGAACTTTTCAGGTGCTGAGGAACACTGTATGAGCGATCTCTGTCTCCTTGTTGCTGATGCTATTACTGCTCTTAAATGTGATTCCATGTTCCTTTTGCTGTAGGTGGGAATTTCAAGATTCACTGGCAAAGCAGAAGCCGAGCAGTTAACAGTGATGGAATCACTGTGTCACTGCCCTGCTCTGTTATCCAATGTTAACAATGCCTACGTGATATCTACATTGTGCTGCATATGTCATTAAAACTGACCTACAATGATAGACAGATTGTTTTCCTGAGTCTTATATACAGTTTTTACAAGACAGAAAAAACCAAACATTTAAAAGCACCATAGTATATAAAGGAATACCCAAAGCAAATGAGGATCATGCTGTGTACAATAATTAACTCCAAATCTCCAAGCCCCGCCAAAATAAAATTACTCATAACCTGTTCCCATTTTTTAAGGTTCCTGAATACATATAATTCCTATTCTATTTGAAACACACACACACACACACACAAACACAGAAATATTTTTAAGCCTTTCAATTGAATTTTAAATTAAACAAACAAACAAAAAAAAACCCTTTGAAACCAAGAAATAAAATGTCTGGTCTCCTACAGCTAATACCTGTTGCTGAAGAGTCTCTCATTGTTTTCTGCAAATTCTCTTTTAGAGTCTTTATTTTACTAAGAAATGTCATCGAGTCATCTTCTGGTCTTTGATAATGTGGTTGTTTCTGTGCTTCCTCCTCCTGGGACTGTACAGCACTTTCAGAGGTTCCAACCTCTCCCCTGGATTTGGTGTCGTTCGATTTTACAGTGGAAATACTGCGTTCACTCAGCTGCTCTGTGGTTTCCTCGCTCTCAATGGTCAATTCCTCTATTTCAGACTCTTGTTCTGCAGTAGTATCTGACTCTTCTGCCTCTTCTGAGAGATGAGGGATGCTGATGACATCGGCGACCGCTTCACTGTCTGCCGTGGTGTCCGCTTTGTTCTCAACATCACCATGCTCCTCTGTGTCAGACATTGTCCTAAATTAAGACAAACAGTTACAGTTACTGAACAGAGAAGTCTTCTCTGGGGCTGACAGATGGCTCTGTGGCTAAGATCACTCGCTGATCACGGGGACCTATGTATATTGTGCACACACATATATGCAGACAAAGCTTCCAGACACCTTATTTTTTAAGGTCTATTTTCTTACTAGTGATAGGCATCAGGTTAAAGCACAGATGGGGTTTTAATGTTAAAAATTACTGAAAATTAAAAATAACAGAGAACCTTAAAATAGAATTTTAAATATGATATTCTCTGAGAACATTTGGGGGGGGGTGTTCTTTCTTATTCAATGAAGTATTCCTTTTTAAGAAAGAACCTGGTTGCTTTGGGCTTTGTTTGTGTTCTGGTTTTGTTGTTGTTTGGTTGGTTGGTTGGTTTGGGTTTTTGGTGTTGTTTTTGGTGGTTTTTTTTCCCAGCATATAAAACCAATGTTGTATTAATGTTTCTGGCAATAGAAAGGATTAAAAATTTCAAACAAACAACCAGATAATATACCCTGGAGTGGGGGGAGGGGGGAACACATTCTGCATTAGCTCTAATCTCACAAACAGAAGCAAATACTTCAATGACCTCTGACCACAAAATAGATATCAACTGTAGGACATGCTGAAGAGTTATCAGAGTCAAAGTTACAGTAACCAAGAGCTTGGACTTATAACTGCAGGGCTCATGTGTTGCATGGTTGACATTACATGATTCAAGGAAATAGTGACCAAACTTTAAATGATGGAACCTAGTGGAAGGTCACAGGGTCTCTCTCAGAAGACATGAGGTAGTCATACTAGGATCCTGAGAGTAATGTTTTAGAAAGAAAAGTTTATTTAACTCACAGTCCTGAAGAGCAAAAGTCTAAGCAACATGGTGTCAAGGGAACCTCTGGCTGTACCACCTCCTGTCAGGTGGCATCATGGCAGAAGTTGTCTTGAGGCTACCAAGATCTGGGGAATGTCCCATTGTATGCTGGTCATCCCCAAATGTTAAACAGTAATTTCACAATCAGAGACTGTCCTGTATTTGCAATGATTTAAAATGGAATAAAGAGTATACATAAAGCAGGTTTTTATCTGCACTCAGCTAGGATGAGCTGCTAATTAATATCTATTCCTAACACTCTCCGTATGTCTATTAACACACTCCGCTTGCACACATAAATATGTATAAACATTCACTGCAGAACATTTTACTTGTAAATGGCCATGAGTACACATTGCAGTATTCAATGGAAAGCGCTATGATGCTCCAGCCTAGATAGGTACCCAGTTACAATTTGGAAAGATTTTAAAATTAATTTTTAACTTTCTAAATTTTATTTTAATTTTATAACACAAAGTTATGAAAGATGATATAAAGATAGCTGTCTTCTAATTCTAATTTTTGTCATAGACTATGTTGTATTTGGTGGTGAATAAGTACATAAAATGCATTTGATATTTAAAGTTTAGAATTGATCCACATCTTTCATTTCAAATGCCTATTGAGTTCTATAGGCTTCGGGAGTGGTTGGTTAATTTGGGTTTTTGATGTTTTTCTTTATTTTAAGTTTTTAAATTAATATTATAAAATTATTAAATTAATATAGTTTTAAGAGACTATAATATTCATAAAATAAAAAAATCAAGCTACTAGAACAGTAAGGGATAAAATAAACAGTAAAATAAGTATCTTACTGGTAACACATTAGTTTTATTTCTCAGTGTCAAGCAGCATAGTTCTGCAGATTGTTCATGGATACATTTATAATGGAACCATTTATCTTTAAATATATAAACTTTACTGTATATTTTAAACATTAATGCAATTTTACTTGTTTTTCACTTAATACAGCCTTAACATTTATTTCTTTGTATATGTGTTTATTTATTTACTTTGTTTTTCAAAACAGGATTTCTCTGCATAACAGCCCTGGCTGTCCTGGAACCCTCTTTGTAGACCAGGCCAACCTTGAACTCACAGAGATCCACCTGCCTCTACCTCCGAGTGCTAGGATTAAAGGTTTGCACCACCACTGCCCAGCCTCTACTTAACATTTTTAACATTTATTTCTACCTTATTTTTCTCAACAATTGTGTAGTAACTGTAGAGCTAAGAAAGCCACATCATATTCCATTCTTGCTTTACTCAAGAACATTTCAATTGTCTCCAGTTTCATACAAGTAAAATGTAAGGCCGCAACAAATGTACATCATCTTTGTAAGTTTAAACACACTATAAAAGAAGTTTCTATAATTAGGTAAAAATGTCAAAATGCATGCAGATCTCCATTAAATTCCATCAAATGGTTTTCTTAAAATTCAACACCATATTGCTGCCCCTTGATATTTCTTTTCATCTTTGTACTGAGACATTAAGTATCTTCCTGTAAATATCCCTTTATTGAATAATTGGTTTAACAATTGTGTACTTGATGTTATATTGTCTTTTGCTAGAAGTTTTGGATTGTTTGGGAATGAAATTTATGAACCTTTTTGCTCATGAGTTTCCAAGTTTCATGATGTGCTTAGAAACACTCCCTCACATGTAGTAGCATCACCATCTTCATTATCCACACAAATGTATGAAAAGTAAGACAGAGCAGGAAATACCTATAGGAAGCTATTCTGAAATATACAGTTGTTAACACAGAACAGTGTGCACTCATCCTGACTTCACCTACACAGCACATGCACTTTGAACACCTCTGGAAGATGAATGGGTGGAGTGGAGGAAAATGTTTGAAGATGGTGGAAGATGTTTGTTATTCAATTTTTCATTGTAAGAGCATGTGGTGGCTTGGGTAAGAATGGTCTTTACAGACTCACATGTTTAAATGCTTGGTCAGCAGTGAGTGGAAGTCTTTGATAGATAGATTAGAAGAATTTGGAAGTTTGACCTTGTAAGAAGTGTTCACAGAAGATAAACGTTGAGGTTTCAAAAGCTCATGCCAGACCCAGTCTCTCTCTCTCTCTCTCTCTCTCTCTCTCTCTCTCTCTCTCTCTCTCTCTCTCTCCCCCCCCCCCCCTCTCTCCTTCCCTCCCCCCTCTCTCCCTCTCTCTCTCTCCCCTCCCCCTCTCTCCTTCCCTCCCCCCTCTCTCCCTCTCTCTCTCCCCTCCCCCTCTCTCCTTCCCTCCCCCCTCTCTCCCTCTCTCTCTCCCCTCCCCCTCTCTCCTTCCCTCCCCCCTCTCTCCCTCTCTCTCTCTCCCCTCCCCCTCTCTCCTTCCCTCCCCCCTCTCTCCCTCCCTCTCTCTCTCTCCCCTCCCCCTCTCTCCTTCCCTCCCCCCTCTCTCCCTCCCTCTCTCTCTTACCTCCCTCCCTCCCTCTCTCTCTCCCTCTCTCCTCCCTCTGTCCTCTCCATCAGAATGTAGCTCTCAGCTACTGCTCCAACAGCTGCCTGCGTGCTGCCATGCTCCCTACCATCATGATAATGAACTAACCTCTAAAACTGAAAGCCAGCCCCCAATTAAATGCTTTCTTTTATAAGAGTTGCCATGGTCATGGTGTCTCTTCACAGCAATCAAACAGTGAATAGGACAGACTCACACACTGTTTGGTGAAGGTGCAGATTTCTTGACACCACTATGTAATGAAGGCTGGTCTTAACTCTCCAGTGCTAAAGGGCATGCATACCCAAGAGTGAATAAATTTCCTCATTTTTATACATTATCTATTCAAAATAGATTTAGTCTTGTGGTTTAAAAATAAACCTAAATAGCTATTAAGATTGTATATTTAAAAAAAAAAAACTCTACCCGTGTCACCTCTAGCACGTGATTGCATTTCTTCCGATTTAAAACCTGTTGCATCTGGAATACTAATAAGGCAGAGCTCTTGTCTTACCTTCTATGAAATAGGTGCACTGAAGTTTTCGTTAGTGGGTGAGATAATGTTGTAGAATATTATTTTAAGATGTGTCACATTTGCTTATGCTTGGAACACTTGTTTAATGATGCAAAGATGTGTTACATTCTCTGTGAAGCTGGGTTACTTTGCCTGTCTAACCTGATGGTCTAATGAAGAGCTGAACAGCCAATAGCAGGTAGGAGAAAGCACAGGTGGGCTGTCAGGCTGAGAGAATAAATAGGAGAAATCTGGGAGGAAAAAAAGAAAGAACAAGAGAAGAAAAGAAAGAAGGATGCTAAGGGCCAGGCACCCAGCCACAGCCAGCCGCGGAGTAAGAGTATGATATACAGAAGGAAGGAAAGGGGAAAGCCCAGAGGTAAAAGGTAAACTGGGTGATTTAAGAAAAGCTGGCAAGAAACAAGCCGAGCTAAGGCCAGGCATTTATAATTAAGAGTAAGCCTCCGTCTTACTGGGGGCTGGGTAGCTGATCCCCAAAGAGCCAAAAGAGTAAAAGTACCAACAGCTACACGATGATGAGTGGAGGAAAGCCCTGCACCTAGCGAGGAAAGTCTAATGGCCCTGAATTCCTTGCAGACTGGAATCGGTCTCCATAGAAGGCCGGATCCAGGCACCTTCCTCTCCTCTAGCATTCCCATGATCAGCACTCAGGAGGTAGGGTGATGTACACCTCCCATCTTGGCCTTCTTGATTGAAGATATCAAATCTGGTGGGGGGGGGGCAAGTGGCTGGAGAAGGGACAAAAAGAGGTGTGATGCTTTTGTAAGCTTTTAGCTGTTAAGGAGCGTTATCTCCAGACCAGAAAGACAGCCCAAGTGAAATTGGCACCCCTGTGAGATCCGTAAACCAGAGTCACCCCCGCTTAGAATCAGTAGTCATCTATACGAGGGACCCTAAATGTGTTCCCTTACCTGCTCTAGAAACAACAGCTATCACAGACCAAGATGTTTCTCCAGTCCTCAGAAGCAGCTCCTTCAGGCTAGATGTTCTGTTGCTGGCCGTATCCTAGCAACTGGCAGCTTCCTCCGCCAGGGGGCCCCGCCCCAGCGCTGTTGCAAAGGAACCAGCCAGCAAGAGCAAAAGCAGAGAAGATTGTAAGCTGCCAGCAACCTAGACCTTAAGATGATTCGAAGTTAATCTCTCTCCTCAGAGAGCTCTTACGCTTTTGAAAACTTGCAGTCTGCAGCAGTCTAAACTCACAGGTTATTATTTTTAATGCAAATATGAACACTGAGAGGGAGGGATGATTAAAAGAAGTTTACAACAGTGAATGTATAGTTACTTTTGTAATTTCGACCTTTGCTGTAGCTTCCTGGCAGCCAGAGAGCACAAGAAAAGGAGAACAATGAAATACTCCTCTTTATAAGTCAGGATAAGCAAAACTTTGGTTTTTCTGTCATCAAATTCTTTAAGGTTTTAAAGTGACAGATCAAAGAAAAGATTAAATATGTTCCCTGTACAAATTTCATGTGATTATTTCATAAGTGCGCTACCGTAAGTATTGTCATTCAGCACCGAATCTGTATTTTGGATAGTCAGTGCAATGATCCTATTATGACTGCAATCACCACTAAGGTACCATTGAGTCAAACAGAGAGGAGGGGGGAGGGAGGGAGGGATGGAGGGACGGAGGGGGGAGGGAGGGAGAGAGGGAGAGAAATTTAATGAGAGGGCCAGGATTAAATCCAGCCTGTATTTTAAGCCCCTATCATGTGCTACTGTTTAACTGCCTTTAATTTCTAAAGAGATTAATGAAACTGAGAGCTTGTTACACAGTCCATTCCTCATTCACACTGGTCTTCATTGTTGCTACGACTCTACTCTTACCTGTCCACTTACACTCACTTTCCCACCCCTTCACTTCAAAGGTTTATCACCCACTGTCCTCCTGTTAGGGGTAGCAATGAAAACGTTAAGAACAGACGTCAGAAATGGAGCAAAAATAGGCAGCAGAAAGATTTGTGTTCTTTTCACTGTGGTGTAGCCTAATATCCATTACCCATCCTAACGTATTGATAACGTGCTATGAACTTAACTTTATGTTCCAGATTTTACAACCACCTTTCTTAGACTGTACTTTTTTGTGTTGTTTTTGATTATTTTTTTCCCAGTCTGACTGCAGTCCCCCTCCTCCTTCCTCTCCTCCCAATCCCTCTCCCCAACCCCCCATCAACTCCTTGTCCCTTCCCTTCAGAAAAGCGCAGGCCTCCCATGTGTATTATGCAACCATGGCATATCAAGTTGCAGTAAGACTAGGCACCTTCTCTCCTATTGATGCTGGATAGGGCAACCCATTAGGAGGAAAGGGGTCCCAAGAGCAGGCAACCAAGACAGAGACAGCCCCTGCTTTCTTTTCTAGGAGTACCACAAAAGATCAAGTCACAACACCACAACACATGTGCAGAAGGCCTAGGTCAGTACTACGCAAGGCCTACGGTCGGTAGTTCAGTCTCCAGGAGCCCCATGAGGTTGGGTCCTGTGTGTTTTCCCATGTGTCCTTGCCTCTCCCTCTTTCACAGGATTAGGCTGTGGGTGGCTGCATCTTTTCCCATCAGTTACTAGGTGAAGTCTCTCTGATGACAGTTGGGCTAGGCAACAATCTATGCCTAAAGCAGATTATTATTAAGAATCGTTTAATTGATTTTTCTTTTCTTTTTTGCCAGTCATGTTTAGTTCTATCCTACATCTCTAGATTGTTCAGCCTCTGCATCCTGGCCCTCCAGGCATTGCTGGGGTGGGCATCCTCTCCTGGTATAGGTCTCAAGCTCAACAAGTTATTCGTTGGCCTCTTCTATAATTTCTGCACCACCTGTGTCCCCAGCATATCCTGCAGGTAGGGCACATTGTAGGTCAAAGGTTGTGACTGCACTGGGGTCCCAATCCTTCACTTGAAGTCTTGTCTGCTTCCAGGAAGTGGCTAATTGAGGTTCCACATTTTCCATTGCTAGGAGTCTTAAATAGGGTCCCTGTGGGGATTTAATAAAATTTCAGAAGTTTTGGAGATACTAGAGGGAATAAACACCACAGCTGTCTTCTAGCTTCCTCAGCCTGGATTCCCTTGGAATGGCTCCTTCTGTGTCTCTATCCTGTCTTAAGTACTCTTTCAGTAATTAAGGTGTGGCCCCACCACACCTGCTTGGGAGCCTGGAATTCCTTCTATAATCTGAAGTGACCTTGACTCAGTTAGGATTAAGGGTGTAGGTCACCACTCCCAGGATACTCCCTGTGCTGGGGTTAAAGGTTTGAATCACCATTCTGATTTTCCTAGACTGACTGTGGTTAGAGCTCTGGGACTTCTGGAGCTTTTACTAACCCCCCACATAGACTGTGGGTAGATTCCCTCTGATATCTCCAAAACTTCTGAAACTTTATTAAATCCCTACAGGTCCCCTCATAGACTCCTGGGAGTTTCCATTGCACTAGGTTTCTAGCTCCTTCCAGAAATGCCCCTTAATCCAGTTGTCTTTACTGGTACACTCTCCCTACATCCTTCCCCAACCTGATCCTTCCTGTTCCTATGCCCACCTCCCATCTAGTCAACAAAGCCTGAAGAAAGAGCAAGCCCCTTCCCCCTGCATCAAGGCTGAACAAGGTGTCTTTCCATAGGGAATGGACTCCGAAAAGCCAGTTCACACACCAGGAATAGATTCTGATTTCATTGCCAGGGGTCCTCAGAGACCAAGCTACACAACTGTCTCCTGTATGCAGAGGGCTTAGTCTGCTCATGCAGGCTCTGCAGCTGTTGGTCTAAAGTTCATGAGTTCCCATGAACTTGGTTCAGTTGTCTCTGCAGATTTCCCCATCATGACCTTGCACACACAAAAACACACACACACACACACACACACACACACACACACACACACACACACACACACACACACACACACACACACACACACCGTTCATATAATTTCTTTTTCCTCTCCTCCACCGGACTCCCAGAGCTCAGCCTGGTGTTTCGTTATGAATCTCAGCATCTGCTTCCATCAGTCACTGGATGAAGGCTCTATGATGACAGTTAAGGTATTCATCAGTCTGATTATAGTGGTAGGCCAGCTCAGGGACCCTCTCCACTATAGCTAGTAGTCTAAGCTGAGGTCATCCTTGTGGATTCCTGGGAATTTCCCTAGCACCAGGTTCTCCCTAACTCCATGATGCCTCTCTCTATAAAGATATTTCGTTTATTGCTTTCCTACTCCGACCCTCCCCCAGCTCGACCATCCTGTTCCCGTATGTTCTCATCCCCCATCCCCTCCCCTCTATTGCCCTCTTGCCCCAGTTTACTCAGGAGATCTCATCTATTTCCCTTTCCTAGGGGGATCCATGCATGCCTCTTAGGGTTCTCTTTATTACCTGGCTTCTCTGGAGCTGTGGATTGTAGTCTGGTTATTCTTTGCTTGACATCTGATATTCACTAACAAGTGAATACAACCCATGTTTGACTTTCTAAGTCTGAGTTATGTCACTCAAGATAATACTTTCCAGTTCAATTAATTTGCCTGCAAATTTCATATTATTGTTTTTTTACAGCTGAGTAATACTCCATTGTGTATATGTACCACATTTTCTTTATCCATTCTTCAGTAAATGGGTATCGGTTATTTCCAGGTTCTGGCTGTTATAAATAATGCTGATATGAACATAGTTGAACAAGTATCCTTGTGGTATGATTGACCATGTCTTGGGAATATGCCCAAGTCTGGTATAATTGAGACTTTAAGTAGACTGATTCTCAATTTTCTAAGAAGTCGTCATACTGATTTCCAAAGTGACTGTAAAAGTTTGCTCTCCAACAGTGGAAGAGTGTTCCCTTTGCTCCACATCCTCTCCAGCATAAGTTGTCATCAGTGGTTTTGATCTTAGCCATAAAATATACTTTCCTTGGCTGATCTATGTAGCTTACTAATACACCAAGAGCACACACTCAAGTTTCTCAAAAACACATAAAGACATTTGACTATGTGCCAACTTCCACTGAATGAAAATAGTGATAGGAAAATATGTTGCACAAATAAATGAGACTCAGGGATAGATCTCTGAGAAAGTCAGAGATATTAGAGAGAATAAACACCACAGTCAGATCTTACCCAGCTGTCTTCTAGCTTCCTCAGCCTGGCTTCCCTTGGCTTCCTCTCCTCGGCTTTCTATCCCCGCCTTAAATACTCTTATGGTAAATTAAGGTGTGGCCCCACCACTGCCTGTTTGGGAGCCTGGAATTCCTTCTATAATCTAAAATGACCTGGCTCAATTGGGATTAGGGGCGTAGGTCACCACTCCCAAGATACTCCCTGTGCTGGGATTAAAGGTTTGAATCAACACTCTCTGATCCTCCTAGACTGACTGTGGTTAGATGTCTGGAATTTCTGGAGCTTTTACTAACTCCCCACATAGACTGTGGGTAGATTCCCTCTGATATCTCCAAAACTTCTGAAGCTTTTATTCAATCCCCACAAAAATACTATTAATTACAAAATAAAAAGTGTGATACGAAAGCGTTTGACTTTTCCTTTTAATCCTACATCTGCACACTTGCTTAGGTTTTGTTGTTCAAAATGACTCACCTATCTTCAGTCATCTCAGCATTTATTTATAAACTTCCTTTTAATGTGCTTCCACTTTTACAAAGATGCCACCTAGTGGCCTTATAAAATCAAGCATCTCAAAATAACTCCATATGGAAATGCATCTTGATAAAAATGGCTAAGTTGGAAAAAATATTAGGATAATTACTTACATTAAGGACCTGAAATCTGGTGGCATCTTATAGTCATAAACAGAAATTAGTATACCAATTAAACTTAGATATGCCTCCAAAAGATTATATGCTACTATGAAACTACAAAGACTGCTTTGAAAATTAACTAGCAGTGTGGCAAACACAATTTGTGAATTTTTTATTCATGTGATTTGCTGTTCCAATTCTCCACAGCCATATTCATGAAAGAATGTTCTGGTAATATGACTAGTCAGTGCCCCTCCCTGGAGAACTCTTAAGAGTAAGCCTTGTCAAGTGTCCTTGCACATGTACTATGAATAAACAAGGATTTTGCACTAGGTACCTGGGAGAAAAGCCGTGTATAGAATGCTTGATTGGTAGGAACTTAGATGTGACTCCCATAACCCATGTTTACAAAACAAAAGAAGCCAAGGTTGATGGCACATGCTTGTAATCCCAAGGCTGGGGAACCTTTCCAGGCCAATAAGATATTCTGTCCAAAAATTCAGTAAAATAAAAAAAAAAAAATTAAAAATAAGGTGAAAGGTCCCTGGGAAGCAGCACCGCTCAAGCACACCCATGCACTTGCACACACACAGACTGTTAAGTCAGCTCTTTGCACTACTTCATTTCACTAACTAGTTTGTGAAGAGACTTTCAAATACATTTCTGTAGTCCCCATCAATTAACTTATCAAATCCCTTATCAACTTGAATGTACAATTTAGGATCTCACTGAACAAGTTTTATGGGAAATGGAACATTTTAGAACACAAACAAAAATGTGGTATTTAGCAATTTGGCATTTACCGCTATGGCCCACCACATGCTTATATAGTAACCACAGAGACTCCAAGGAAAAGCAGCTGATCTCTTCCACGAGAACTGCCCCTCAGATTCTGACTTTCATTTTGAACACTCACTCGGACTCACTGCTGACTGCTGCTTAAGAAAGGGAGAAAGCAAGAAAAGCATTTTCTTTTAGCCTGTAAATCTGAAAGGTCAGAGGAGGAGACTAAAGGAACAATGAAAACTGACTCTTGGTGGCATCACACTCGACGGACTGACGCCTCCGGTAAGAGGCAGCCCCCAGAGCCTTACCCTCCTAGGGTGTGGTATGCTGTTGTCCAGGGTAGACCTAGTATATACTTGTCATCCTTATGAAATTATACACCCATTTACAATCATCCCAAACTTAATACATGTTTGCCAAGTAAAGCCATTTTCTTTCTAAAACAAAGACTGTCCAGTAACAGAAATATTACACATTAAGTCCAGATGTACAAAGCAAGGGCAGGGGACAGCAAACCCGGAGGCCATTTTCTTGTCAGCATGGCTAAATCTGATTGGCTTCTCTTCAGAAGCACCTGGAAAATGGTAAGAATTTGAATGTGAGTTCTCAGAAGGTACTGAGAAAATTGAAACAAGTTATTGTAAAAACTACTCAAATTAGTATTGAAGACACTCAGCAATACTAAAAATCTAAGACGGAATCATCTAGGAAATCAGGACTTAATCTGGATGTTTATTAAAAATGGGGAGAAAATTGATGGACTAAAAACAAGTGAAGGTTGTGTGGGCCTTAAGAACAGTAACAAATGCAAAAGGGTAGATTATAACACGGTATCTAGCAGACAGCTACTCTTTTTATAATTGCCTATGCCCAATATAAAGATTTTGGCCTACAATTTCCAGTGACTATTTCAGCTCAGATATGTTGACAGACAAGTCAAGAAAGGAGGATCATGGTCTACAGACTTAGGTGACTATCGTATCCAAGTGTATTAGTAAAGAGCAACCTAACACCTGTTAGGAGTATGAGTCCTAGAGACACCCTGCTTATGTGACCCAAGTGTTATTAATGGCCTAAGTTCCGCCAGCACAGCACTGGGTGGCTTCTGGTTTTCTTAGCAGCAATAGTGATAAACTATAGCATCCCACTCTGAAGAGTCATGTGATTTAGTTAAGTAATCTGAAGAGTGATTGGTATTCACATTCAAGGTTCAGAGAACACTTCTATGACATTTACACATTAACCACCAGCAGTTTCTATGCAAACATCAATAGAGTCCCCTCCACTATACAAAGCTATAGTAGCACTATTGGTGAAATGTCCAAATGCTCAAAATCACAAGAGAAATTCAAAGAAAGACAAGGGCACAGCAAGCCCATGGTGTGACCTCCAAAATTAAAGCCAGAAAGCCACTGTGGAAAGACTCATAGGACCTGTTACCATAACCAATGTTGTCTACTAAACGTGTCTCAGGAACAGGACACAGATACTACTTTTCTTAATTGTAAGATGCCAATAACATGGACACATTTTAGCATAACAGAAGATTTAATTGGACGTGTAATTCACATCAACAGTCAGACACTGCCATCAGATTGGCCACTTCCATTGGTTGGCAGGAGGCTCCTCCACCAGTGGCTCCCATGGCTTCCACTGCAACATTTTCCTTGCCAGACTTAGTTCATTTTCAGCCTATTAATAAAAGAAAAATCAAAAATAGGATTAACTGATTGATCACTCACGAGGTTATTTTCTGGTAAACTAGTAGACTGAGATTTTCACAATAAGGATTCTAAAGTCATGATGAATTCTACCACCAAATGTCGAATATTACAAAATCAAAGTTTCAGAGACACATAGTCACCACCCAGCAAGGTGACCTCTGACTTGTAAGAGTGAACCCTGCAGGGATTAGTGTTCACAGGCTCTTAGAGAGGGAAAGCCCGTCCTTCATCAACACAGTGGCTTTCAACTTAGGATCAGCTACAAGTCAGGACCAGCGCAAGATGCCCAAACACTGAACGGTCAGTGTTTCTTTACCTGAAGAATCACCTCTTCTACTTCACCACCCTGAAGCAAGTTTTCTAATTTTTTTACATCTGGTTCCTACAATTTTAAGGAGAAAAGAAAAAATTATACATAGAAGCATAATATCTGCGAATTTTAACATCCTACATGGAAAACTCCATGATAAAAGCCCTTCTGACAAGCGATTTTTCTCTCACTGTGCTTATTTTTAACCAAAAACTTACTACTTAGCAAGGGTAAGACCTAGGATATCTAATTTAAACTTAAAACAGATTTTTAAATTTTTTTGTAAATATTTTCTATACCATTTATAAAAGAATTAACAATAAATGTTATCATATGACCAAAACACTCCTTTTCTGGTTACGTACCAATGAATAATAAATATATAAAAGATGTCACAGAAGCCAAATTACAGCCCCAAACTAGAAATAACCTAAATGACCATCAGCAATAAAACTGATCTGCCAGCTGTGTTACTGAGATAAAGTAGAATGCTATATGGCAATGGTAAGGGACAAATTGTAACTATAGGTAGCAATGATTCCCTCAAATACGCTAAGTAGGAAAAGGCAGATATGAATGAGTGCATGAAAATCATTCCAGTCCTACGGAATTTAGAAACAGGCAAAATGAATCTATTAGTTAAAATATCACAATAGTAGCTCCCACTAGGAAGGTGGTAACTTGAAGTAAATTATTTGGTGATACAGAATGTCACCTTTTTGTCTAGTATTAATTAGAATGTGTTAATTCTGAAATCCAACAAGCCCTACACTTATGATTTCTGGATATTTTGAATGTACATTATTCTTCCCTAAGAAAATTACTAGTATGGTACCGAGATACCTAAGGGAAGTCTTTCCTAACAGACTGAACATCTTAGAGTCATTATCCAGGTGGGGTTTGTTTCATAAATGAACTAAAAAGAGCGTTAATGATAGCAACTGTGTACTTCTGGTGGTATGGAAGGCTGAAGCAGGCCCCCGCCCGCACATGGAAGGCAATGTTGAACTGCTAGGCTACATGCCAGGCACACCTCCATCTTGGAGCATAAATATCAAACCAGTTAGACAATGTAAGGAGCATTCAAGAGAGAAAACAAAGTGACCACAAAAATAAAGCTGTGTGGAATCCACAGAACTGCCCATAACTTGAAGGCCCTGAAGTCTCAGACCTGACAGGAAATAACGGAATGGATTAAGATGAACAAAAGCTAGACCTCAGCAGACCTTACAGACCATGTCAAAATTAACCTGCAACCTCCAAATCCACCAGTTAAAGCTGGGTTTCATACACCCAGCTCAGGAAGAAGCTTAAAACTCAGCCTTTCAGAGACACAGAAAAACCACAGGATGTTTTATCAGGAAAAAGACTAAGACTTACCTCCTGAGAACGCATTCTAGTACTAGCAACGTCAGGCACAAAGTAGGAAAGATGGGACTACAAATAAATAATTAGTGTGAAGGCAGCTGAGGTAGCAGAGCAAAGGTCCCTAAGTGAAGGGTCGTGGTGGTGAGCTGTGACAACGGCTGTGAGACTATGAAAAGACACAAGACAGTAAGTGAGAAAAACTGAGATCCATTTTTTCCTTGTAAGATGGGAACCACTAGACACCGCAGGCTACTGAGGAGAGCAGCCTAAGATGGAGGAGGGGAAGCCGGGGAGAGGCAAAGGCACCGTGGAACGGGTTCACCCTTGAAAATCAGGGACATTCTTAGGCTGTGAGGAAAGACGTCAGTTCAGTAGCCTCCAGCAAATCAAGCAACCGCTAACCTCTTTCAAAGACTGTGAGAAGTGTCTTGTGCATTTGGCAGGCTAAGAATCAAAGTAAAACGTAGACTGCTGTCAAGAGGGCCCATTGACTAACACTTTGTAACTTAGTAATACATATTATCATTGCATTCTTTGAATCCTACAAATTCTGTGAAATAACCTCGGCGGTAAAATCTTGGCCACAGTTTGACAGAGTTCTATGAAAATGGTAGTCCTCCTGCTGTCTCCCTGCCCAGCACTGTGATTTAAAGCTGTGGAAGGCTCCATTTAGTTAGCCACTATAACAAAATATGTAGACCAATTGGACTAAACAGTAGAAATTTCAGCTGAGCCCCATGACACAGATGTGTAACCTCACATATTCTGGGTACTGAGACAGGAGGAATTCAAGTTCTAGGCATGCCTGAGCCATACAGAGTTAAGTTCAAGTCCATCCTCGGCAGTTTAGTGAAAGCTTGTGTCAAAATGCCAAGTAAAAGGAGTGGCTGGGATACATAGGTATGCTTGCCTCACTTGTGTGAGGACCAGGGAGCATTTCCCTAGCGCCATTAAACACACAAACAACAACAAAAAAACCAGACTCTTCCTATAGTTGTAGAAAGCAGATGTCCAAAGTTACAATGACGATATAATTGGATCCTGAAGTCACACACCTGGCACCTGGCTCTGTGCTCCCACATCCTTCACTCAGTGGGCTCATGGCAAGGGAAAGCCCTGTCCAGTGTCTATTTTTATATGTATCGTATCCTTACAGGATCAGGGTCCCACCCTTGTGAATTTATTTAACTTCAATTATTTCCAGTGATGAATTATTTCTAAAAAAAAGCAATACTGTATATTACAGCTATGACATAGTAAAGATTTCTGGGAACAAAGTATTCAGATCCATTGTTAACACTGTTTAATGTAGCTTTCAGTGCATAAAACCAAGTGTAGTCTTCTTCCTGAACAACAAAGTGCTTGTGTGTTTATGGTATTAGTCACTGAACCCAGGGCTCACACAAGCTAAGAGTCTACCACGAATCACACCTCTACCTTTTTATTTTGAAATAGCCTCATAAAATTACCCAGGCTAGCTCTGAGCTTCCTCTATCGCACAAGGTGACAATGAATTTGTGATCTTCCTGCCTCAGCTTCCCTAGCTGGGAATTACAGGCCTGCATGACCAAGCCCATGACAAAGTACTTTCTAAAATAATTATTTGACAGCTTCTGCAGCATCACCATGACACAATTGTCTGTGTGTCTGTTCTTCTCTACTGTGACTAGAAATCAGGATGGATGCTTCTCCAGTCAGAGAAAAGGTTCCTGACTACTAGGCAAGGAAGACTGGTACAAAGGATACCTGCAGTGTCACCACAGGGCATGACCAATCTTATTCCTGTCTTCTAACTCTGCTTTACACATAGAGTCTGTCAAAATACAGGTGTTTACTGAATACAAAGGAGAAAAGATGGAAGAATAGACTGAAGGAGGGATACTACAAATTGAGAGCTAAAATATACAACCGAAAATACTCTTTAGATGTCTTACTCGACGTATAAACCCAACAAAACAAACTGACTTAGCTACTTACCGCTTTGACCATATCCAGCTTCTCATTGGTGATCTGTTCTGTGTATTTTCTATAGGCTGCCTGTTGTGGGAAATGCTTTAGGATATCAAGAATCTTTGTATACAATATTGTTAGCCTCTGAAAAGACAAACCATACAAATTGCAGTCAGTTAGGATACCACCAAAGATTAGACAGAACGCATATAAGTATCTCCCAGGAAAATCTAAAAGAGGATTCATAACTGTAAATTGTGCTTTACTAAAATTCCTATCTATACTCAATCTCATGCTTTATAACCTAAGGAAAAGTGGAATACAAACAGAAATTCTACAAAAATTTTGAGTTCATCTACCAAAAGTATAATAATAAGCTAAATTCAAACTAACTTGTAGCTAATGATCTAAACAGAATTCCTCACCACGAGGTAATGGGTACTACAAACTGTACAGAGCACATCACAGATGGCAGGCCTATAGGAAGACCACCAAGGACAGAACAGATGTGGAAGGAGCAGTCTGAACCTCCCAGACGATCAGTTTGTACTGGGAATGCAGAGCCTGAGGAGTGGGCCTACTCCAAGCTCTTTGGGCCCAGAAAGTACATCCCAGATGTCAGACCCTAAGCTATTTACACTGCTGTGTTTTCGTTTTGCTTCGATCTGGTTCGAACTGTGCTCTGCTCTTCCCTCTTGAAATATTGAAGTATGTAACTTGTTATTGATCTTATAGGAGCCTATATTAGGAGACTTTGGATAACATGTATATGCAATATGCATACATGTGTATGCATGTTTGCATATGTAAGCATGCAGCTGTGAATGGATGTGTAGGTGTGCCCTATATGTGCGGAGAACCCAGTGTGATGTTGGGAATCCACCTCCATATCTTTCCACTTTATTCATTGAGGCAGGGTCTCCTGATTGTACTCAGAGCACATAGACCATACTGGACTAGCTGGAGCTTCCCCAGAGGATCCTTCTGCAGCCTTCTGAAGATATAAGTTACAGGTAGCTGCCACGCCCATACAGCATTTAAGTGGTTGCTTGGAATCTAAACTCCTCGGTACACTTAATTTTTCTCTTTAAAAAATTTAAAAGGTTGTGATCTGATTTAAACTCTTAATTTTGGCATCCTTTTAAATCTTATCTTCTCAAATTTAAGAATATAATGCATATATTCATTTTTAATACAGCATTTTAATAAGTCCCAATCTGACTCAAATTTTGAGTATTTTTGTTGTTGTTATTTGATGGGGCCAGTGACTAGAGAGATGGCCTGAAAGCACTGGCTGTCCTTCTAGAAGACCTAAGCTCTATTCTCAGCAGCTACAGCACAGTTTAGAACCATCTGTAACCCTCGTCCTGGGGATGTGACACTCTCTCACTGCTGGCACCAGGCACACAAGTGTTACACAGACAAAACAGTCATACACACAAGTTAAAAACAATTTTTTTTCATATTTCTGGATAAAATAGAATGCATCTCTTCTTACAGAAATTCAGATGAGAATCAGAATGATAAGCTAGGACAATGCAAAGAAAAGAGTGTCTATCTATCTATCCAAAAGGGGAAACTTCTCATACTGAAGGAAGATTCTACTCATCACTACTGCCAAAATACAGATGTAAGAGCAAAATACAGAGCACTCCTTTCAAACAAGTTACATGCAGACCCTACACATTTCATTTCAGTGACCACAAGCAATTGACACTTTCAAAGAACGTTTTTATTTTTTAGTAAGAATAGATTTTCCAGGGCTGTCATGGAAAGTACCATGTGTTGTTGGAATATAAAGACAGACTGGACATGGATCAGACTCTTCATATGTATATATATGAAGAGGAAAACAGGACAAAGACCATAAAGCATAACATCCATTTATGCTAGGCCGGGGTGACACGCAGAGCAGAGGGAGCACTCAACACCACTAAGAGGTAAGATACGGAGCAGAGGGAGCACTCAACACCACTAAGAGGTAAGATACAGAGCAGAGGGAGCACTCAACACCACTAAGAGGTAAGATACGGAGCAGAGGGAGCACTAAACACCACTAAGAAGTAATTATTTGCATATTCACAGAGCTCCACTGCCTCATGGCCTCATGCTGCTTCTATCTAGATGCCCTCTCTCATCCATCATAGTAAAATGTACACGATGTGTACAGGATGTTGGATCAGAGCAGTAGCAGCCACATACTGACTCAATCTCAGTATTAGCAACCTATAAAGGAAGAGTCACTTCAGAAGAAAGCAGAGGGGTTCATAAAAAAGAAAAAGATGCATCTGAGACACCTTTGAGGGATAAAGGGAGTGAAAATGCCAAGGTGTTATATTGCATTAATTCTAGTTAGTATATAATGAAAAGCAATTTACATACAAAGCAATACAGGACTAGATGACAGAAAAACACCCAAGCCATAAAGGAAGTAACTCTACAGCTGTGCTGTGCAATAAGCAGCTTCCAGGCAGATACAGCTGCAGAGTACTTGAAATGAGTTAACACAAGACTGAGATACGGTGTAAGAATAGAGTGTAGAAAGGCTGAAGACGAGCATTAATCTTCATACTGACTATATACTAAAATGACAGTATGTCCGATGTTAGGCTGAAGCATAAAAAATAATTTAAACAAAGAACACCTTTCTTTTCCCTTTGAAACAGGGTCTTACTGTGTAGCTCAGGCTGCCCTCAAACTTAAGATCGTTTTGTCTTGGCCTCCCAAGTGCTGGAATGACAATTATGCACCAATTTTAGTTTCCTATATTAATAAAAAAAAAAAAAAAAAAAAAAAAAAAGAGGTAATTCCTAGAAAGCTCCAAGTTACATCAGGACAGCTTCCACGTTTGGTGCTCACACTTATCTGGATAGCACTTGACTAGGCATGAGTATAGAAAAGCCAAGCTGAGGAGGTAAGAGAGGAGAGTTGGATTACACGGAGTTCTGCAGACGAGGTGACAGAACTTGGGCCTTTCTGTGGGGATACGATACTGAAGGGAAGGTGCAGGTATGTCTTAGGAAAATGAGCCTGGCAGTCATGAGCTAAGGGACTGAGAGGACACATTAGGAAGGCCGGCAATAAAGCTGCTGCAGTCATTTAGATGCGAACAAAGGTTTGAGCTGCACTAATAACTAAAGGAGATAAAAGGGGTCAAACGAGACCTTTAGAAAAGATACTCAGCACCATGCATTACCGGAAGAAATACAAAGTAAACGATTCTAATATCAATGACAGCGTTCCAATTCTGAGTTAGGGCAGAGTCATGGCCCATCGAGAGAAATACAATCACAGAGGAAGGATATTAAAAACAGAAAACTAGACTCCTGTTCTCCACAATATGTCTGAAGTGCAAATGCATAAAGAATGAAGAGAGCCATTCACTATGCACTGACTATATACTAGGTACTCCTCAGAGTTCTAGCTGTGAACACACAACAAAGTCTTGTCTTTGTGAAGCCTGGGACAGACAAAACACATCAGCAGAACGTGGTCTGTTAAACAGTGGCCTGGAGAATCCCTAAAATTGAGAAAGCCTCTGGAGGTTTTAAAGAAAAAAAAAGTGGCACAACCTGACATCATTTTAATACTTGCAAATCAGCTTTAAAAAACAAACAAACAAAGTAACAACAAAGAAAACAAAACAAAACAAAAAACCAGGGAGTAGCAGTTACCAAAGTAAAGTAATTACCACAGAAGTAAGGACAGTGACAGAAAAGTGGTACTAGCAAAGGAGGTGGGGAGGCGGGTACTGGAGTAGCAAGTGAGATATGAGATTATAAGAACAATCCAGTATCATTTCAAACAGGAAATCTTAGCTAGATATGTTGTTAGGGTTACTTGTATAACATGTAAGTAAAGAAACATTGACTAAGAGCATACGTGTGTATACATGCACGCGTCCATACATGACTTGGTAAGAGGGAAGGTCAGTACCTGATATGGAAATAGAAGAATTAACTGTTTATGGGTAGTGTTTAAATCATTAAATTGTCTCCACTCAATGAGAGCAAAGCAAACCTACGTTTAAAAACAGGGTCATGAATATAACAAGGCACAAACATGGAAAAATGACGGACTGGAAAAGGCAAAGGATTAGGGAAAAAAACAAAAGCAGTAAATAAAATTCCCCCCTAAAAAAAAAATCTAAAAACAGGCTACTGAGAAACCCAGATGCCCAGTAAACAAAGTACTTAACGTAGAGCATCAAAAGTGTCAAAAATACTGCTTTGGGGTAGGGAAGGCACAGTAGGTAAAGGTGCTTGCCACCAGCCTGATGACCTGAGGTAGATCCCCAGGATCTACATGGTGAAACGAGAGAACCAACTTCAGAGAGATGTTTTCAGACCTTTACACACACTGGCACATACACAAGTATAAAAATATTTTCAACGCTGCTCTTGGTACAATTAAGAGAAATGTGAACTGACTGAAGTTAGCATCCCTGATATCACAAGTAACACTGAACAGTTCTGGCTATGTCTGGCTGAAATATATTCAAGAAGTAATGAGGAGCTGGAGACTGTAGTGATCTCAAGGGAAGGAAAGAAATGGTATAATTGCTAAAGAGTAGAGAAAATTACAGGGTTTTTGTTTAAATTTGTTTGGTTTTGGTGTTTTCCCAATGGATACTGAAGGAGGCAACTGTGGTGATATATTGTATATTTAATAAAAAAGCCTGAAATATCAGGGGACAGATCCACTCACATATATCACCACAGGCAACTGCTACATTGGTGCCATAGGCTAATGTGTGAAATCCAAAGCAGAAATGTTTAGGGCAGGTTAAGGATAGAAAATCAAAAATGTGGACACGGAGGACGCTGAGAAGTCCATACAGCTGAAGCTATGAAAACGCCAAGAAAACAAGGGTTTTAATAAAGGGGTCACAGCAAAGGGCACGGCAAAAAGAGTGATATGGGATTACGGAAACTGATGATACCATCATGGCGAGAGCTGGGGGGGGGGGGGGGGGGAGATGTAGGCTCCTGTCCCATTAACCTTGCAAAACCAAGGTCACTGACACACACACAACACACACAGACACACACACAGGCACACAGACATACACACACACAGACATACACACACACACACTTACACACACACAGGCACACAGAGAGACACACACAGACACACACACAGACACACTTACACACAGAGACAGACAGACACACACAGGCACACAGACATACACACACACAACACACACAGGCACACAGAGACAGACACACACACACACACACACAGGCACACAGAGACAGACACACACACACACACAGACACACAGATACACACACACACACACACACACACACACACACACACACACACACACACTTACCTCGTGTGGAGTGTCGCACACAGCCAATCCCACCAAGCCAGTGGTCTGTTCAGAAACAAAACACAACCGTGCTGTTTACCGTAAACCCACTGCCCTCCCCGGAGCCTCGGTCCGAACCACGAACCCGGAACGCTCCCCAACCCCGTCGCTTTAGCGTGCCCTCCTGCCCAGTCCACAACACCACGGTGACCTCCGTCCGCTCACCTTCTTCAACAAGCCCGCCATGACAGCACCCGGAGTCCGCGCCGCGCGGCACTCTGGGAACCTCTCCCAGGCCTGCTCAATCGAGCGTCGATGATGCTGCTGTGTCACCTAGGAAACGACCGGGCTCCCAGTGTTTGCTACTCCCGCCTACCTGGAAGGGATTTGCGCGTGTGCTCACATGCAAAGCTCTGCAAGGGTTGGGCACGAACAGACTCTGTTGTTAAGGCTAAACGTTGAAAAAAACACTACCCTAGGAGTAACCTCAAATGCAGTTACTGCAAGAACTTTAATTTTGCTTAGCCTTTGATTGGTATCTTAGTCGCACTTCCTTAGCTTATTCAGATGAGGGTGAGAGGCGGCCTGAACAGCATAAAAAAAGCGCTCATCTGTATGTGTGACTCCGTTCTCATACGTGCAAACTATAAAATGGAATTAACCACCTGATGCATCCGTTTGCTCCTGAGGAAACTGATGAATGGAAGGTTATGAAGTCACAGTCTTTGTTCCAACGGGAGTTTATGAGGTCATAGTCTCTGTTCCCTCTGCCTCCAGATCCTAAGAATGTCCTTGTTGAGTGGGTTCTAGAATGTAGAATCGTGGCTTTATAAAAAGATGCATGTGCTCATTGTAATTTTGGATTCAGCCATCTGTTGTGCGGTATTTGCTAAAGACACCGAGGGCAGGCAGACCTGGCTGATCCTGGCTAAGGTACTACAAAACTGATTAATTCCATGTGGTAGACAAATAAGTAGGTTTTTGAAGCAACCTTTTGTAGAGGGGCACACTGTATGTAGATGGAGGTTTGCTAATGGTATTCTAAACTAGTGACAGTAGAATTCGCTATAAAGGGACACATCCCTTGGCATCTGTGATATCAGAAGGGGATCTAGGAATGGCTTAACAAACCTTGTAAAAGTACAGAATGTTCTGGGTTCCTAGGTAGTACAAGTGCACTGGTTTGACCCAGAGAAGTAAATGTTCCAATTCTGGGAAAGATGGGTGTTAGGAAATTCTGTAGATGCTAAAGAGAGATTAGAATCAAACTTTTGACCCCGCATCTTACAGAATTTACTCTTTGGCCCTTTAGCCTGTCCTAAGAGAGGTGGAGCCTCCAGTTCTGCTTCTCAGCGATGGGAGCTTTTTTGGTGTGAGAGGCTCGATCTGATCAAACTGTCTCTTTAAAATCCAGGCTTCTGTCGCAAGTAAGGAAAACATTAGGAAAACAATTAAGAACGAGAGAGAGAGAGAGAGAGAGAGAGAGAGAGAGAGAGAGAGAGAGAGAGAGGGAGGGAGGGAGGGAGGGAGGGAGGGAGGGAGGGAGGGAGAGAGAGAGAGAGAGAGAGAGAGAGAGAGAGAGGGAGAGAGAGGGAGGGAGGGAGGGAGGGAGGGAGAGAGAGAGAGAGAGAGAGGGAGAGAGAGGGAGGGAGGGAGGGAGGGAGGGAGGGAGAGAGAGAGAGAGAGAGAGAGAGAGAGAGAGAGAGAGAGAGAGAGAGAGAGAGAGAGAGAGTGTCTCGGTTCCGGGGAATGGTGAAGTAGTTCCTGAAAACCTGCCCAAGGGGACAACTCCTTCCTTTGACATCTGTCTCTTATGGTTCATAAGCAGGTAGCAAAGATGAAATAATGCCAACCCAGACAGTTTGCATCCTCCTCCAAAAGCTCCATTTATGTGAGTCATTAAGGTAGAATATCAACCAAACCCCAGACATTGGGAGATTATCTACCTTACGCCATTTGTCCCGACTTGTTTCCAGTTATTTACACTAGTCCCAGCATTTTCAATCTTACTCCGGGCACTCCTCAGAACTGTGAAAATGGCAACATCTAATACTATAACCTGGATTGAAATTAAGTTAAACATTGAGATTAACTATCTTTTCTGTTGAAAATACAGATCGAAAAGCCAGTGGGGCACCAAATAATGAAGATTTGTGGCTATCTCATCCTGCTCTGGAAGGTGTCTCTCTCCACTTCTGCATACTTCATTTAAAATCAAGAATGAATAGTATAAAAGAAAAGGAAACTTTGGGTGGAGATAAAAAACATTCTATAATACCAAGATAAATGATCGTGGTCAGCATAAATGATAAGAATATGGTAACAGATAAAAAGAATATGCTAATAGATAAAAATCCATGCTTATTTTAAAATATTAATACCTTAACACATAATTAAAATGATAAAATTAGCTTTAAGAAAAAGTTTAAATATCGCAAAAATAAATTTTTTCCTAAGTGTTAATACTTTATGTCTGACTAATCTCATCCAACATAGAATGACAAATTAAGTGAAATAAAGCTAGATGGATACAGAATAACTAATACAGAGAGGGGACTTCAAAAGTGAGTTGAAATGTGATCACACAGCAGAAGGCAGAACTAATCATTCACTAAGCTGTTGTACTGATTGTTTATTCTGTGATGGCCCGGGGTATAGGTACAGCAGAGCTCTGATGGGAGTTAGGGAGTTGGGTCTCAATCTCCAACTAGCTTTGTCACGGCTAGACACAGAAAAAAAAAAAAAAATCTAATCCAAATTAGTAAGTAAAATCGTACACTGTGGCCATCTCCACAGGGATCAAACAGTGTGTAGCATGTACTTAGGCAGGTGCTGAAGCCTCTCTGAGAAGGTGATATTTATGTGGAGACATGGAGGTGAACAAGGAATTCTTGTCACACAGAACTAGCTAGGATGCTGCAGCCAGAGGAACAATCAGAGCAGAAGTTCTGAGGACAGAACGTCCCAAAGGGAACAATCAGAGCCAAAGACGGGGACAGAAGGTCCTGTTGCCCCAGGCAGCTTCAAGGCTGATGTCATTTCACCAAAGCACCTTCTGGTGAATGCAAACCTTCAGCTGTCAGAATTGCTCTAACTGGACTCTCCCACCTTTCACTTTAGCAAAGCAAACTTCTTTGGGAAAATTCCAGTAGAAAGAAGTAAACAATAACAAAGCTGTCATGTTTCCTAATAGGGATGCTCAAAATATTTGAAGAGCAGTACAATGGTGTAAAAAACAAAATATATTTTGAGTGTGATACCTGCTTTAGCAACTGACAGGGAAATGGACAGCACCACTTTGAGAACCTCCCAAATTCTGGCTAACATTATAAAAGCTTTTATAAAGGTACAGGGTGGAATTTTCATAGTAATCTGCATGTTTTTAAAGACTAGGTAAATAATTTAATCATATGCCCCTCATCTTCCCAAAATTTTCAAGGTCATCATGGCTTTGGGGCCTACGTGCTTGCTTGTTTGCAATATAAAATATGACATAATACAGAATCTGTAACTCATAATGCAGTGAGAAATAGTCTTAGCAGTTTTTATATTTAAAAACAAAACAAAAACAAAAACCTGCCCTTTCTGTGCTACCAGTTAGTTAATCCTGTAATGTAGAAATGGTTGAAATGTCCCAAACACCTTCCTTTTCCCATTAACTCAGGAGACATACAGCTTTTTGACCAGCAGGTGGTGGTAGAAGTTAATTATAAGCTTAGATCACTTAGACACTGGAGGATTTTTGCTGTTGTTTTTTGTTTGGGAGGGCTGTGCTTTTTACATATTCTAAGAGATCCTTTTGAGATGAAATCTAATCAGTAAAGCACAAAAGAATCTGGACTGAAATAGATCAACATCATGTAGATAGTAGGGAAAGGAATCTATTCCAAAGTAGCAGGAGCTCAAACAGATCCACCTGTCATTCAAACAGTTGTACATACAATAAATAACAAGGCATCAGCCATGTGGCCCAGTATGGTATTTGTGTTGTATCACATGCATTTTTAATAGAGGACTATGAGACTGACTTAAGGGGCTGGAGAAATAAGGGAATAAAACAGTTCATTGGTATGTTGTCGGTGCCTAGAAAGAGACTGGGCTGATGAAAGGTGTATATGGTTATGATGAAATCCAGCTGAGCAAGAGGAGGGACAGGAATGTTCCGAGCAGCTCAACACCAAGGAATGAGGTGTAGGAGGAAGATGAAGTGGAATTTCCATAGTATCTGAAGAGCACAGCTGTGGTGGCTGTGTGGGAGCTGGTGAAGAGGCTCTTGAGGAAACTTTGGGAGGAAAGCATACCAAACAGAACTGGTTGCCTGGGACATTACAAAAAAGAGGATGCAAAAGGGAAGCACAGACTGCTGAAAATGAATTCAGTGAGCGACTTAGACAACTAGATATGTGAAGGAAATGATTGCTCAGACTGTTTCTGTGAAAGGAAAATGTGTTATGATGGGGTGCAGGTGAATATTTACCAGTCATACTTACAGTTTCCTCTTGCCAGATCTTAAGTACAGGAGGTGTTTCCCTCTTTCATACTGTGTTATCCCTTCTGGTGGTTCTTACCCCATCCTTTCACAGAAGGCTGGTGGGGCGGCTCTTTTAACAGCACCCACATGAACCCTCCGGGCTCGCTTCTTCCAGGTAGTCTTGACGTGTCTCATGGGCTGTTTCAGATTTAATCAGGTAAAGCTGAATATAAGAGGAGACTGCCTTCAGATCTCCTCATTTACTCGAGGAGGTATGCTTGCTCACATTCCGCTGTCCCTCTAAGTTTGAAATTATTTTTAGCATCTTACTAATTTAACAAAACCTCAGAAAAAGTGCCTTTGCCTTTGTTTGGGGGGAGGGGAAGAGGATTGCAAACTTAACCATATTATTTTTTACTTACTTTCATCCATAATCACTTTTATACATCTTTGGTGATAACAAATGAAAGGGGCATTTTGAAATTTAATGAAAAATGAAACGTGTCTATGACCAGTGATTCTCATTCATTCTCTTCAGTTGTTCCAATCTAAATGTCCTTTGGGGTCACCTTTTTGGTTTCTTTTAATTAAATTTGGCTACCATTGTAGTAGTGGGGTTTCTTGGTCCTGGGTGGCCAGAGGCCCAGACCCTGCCGCGCCAGACCCCTTAGCTGCCGGCTGCTGCTGCTCAGGCCCCCAGAAATGACTCAGATGCTTATATTAACTTCATGTCATGCTGTTTGGTCTATGGCTCAGGCACAATGCTAGCTAGCTCTTACATCTTAACTCAACCCATTTCTATTAATCTGTCTGCCATGTGGCCCATGGCTCACCTGTGTTCCTTACATGTTGCTCCTTTGGGCTTCGGCTCCGTCTGCCTGACCTTGCCCTGCTTCTCCTACCTATGTTCTGATTTCTCCTCCTACTTTTTCTATGGTGCCTGTCATGGCCCAAAACAGCTCCTTTATTTGAAGATTGATATTCACAGCATACAGAAAGACATTCCTACATCATACCATAGCCCATCTTTTTTTTTTTTTTTTCCTGTCTGAGTACTCCACTGGTTTTTTTTGTTTTGTTTCGTTTTGTTGTTGTAAAAAAAAAAAAAAAGCCTTCTAAGTAACTCATAAACCCAGACAACTTCTAAACCATTGCTTCTCCAGCTTTAGAGGGCCTAGCATCACCTGAAAGTTTATTAAAACAGTATTAGACCTTAACCAACAGCTGCTCCAAGCTGCCCCCACCCAGTCCTAGTTTCTGATGCTTAGCAGAGTTTTGAAGTTTAGGGAAAAAACGAAATCTGAATTCCTAATAAATTCCCAAATGATATTGTGGAGAGGGGACACACTCCAGAAGGTTTTCCCCTTGTTTACAACCTGCACTGTCCTACTCAGCGTACTCAGCTGTACATCCCGCTGCTGGTAGCAGCAGCCTACCTGCCCGTGTTTGAGACTTCCCACATGGCGCCTCATTGTTTTTGTCACTTCTCCCTCGATCCTCTGTACTTTGTGTGAGAGCTTTCTTCTATCATGTAACATATTTTTGAGAAATATATTCACTGCTGACCCATCAGCAAACAGTTCACAAAATGCGGAAATGGCTTCTGTTTCATTTTTCTTGATGATTTATTTCTTTTCCTACTTTTCTTTTCCAGTCTTCGGTTCTTCGTTGGATTTATATCGGTCCTGTTCATTCCCAGGCCCTTGGGATCCTGAGACACAAGAGAGAGAAAATGCAGAGAGGTAAAAATCCAATGTGCATGTGTCGATTGGTTTCGTGGTCAATAAGGCTCATTTGCATTTTGGTATGATAGCTATAGTTTTTATTTGTGACTTAGTAAGTATGTAGGAAGCTTGACGTTTTTAATTTAGTGGGTAACTGTAATACTGTGTTGGATAGTATCTATTAGAACCCTGATAGGGGAAATAGATATATTACATCCTTTCCCCATCTCCTCTGCATCTCCTCTGCTATTGATTTTAATAGAAGCCTGTGGTTTTTTAGCATTTGCTTTCTTGTAAATATGCTTGAACTTCCAGTATTTGCTTCATCATTCAGAATATCTCCTTCCACCCTCACTGTTCCAGCTGAGACATCCGATAGCGCTGGACTAATCCCCTGTCTCGAACATGTATAAATAGACTCACTTCTGATTTCAGGGCATAGGACATCAGCAGTGGGTAATCCCAGGCCTGCATTTATTTAATCAATAATCCAGTAGTGGGAAAGTTTCCAATGGTCTCCACTAGCCCATTTCTCGTACTTATTTCTGTCTTTGTTTAGTTCAAGTCAATCTCTAACAATTTTCTAGGACGGTCTTGTGGAACTCTTCCTGTTATTGGGTGGAAAACAAACCCGAATGTTACAAGTCTGAGTATTTCGGAGCCATAACTTTGGAGACATGTTACATGGAGCTGTGTTTCTTCTTATGAATGATTAGATTAAAAACCTGAACTCATATTTTCTTGTTTCTCCAAAATTCACTGGTGTTCTTAGTTCCCATCTCCATACTGACAGACACTGGGACTTTTGCATTTGTAGCTTGTCTTTTGTTTGCACTGAAATCTTCTTTTACTTCAGGAATATTTCCCTGATGCGTGTTTCAGTTCTTGCTATTTTTACATCTTTCTTCTTTAGAGTCTCCAGCTATCCCTTTAGAAGGCTCTTTTCAACAGTTTATTGGGACATAATATAAACATGTAGATGTATGAAAATACACTGCGCTACCTTCCTAAATGTCTTCTTGACTTGCATTTTGTTCTGCTTTAACTCTTTCAAAGGTCAGTTGGGAGTATCTTAGATAAATATCTCCTTCATTATGATTGATATTAAAGTAGCACCCATCAAATCTCGCTGTACTCGTAATGGTCACATGTTTTTCTCCCAATTCTTTGCCATTACCCGTTTGCTCTTAGGTGAAATAAACTGGGAATTCTCTCAAACGTAACTGAGGAGTTTTTCTGCTTCCCCTTCACTTCTTCTCTGCCTGACTCTTGTTTGACGATTTAGAACGTAATGGAGTCAGAATGAAAGTTAAAAATTAACTGATAGCAAATTTGAAATCTGCCTGGTGCTATGGTACTCACAAGTCTATAAAAAGTCCTTTAGCTTCCGGGAACTCGGTTGATTAGGGGAAAATCATACAAATCAATTATTCACTAGATTCTTGTTCAAAAGAACAAGTCGACTTTGCTATGGAATACATTATGAATTTGACTTAAGACTCCAGTTTATCTTTTCCTATATTCTAAAGGTCCTATTTAGTTACTGGTTGAAGTAAATCACATAAAGCATATGATGAAGTTGGAGGTTCCTCTGGTCAGTCATTGTTCAGACCCTGGCCTTCAGTTAATTTACATTTGTCAAATATTCACACTGTGAAAAACCCAGTGTCACAGTCAGTCTTCAATGCGACCTGACATAATATAGGGACAGAAGTCATCACTCTTGAAGACACGTGGTGTGAAAAGGAAGGAAGAAGAAGGGATGGGGTTCTGGGCAGATTGGGAAAAGTTCACGGGAATGTGGAAGAAGGCGCTTATATGAAAATGACCCTCATAGGCTCATGTATTTGAATGCTTAGGGTAGTCAGAAGTTTCTCTGTCCCACCAGGCCAGTCTTGCAGCCATTGAGTCCCAAATAATCACACAAAGGCTTATATTAATTATAAGCTGTCTGGCCTATGGCTCGGCATATTATTTGCTGACTCTTACTCTTAAAGTAACCCCTGATTCTTATCCATGTTTAGCCACCTGACTTGGTACCTTCCTCTCAATGTAGCACCTCAGCTTGCTTCCCCTGCATCTGGCTCTGCTCTTCATCTTCCCAGAATTCTCTGTCTGGTCGCACCGCCTATACTTCCTGTCTGACTAGCTTCTGGGGCAGTCAGTGTTTTTTATTAAATCAATATTTACAGTGACAAATATTTACAGTGTACAATTGCATACTACCACAGCAGCTTAGTTGAGGAGAGGGACACAATTAGAAGGTGTGGCCTTTTTGGAGTAGATGTGGCCTTTGTGGAAGAAGTGTGTCACCGGAGATTTCAAATACCCACACGAGACCAAGTATGTCTTGCTCTGCCTCCCTGCAGAGGATCAGGTGGATCAGGATGTAGCTCTCAGCTACTACTCTATTACTGCGTGTGCTGCCATGTTCCCTGTCATGATGATAACAGACTAGACTTCAGTTAAATGCTTTCTCTTATGCTAGTGGCCTTGGTCATGGTTTCTCTTCACAGCAGTAGAACAGTGACTAAGACAGTCTTAAAGAGATCAAAAGATTTGTAGAGACAGGAATGGTGAAGTAACAAGAAGGGCCTATGACCCAAGCAACAGATGAGCAGGACCTAAGAGTGGGTGTCAGGAGAAGCAAGAGGTTTAGCCTGAGGCAGTGAGCTGCAGAGGGAGGAGAACCCTGAGATCAGAATCTTGATTGGCTCTGAAGGAAAGAACTTCAGGGTGTCTTAGTTACTTTTCTATTGCTGTGAACAGACTCCATGACCAAAGCAACTTAGAGAATAAAGAATTTATTTGAGGCTTACAGTTTCAGAGGTTTGTCTGTGACCATTATGGCAAGAAAGATGGCAGCAGGTAGGCAGGCGTGGAGTTGGTGTAGCAGCTGACATCCCATCCACAAGCATGAGGCAGAGAGAAAGTCCAAATGACCTCAATGCCCTCCCCAAGTGACACACTCTTCCAACAAAACCACACCTCCTTATCACTCCCAAACAGTTTCATCAACCGAATATGTGAACCTAGGAGGGCCATTATCATTAAAGATGACCACACGGGGTGAATTAATGTGACACAGTTTCTTTGTTAAAGAAAATGGTAGCACATACTTTAGACTTAATCACTATCCACCATTAAGCAAGAGGTAGACCTATCTTAATATCTGTCACTGAGAACTGGGTATAGTGGTGCATGCCTTTGATCCCAGCACTCAGAAGGCAAGGGGAGATGGATTTCTGTGAGTTCAAGGCCAGCCTGGTCTACAAAGTGAGTTCCAGGACAGCCAGGACTGTTACACAGAGGAGTTCTGTCTTGAAATAGATAGATAGATAGATAGATAGATAGATAGATAGATAGATAGATAGATAGATAGATAGATAGATAGAAGGTTTAAAAATTAAGTAAAACTTAAAATTAGGTTAAGAATATGAGCTGGCTTGTTTATTTCTCCTAAAGAATTTCCTCTTGTAAATGAAAGTGTTTGACAGCTTATGAGGCACAATGCTCAGGTGCAGAGATGAGAGAGGAAAGCTAACAGGGTTAAACTCAAAGAGAGCAGGTTTTGGCCTTGGGCCTAATAACTTGCCGTTTTAACAGTCTTGTTCAAAATGTTTCTCGGGAAGGAGATCGTTGTTTTTATATAGTCTATCTTCCGAGCAGTTTTGAGTTTGTGAGCTGTGTAGAAAATCGCTGACTTTCACCCAACAAGAAATGAAAACTAGATCCCTGAGGGCGAGGAGTCCTTCCCATGGGCCCCTTAAATTTTCCCATCTTTCCTTCCTGCTCAGGAATCTTGTACACCTGTTCAGAGACAGAAATGTTTACCTAAGGCCATGAGTGAAGCCCTAAGCTGTGTTACATACATATCCAGATTCTCTACCACAGGGCCTGATAATTCTCAGTTTGGGTGGCTTGACTCACTGAGAGAAATAACCATCACAATCAAACTTACTAGTCAAAGGGGACAGCTCTGAGGGTGCCTCTGCCTCTAGTCATGAGGGTAACCACTCCTGGGGAGGCAAAAGACACATACAATATCTCTGGCTCTACTAGGAGCAGAATGGTTGTAATTATGCCAAGTAAATGTCTGTTCCCAAACACATTCACACCTCTGAGAACATTCAGCATAATGCACGATTCTGTCTGAGTTAAAATCCTAGCTGGTCGTCTCATTAGCTAAATGACTCTGCAGAAGTTTAATAACCCTTTAGTTTTTCCTTTTTCCCTGAAAATGGTCACAGTAGTAGGCCATGTCACCTACTTCTCAGGAAGGCTGTGGTGATTAAATGTTCACAGAGGGCAAGAATTGCTTTGTACAGGTCAGAAATTCTGATACTGCTCTCTTGGCAGAGGCAACCCCTCACAAAAGCACCAAAGTATTGCAGCCTGGAGATGGAGGTAGGCTTCATATTTTCTATTCTTCGCCCAAGTGTCTTTGTACAGGGCATAAGCTGCATACCTGCACAGTTATAACAAAAACTCACTAAATACTACCCAACCCTGTGATTATTAAGAGACAAACCACTCTAAAAGCAACAGGGCTGAAATAATATGGGAGACCACATCATTATGTCTGTTAAGAAAAGAGACCTATGTTTATAATATCTCCACCTTGGAAAAGTTAAAATACATAATTGGGACACAACCTGAACAGAAATCTATGCTCATGTGCTCTCGTCTCTCATTAGATGGTGCTGGATGTTTTGTGGGCACAGCATTAGCTGTAGTGAACTGTAGCAGACCATACTTTCTTTTAAAATCATCTATTTCTGATAACTCATGGTATCTATACCCCCAAGGTTTACATCGACTCTTTGTTGTGGCAGGTGTGCCCTGTCTCTCGAAGAGAGAGAGTGTTGTACAATATTCTTAAACACACCTAGTGAAAGACTGTAGCTCTATAAACTGTGTGTAGAAACTCTCTAACTGCCTAACACTTAGAATTAGAAAAAAATACCATCAATAATTTATTTCTGTAGTAACACTTTTAATTTTACTATTATGCTCATTGGCACTTGAGTAGAGAATAGGGATATAACCATTTAGTTATGCATTTATAAAAATAAGATGAATTTCATGATGCCTAGATTCAGGCTGCAGAAGGGAATCCTGCCCAGTAAGAGTCCTAAGGATACATTTTTGTATCTTCATCCGACTCCTGATGTTCTTGCTTCTAAAATATTTGTGAGATTCACTACATGATAGAAAAGTGTCTAAATGTCTGTTTAAAAAAAATGTGGAGGGCGGTGGGCAGACATCAATATTGGGTTGACTTCCATGAAAGCCTACCTTACTTTTTAAAGACAGTATCGCCCACTGATCCTGAAGCTCATTGGCTGGCCAGCAAGATCTGAGTATCCATCTGTCTCCATACCCTGCCTCCTTCCTCACAACACCAGGATCTCAAACATACATCACCTTGCTAGTTCTTGTATTGGTGTTGTAAACAGACACCTTGTGCACATGTGGGGGATGCATCTCAAGTAAGTGTCCAGAGGTGTTGAGAGCACTGTAGAATGTTCACAGAGGGCAAGAACTTTTATCCATGTAAATATTGCTTAAGGAATGATTTGCCTCTAATTCAAAATATAGTTCCTATAAAAGGATAAGACAGGATAAAAACAACATAAATCATTCAGCAAATCCAAAACTGTGAAATAGGGATGCTTAGAAGACAGACCTCCAAACAACAGCATTCTAGATCCTAAAATTAGAGAGAAATCAAAGCTGACCAAACCCCAAGCCCAACAAAAGCCTAAAAATTGGATGTGAATGGGAGACTTCAGCCAAGGAAGACAGTACCTGGGCCCTGTGTTTTGATGATTTTAGGAGCTGATGTTAGAAAGTGAAGGCCCTTCTTTCTTCTCTGAGCACACAGGTGCAGCCCTGAACTGGCTCTTTATTTTTAGCTCACTTTATGAGTTTTTCAGAAGGCACACTGGTATTGCATACTAATTTCTTGTTCAAAAATTTTAGTAGAATCTATCTTCCCTGTACTCCAACACACACACACATGCACATGTACACACACACACACATACACACACAGAGAGACACATACACACACACAGAGACACACACAGACACACACACACACAGACACACACATACACACACACACACAGACAAACACACACAAGCACATACCCTTTCACCATCCACAATGATGAGACACTACACACTGAGAGAAGTTAAGAAAATTGCCTGAGATCATTAGACCAGAGAAAAGGTCTGAAAAGCAAGTGAGTCAAAATTAGCACACAAAGGTTAGTTTCCAATATGTCAAAGTCTAAGATTTGAAGTAGATTAGAGAAAGACAATTCTACTTACAAAGTAATAAAAAATACAAAATACTAATAAATAAGCACTTAAGGACTGTTTGTTATTTCATTAAGAATCTTTGAAACGAAATCAAATAAGATTTTCAATAAATTGAGATATGTAATTTTCCTGGGGAGAAGAGTCAATATTTTGCACAAGTCAATTTTTCCTAGATGAACTGATTCGCATTGTACTTTTAGTTGCAATTTCATTTTTAATACTGGAAGAGATTCTGAAAATCATATATAAGAAAGAATATGTGACAAAGTATTTCAAAATAAAAGTAAAGGCCTGCTCTCTCAAGTGTCACATCATTCTGGGCTGCTGTAAAAACTAAATACTGTGGTGCAAGTAAAGGGAACAGTCTGGCAAATGAATGTGTTAGCATTCCCTTAATAGCTCTTCAGAAGGATATAATTAGCTGAACAAAGAAATCAAATAACCTTGCATTTGAGTTGTATACATCCCTCCTCTTAAGATTCACTATTGTAAGTGGAGGAGGCGCCTAAACAGGACTTCCCCTATAATCAAATGAATAAGTACCCTAAGTGTCATCACAGAACCTACATCCAACAATGAATAGAGGTGGAGGCAGAGATCCATGGCTGAGCACTGGGCTGAGCTCCTGGTCTAGCTGAGAGCAGGGGAGGAGAGTCTGTATGAGCAAGGGGATAGGGATTATGAGGAAAATTCCCACAGTGATGGTTGGCTGGAGCCTTGGGGAGCTCATTGACTCAAGAACAGCCACTGGAGATCCATCAGGAAAAGGAGCTAGGCCCTCCAAGGGTAGGCAACTGTCGATTGGCATGGGCAGTATGTGGAGCCTTGAGGGATGGGATCAGACTGTGTTCCTGTGTGTGGGCTGGCACTGTGGAGCCCATTCCCTGCAGAGGAACACTCAGCCCAGCATTGACTTTGGGATGAGGAAATCAGACCTGCCTGGAGTGGGTGTGCCATGCTGAACTGACTCACCTTGGGACTTCTTACCCTTTTTGGGGAGGGGATGGATGGATGAGGAGGGATGAGCCTGAAAGCTGACTGGGAGGGATTGAGAGGAAGGAAGCGACAGGGAACAACAGGTGGATACAAGAATAAAAATGACATTTTTATATAAAAATATTTTTTAAAGATTCACTATTGTAGACTAATAGTTCTGAGAAATAGACTGTTTATTCTTGTTAAATGTTAATGAGACAAAATTTGTATACAAAAGAGAATAGTCCTTCCCCCTTTGCCCTAAAGAACAATTTAGGAATCACTAGTATAGACCTATTACAGGTAAGAATTAATATATAATGCAGATAGACTAACATTTGTACTGTCTGACATGGGTTTCAACCTTATTATTATTACTTATGTTTAAAAGGTTTCCAGCCTGATGAGCCCACTGGGCTTCAGTGGATAGTTCTAACCCAGTGATTAAGCCGATGTTCCTGGTTAAACTAAATACATCACAAAACTGAATCAAACATCATAAAACTAGAAAGGAGATGCGTGGTGGTGCCAGGGGCTGGGACATCAGCAGGAGGGGCTAAAAGTGAGGACAGTGAGTGGAAAACCATGTATACATGTATGAAATTCTCAAATATCAGCACGGGGATGGGAAATGGGCACAAAGTCCCACCTCTATCCAAGAAGCTATTGCAATTGATACTGAAGGAAGAGGGAATATCCATTTTCTTCAGTGGGTCTATTGACTAAACTCTAGGGTAGAGCTCATGCTCATCTGTTGACCAATGCAGAATGGACTGCATAGTATTTTGTAGTTACTGTTGTGGTGGTGGTGGTGGTGGTGGTGGTGGTGGTGGTGGTGGTGTGTGTGTGTGTGTGTGTGTGTGTGTGTGTGTGTGTGTTCTGTTTTTAGTTTTGAAGAGAGGGGACCCATATGTCATTATCTGTAGAAAGGTGAGGAGGATCTGAAAGGACCTGGAGGAGGAAAAAGAACATGGTCAAAATATATTGTATGAATATTTTTAAATTAAATTTAAGAAGAAAAAAACTTCAGTTGTATTAAGGTCCCATTGACAAACTAAATTTGTATAAACTTAAAATATATGATATTCTTATCTAATATACATAGGTAAGCAAAATTATTACTACAACCAAACTAATTAATACACCTATCATCTTGGATGTTTACCACTGAATATGATGAGTGCATTTAAGGCCTATTATTTTAACAAGCTATGAACATATAACATTTTCATGTTATACACATTAGAACTCTCAAACTTATTCATTTATACCTGAAATTATGTCCTTTTTTTGGTCAATCCTCCTGACTCTGGAAAACACTACTGTACTCTGTTTCTGTGAATTCTGTTTTTTAGTTTCCACATATAAGTGATGCCGTGCAGTGTTTGTATGGCTGTGTCTGAGTTGTTTCACACAGGTCCTCCTGGTTCATCCATCTTGCTGCAACTGGCAGGATTCTTTCTTTTGTAAGGCTGGATAACATTCCATTATAATATTTACTAAACATCTACTGCTGAGTAGTTGGCTTGGTTGCATATCTTAGCTACTCTGAATCGTGTTACAGTGAACACAAGCAGTCACATATCTTTTTGAGATGTTGGCTTTTAATTCCAGTTACTATATGCTTAGAAATAGGATGCTGGATGGCAACTTTTAAGGGGAGTTGAGCAGATCTTGTCTGCTGGATCTGGGATCTGGGGACCTTAAAGAATGGGGCAGACGATAGTCTAATACTGTAGACAACTGTATTTCAACCTCAGTGTACTTTTAAATAAGAATGTAACAAAGAAAGCAATGATCTAAAAAGATTGCTTGACTTCAGAAAAACATGTAAATAAATGTCAGTAAGTACATGTCAAACACTAGCAGAGCAGCGCTTTCCCAGGGCTTTTTCAGGACAGACCGATTTAAACACAATGCCTGGCACATACTGTAGATTATAACTGGGAAAGCACAAACGCAAGGCAGAGGCCATATCCAGATTCAGGGCACATTGACAGACTGTGTTCTATAGGTGTGACCTGACAACAAGCTCGCCTTAGAAACTAAACGTAAACGTTTGGCATGGGAGGCATGAAATAACATCCATGATCTACTCAGGAAACATAATGCACCTGAGGTAAAAGGCCCATTGTCTTTCTCCTGGAGCCTCTCTCACAGTACCCCAAGGCATTGTTCACCCTGGCTCAGTATTATTTTGACTTGTTCTGACACTGAATCATATGAATTTTTATTTTTAATTTTTTTAGTAATTTAATTAAAACTTACTGTCTTCCATTTGAGTTTGTGATGCTGCTTGTCAGTAAAATGAGCAGAGCAATGTCAGCAGTATGGGTTCTTCCACAGATGTATGAAGACAGCACTCTTGGAAGAGTTCAGGGCTAAAACATTTGACTCCATGTCAGTTCCTTCCTTTTCAGCCTGAAAAAACAAGGTCATTATCCAAACTGAAAACTGAGGACTTCCTTTCTTACATTTCTACTCTGTTCTGAATGGCACAGGTATGGGTATTGCTTACTGTCAACACAATGCTAGGGTAACACAGAGAAGGACACCCACAGTTTTTTTCAGAAGACAGAGCTTAGTGTGCACTTCTTATAGAGCTTTACAAAATGAACTGGTCTAGTGGGAGCACAATTAACGGCTCTGAGAGACTGCACGGATTATGTGTGATGATTGCAACAGATGTATTTCATCTCCTGATGACAAGCCTACAGACCTCACACATGTTTTCAGGGACACAGAGTACCTGTGGTAAAGTGAGGCATTCAGGGCCAGCAGGTGCCTTAAAGATGCTCCACCATTCCTTTGGAATTCCCATCCAATACCACCCAAACCACCTTATTCCCCGAATAGAAATGGGTGAGTCCAAGGGCAGTTTCTAACAGTATGTCTCAGCCACTCTAACCTTAGATTCTCCATGTGCTTTGCTATAATTATCATCTTGAACCAGGACAAGCATGTGTTCCTAAATATAGAGAGAAGGGAGGTGTCTCTGGATGTCATTCTCATTACATGCACCTTCATCAGAATGGCACTATTAAATAATCCTTTGCTGATCAGCCAAACATCTCCAGAAACTCACCCTTCACTAGCAAAGCAAAGGCACATTTAAGCAAAATATATTTGGTATCTTAAAATGTCACAAGTATTGTCTGAAATCTGAGACTCATTCCATTTCCACTTTGAGAAAATGCCCAGGAAATGCCACTTTAAAACAAGACAGATGTGAAGGTAGTTATTAATACCATGAGAAGATCACTCTTTACTCAAAGAGTGTTAATACGTAAGTGTATGGATGTTTGATTACTTGAGAGATAGGCCTTGTATAGGTGATGGGTTACATGTCACACTATCATTACTGTTTTCATAACACAGCTTACTACACTGAGTATCAATAGTTTTTATTCCTTGAGAAAGGGTCTTGGTCTGTAGCCCCAGCTGACCTCAAGCAAATGACCCCTCTGCCTTTGCCTCCTCAGGTGCCTGCCACTACACATGTCCCAAACTTTAAAGCAAACCCCAGGTGTCAGAGACCAGAAGGGAAAACTATGTATTTGTAAGTCCATTATTGAGTAGCTTGTGCCACAAAGTCTCTCATGCTGTCCTTTTTTGAGCTGCTTTAAACACGATACTGAACGTGATTTGGAACAGGAAACTATAGTAACTATTCCGTACACTCAATAGCACAAATTTAAGGACAGACGCATCACTGCAGTGCACTGAAGCACACTTGAAAATGTTGAGTTCTCATTTTTCCTTAAATTCTACTAAGCTCAAAAGAGTTATTTGAATTTTTTGTTGTCTAAGTTGTGTTTAATTTTTGTTCATTTAAATATTATTTATCATATTTTTCTTAAAAATGATATATTTACAGTTATCAGTTATATATACACATCTATATATTTAGTATACATACATAAGTGGAAGTCAATTTGAGAGAGTAGATTTCTAAGAGCATCTTTGTTAGAGTAAATACTGTAATTGATAAATAACCTCATTAACAGCATGGTCTCCCATTGTTTTTTCTCTCAGAAAGGAAACAAGAGATTAGAATTGAGTCATATATCCAGTGTGAAATATAGGGTATTTCAATTAAGATTCAAGTTAACTTTTGAAAGTATTGTTCAAGTCAATGCTACCCCTATGTCAATTACTTCCAGCTGTTGGATAAGTTCACAGAGTTATATCATTGTAACAACACAATCTGCAACACTTCTTAATTTCACTTTTAGAACTCAGAAAATAAATCACAGAATGCAACATGGTCTATGAAATAAATAAACAATAAACAAAAATAAAAGTAATAATCAGATAATCTTCCCTTGCAGAAAGACGTACAGAAAACTGAAATGTGCCCGCAATTTTCACAGGCGATATGCCAACTCCCCTCAGTGTTAATATTGCACCATTTTTTCTCTTTCAGTATGTCTGAATTAGTTAGTGCAAATGTTGAATTACGGGCACCAAAGTAGTGTTGTATAAAAACTGAATTATCGAGCATCTTTTGTGCCTTTTATAACATTTTATGAAAAAGTTTCACCAGGGTAATTATTTTGAAAATACGCATGACTCTTTAATCCATACCCTTTCCAGTTAAGAGTAGATTGTGAATTGTTTTCCAAAGTTGTGCTCCAAGGATGACAGAAGCATGCCTTTTTGTCACAGCTAATGAGGAAGGAGACAGGGCGATCTCTTCTTTCATTCTGGTGTCTTTCTGGAGTGTAAGAACAATGACAGATTGGCTATGGAATTCAGATTTACTCACTGACCCCCCCAAGTCAAGTCTAGGGTACTTCTGCTCCAGAATCCTACAACAGAAAATGCAGGGAGATCAATGCCAGTGAATCCAACATGGAGCTGCGAAATAAGGAATGAGTGTCACTTAATCCCAGAAGCCAGGAGGCCTGAGATCCTTGGGCAGGGTTGTGTCATTGGGAGAACGGAGAGGGACAGACAGAAGCCAGATGGCTTTATGAATTTTGACAGTGGACTGGCCTGCGTAAACACAAAGATAGCTCTGTCTAAAACAAAACAAAACAACACACACACACACACACACACACACACACACACACACACACACACACACACACGTTGGTTATTCCCATCAGGAAACCAGTAAAACATATTTCTTTTCTTATGATTTTGTGGCCCTTTAAGGAAATGGCCCCTTAAACTAAAATCTTCTTTTCTTTTTGCTTGCTTTACATCTGCTACAATTTATTTGTTTGTTTGTTTGTTTTACTATTCCATATGCTTGCTTGTTAACCTGTGCATTTTGGGTCAGCTGAGAACCCTGTCTGTATTTGTGTGCCACAGTGGCAGTTACTAAAATAAATTACAGTGAAGACAGTGAATTTGTATAAGATGATCTTGTTCAATGTCATTTGATTTGGGTCTAAAAGTTGAAAAATTTAAAAATAGTGAGCACTGAAACTTGCCTAGAGCATGGGGATCTGCTGCCTCACAAGCTACCTCTTGAGTTCATACTACAGTATGCTTTGGCTTGTGGGTGGCAGGTCTTGTTCAAGAAGCCTCCCTGCTAGGGAGCCTGGGTGGGACCAACCTAGACCCTCTGCATGGGGTGACAGTTGTGTACTTGGTCTGTTTGTGAATTCCCTAGCAGTGGGACCAACTTCTGTCCCTGGCACATGAATTGGCTTTTTGGAACCTATTCCTTATGGTGGGATGCCTTGCTCAGCCTTGACGCAGCAGAAGGAGCTTGGTCCTGCTCAGTGTGATATGCCATGCTTTGCTGACTCCCATGGGAGGCTTGCCCCTTCCTGAGGAGTGGATGGGAGTGGGTAGAAAGCAGGTGGGGGACAGGACCTGGAGGGGAGGAGGGAGGAAAAATTTTGGTCGGTATGTAAAATAAATCGTAAGAAAATTTTAGGGGGGGGGGGAAGTCTCCCTCCTGCTGAGTTGGAACCTTGTGTTTTCTATAAACTCTTTAAAACAATAAGAACACAGGAACACAGACAGTCTTATTATTCTTCCATGGTCTTGTGTTTCTTTTGATGAGTGTCAGCAGAAGTCATGGGTAATTCTTTCCTATGTGCCAGGGAACACTTGTGTTTCTGTTGTACAAGGTCAGATCTTAATTTAAACACCGGCTGGATACTTAATTTTAGATACACTGAGGAACACATTAGCTCTAAGGCACTTCCTCTGGTTTAGGAAGGCAAGGCCCTGGATAAGAATAACAAGACGATCATTCCAAAAGGTGAGATTATGAAATATTTGATCTGTACTTTGCCAGCTCGATTTCAGAGTATCAGCACTGGAAATATTTGGAGCAGATGGACACACAGAATGTGGTGGAAACTTGTCATTTGAAATCTGACTGATCACCTATGGGCTCACCTATCTAATTATAGCATAAAACAAGGAGTGATTCATATAACATCAACTCAGAAATTATTATGCATTGCAGAACTATATCACAAGAAAAACAGATAAAGTAGAAATATGCTAATGAGGAATACTCATGTAAATAATGTAGAACCCCAAGGGTTTATCTGCTCTCAAGGTTTCTGAGGAGGCGAAAATGACTTTTGTGAGTAATTAACATAGATTTCTATGAAGGCTTATTTTTATCATTAATCACAAAAGCAATGTTTGTGTTCCGATTTTAAAACTATCCTTGAAGATGTAAAAGAAGAAAAGCAGAACTCAGAAGATCTGGAAATTTACTTCTTCAGATCATACCACAGAATGAAGAGGCTGCCAGAGCAGCTGCCAATGCTTGTTGGTTCTTAACTGTAGAATTTCTTGGGAATTGTCTATGTAGAAAATGATTTTATTTCCATAAAGTTTCTAACACTGCTTCATAGTGAGAGCATTAAAAACATAATTTTATGCTTTATCTTCACAAGAATATCTAATAATTTCAAACAAAAATGTGTCTAACTTTTTTAAGCTTGAGGCGATAAGTTTGTGAATTGTGAAACTGTGAATTGTAAAAACAAAAAAAAATTACAAAATATTTTTAAAGCTTAAGAGGTTTTAGGTTGTGAAGTGTGGAGACCTACACTTCATGGACCCTTTCAGTTGCAGCTAAACCCGTGTGATCTGTTACAGATGACCCACACCTCCACCATCCCTTTGGTTTTCCCTGTAAGCTAGAGAAGTGAGCTGTGAACACTGAATACTTAATCCGTTTAGTGCATACAGTACAGGAGGCTTCAGTAGACAATTGCTATGCTGGTTATTAAACTCACTAAATGTGGACCTCCTGAGAAGCTACTGTGTGTTGCCTCAGAACTAACATTGAATGGGAGGAAAGAGAATGGGGAGGGTGTCTACCATGCATTGCTTTCTTAAGGTTTTTATTTATTTATTTTGATAAGTTTCCATCACACTTATTTACATGTGTGTGTATGTGTGTATACATTTGGGTGCATGCCATGACATACTTGTGCAGCTCAGAAGACAACTTTTAAGAAAGGGTTCTTTTCTTCTAATACATGGGAACCTAGAATTGATCTCAGATCATTTGGACTTGGCAATAACCAATAACCTATTTTAATAGGCCAGGCTTATTATTTTTATTTGCATATTCATATGTGCATATGCGTGTGCATGTGTGCATGTACATCTGGAAGCCTGAGGTCAGCACTGGGTATCTCCCTTGGTCACTCTCCACCTTATATTTTGAAACAGGGTCTTCAGCAGAACCTGGAGAATGAGTTTCAGTAGTCCATCTGTCTCTGCTTTTCTAGTGCCAGGGTTAAAGACATGGGTGACCATGCTGGATTCTTTTGTTTATGTTTGGTTTTGTTTTTAGGTGAGTGCTGGGGATTCACACTCAGGTCTTCATACTTGTATGCAGTAGGTGCTTTACTGATTGAGCCATACCCCAGCACCAAGAACACAACATTTAAAAGCAGGAAACTAACGATGTTGATTCTGTGTGGGTTTGTGGGACCTGGAGGACCCTGAGCCTGAAACTCAGCTGACATTAAATATGTCATTTTGGATGATAGATAGAATAACTTGAATCCTCTTGGGAATATTACTGCTGAGAACTCATCTGTGGGCCTTGGTGTCTTAGTCCATCAGTAGAGGAATGTTGTCCATACTCTGCATCTTTCTTTCAGCAAGGTATTGGACATGGGTATCAAAAAAGAGACATGAGTACTGGATGGTAGTGTCTTTAAGAGGATTTGTAAGTGGATAAACAGCTTTTCTCAAAAGTGCTAAGTAATACGCCCATGCCAGCCTGGAGGCCCCTGTTCTGCACCAGCTTTTGTTCCACATCTGTCCTTGTCAACAGAGCACAAGAACATGGAAGATGTGCTTATTAGCTTGGCCAGTAGAAAAGTTGGAGGGTAAAGAGACATCCAATCTCAGCAGATGGGAATAGAGGTCAGACTTTAACAAGATGAAAGGCAGCAGGTATAAACAGTGCCGTGGAGAAAGGCTCAGCAAATGGTGTGAAAAGAATCAGCTTGTAGAACTTGGGGTAGGAAAGGTTCAAATCCACTGTGTAACGTGATAGCCTCCAAGCTTATCTGGCCTGGCCTGAGGTAGCAGACATGTAATGTATGAGAAGAGAGAGGTGAGTAAGCCCACTTGATGGTGTGCTGTTCTGCACGCTCGTTGGGCTGTACACAGAGCCTACAGCTCAGAGCCTCTTTTAGAAAGATGGTCAAGTGAGTGTGTTCACAAGAAAGCTGTTACTATGGCAAGGGAAGTTCAGTCGTGTCACAATGAAAGACACTGTGCAGCCTTGGAAAGAGGAGGCTTGGTGGAGTCCTGCCAGCCTTTAAGGAGATGTCTGAAAGCCTCCAGAAGAGCCCCAGTTTCTTAGCACAGTTCTAAAGAACAGAGAGCTGAATCTATTGAGTTTTGATTTCAAGGTAGGCATAGGAGTTTGATGCTCCTCTCAACCCATAAACTAGACAAGGCATCGAGGGGTCATTTGGAGATAAGGAAGCTCCCTGCCACTGTACTTAAGCTGAAGTTAGCTAGGCATACATCAGACATGTTGGAAATGGGACTTTTGATGGCCTACCTGGTGAGTTTCAACTCTGCAGGTGGCCAGTCCCATGGGAAAGGAAGGAGAATAAAAATATAAGAGATTCTAGAGGACCTATCTATGGATGAATCAAAATTGTTCAAATATGAAAGGCTCCTACTTCCTCATTCCAAAAAAGTCCAGCCATCCAAGAATGACAGGCAGTGTTTACTGACTGCCAGGCAGCTGATGTGGGCAGGCCAGGACTCGGAGCAGAGGTTCAGCCTCCAACAGGAGAAAATTAATGACTTGTATGTGGTTTTAACACAAGATATTAAGTTGTGCAAGAGCTTGGTATTGCTTGAATGAGTCTGGAATAGATTTGAGTACTGCACTGGAATTTTTATGTCCATCAAATGAACCATGCCTAGGAACAAATATAAGAATAGTAAGAGATTTGGAAGAGGGCTCAGTGTATACAGTTCTTGCCACTCAATCATGAGGATTAGAGTTCAGTTCTCAGCACCCACATAAGATGAAGGTGGCCATGGAGACCACCTATTATTCCAGCTCTCTAGAGACAGGACAGAGAACCCCCAAGCAAGCTAGCTAGCGAAAGCATTCAACAAGAGACTGCCTCAGTAAATAAAGTAGAAGACTATCAAAGAAAGAAAGCACCCTATACCCATACACACACCACCCCTACACACACATAGGTGCATGTGCATACACACACCACCCCTACACACACAAATAGGTGCATGTGCATACACACACCACCCCTACACACACACATAGGTGCATGTGCATACACACACCACCCCTACACACACACATAGGTGCATGCGCATACACACACCACCCCTACACACACAAATAGGTGCATGTGCATACACACACCACCCCCACACACACACATAGGTGCATGTGCATACACACATCACCCCCCCACACACACATAGGTGCATGTGCATACACACACCACCCCTACACACACACATAGGTGCATGTGCATACACACACCACCCCCACACACACACATAGGTGCATGTGCATACACACACCACCCCTACACACACAAATAGGTGCATGCGCATACACACACCACCCTTACACACACACATAGGTGCATGCGCATACACACACCACCCCTACACACACAAATAGGTGCATGTGCATACACACACCACCCCTACACACACAAATAGGTGCATGTGCATACACACACCACCCCTACACACACAAATAGGTGCATGTGCATACACACACCACCCCTACACACACAAATAGGTGCATGTGCATACACACACCACCCACACACACACATAGGTGCATGTGCATACACACACCACCCACACACACACATAGGTGCATGTGCATACACACATGCACACAATACTCTTTAAGGAACATTTATTGTGATTATAACTCATTTATGTACCCACCTTTCCCAACTGTGTAAGCCAAAGGTGCTTTTGAAGTTATTTAAAAATCATATCATCTTCCTTGTGAGCTACCTCTCACGAATTATCAAAATATAAAAATCTCTTTTCATGCAGAAACATATAATACTTTAGGCAATGGCATCTATGCTTGAATGAGACTGGTAGGTGGATTAATCTTTCAGATTTCTGATGCTTTCTAAGCCAAGAAATACCCACAATGGGCTTGACCTGCTTTACTGAAATGCAGGTAGATCATTCCTTTCAGGGTCAGCTGCTGCCTGAGCAGCATGTGCAGACAACTTCCCAGGAGGGCTTGAAATCTTTGGCTCCAGAAAGTTCAACGTAGTTCCTTTTTCTATTCATGATAAAACACTTGAGATCTACCTTCACACATTTCAAGTGTATGATATTATGTCATTAGCTGTAGATGCATCACCATATGATAGATCCTCTAATTACTTTATTTTGCATAAGTGAAACTTTATGCCCTTTGAAAGATATCTCTCTAAATGGCCACTTTAAAGCCTCCGGCTATTATCATTCAGTTGTGTTTCTGTGAGTCCACCATTTTTGGATTCTATGTTTTGAGATCCTGCAGTATCTTTCCTTCGGTGTTTTATTTGTTTTAAGTAATATAATGCTCTTCATCCCAGTTGTCACAAATAACATCATTGCCTTCTTTTTAGAACAGTAGAATATTCCACATAAATGTACAGCTCCTTTTCTTTATCCATGCACCTGGGTATTTAGCTTGATCCCACCTTTAGTTGTTGTAAACAATGCCACAATGGACATGAGAGTTCAGACTTCAATTCCTATGGAAATTTCTAGAAACAGACCAGGTCATTTATCTCTATTTAAATTTTTTTGTGAAACTCCCATACTTTTTGTATGATGGTTGCTTCAAAAATAAATTAAAAGTAGCTATGTAAGATGACATTTTCAGATTAACTATATTGTGGTGGCAGTTTCACAATATATATGTGTATTGAATTCTCAAGTTATGTAACTGTGGTGGGTTTGATGAAATGTTCCCCATATTCTCATGCATTTTAATACTTGGTCCAGACTCTGTGGCACTGTTTGGGTCGGGTTAGAAGAGACTGGCTTTGAAAGTTTAAAAACCTAGCACCATTTCAAGTGTGTTTCTACTTACTGTTTGTGGTTTGAGACAAAAATTGTCAGATGCCATGTCCAATATCTGATTCTACACTTCTCTGCCATGATGGCAATGAATTCTTATGCTTCGGGACATAAGCCCCAAATAAACCCCTTTTCACTTATAAGTTACCTTGGTCCTGATGTTTTATCAAAACAGTGGAAAAATGGTAAAGTATCCTAAGGATGTGCAATTTTAAAGTCAGGTCTTCTTTCTCTTTATCTTAGTAAAAACTGGGGGAATTAAAAGCCAATCTCATTTCCTTAAAAACATCTCCTTGTATTTGGTTAAATGATTGTCCTTCTTGAGTATGATACTAAGGATTCCTCTAACATATTAATTTTATTAACTACTGAACTCTATTGATTGTGTATACATCAGTGTCTGATCCTCACTGTTAATGTTGGCCTGTTTGAGTTGTTTCAAAGGTTAAATTCAGATAAACATTCTCACATACAAATCTTTCCCTACGTCCTGATCATTTTTATAACGTAGATGTCTAGATGAAGAGTTGTGCAGAAGAAAACAATTTTTAACTGTGATCACTTTCACTTGCAGCAGGAGTCCATCCATTGTTCAGCTGCCCTTAGCAAAGGGCTTTTCCCTCCCACCAACCTCGTTTCCTCTGGAAGTCCTTATGTGTAGGAATGTAACAGTCCTTCCTACACTCTGAGCCATTTCCTCAAGCTAGCCTGCTTCCTCCTACCTCTCTGTCATAAATGATTTTGACTTGGAAATTAATACTAGAAAGGAAAATGTTAACATGTGCTGTGTGAAACTGGAAATGAACAAAACCGGCCTAAAAGGTCCTATCAATAGAAAAGCTACACAGAAATAAAATATTAACTGGTGCAGTCCTCAAACTTGGAAAAAAAAAAAAAGATGCGTATGATGTAATGAGAAATAAGATAAACCCACTTCCAATCTCCTCTTAAGCACAGTGAATATCAGCTTAAGTATTCATTCATCCAGCAAGTTCTTACCACATATCGCTGTCACACTAGGATTTATTGTGTGATCTGCCTTTTTAGTTAGTTTTCCAAAATGTTAAGTTATGTAATCTTTGAGGCAACACAAAAATGATATTTGTTTCCTATGTGTGGGAAGGGGCGCATGTGTGTGTGTGTCAAATATGACAGAAGAACGGCACCTTGTGCCATTAAGAAAGTCACTATTTGAATCTATCTAGTTCTTCCCACCATGCGTAGGCTTTCTTTTATAGAAAAAGCAAATATCATAAAGAAAGAACAGTTACATTGTGTTAGCTGTAAACAAGGGTCACGTGACTATGAGGTAGGACCCAATTCCACCTCTCTCTAGAAACTCTTCTGGGCTAGTGAACTTTGTTGCTCAAATCAGTGATTAAAACCATGTGTCAGATTTGCTGCTTAGCACTAAAGGACTAGACAGCCCAAGCACGGCAAACATGGTTCTGGAAGACCTTGCCTTTCTCCTCAATTCCCTCTGCTTTGCTAAAAACAAAACAAACAAGCAAACAAAAAACCATTCGATTACATTCATGAAGCTAGTGATCAAGTCTTTTCCCTTATTTGATCACTTCCTCCTCCTGAAACTGACTGCCCAGGTCCAGCTAGCAAAGTATTGAAGTCCAGCAATCAAAAGCTCCCTTCGGTCACCTAATTAACATTCCCAATAAAAGCTAAAGCCCTCATTTTAACGCAGGGTTCCCCCTGTGGCACATGGGCCACTCCTGTCTCCCCTCCAGAGGCAGTCCTTTGTCCCTCTGTCTTCTCTCTCATTCTCTCCCCTCTCTCCCCTGTCCTCCCCCTTCTGTCTTTCTGGAGCAAGTAAATCTCTTTTGCACTGAGAACTTGATCTTGAGAGTCCTGAACCAATTATTGAGCCTTTCATTGGGAAAATAAGTGTGTGTGATATTAAGCATCAAAATCATAAAAATATTCCATTCACAAAAATGTCTGTTTTAAAAATTATAAGTATAAATGGCATAATGCAAAGAAATAAAAATGAAATGTCATGTAATATAATAATTGTTTTCTTAACAAAACCAAAAATTGGAAATATTCCTACTTGACTCTTTCCTCTGATAGGATAAATGCCCATGTTCCTCTCTGGGATGCCGGGAGACCAGTTCACCAATCAGGAATCGCAACACTTTCAAGGTAAAAGAGAAAGCCCTCTGTGAACTAGGCTCAGCATTCACACAGCAGACACCCACACTACTTTTGGAAGTCCGGTGTCTGAGTATGGAATACGCCCATGTGAAGTAAGAAGAAATGGAAACTTTTTCAGGGTTGTCCTTGTTTAGGTCCATTTTCACTTTCCACTGTATTTCAGCTGTGACCTTCTGACATCTTGGTACACATGCCATTCTAGAAACCCTTTCTGGAAATCCTGCCTCTAGTCCTGTGCCACAGTCATTTTGCTTTTTGATTTTCTGTGTTCATTTTTAAATGTCTTGTGCTATGTAGTTAATTCAGGCTGACCGTAGGCTCTCCTGCCTCTCAGCCACTCATATGCTACTTAGGGTTAGAGGACTGTAGTACCACAGTGCTCCGCTGCTACTAGCATTTAAATAGGATACTGGAAGAGAGGACAATGTGCCCTACAGGACAGACTCTCACTAATGTGACAGGGTGATATTGACAGGTGCTGAGGACAGTATGATATTTATGGACACAGAACCTTTCCTTGAACTGTGGAAGCAAGTATCCACTCAACTGATTTCCCCACTACCGTTGTTAGTGACTGACAGGGGTTTTGTTTTGTTATAAACAAGACAGAGTCACAGGTGGGAAGGACAACAGACTTGGTTGTAATCAGGAACAAGTCTACAAAATAATTTATGAAAAATTTGATTGTTTTTATCCTTGTTATGAGAAAGCGGAGAATGGTGATTTCATGACACAGGACCTAGCACAATCCAAGGAATTCTCTGAGAGGTGTCAGGAACCTACCAACCACCTTGAAAGTAAGGCATTAGTACAGATCCAGGATGGGAGACACTAGACCCTGGTGATTTCTACTGAATTGTGCATTGCAACACCATCCCAACCTCCTGACCACTTTAGTCAGGCCCCAACTGGCATGCTGATCCTTTTTTTTTTTTTTATCTTAACTCCAAAATACAAAGTAAGGAATGAAGACAAGCTTAGGAGACCTCAGACCACACTATGGAACAGAAAACCTCCCTGCACAGAGCCAAAGGAAAAGATTTATGTGCTTTTGGGATCTAGTATTTATTTTTGGAAGTTATTGTCACCAAGCACTGACTGTTAAGAACAGGATCAAAGTGTTTTCTCTCAAAGACAACAGACTGCAGCTTCTGGAGGCCTTCAAGAGTATGCTCTCCTTCCTACTCAGGATCTGTTATCAGCTGTGAGAGTTTAAATGGATAAGACTCAACTTCCACTTCTTTGAAATAATTCATAGTTGCTTAAAAAATAAAACTAGAATAATTATTGAAATATAGGCATGTATGCAAGGTTCTTCTTGGTTTTATTTTTTTACAATCTAATTTATTTTTCTTTTATGTGTATTGGTGTTTGTCTGCATATATGTCTGTTTGAGGGTGTCTGATCTCCTAGAGCTAGAGTTACAGACAATTGTGCAATCAGTTCTTTTAACGGCTGAGCCCTCTCTCCAGCTCCATGCTAAGTTCTTGAGACAAAGCCAGCCCTCCACGATTTATGGCTTATGATATGCTCACCATCCTTATTCTTTCCAAACATATTCTACAATGTTCATAGTCATCAGACTGTCCTTTTATCCACATCTAAACTTGGGATTTAACTCAGCCAAGCTGAAAAATAAATTAATAACCATTTAAATCTTAACTAAACATTTTGGACTTAGCATTTAGGAACATGGAATTTAGTTGTTTTGTGTGTGTGTGTGTGTGTGTGTGTGTGTGTGTGTGTGTGTGTGTGTGTGTTTAACACAAAAGAGCTACCTAAAACATAAAAGAGCTTCAGACTGTTCATGAGTGAATGTTTTCAAAGCTGGCATGTCCCTTCAAAGAGAGAATCCATAATTTGACTCTAAATGCATTTCTACCTTTAGTAAAGTTAACTAGTGCTGTAAATAAAATCAATTTACATAAAATTTCCTTAGTACTGAGGCTGGGAAATTGATCAGTAGGTTAAGCACCTGTTGAGCAAGTGTAAGGACCTGAATTCAGATTGCCATCATCCATATAAAACACCAAGCATGGTGGTGAACATTTGTAATCTCAGTGCTGAGGAGGAAGAAGACATCTGGATCTTGAGAGCTCACTGCCAGCCAGTCTGTGAGAAAATGTGAGAAAAGGTTCAGTGAGAGGATCTCTCACAAAAATACTGTGAGAACCATAGAGGAAGATGCCAAACTTTGATTTTTGGACTATACATACATACACACACACACACCATATAAACACTCCTATACACTCCTACACACACACACACACATAGTCTCACATACACACACTCACATACCACATACACACTCCTACACACACATACACACACACCACACATACATACACAAACATACCACACACAAACACACACACACAAACTCACACACCATATACACACTCTCACACACACATACTCACACATACACACCACACACACTCACATATACTCACACACACCACACACACACATACACACACTCCACACACAAAAACACACAAACTCACACACACCATATACACACTCCTACACATACACTACACACATACACACACACACACACGCACATACACACACACCACAAACACACATACAAACTCATACACACACATACACACAGACACACTCACACAGGGGGTATCCTTTGATCATTTTCTAAGTCAGCTACTAGTGAAAAGCAGATTCTCCCACTATCAGGCTTCTCCAGTATTAAGTGTTAAGTGCTCTATGGCATGCGTTCCTCAAGAGAGAGCTAAGTAATTTCTCTAGACTAGACTGAGAAGTGAGACTTGATGCCAAAACGCTGTCTGGCCTTTCTTCATACCCTTGAGCAGCTCTTTATTAATTAACAATTCATCTGTCATTTCAATGCTGATCAATCACTCCCTACCTGCCTTTCTCGTGTCCTCTGAATCCCCAGGCTATCTCAATACATGCCTTCATGGCCATTCTGACACCTGACTGCATCAATACAGAAAACCCTCATCCAAAGGTCAGTCCTCCTGGAGACAGCTTGTGGGTCGGAGCTGTTCTGCCATGGTTTTCCCATAATTTTATCAGGTTTTCATTATGACTATAAAACAGCTGAGGATACTGATAACATCCCTCACTCTCTTTATTTTTTAAATTTTGTTTTTCAAGACAGGGTTTCTCCGTAGCCCTGGCTAGCCTCGAACTGGCTCTGTAGACCAGAATGGCCTCTAACTCACAAAGATACACCTACCTATGCCTCCGGGAGAGATGGGTCTGGCTGATAACACCCTTCATGATAGTTAAAAGACTATTGAAAACCGTTGGTAGGCCATTTCACTAACCATCTCCAGCCTCTGATGAGCACGCAGCGCTTCGTGAATTAGTTGCCCACATTTCAATCAGGGTTAGACTTAAACTGGGTATTTGAAGAGGTGACAGGCTCTCCATCCCTTATTAATCCTGTGACCATGCAAGCCCATCTCTGATCAGTTACAGCAGCAAGAAAGGCAGGGGTGCTTAAGGATTGACTGTGTCATCTAATTGCATTATATGAAGAATTCGGTGCAGAACTCAGTCAAGAACTTTTGCTGTCCCCACTGAGAAGTGATTTGCCACTTAGGAGAGCAGATAAATTAGGACTGGGAATGTCAACGAAAACTCTATATAAAACAGAGAGCATAGCCTAGTGTGTGGTTCAGCACTAGCCTAGCATGCTAGTGTGGCACTCTGGGTCCTCAGCACTTCAAGAAACAAATGAATTTGTTCCCTTCCTGTTATAATTGGGTTTTTAGGCAATGAGCAGCCAGAGATCTAGACCCATAGACCTGTCACCCCAGACTCTTTAGCTACCCACTGCTGGTTAAGCTCTTTTAAAAATGACTCAGACAGTTATATTAAGTTTATGTTGTTTGGCTTATGGCTTAAGCACATTGTTGGCTAGTTTTCTATTTTAACTCAATTCAGTTTTTATTAATCTGTCTTGCCACATAGCCTGTGGCTCACCTGTGTTCCTTATATGTTGCTCTTTTGGGTGGCTTGCTCAATCTGCCTCTGACTCTGCCCTTCCTTTCCTTCCTATTCCGATTCCCCACCTACTTCTTCTATGGTGCCTGCCATGGCCAAAACAGTCCTTTATTTTAAGATTGATATGAACAGCATATAGAAAGACATTCCCACATCATCTTACCTCATATAACCCCTCCCTCCCTCCCTCTCTCTCTCCCTCCCTCCCTCTCTCCCTCCCTCTCTCTCTCTCTCTCTCTCTCTCTCTCTCTCTCTCTCTCTCTCTCTCTCTCTCTCTCTCTCTCTGGAATGCAATAGTCCAGTGAGAGCAAAAACACAAATATGTGAAGAATTTGCAAAGCAGATATGGAATGTATGTAAATCCACTTGGTAGGGAAATGTTACATAAAAAGGAATATTCACAGAAAGAGGACGAGAGAGGAATTGCAGCAAGGGCTGTGGTAGGAGGCAGCCGCCTGTGCCAGGCTTGAGGCGGTGGGGACTGGGGTGAAAAAGCAGTTGGAAGGAAAGAAACAGACGTAAAAGCACAAACCAGAGGAAAATGAAGCCAGATATGGCGTCAGTAGTCAATTTGTTCCGCTGGAAGAAACACTGCATTCCTGAGAGAAATAGTTGGTTGGAAGAATAAGGAAGAGTTCAGTGAGTCCTCGCTCATTTATTAGCGCCACCATGTATTCATTCAAGGCATAATGTAAAGACCCCAGACCATAAAGAGGTGCTTCTCTATACACTGGAGTTGCACCCTAGCTCTCTGATCTTGTGTAGCTACAGTCTATGGACAAAAGACAACAAACAAATTTATAATAAATAAACAAATAACTAACCATTTGAATCTACTTGGCAGAGAAGTTTCCAGATATGCACATTGACCTACAAGGAGACAGTTAAGCCAGTGTTAGGGCGTATGCTCAGTGGAGCACGGGGCATTTAGTCTCCTTGAATCGCGTCCATCTCCCTGCTCTAAAACAGTTGTGTGACTATTGATACAGAACAATGTTTTTGTTGATGTTATTGCTGTTGTTACTTGACGTTTTGAGACAAGGTCTCATTACTTCAACTTAGGCTGGCCTGAAACCTGTGATTCCCCTATCTCAGCCTTCTGAGTGCTGAGTGCACAGAGGGGTACCACCAGACAAGTTCTCTACAGAAAATGAATAACATCCTTACAATGTTACAGAGTTCTGTGCAGTCTGTCCAGAGGTTAGAGACCTTGACTATCAGCACGTTTAAAGCTGTCTCTCAAGATGATCTGACCTTGGAAACCGAGAAGATACACAATGTATGTCAACTGGGTCTAGAAATGGCTCAAATTTAGTTTGTGTTTTCCCCCTTACAAAGGGGGTGCTGTGTCAGATGTCAGAAGGAATGCATTGGGCTTGAAATACTGCCAGCTAATGATATTTAGCTTAGACACACCACTCTAGGACTATTTTCAACTTCTATACTTAATAAACTTCCTGCCTATAGCCAACGGAACTGACTTAACATTAAAGATAGATACTTTCTCTTCTAATTTGATATTTAAAAAATAAACCAGTGAGCTTCCTGTTTTTTCATTTTGACATATTATCCTCAGGAGAGACAGACTAGTTAAAAGCAGTGGTTTGTGATAAGTGGACAGAAATGATCAGAGGAATTAAGGAGCATGCACAGAAGCACCAGGCCTTGGTCAATAACTGATGTTAAGAGAATCCTCATCTCAAATGGGCACATGACCTAAGAGCAGCAGACCTGCCATCCTTGGTCTGTAGAGAACATGAAAGGATTGCTGTTGACTGATGCCATTCTCCTCTAGCTGGGTTCTAAGGTTCTAATATGCTATGTAAACTGACAGGCCTGAGTGAATATCCATCAGAAGCTTGATAAAAGATGAGCCCTCCTGTAGACAGTGCTCGAAAGTGAAAGTTGAAAGACACAGATACTCAAGGGGCAGGCAGTTAAAGGTGTCAACTGAACATCTGAAGTTAATAAGATGGAGTTTTCATATACATGGGATTAAGACCTTAGTTCTTTGTATGTTGAACCAAGGAGAACCAAATGTATTCTGCTCTTCGTTTTGCATTTGTTGTATAAATTATACAAATTGTTCTGAATCTCTTTTTGAAAATAAGAAATCATCTCTTTCAAAATTACTTGCAGATATGGATATTAATGATGACCCTAACGAAGACCATCTTGCAAGTTATGACATTCAGCTCTGTATTCAGGAATCCATTGAAGCAAACCATCCTGAAAGGTAGCATTATAACCAACTACTCTCAACAGATTTCATTATGGCAATCATTTTGCTGTGAGACTCACTCCTCCTCTATAAAAATGCTTACTTCCCTCCACAACACACATATTCTTTTTCCGGTATGAAGTCTAACAACTTTAAAATGTCAGCTTTGCACATATTTTAATAATCTGATCTACAAATATGCATCTCATGTAGAAAATGGAAATTTCCAACTGGAAAATTTCTGGCTGAATTTGTTTGAAGATTGCCTATATTAATTAAATCATTATATACATTTCCTAAATTAATATGGAGTTAAGTACAATGCTTAGAGTTTGAACAAATTTGTAAGAATAGCATAAAATAAACAAAGGTTTGTATGTGGCACATTCTGGCACCTTGCCAGCTAACCTTTGTGAGTAGACACATTAAAACATACATGAAGTAAATGTTACAAATTGCAACAATAGAATCTTAAACTGCAAAAATGAATACTGTTATATAGGGTTACATAATGAAAAAAAGGACCTTAGTTACCTTTACATTCTGTCTTCATACTTAGACTTTTATAGTCTGGGACTTAGTAGTACATATACTCTATGAAATTATTGTTTTTGAGTTGTATGTACCATTCACTTGTGTGGTTGGGGTTATGTGTGTATGTGTGTGAGTATGTGCATGTGTGTGCATTGCGTGTGTGTGTGTGTGTGTGTGTGTGTGTGTGTGTGTGTGTGTGTGTGTGTGTGTGTGTGTGCATGCGTGCTCATGCTCTGACATGAGCACAGGTGCACGCACCTCTGGGGAAGCCAGAGGCCAATATTGAGAGGCTTCCCCTTGCCTTTCTGTTTAGAAGTGGATCTCTCAGTGAACTTGGACTTTAGCTAGACTGCCTAACTAGCAAGCCCCAGGCATCCTCTTATCTCCACCCCCAGTGCTGGAATTACAGGCATGTGCTGGGATCTGAACTCAGGTCCTTATATCTATGCAGGAACCGCTTGACTAGCTAACTAGTTTTCCAACTCTTCTGCTTTTGAACGTTTGAAACTGAACATGTAATTCTCTGGTTCCTCTTCAGATTGTATAAATCTTTTAACTTTTAAAAATGTGCATGTTATATGTTTCCATTTAAGATGCACGCATGTCAGATAGTTGCCATGTGAACTGAAGTCCTGACTGGCAGGGCCACTGAATGGGCATAGTATATACAGCAAAAGTTCAATTGATCAAATATTTCCAACATGCACATGGGCGACAAATTCCCAAGTGTCTCTCAGCAATTACCAAGAACCAAGTAACTTTGAGCACATAGTTTTGAAAGCTGAAGGAGTCTTGATGATTTTCTTATTTAGGCGCCACCCAGATGAAGAAACCAGCACCTGGAACAGCTAATGTGCTTTCCCAGGGCCATGAAGGCTGCACCCAAGCCCTCACTGCAGTCATTTATTTTATTTCTATTGTTTAGAACCTCCCCCCCAATCCTCTCAACCCTGTATTTTGCTCTCTTCACTAGTATACTCTTTGTCTGACTCCTGGGAAATTTTAAAGTGGAAAAAAATAGCTATATGATTTTCTTGAAATTTTCATTATTACATATATTTACAAAAACGTATTTCTATTGTTCAGATCCTTAAAATACAACAAGAGTACAAATATGGCTTGATTGTTGGTTTTTTCTCTACTAGACTGGTACCACTGAGTGACAAAAACAGAAAGCTTGTAGAGGCCATAAGGCAAGGTAAGTGGGCATCTGTCATACAACGTGGTGGAACTGGAGTTCACCTTGACCGGGCCAGTGTCTAATGAGTCCACACATTTTATGTAGGTCACGTTTTTGAGCTCCAGGAGTATGTACAGTATAAATATGCTCTGGATGAAGCTGATGAGAAAGGATGGTTTCCATTGCATGAAGCTGTTGTTCAACCCATTCCACAGATACTTGAGACTGTACTGGACGGTGAGAAAACATGGAGGAGTTTATCATGGGAGTTCCAAATAAACATAACAAGCAATTTTTTAAAAAGCAGAATAGAATAATGGCATAATTTGGAGTGTTTGCAATTCAGCTTTTGCATCCGTTCACCCAAGAATGTACAGGATGGTGGAAAGATGGTGTTACGACCTGCTGTTGATAAAAGTGTTCCATAGGTCATAAATCAGTTGATTAAAAATAGAAAGTTTTTATTTCTTTTACAAGTGAATTTGAGGGCCTAGAGAGATAGATCAGCAGTTAAAAGCACTTACTACTCTTTCTGATGATGTGAGTTTGGTTCCCAGCATCCACATCAGCGAGTTCATAACCACCTGTAACTCCAGCTCTAGGGATCTGTCACTTTCTTCTGTCCTGAGCAGGCACCTGCACACACGTGGCACACACTCACATAGACACACATACACATTAATAGAGAAATAAAAAATAAAATATTTCTAAGAGTTAATTTAAAATTTTCATCTTCAGTGATTCTTGATCCAGTTCCCAAATGGGTATATCATTATGTATAACAAATAATACAATTGTTTTTATAGTAGGTTTAATTTTTCATAATGTAAACATCACTGTGATAAATCAACACACTAAGTTTTAAGTGTTCTTCACATCTCAGCATTGTATAGGACATATAAGAATGTCTTACCATTTGAACTTCAGTATCGCTTCGTAGCTTTGTACTTTGAGAGAGGAAAAATATTTTATAATTAGCTAGACAGCTAGAGAATTATGTTGCCAAACTAACAGTTATAAATGGCATTAATGACATTTCCTCTGTAACACAATGAGACATTCATTCAAATATATTTCTCATTTACGTTCTTCATTTGACAAACCCATCTCATTTACAATTTACATATTTTAAAGGAATGGAGAATTGATCTACAATGTATTCAGAAATGAGAGTTAGTAACTTATTTGAAGGAAAAAACCTGAAGCATGGGTGTGGGTTTGCTAGCTGTCTTATAGATTAGCAGGTCTCTAGGCATCTGCTAGTCCTCACTGTCTTTGATAATCTTTTTGTGGTATATTCTACCCTTCCATTTATCATTCATTACTTTGCTCAGTATTATGTGTATAAGATTCAGTGATTCTGGTTTAGATAAAATCACATAAACAGATATGTTTTTAACTTCTCAACATAATGCTTTCATGTCAGCATCCTATAAGACAGTTTGGGAATTCAAGACCTGTGATGGAGAAACACCCTTGACTCTGGCAATCAAAGCCGGTCTGGTGGAAAACGTCAAGACATTGCTAGAAAAAGGAGTCTGTCCCAATACCAAAAACAACAAAGGAGAGACGCCTTTTCTAATCGGTAAATTATTTTTTTCTAAAAGTTTTATAATTTGAAACTATCATAAATATTTAGCAAGCCACTGTACACTGGCTATAACTTGCTGCCTAAATGCCTTCCCTTGTCCAATGTTTCTATGCTCCCTGCCCTATTTCACCTGCTCATGAATTTCGTTATCCTGTCCTACAAAGAGTATCATGAAAGGTAGCCCTATAATTTACCTCTCAAATACAGAGTACAGATAACCAGGAGGAACCTAAATTAGTTCAGTAACAAGGTATCTGGTCTAGAGGAATACTCCAGTTAGGGCCAAATTGAAAAGGACAGTTGTGTGTGCAAGATGTTCACACCAGAAAGAGGCAGAAAGGTGATGACAAGCAGGAATATCACTTCCCCATCAGAACAGTCAAAGAAGACTGAAGGAAAGAGGAGATTGTGTGGGAAACCCTGAACTTGACCCCATGAGGGCTCCCAGTGGTAACATTGTGCAGGAAGGATGGCAACCAGCTTCTCAGGCTCATGTCCTCTGCTAACGGCTAAATTAGAATCTGCTGATGACTGACCGTATAAGTGGGACCCAAGATAACATTGCCATTTCTGAGGGACACAGGAATGGAATAAGAATTTGGGGTTTGATACTTGAGATATGTGGCCTTTTATCTTGGTGGGAGACTATAATAATAGGCTTTACATCCTCACATATGATGGTTCCCCAGGAAAAGAGAAGTCATATTAAAGTCAGATGCTTTGCTGAGTATTCTGGATATAAATATATTATTGATTAATCTTTTGCTTCGCATGTGTAAGAGACAGGTAAATATAAGAGAAGAGTTAATGTAAATTCTACAATTAAGGTGCCTACTTAAAGAAAATGAAGGGAATTTAACAGTCATTGCATCTGCAAAACTTCTACAGAGACTTAAGTCGCTAAACTGTTTTTAGCAATATGGAGACATCATCAATAGGACTTTTAAATTTTAAAAGAAAATGGATCATCCATATCAGTTTAGCAGTTTTGCTTTGGGCTACTTTGAAATTTGCTACTCATGGCTCATTAACTTGCAAAGGAGAGAAAGGAGGGGGAATGGTCTTTGTCCCATGTAATTCCATTTTGAATCTTTTTCTTGACTTAATTCTTCATCTTTATATCGATTCATGAAGTATGCTCAGATGGCAAATATAAAATAATCTTATATCAACTAAGGGCCCCTCTTCCTGCTCAGCCCTCTGGCTCTAACTTGCTTTATGCATCACAGACATGTTACCATTCCTGGGTGAATGGTAACTATCAGATTTCTGGGGATCTGACACTTATTAGGGGTTTTCTACTCTCTTGGAAGGATGTTCATGCAAGGGATGTGATGTTACCTTTCTTCTGCTGGATAGTCATGCTTATCCTGGGTGGGGAGGAAGCTCTGGGAGCTGTTTCCATAGGGTCTCAGATCCACTGGCCTCCACTCTCCATGACTTTCCACATCCACACAGCACTTCAGGCCACTTCTTTCTCAATTTGTGAGTTTCTTTCTCTCAGAAGCACTTTTTTTTTTAGCTGTTTCCCCTTTTACTTTTTCAGTCCATACTCAGATGTCTCAGAGCTCTCTGCCCTGTGTGTCTTATAAGTCAGAAAATCACTCAGAACTACTATGTAAATTACATTAATAAAACTTGTATATTCATAAAAAGAAGAAAATGGCAAATTAGAATGCCAGAAAACCAAAAATTTCCAAAAGAATCTTAAATAATATTAAGCAACTCTAAATGATTGGTTTTCAGATTCTACAAAACTTACATGTAAAGCTATAGTAAGAGGTTTCTGGCCCAGACTTTCGGGCCTAGCCTCAAGGTTTAGGCCCGCAGACCCATAGACCTGCAGAGACACACAGATGCTTACAATAGTTTTAGGCTGATCGGCCTAAGGCCCAGGCATATAACTTGCTAACTCTTCACCCTTAATCTAACCCATGACTCTATCCTGTTCAGCCATGCGGCTCGGTACCTTTTCTCAGAGCAGCATAGTTGTCCTCTGCTTCTTCTGGCTTCTCTCTGGCATTCTACTCTGTTCTGCCTGTTTCTAGAGTCTTCTTAGTCTGGTAGTCCCACCCACACTTCCTGTCTGCCTTTGGCCAATCAGCGCTTTTTATTAAACTCATAGGCGGGGACAATTATTTAAAATGGAGCAACATAATCCCCCTACATAAAGCATACATAAAAGACTAAGCATACATTATAAATATGTTTATACTTTATTATTAACTATGTTAAACTAGTAATAATGTGCCTTATGGATTTAATTGGTTATTAGTTTTAGACTAGTGGTTCTCAACCTTCCTAATGCTATAACCCTTTAATATAGTTATTCATGCTGTGGTGACCCCCAAATATAACTATAATTTTGCTACTGTTATGAATTGTAATGTCAATATCTGATAAGCAGGATGTCTGATATGTAACCTCCAATGGGGTCATGAATCACAGGTTGAGAACCATGGTTTAGCTCATCTTTATAGATTGTCTGTGAATGATGACTTCCTACCATTGGCATTACTATTCCTATGGAAAATACATTCTTCCAAAGTATTAAATAAGATGTGAAAAATGTAAATTTTAAGAAATTACTTTAAGTTCAATATGGCCTGCATATACTGTTGTTTTCATGAAGTTACTCTTGCTACTACTATGTTTCTTGAGTGAAGCAGAAAGGCGGCATCCTATAGAGAAGAGCTTCATTATTGAAAGATTTCCTCTCTCCCCAAATTAAAAAATCTGAAACTGTAGCACAGGCCCACCCCTCTCTGCAGTGACACCAGCTAAGATGAGGTAATGCACCATGATTTGAACCACAGTGGCAAATGGGTGGTACAAAAAGAGGCATTGAATAACACAGGGTATAGTAGGAGGAGGAGATGAATTTCACCTCCCACATCTGAGGTTCAGTTCTTCACCTGCTGATTATCTGAAGTATCAGTGGACAAATACTATCTGGTGGGGAAAATAGTACTTGTTTCTATGGAGGACAAACATGATAAATATTTATATATGGAACACCAGAGCCCTAAAAATGATGCTTATATTAAGTAACTGTAGAGCATGAGACTCTTAATCTCAGGGTCTTGGGTTCATGCCCCACATTGAGCGCCATTTGTTATATTAGGTTTCTGGCCTGGACTTTCCGGCCCACAGTCCCATAGTCCCACAGAAACATACAAACACTTATATTAATTGTACGCTGATTGACCTGGGGACCAGGCATATAACTTGCTAGCTCTTGCTCTTAATCTAACCCATGATTCTTATCCTGTCCATCCATGCAGCTTGGTACCTTTTCTCAGAGCAGCATAGTTGTCCTTTGCATCTGTGGCATCTCTGGTATCTCTGTGGCCTTTCTGCTCTGTTCTTCCTGTTCCCAGAGTTTCCTTAGTCTGGTATCCCCTCCCACACTTCCTGTCTGCCTTTGGCCAATTAGCATTTTTGTTAAACCAGTAAGTGGGACAATTCTATACAATGTAACAACATAATCCCACTACAAAGAATAATTTTCTTTGTTCATATTTTATACTGGATACTACACTAAATCATTAACATACATTATTTAATTTGTACAACCCTATAGTGTGTTGCTGCTGTTTTTTGAAAAAGAGGTTGAAGTTTGGGATGAGTACACAAAAAATTCTGTTCTGATAATGAACTTTTTCATGAAATTCTTACCCCACTCTCAATCTTGAAGACTTTAACTTCACAATTAGATATTTAGGCATGAGAAAAAAGAAAGCATGTGAGAAATACAATATACTTTTATAGAAGAAATGGAATAGCTTATACCTATTTTGATATCAGTTAATTCCATATAAAACAGTCGCATTGATATAGCAACTTCATGTTAATATTTCTGTTCTTTTAAATTTTTATTTCAAGCTATTAAAAAGGGCTCCTATGACATGGTATCTGCACTGATTAAATACAACACAAGCCTTGACCAACCCTGTGTCAAGCGATGGTCAGCAATGCATGAAGCAGCTAAGCAAGGTCGAAAAGATATTATAGCCCTACTACTGAGCCATGGAGGCAATGTTCACCTGAGAGATGGATTTGGAGTCACACCTTTAGGAGTTGCTGCTGAGTATGGTCACTATGATGTGTTAGAGCATCTGATCCACAAAGGTATGTGAAATGAGTTGTTCTGTCCTGTTCTCAGACTCTCCTCTTCATTGTTCATGGCCTCCTCTTTCTCTTGAATTTAAATGAGTGAGGCTTTAAGTCCTAACCTCTTATGAAGCCCCAGAGCCATCACTGAAGCCCTGTTAACTGTGACCTGCAGAGATCTGCATGACTAACTGCTCTTTTCAGACAGCCTCATTTTCCTATAGATTTGGTGGGAAGGAGCCTACTGTCATCTTTGTTGAATTCCTCCTCTTTTTCTACTTGTTGATACCACAATTTCTCTTAACTGGTACTGAGAGGTTAGGTGTCCCTCTAAGTCATCAATCACTTTCTTTCCCAAACTCAGGTGGCTGCAAAATATCCAAGTTTCTCTTGTCTTCATGTTGCCATCTGTCTGCTATCTTTCTCAGGTCCTTCCCATCTTCCCCGGACCATGTGAACATTTGCTAACTATTCTCCAGGTTTTCCTTCTGCCTGTCAGAAAATCCATATGATGGACTACAACTTAGTTCCTCTCCCTTAAGTACAGTCTCAATAATGTATTCTACTTAAAACATCACCACATATATCACACAGTGTGTGCACATCATAGGTATCCATAAATATTTGTCGGATTGAGAAAGACTGCTACCTGTTGTCATCACAGAAATGTCTCGTGATCATATTTCTGGAAGCATGCATCCATCATGGCAAGTGACTTGTTTCCATTCATGTTTTTGTGACTCTCTATCCCTGAAAGTTTAATAAAATGAAACATGTTTCCCAGCTGTTTTTAAAACTATTGAAACAGCAAACAAGCAAACAAAACTAAGCATATATGGTTAAAGTTTTATATTGTTAAGCTTTAACCAGAAAGGAAGGTAACAGACGACTTTAACAGACTAACTGAACACTGCTCTAACAGCCGTCTAAGCCTCTGCTTTACACTGCCAGGTGGTGATGTGTTTGCTTTGGCTGATGATGGGACATCTGTGTTATTCGAGGCAGCAGGAGGTGGAAACCCTGACTGCATTTCCCTTCTGCTGGAATATGGAGGAAGCGGCAATGTGCCTAACAGAGCAGGACATCTTCCAATACACCGAGCTGCCTATGAGGGACATTATCTGTGAGTAAGATATTGAGGTGATCACTTTAAGTTGTGTGTACAGAACAGTCTGACAATATATAAGAGCCCTTAAATCTCAAAGAAAAATATTCACTCATTTTGTATATTAATGGTTGAAATTGATTTGATAGCTTTTCTTCTTTTGTTCTGTAGCCTTGATTTTCACAGAATTAACTTATACAATTCTTTTAGTAAAAAGTATTCCTTGAAGAGGAATAAATTGTAATTGAAATCTCTTCACCAACTGGCAAGAACGTCTTCCTGTGACTATAAAAAAAAGTGGTTCAACAAATATCTATAAAGTTTCTAAACATTTTGCCATTGACTGCGAATTAGAATTTGTAGCAATACTGTGCTTTATTCCAGTTATTTCCTAGCATTGCCAAGATGTACATAATACTATAATCTTAAATATATTAATGGATAGAAAAGACTCATTATAAATTTAGATTTTTTTCCACATAAATGTTTGGGTGGACTTTTCAACCATAGATATGTAATAACCAACATAGTAATAGAAGTCTAGAATCTTAATAGCAAACTCTCCACTAAGAGATATTGGTTTTAAGGAATGGATAGTATCTCATAAGTTCAAAACCTTTGAAATAGCTAGGCTTTTATATCTGGTGGCCACGTTGGCAAAGTTAAGGGACCAATGACGCATAATTGATGTGAAGTGACATGTTGTTAAAGTTTACCTGGATTTACTCCCAGCGTTCATAAATTCACACATGATAGCTCTTAATTAGGCACAGGAGATCAAGTTATCCTTGCTTGTGGCTCTGACAAATGTCTAGATGGTTAGTGAAGTGTGAAATTCACAAGTATTCATCACACATATTTAGAAACATGAACGAGGGAGAGTTATTCATCTGGATGGGTGCAAGCTTGATCGAATAGCAAAAATTCTTCTTTTCACTAAGAAATCACTTGTGAGCTTTATAGGAGAGAAGAAGTACATAGGCAATATTAATAGATGGCCTAGGAATCAATGAGAAAGAAAGAATTATTAAGAATCAAAATGAAAACTCTTATCTCTTCATGGAGCTTATGACCTTGGACAAGTCATTTTCTCCCTTAATTCTATAAATTGTTAGACGTTAGATGAAATGGTTGTATTTACACTGTCCACGGTCATTTGCCGAGACAGCATGGTTTCCAGTGGGCAGGATTATGCAGGGTTTTTCAATACCATCAGAGAATTGTACTCTCTTGGGTAATTTTGCAATTGCACCTATTTTGTTGTTAGCCAACAGAACCATAAAGTGTGGAGAGTCCTGAGGACTCAAACCTAGAACCAAACACATAAGATCTAAGAGGGTTCCTTGGGAATTTTTAAAATTGGAACTCAGCTAATTTCCATTACATTAAACAGGAGCATCTTTATTTGCAAAGGCTAAACAAGCCCTACAGAGTTGCATGGAGGAAATATGGAAAATAAAACAACTGAATTCACTTATCTAATGAGAAGGTTTAATTTAATTATTTGATTTTCTTTATGCAATGTGGTATTTAAGGAGTTGTTGTTTTTGCTCTAGTGCTCTGAAATATCTCATTCCAGTAACATCCAAACACGCAATTGGGAAAAGTGGCCTAACTCCAATTCACTCAGCAGCAGATGGACAAAACGCCCAGTGCCTCGAACTGCTCATTGACAGTGGTTTTGATGTCAATGCCCTGCTTGCTGACCACATTTCCCAGAGCTACGATGACGAGAGGAAGACGGCACTTTATTTTGCTGTCTCTAATAATGACATCCACTGCACAGAAGTCCTTCTGGCTGCAGGTGCAGACCCCAACCTAGATCCCCTCAACTGTCTCCTTGTGGCAGTGAGGGCCAACAGACATGAAATTGTCCGGCTGCTTCTCTCCTATGGAGCCAATGTCAACTGCTACTTCATGCATGTGAATGACACTCGCTTCCCCAGTGCCATCCAGTATGCCCTAAATGATGAGGTCATGCTGAGGCTCCTGCTGAATAACGGTTACCAAGTGGAGCTGTGCTTTGACTGCACGCACGGAGACATCTTTGGAAATTCATTCGTGTGGTCAGAGATAGAGGAGGAGGGATTGCCAGGATGGACATCTTGTGTAATAAAAGATAACCCGGTGAGTTGCATCCTTTCTTTCATTTTGGCCTGGTAGTCTAACTCCTATTTGTCATTAATCGTCATGTTTAACCATTTTAATTTATTTATTGACGCCACCAAAGTTTAAAGTGCGCTGTTTAATTTTTATTTATAAAAGTTTCACATTTCTTTCTGTTACTCATTCCTAGATATAAACCATTGTGAAACTTTAAAAATCATTGAAGTGATTTTGGTACTAAAGGTATTAAGTCTTGTTTTATATAGCACAGTGTAAGTAATCTATTCTGGAAGGTGTTCCATGCTCTAAGTAAAATATATAATCTAAAGTTTAATTCATAAAATTCCATTCATTTAAGAATGATACAAGTAAAGAAAAATCAACTTCAAGTTATACTCTTCTTATTTTTGACTTCTTATTACTATAGATAGATAAGTATAAAATGGGCTAGAAAAGGGGCTTTTCTTGGATTGTAAAAAAAGTGTTAATTTTAAAGTGTATGCAAGTAGTCACATGTGTCCAATTAATTGGTGGGATATTGAGGCTAGAGAGAAAAAAGAATGGATCCTCTAAGTTCACTCTGGTCGCAAGAGAACCAGCAATATGCATTTAGTAGTATTAGTTCAAATCTCTTTTTCATTTTTCTTCATCATAAGCAGGAATATTTTCTTTCCTGTAAAAAGGCAGAGTAGCTTTTCATATCAACATTGATTCTGTGTGTGACATATTAAAAGTATCACTAAGTTAACTTATCAATTTTCTTCAGTTCTGTGAGTTTATTACAGTTCCATGGATGAAGCACCTGGCGGGCAGCATTGTCCGAATACTTATAGATTACATGGATTATGTCCCTCTGTGTTCTAAACTAAAGACGGTGTTGGAAGCACAGAGAGAATGGCCAGAGATTCGCCAGATACTAGGTAAAAGTGAATGTTTCCATTACTTTACATTCTATTTATTTATTTGTTTATTGTGGATATGTACAGTTGGGAATGTGATTGTGAGTGTGTACTTCTATTCTTAGAAAAGCTTACAATTAGCAATTAGTAGTTCTGAGCATCCCTCTCACACAGAATTTTGTGTGGAAATGCCAATTCCTACAAAGAGAAATAAGAACCAATGGTTCCTGATCTGAGGGAGGAAATGCATAAGAATGACCTGGAGTATCTGCTCACACCAGGCAACCCAGAAACTCAGGGATTACCAGAACAGGGTGAGAAAAGTCCATGAACCAACTGAAAGAGATGCTCAGTGGCCAAACAGAACCACTGAGGTTTCAAAAACACAATTTCAATGAGTAACAGAAATAAAATATCTAAATACATGAAGCCTTAAAGCCTGAAAATGATCATTTCAAAGGGGTTACAGGAAATCAATTACCTTGAAATTTGTTTAAAAAATACTTAAGCCATTTTTCTTTCTTGTTTACATTATACATTCCTCAGGCAAACAAAACAGATGAGCAAAAAAAAAAAAAAAATCTTCGTGAAAATGCCTCAAGCAATAAATGAAAATTTACACAGCTATCATTTATACCCCAAATAAATGGATGGGTGTATTTGTTACAACATCCTGGCTGTCGTCAGTATCATATTATGCAGGTCCCAGATGAGTGAAAATCATTTGCCAAAGAAATCAGACATAAGAGTCATCAATCTCTGAATCCGGCTACCACCTTTCTAAAAACCAGAAGAGACAATGGCACACAAAGCTGCACCATGGCAGTGCATTCCAGCCGTGAGGAAACACTGACATTTGAGTTCTTCAATAAGGGAGCTTGCAGATCAAAAGTTATTTAAAGGTTCTTGGATAACTTTTTAATTCTCCAGCTATAGGAAATTACACCTGATGCTGACTTCTGGCCTACATATGCACATACACATTCACTGAACTGCCACATGCGTGGGTATACACACACAGACACAGCAAAAAGAAACATTAGGAGCTATTCACTTCAGTGATGAAAATGATCACATTTTTGTTATATTTGATTATAAAACTTCAAATTACATTCTTTTAATATTAAAACAAAGTTAACCTTGTAGTTCCCATATTTGGAGGCCAAGGCAGAAGCTCTCAGTTTTAACCATTCTATAATAAGTATAGGGATAGATCACTTAAATGCTGAAACTTCAAAGGGGGTGATCGCTTTACAAGTTGGAATTGAGGTAGTTTATGGGAGAAGGGAGAATGAATGTTAGCAAGGCTGTGCAAGCATCCTCTATAGCTGACAAAGTACCATTTCAGAACCTGAGAGGTGGTCAAAGATGCTCATCTCATTGATACTGTTAATTTAGAAAACTATGCATGCATGTAGTAGTCTCAAGTTTAAAATTTTCAAATCCAAAAGACTCAAATGATCTATTTCACAGTAAAAACACCACTAAAGCATAAACTAATTTCCCAAAGTCTTGGGCCCAGGGAAACCAAAGCCAGGATTTGAACCTTTTTTATCTGACTTGGTAACTCTGGCTTTTCCTGTAATAATCGCTGTTATTACTGTCATAAGGAGCATAGATTCTGCTAGGAAATGAGAATTAATAGTCCATGTGCTTTTATTGCAAATGAATTCCTGGTGGTGAGGGTTTTGGAAAGATACTTCAGGTAAGAATGAGATCAGGGTGCTTTTCTGTTGTTTCAGACGTTTACTTCTGCAGCCAGCTTTTATGCTGGTTGCTGTGAGCCTGGTAAACCACAGGATGTCAGGGTTCCTTCAGCTATAAGTTGGTTTGGTAAGGAACTAAAAAAAACTGCTGTTTTACTATAACATGGGAGGGTGCCTATTTAGATTATAATTTTTTTCCATCAAGTTTGATATGCAAATATATTTTTTAACTTCTTACTTCCTATTACAATTACACACTGATGTTTTATTCTGGTGTAAAGAACCAGTGAAGGGGCAGCATAGTGCACGTACACAAGCAAATGCTGGCCCTGGACTCAGCTGGGAGGAAGATCCTGCCTGTGTTACTGTGTGTGACCTGCACAGCTGGCTTAACCCAAATCATTACTATTCTCATTTAAGTAAGGTGTCTTAATTTACTTTTGAGATACATTTGAGTATGCATCCCACTCTAGTATGAAACTCTCTATACATATCTCAGGCTGGCCTCAAACTTGTGACCTTCCTGCCTTGGCTTCCAAATGCTAAGATTGCAGGCGTATACCACCAAGGCTAACTTTATTGTAATATTTAAAGACTATAATTTGAACTTTTATAATCAAATATGACAAGAATGGGGTGACTTTCATCACTGAGGTGAATAATCCCTAATGCTTCTTTGTTGGTTGTGTTTGTCTGTGTATACCCATGTGAGTGTGGACGAACAAATAAATGTGCATGTACATATGAAGGCCAGAAGTCAGCCTCAGATTTCATTCTTCTGACCCTTTCTGACTAGCTAGGCTAACTGGCCAGTGAGCCTCAAGGATCTACCTTTTCTGCCTTCCTAGCATTGGGATTACAAGCACAGCCATGTCTTATTTTTCCATTGATTCCAGGGATACAACTCAAGTCTTTATACTCTCAGAGCAAACATACTATCCCTACTGAGCTGTCTCTCCCCTTGCCCCTAGCATTTATTGAATGTTATGGTCCAGTGTATCAAGGATTTTTCTAGTTGTTTACATGAACAGACAGTCAATCCTATAAAGCAGGCACTATTGGTATCCACCTTATATAAATGAGAATACTAATGATTTGGGTTAAGCCAGCTGTGCAGGTCACACACAGTAACACAGGCAGGATCTTCCTCCCAGCTGAGTCCAGGGCCAGCATTTACTTGTGTACGTGCACTATGCTGCCCCTTCACTGGTTCTTTACACCAGAATAAAACATCAGTGTGTAATTCTAATAGGAAGTAAGAAGTTAAAAAATATATTTGCATATCAGGTGATCTAGTAAGTAACAGACATTGGAAACAAGCCTCAGATTGAATCATGAATGATTTGTGAAATCAACTAGTGATGCTTTACTGATAATTATTCATCAGAAAGACTAGTAATAAAGAGAGGAAGCAAAGCAATTATGTCTGTATAATATTTAGTTATTTAAAAAAGAGAAATATGTCACCATTTGCTTTTTAAAATTAAATCTGTTTGTTAACAAACTGTAATTGGACAGCCATCAGAAGCCAGGCAGATGAAACTTCAATCCTCTCGGAACTGACATCATGAGGACAAGGCTAGAGTACTTAATTAAAATGTAAATCGAGGTCAAAATCATTAGCTGCTAATGTGTGTATTTTCAGAAAAACATTGATCATGCTACTCTGAAACAATCTGTATCATAAACGTGAAGTCCAGTAGAACTTGACTTTCTGCTTGTTCGCCCCCTCCTTTTTCATTTAGAGAATCCTTGCTCACTAAAGCATTTGTGCCGGTTAAAAATTCGCAGACTTATGGGACTCCCACGCCTCTGCCAGCCAGCTTTCATGGAGAAACTTCCCCTCCCTGCAGCGATTCGAAGATATTTATTATTTAAAGAATACGATCTCTATGGACAACAGCTAAAGTTAATATAACTTTAAAGTGTTATTTTAAAATGTAATTCTTAAAAGTATTTTAAAATGTGATTCCCTTAGAGAAGTCATTGGAATCATTTTATATTCTTAGGTGTATTTAAATCTACTGAGAATTTTGTAGTTGTATCATATCCCTAGGGACAGAACAGGTACACTCCTAAAGACTTTTAGGTTTCTAAGACAAGCAATATCCTGTGTTTGAATTTCTCTGGATTGTCTTCAGTTGTTACAAGTCTTCAAATTCTCCCTGTCAATTGAATGTCAATGACTGAGGTCTAGGCTTAAAAAGCAAATAACCACATTCTCAAACCCCCACACATATCTGCCAGCTGCTCCCCTGCTCTATTGTTAGAATCACTGTTCTAGAAAAGCTCCTGCTTACCTGCAGACTCACCCTGTAACCTGGCTTCCCCTGAGCCCCCAGTCTCGGCTCACAGTCTGGAACAGCTTCCTTGTAGCTAAATTTGATAAACAGCTTTCACTCCTTTTTCCTGCCCATTCTAGTTCCTGTTCCTACCTCGCTGTTTCCCTCGTCCCTGGCCTCTGTGTCTCTGCTTCCTTATGCTGTTCCCCTCCCTCCAGTCCTCTAGAGACATGCTGTGTTCCCTGGGAAACACCGTGGCTGTAATCACATTGCCCAGACCTATGGCGTTTGCAGATAAAGATGAACTTTTTGTTTCCTGTGCTTCAGACCTGACAGACACTGACGTAACAGACATCTAAATATGAAGAAGCTTCGGTTCAACATGCCCTCAAATCCTTCTTCACACACACACTTTTCTCTTAACATCCTGCAGTTCAATATCAGCACAATCAATTCATTTTCCAAATAAAAAAATACTTGGTATCAGTCTTGACACCTCCCACCCTCCCCATGTATTTTAACCGGCATGCCAACTTACCAAATGCCACTGACTTTCTCCCGTATTTCCTACTCCATCCCACAAATTGCGCTCAGCACTTGAGTTTCATCTTGCTTTTCCTGTGATGGTACAGTGCTGCTTATCTGGCTCGCCTGCATTTCTTTTTCCCAGAGTCTACACACAGCGCTGCAGAAAGTTCTTCCAGAGACTTAAACATAGCTCTTTCCCTTGCAGAAAATCACTCCCATTGTTGTGAGACACACATTCTGAGTTCTCACGGGGGCCTCCATGTTTTAACCATCTCTTCCTCTTTAGACGGTCTGCATCTCCCCACCCCACTTAGCAGTGTCTTCTATAGGGACTCCCAGGCTTTATGGATTTATAAGACCAGAGTTTCTGCTTTATTAATTAAAAATCGGGCCCTTTAAAAATATAGGGTACCATCTATTTTGACCATTTCAGTTTTAAAAGGAGTTATTTCTTAGAATGCTAGAAAACAAGAGGGTCTGGTGGTTAAAACGGATTGACATTCGCTTTGGAAAGACTGACCATACTGTTTTCATCTCACTGTGGTCCACAAGTCAACCCTGAGAGCTTTCTTCTGTTGTGCTCTACCTGAAGCTCTCCTTTGTCTCCCTTCCCCTCCCACGCTGGTTAATTAACCCCTACAATGCAGATCTTGGCTCAGCTGTTGCTTCCCCTGGAATGGAGGCACCTGCCAAGAGCTGCTTGTATGGTTCTGTCGAAGTCCGTCGGGCTAGGCTGAAAGCTCCATGGGGGCAGGATTGTCTGCTTTAGTTTGCAGTGGATGTGCGTGTTATACAAGAACCAGACAAAAATAATCAGTGACTTCATGGTGAAATGACAGGTTTGAATTTCCAACTTGGATGTGTAAAGTTAGTCATGTAATTATTTAAACTGGTTATTCTTACATTTTCATAGTATGATTTTTTACATTTAGTTTATCCTAAGAGCGAATATTTTCTTGGTAGTGATGTCCCACTACTTTGTAAATTTTCTCATTTACTTTCCATTTTCTTTGGAAGATAAATAAGTCTGAAAAGAAACCTGTATAATTAGGGTTCTGGCTTTAATGTATTGTAGTTCCCTGAGTGTTTTTAATATAAATTATGCCATAATGTATTTACTTCGAAATGTAACGAGATTTCATAGTTCTTGTGTTTTCTTCATTGTGCTTACAATTTATTCTTTTTATAAATACTGCTCTAAATAAATGAAAAATAAAAAAGAACTGAAGTTGTAAGCCTGCTGTTTGATACTTCAGATACTGAATGTAATTTGGGGGAAATAAACTAAAACTACTTGTTTATGAAAATATGGACTGGATGCATATGGTACAGGTTTTTAAAGCTATTGCCTTGACTTTTTGAAAGGACAAAATTTATCTTAAGAATTAGAAATGATACCGTAATCCGAAACTCATTACAGTTTGGAGCTTTTCAATAGTGTTTTTGTTTTTGAGAGAGCTAGCTGAAAAGAGGGGCGAATTTCTATCTAACTAGGCCTGTCCAAATCCTCCTGGGTCACTTTATCTGGAATAGAGAAACAGGTGCTCCCTAACAGACAAGCTAAGAAGCCAAGCACACTACAGTGGTGCCAATGTCCCCGCTGTGCGGTGACAAGACGGGGCGTGGATGTCCTCTTCCCATGCTGCCAAGCTGCTTGTGGCTGGTTTGTCACTGTAGCTCTTGTTTGGTGTCACTCGGAGAACCTGGGTGGGAAAGAGTGGAAATGATCTCTCAGCCGACTGGGTCTGGGGTTAAATTTTCTATGGGCTGCAGTCAAATCTTACTTTTCCATCTGGTTAAACATATTCAACAGTCACACTGAAGCCTTGTTCTTCATGAAGAATATGGTTTAATCATTTTAACTGATTACATGACATATTTCCAGGCAAAATAAAGACAATGCAGAAGAGGAAGCAATTATTTAAATGTGTACTACACCCTTCAATGTAGGCTTTTACAAAAATCAATATATGCATCAGACAGCATGAAAAATACAAGAGAGTCATGACACAGAGAAAATCTTTTTAGTAGTATGTATTACTAGATATTCCTATCTAGACTTGAGTGTTACCCATTACACTTGTATATGCACCTACTTCCCAAATCATAAATTATTTAGGACATACAAAAATTATATCTGCTTCAATTTATTTATTAAAAAAATTAACATTACACATGCATAAATACACATATACATTACAGTACATATGTATGATATATGCCCACTTAATGTAACACTTCTTTACATATATAAATTCTAATATAAAGCACTATTGAAATGCCATATTGTCTTAAAGTTTAATTGCTGTGATAAAACACTAAGCCAACTTCAGAAAGAAATGGTTTACTTTCATATAGCTTGTAGCCCATCATCCAGGGAAGTTATGCAGGAACCTGAGGCAGGAGCTGCTGCACAACTCATAGAGAGGTGCTGCCGACTGGCTTCCTCTCCATGGATTGCTCAGCCTGCATCCTACATCATCCAGGATAACTTACCCAAGGGTGACACTACCCAAACTGATCTATAATCTAGATCAATCTATAAGAAAATGACTGACACATTTACCTATAAGCTAATTTTATGGAGATATTTTTCCACTTTGGAGTTCCTCTTTCTAAATGGCTATAGTTTATGCTAAGTTTACAAAAAAATAAAGTCTAGCTTCATAGAATTTAGCTTCTTAGCCCAGGTACTGATAGGACCCACAATTATCACTCTGGAAAATTTTAGGGTCCATATAATTACTGAGTAAAGTACTACCATCTGCTGCTCATGAACCCACTTTAAGTATTTGGCAGCAGAGCCTCTTTAAAGACTTGCAAGTGTTTTGCCTCTAAGGCTGAGTCTGGAAGCTTCTCTTTAAAAAGCCAAGCCTCTGCTTGCCTCCAGCAAACAGAGCTGATCCAAAAAAACACTGCCACTAAGAAGCTATCTTTGACTCTGTTCCCTTTTTGTTCTTACTAACAGAAATAAATCTACCATATACAGGTTCTTGCTTACATTGAGGCTCAGGAACTGGCCTTGTTCAGCTTAAATTGTTGCATGTAGCAAACACACTATTTGGTAATTTAGTCTCATATACCACTCAGTCTCTTTACCACAGCCAACTTGAGAGACACAACTCAGAAGCTACTTTTGGCTCCATTTTTGTGCTCTAGACTGTTTTTATGCTTTCTTTGGCCTTATGTAGGTATATTTTACCAGACATAACTCAGAAGCTACTTTTGGCTCCATTTTTGTGCTCTAGACTTTTTATGCTTTCTTTGGCCTTATGTAGGTATATTTTACCTATGTTGGGCAAAATTTGTTGTATTATGCTGCAGGCCTGGACTTTCTGGCCTAGCCTCATGGCCAGGACCACAGACCCACATCCCCATAGTCCCACTGAAACATATAAACAGATGCTTATATTAATTGTACGCTGATTCACCTGGGGCCCAGACATATAAGTTGCTAACTCTTTATCCTTAATCTAACCCATGATTCTTATCCTGTTCAGTCATGTGGCTCAGTACCTTTTCTCAGAGCAGCATAGGTGTCCTCTGCATCTGCTGCCTTGTCTGGCATCTCTGTGGCATCTCTGCTCTGCTCTTCCTTTTTCCAGAGTTTTCCCAGTCTGGTAGCTCCACCCATACTTCCTGTCTGCCTTCAGCCAATCAGCGTTTTTTATAAGCTAGTAGGAGGAACAATTATTTACAGTGTAACATAATTGTCCACTACAGACTACTGAAGTCCATCCATTGGTGCCAGATGATACCACATGAACTGGACCAGGAGCTGCAATGCCTGGCAATTGTCTTGCTTGGTTATTATGCTCATCTTTTCTTGTTATGTCTCTTTCCTCCATTTTGAAATGAGAATGCTTACTCTGTGCCATTGTTGGATGGATGTATATAACATGCTTTGTGTTTTTTGTTTTTTTTTTTTTTTAAACGTGGGATAATAGTTACAAGATAACCTTGAGTCTCAGAAGAGGCTTTGGACTTTCAAACTATCGGAACTATGAGAACAAAATAAAAATACATGTATGTATTGATGAGATGGCCATAGTTAATAGGGATAAAATGCTATGATTTGAATATAAGATATACCTCATAGGCTTATATCTTTGAACACTTGTATATTTGAACACACATTTAAAAAGCTGGTGTTGTTGTTTTGAAAGTGGTGAGGAGGTAGAGTGACCTGGAGGAAACAGGGGGTAACCTTGAGATTTTATAACCAGTCCATTTTCCTAGCCTGTATCTGGGTCCTGGTCGCTGCCATACTACCAGACAGTAAACCTTCCCAAACATGGTGGATGATAGACTATATTCACAAAAATCATAAACTAGGAAAACTCCTCTCCCCTCACACACACCAACCCTTCCCTCCATAAGAGAAAGACAGGGGTATTAAATTTTAGGTATTCTCACCTAAAAAGATGTGAGACAATACATATGCTAATTGGCTCAACTTAGCCATTCTACAATATATACATGCTTTAAAACAGCATCTTCTATATCATATATGTATGTATATAATTTGTCAACTAATAAACATTTAAAAAATATGGACTACTTTAACACTTGTAGATGAAGCATGCAAATATGTCTGATCATTAAGATAGACACTGACCCAGACTGAACCTAGCTTTGCCTATTATTAGCTTATTAATTTTGAGAAAGATAGAAACATACCAGTCATTATACATACATAAAGTAGGTACATGAGAAATATGCTTTCCACTGGTATAATTAATGCTTGAGCTGCATGCTCCTCTTCTTTTTTTTACACTGTCATGATGACATCTGAGAATATTCAAACCTGTGTCAGATATGTGGTATTTCATTGCCATCTCTAAATATTTTGACAAGATTCACAGGAAGAAAGCTTAACACAGAACTTTTGGGCCTAACACATAAAACCCTCACATCTTCTTTGGTTTTATAAAGCCCCAGTCATCCTAGTTATAGCCAAGAGAAGAAAGGGCCTTCTTAGGGGAAGAGATGTAGGAAGAAGAAGATCAGACTCATTTGACCTCAGCAGCCCATGTTGTATAACCTTAGGGAGTGCTGGGGATATCTGGGGATTTGCTGTTTTCATCAGGAGACAGTCTGGTAATTTGAATCGGGGCACTGGGAGTGCCTGAGTTCTAACATTGGACTGACCAGGAATTCCATCACAGGGCCTGAACAGGAACACACATTCTGTGCTTTAGATTCCAGTAACAAGCGAGCCAGCCATTGCTTTTACCTTGTAAATTGTCTGTGCTGGGATTTCCTCCCAGGTGATTCAAGATAAACTGTTCTGGAAGTCACCTATACTATTAAAGTTAGAAAATCTGGAGACATTAATTGGGGCCCTTATCTTTGAGTCGAGTGAATGGGAGATACCAGTATCCAGTTCTTTCTGTTTGAAGTCAAGTCCATATTCTCTTTCCAAGCACAGTATTTGTCATACTCTGAAAATTAAATGACTAGGCATGGCATCCAGGAGTTTACAATCTGTGTTCCTAAATGTCTGAACACTTCTGGAAATATGAAACTAAATTGCTTTAAAGTTATTTCAATGCAGTAATACTTCTAAACCACCTTTCACAGGAGGATGCTAACATTATCTTAGACTTGGCTTTGACTTAGTGGAACCCCTCAGCCTGCATTCTCCCCTTCACTGGAAGTACTTGAGAGGCTAAAGGGGGTCTGTGGGTTGTAGGATGTCCTAATAAAACCTGAGTATCACTTGTGCTGAACTGTGCAATTTATAATTATCAGATATCTGCTCAAGGAGAACAATCCTCTTACTTATCAGACAAAAAGAAAGTTTGGAGAAGGAGTGGTGGCCTTTACCCATAATCCCTGCACTTGTGAGGAGGATCATGAATTAGAGACAAGTTTGGTTTACTTACTATTTCCAGGCTAACCTATGCAATGTTGTGCTGTCTTTTAAATCCCAATAAAAAGCTTGAAAAATAATAAATTCTTAGAAAGTGACTTCAAAACATTTTAAAATAATAGGCTTTGCTGAGAAGAGTGAGAACTTTAGAAGATCATAGATTTTCCAACCCCTCAAAGGTATCACCAATTTGTTCCACAAATGAGAAAAGAATCTTAAGAAATATCCAACCCAATCTAGCACATACTGGAAGACAGCCTCTGTACAATGCCCTTCCCTTGCCCTGTGGCTCACAGTTCACAAAGCACTTCACGTATACCTCTCACTCTATTATTATTACTCTAAAAGCAGAGCAGGACAAGGGTCGATTGCCTCCACTCCATAAAAGGAAATAGACACACCATTAGTGAAGGTTGTGAAAACTGTAAGTAAGGCTGCTTAGAGCCTTGGCTCTAAATGCAAAGCTCCTGCTATAGGGTGCCATTTAGCTCATCAAGAATCAGAAGTCTATCTGCTACAAATAGCAATAGCTCAGTGTTCTCAGCAGGATATATACGAAGTAGTGAAAATCTCTTCAGTAACATGTCTCCAGATGGGTAAAATCCCAAAACATAAAGTGAAATGAAGAAGCCAGGTGGCCACAAATTGTAGAATTATAGTTATAGATATAAAATAATCCAACATGGGTAATACAGACAGACAGAAAACATGTTAGTGGTTGGGTCTGTGTTAGGAAGAGGGTTAATTACAACTGGGCATACAGAATCTTGTGGGTCCAAAAGAATGTTCAAAACTTTGTTGATGGTGAAACAGCTTGGTTAATTTACTTTTAAAAGAAAAAGCCATTGAACTTTAAACTTACAATAGGTTAGTTTTATGGCACATATATTGCAACCTAAAAGTCACTTTAAAAGAAATACCTGAAGGAACACATCTCTGACAGGAGACAACAGTGCTTATAACCTGCTTAGGTTCTGATCTAAACAGTGAAATCTTCAGCTCAGAGAAAAATGCATGGTCCTTGTGCTGGTAGCACAGGGTTTAATTTCCCCCCCCCCCCCCTGTGGTGATAAGACTGAAAAGTTTCTGCACCCTGATAAGCCTCTGCACGGATGCAGCAATCCAAATCACACCAAACAAAAGGCCTGGTGTAATGAGTAGAGAGTTCCAGGGTGATTCTCTGTTCTCTACCCCACCCCCAGGGAGGAGATAAGAAAGAGAAACCCAAAAATTTCATGTTTATTTTCTGGGGTGCAGTTTAAATATTCTGTGGGAGTGGTCTTGAGCATTATGGGGGAGGATCCATATTTGGTGGGACTTTCTGAGAAACAGGGTCTGGGCGAAGAGAGGTGGGCCTTCCACCAGAACATTCCGGACACCTTTGGTATGTGGATGCCAGGGTGCCAGGGCCTGAGGTGGAGCTTCTACCAGAACACTCCAGACTCCTTGGAAATAGGGGCGCTGGTTTAAGTCTGACTACTTCCTGCATGCATGGGGGTGATGTGGGGAAGGGGAAGTTGGGAGTTGGTGAGCTCACATCCAGCAGGAGGTATGAGTAGAGGAACATTCAGTTAACTACCAGCCTGGAGACCTTGGGCATCTGTTTCTTGAGGAAGCAGAGAAAGGAAATTTCTGGGGGAAAAAACTACATCGTTAACACCTGCCCGAGTTGTACTGAAAACATCAATGTACACGGCAGAAGAGCAGATGTCACCGGGACATCATTGGTGTGGGGGCAGGGAGAAAGCTGTCAGCATGTGATGGGAAGGGATCTCAGAAAGGAGAGGCAGGGAGGCACCCAGCAAGTGGAGAAGTTTGGCTTCGGAGGTGGTGACTAAGGAGGAAGGGCCTTCTGCGAAGTAGCTCAAAATGGCTCAGGCCTGTAGGAGAGCCTGTGTGGCCCCGGAGGCGGGTAAGGAAGAAGGCAGAGCCAAGATAACCTGAATTCAGTGGAGAGCTTGGGTAGCTGTTGTTTGATGAGTTCATTGGCCCTCTCTGCCTTTCCTGAAGACTGTGGGCGATAGAAAATGGGGAGCTAATAGGAGATGTTGAGAGAGCTTCGGACAGGAGCTCCATGACCCTGGAGGTGAAGACCTGCTCATTGTCTTGTCTGTATAGTCTGTGGCAGGCCAATTCTAGAGACGATGTGATCCAGGAGTACCTGGGCCACCACGTCTGCTGTTTCCCTGGAGGTGCAGAAGGCTTCTATCCATCCTTTAAAACTGTCAACAATAATTAGGAGTATTTTATGTGTGGGTGTGCATGTGAGTGAAATCAACCTGTCATTCCTTGCCCAGTTGGTATCCTTGAAGCTGGTGCAGAACTGATGTAGCTGGAGGGTCCCTTATGGATTGGCCTTGGCACACATCCAAAGAGGGGCTCTAAGAAATGGAACAAAGCTTTGGGGCCTATGTTTAAGGTCTTGTGGATGTCTGAAATGATAGACAATGCCTGGTCCCGAGGAAGGATGATGTGATTTAACTAGAACGACTCATCCTTTGTCTGCATGGCCCTCTTTCCCCAGGAGTTTGTCCTTCTCTTCTGTTTGATCACAGGGTTGATAGGATGTTGCAGGGCATTCTATCTGGGCACTCTATGGCACAATGACAATAATGAAGGCACTGAGAAGCAGACACAGACATGTTTAAAACAAACAGCAGTCTCAAAGACTTGTAGATTGCAGATATGGGGCAAACTTATACCCCACCGCCTCCTGATTTTCCACTAGAAGCTGAAGACTCCTCCAGCTGTGTTGCCTCTCTTTCACACTGGTCTCCAACATCTCATCACCAATTCCAAGCACAGAAGCAGACTCCAAACTCAGCAGGAAGCAATTAGTGCACATGCCTAGGCACATTACCCAGAACAGGGTAACTGAGGTTTCATCAGGCCAGCTGGCTGCGTTACCCTATAATAGGAGGGTGTCAAAAACAAAATATGTTCTGTTTATCCAGAGGAGCTATAGGCCAGTCCCTGGGCTACCCAGTCACACTCTTTTCCAGGGTCACTATAGCCCATATCCATTCTGTCCTTTGGAGGGAAGAGGCTTCCTCATTGGTGGAGCCAAGCTCTTGGAAGCCCTCCAGCAAAGTAGCCGTAATTCACTGCTAGGAACACTAGTCCTCCAAGGACTCAGTGGCTTCAGACAATGCCAAGCCTGATTCAGTAACCCAGGGACTGAGTCCAATTCACAGAATCTAAATAAATAAATAAGGCATTCATGAAATGAACTAACATATTACCCTGAGGTTGAACTGCCTATTAGGCAGCCGGGTTGGTTCTTGGCTGTGGATCATGCACCATGAAGGAACAGTGACCAAAAAGACATGCATGGGTGTTGCACCAATAAAGGAAACTCAGGGATAGATCTCTGAGAAAGTCGGAGATATTAGAGAGAGTAAACACCACAGTTAGATCTCACCCAGCTGTCTTCCAGATTCCTCAGCCTGGCTTCCCTTGGCTTCCTTCTCTTCTGTCTTTCTATGCTCACCTTAAATACTCTCCCTGCTCAGTTAAGGTGTGGCCCCACCACTGCCTGCTTGGGAGCCTGGAATTCCTTCTATAAACTAAGATGACCTGAACTCAGTTGGGATTAAGGGCATAGGTCACCACTCCCAGGATACTCCCTGTGCTGGGGTTAAAGGTATGAATCACCACTCTCTGATCCTCCTAGACTGACTGTGGTTAGATCCCTCTAATATTTCTGAAACTTCTGGAGCTTTTATTAAATCTCCACATATCCCCTTTTGTGTCAAATTAAAAAAACGAAGGTGATAGCTAACATAAGAAAAACCATATACAATAGGTATAATAACTATATACAATATATACAAACAATAAATGAGTAATGTCCAGTCCATTAACAATTGACAATTCAAAGAAAATATTTCATTAATTATCCTACTTTGATGAGTCCAAAGGATTATATCTAATTCACTTCATTTCTAACTAAAAGCTATTATTTTGATGTCTCTTAAACTTATAAACTTTAACTTCAAAGTTTCTTTTCTAAAGCTGTCATTAGAAAACTATAACTATAATCTCATCTTCAACTATCTCACATGGGCTGTGGGCCCTGTAAATGTTTGGGTGTCCTGAAGCAAAAGAAAATTAGTGGAAGTGGTCACTGTGTTACAAATAGAAAGACAGTTCTGGTAAACAGAAAGACCTAGGGTTGGGGTTCCACAGTTCTAAACCTCATCTTTCCTCAAGACCAGGCATTGTCTACATTGAGCTACACCCCCCAGGCATATTTTCTTGTGAGATAAGAAATTCACTGAGTTTCCTTGATTGGGCTTGAACTCACTCTGTAGCCTCAATAGACAATGAACTTCTGAACCCTATGCACTGGCTTCCTAATGTCACCAGGCCAGACAGACTGCTGTTTAATTCTTTTGCTCTTTGGTCTTTTGGAGATTCACCACCTAGCTTCCAAATAAACCACATACAGAAGCTTATCATTATTATTAGTAGTAGTTTTTTTTACTTACTAATTACTTTTTAAATTTTATATGCATTGGTGTTTTGCCTACATATGTCTGTGTGACAGTTGGATTCCCTGGAACTGGAGTTACAGATAGTTATGAGCTGCCATGTGGGTGCTGGGAGTTGTGCCCAGGACCTCGGGAAGAGCAGCTCTGATTTGGATTGTTGTGTCCTTGAAAAGGCTTATCAGGGAGCAGAATTTTTTTCAAAGATCATTAAGAGTAGAAGATGAGAGCCCTCAAGAGCATCAGATGCCTGCTGCATCCCATTGGTCCCCAACCTAGATCAACAGAATGGCTGTGCCAGCCTCTGGTATTTTTGTATTTGTTCTAGAAGGACATCACACACACACACACACACACACACACACACACGCACGCATGCAAAACCACCACCAAACACACTCTAATATACAAAGTATAAATTGGAAAACTAAAAGTGAGGGTTTCCTGTCCTGCAAACGGTGTGAATCAGCAAAGAATCCTTAATAACCTTGAAAACAGCTCCAGATAGAAAGTAAAGGAAGATGAGGAACACAGGAACACAGGAACACGTGTCTGGGGAGACTAGGTGAAGACTGGATCTCAAGAAGAGGAGAACTTTGGAAGGGAGGGTGAGTTACAGCCGTGAGTCTGAAAATACAGTGCTTTGGATTTTCCTGACAGAGCTGCCAAAGAAAAAAACCCAGTGTCTGTGGAACACAGCATTCCCCACATTCCTGTGCGTTGTGAGGACCCTAGTCCCCTCCCACCCTCTTCACAGCAGGATCTGACTACTTCAGCGGCTGTTTCCCAGCTTCTAAACAGAGACTGTCCTGAATGTGAGGGGAAGGCTGCTCAAGGAAAGCATGTGGCGTGGCTGACCCATCCTCCAAACACCACAAGTGGGCAAATCTGTTGAGCGGAGATTAAGGAAGGAACTTCTCCTCCACCACAAGCAAAACTTTGTTATTAGAACTCCAGTTGATGAGGATACAGTCTGTTTCCTGTCTCCTCAGTGAAATTTCACAAGCCTGGTCTGTTATACAAGAAGAAAGACTTGACTGAAGGAATTCAGTTATTTCTTTCTAATTTTTGGATTCTTTCCCTCAAAATTATATTTTTCAGCTTCACATTTTTAATACTGCTAGTTCATCTTTTAATGTGCCCACATTACAATTTCTTATAAATGTTTAAGTCATGTAAACATAGTATCAGCTATATGTGACCAGTCATAGAGGCTCCCTTCCAAAATTCACTGTGCCTGTCTTCCTTTTGATACATTTTAAAATGCCAAATAGCAACACCAGTGTGAGAAGCAGCTTGGAGTTAGAGAACATAATCACATCTATCACTTATTAGCTGGATGAATGTAAAGATTTTTTTTTTTTAATTTTCAGAACCCATTTTTTCTTTTGTAAAATGGAATAAATCATACTTATTCATCAAGTGTTTTCTCACACATATTGTTAGAATAAACATTAATAGTGAGAGATCATATTATACTGTCTGGCATACTGGGTATAAAAACCATTTTGTAAGCTGTAAATATTATACAATTGGGAGATGTTGTTATAAATAGCTCTAATAATTTTAAATTTGATTCACACTCTCTGCCACAAGTTATCATAGCTGAAAGATTTGCTTGTCTGTCAAGCCTGAAGTGCAGGCTTGATAAGGGAATTGCCAGTCCTCATCTGAGCCCTGGGGCTGGTGTTTGCCCTCTGCCCAGAGCTTGGCCATTCCTTGACCTTCTTCCCCCCTCCACCTCCCCACCCCTGCCCCAGAGCCTTTCTCTGGTTTTCTGGAAAGGTCCAGCAAACAGCCTGAGCAAAGTCGGAAGTTCAGCTTCCTTAGTAACTACTGCATTGCTTCAGCATTGTTTGTTACACAGAGAAATGTGGAGACCCCAAGTCTTTCCATGTAAGTGAAAACAGTTTGGACTTACTTCAGGGGGTGACTTTGAATATAGACAGGGAGAGATTAGGTAAAACTTAATAATAATTATAAAGTAGGCAAAAGTCCCCTGACATTTGAAAAATAAAAGAATTTTCTATTTCCCCATGTTCACAAATGACACTATAACATGATTTCTGTGTCTCTAAAGCAACTTAGAGACAATAAAAACAAAACAAAAAGTTAGTCTGATGTTGTAGAATACTATTTTAAGATGTGCTACTTTTGTTTATGTTGCATTTGTTTAACTCTGTGAAGCTGTGTTGCTGTGACTGTCTAAACACCTGATGGTCTAATAGAGCGTTTAATGGCCAGGAGAGAAATGGGCAGGGCTGGCAGGCAGAGAGAATATGTAGAGAGTGAAATATGGAAAGAAAAGAGATCTAAGAATGAGAGGAGAGGAAGACACTGGTGTCCAGCCACCCAGCCAGCTACAGAGTAAGAGCGAAGGTAAGATTTACAGAAGAAAACAGTAAAAGCTCAGAGGCAAAAGGTAGATAGGATAAATCAGGTTTAAAAAAAAAAAAAAAAAAGTTGGCAAGAAACAAGCCAAGCTAAGACCAGTCATTTATAATTAAAAATAAGCCTCCATGTATGATTTACTTGGGAGCTGAGTAGTTGGCCCCCCAAACCAAAGACAAAGGAACAAAAACAACCAGCAGCAGTCTGGTCTGGTAGCAGTTGCCTGAATTCTCAGCTACGTAGGAAGCTAAAACACAAGGCTCACATTGCTATCTCCAGCCAAGAAAATGAACGCAGTGTAGACTCAGGTTGAGACAAAGGGGAGCAGCCTGAAATAAAGCAGGAATTCAGAGGCCTTTAAGGCAGAGGAACCTAGACCTACGCCTACACACCTGTGAGAGAAGCAGCCAAAACACCAAGGCCGGAGCGAGTGGTGGCTGAGGATGTATGAGCCTCCTTTGGGGTGAAGAAGCTGTAGGGAGAGAAAGAGAGGCCCATTTGGGGCAGTTTGAAACGCTCGAAGATTATCTGGGTGTTTTTACAAAACATTATTTGGCTCAAAGATTTTAGCTGAGTAAGATGACACACTGATGCCCATCTTTTGGAATCCTTTGCACTTATTGAAATTAAATACCTTTACTAAATGTCATAGTGATGGGATCTATTGTATCATAAAGCACAGGGCCCATAGGAATGGGTTTTAATTAGTAAGTAGATATCATATGCCATGTAACATTAAATATTAAATATAATTTAAAATTAAATTCACACGATACACATCTCGGTTTTTGTAGTTTGAGATAGGAATGCCTGAACCAGAAACTGTTTTGAAATATGAACAATTCCTGAAGTTACCAAGTATTACTCCCTGAAACTTGAGCCTAAAGTAAGAAGGCAAAGAAATAATAATATAGTCTCTAAATACCCCCTTAAATATCAGTCACCAATAGTATAGAAGCCATCACCAAAAGTCTTTAACAAGTGGGGTGTTTGCCTCTCTGTAGTGTAAAGCCGAGGTAGCTTCATGAACATGGATGTTTACGAGAACATTGTTACTACCTTTGTATGGGGAGTCTACGCTAAAAGTAAAATTGATCATAGGAGTTCTTGGAAAGAAGAGGTGACTGGTGATCAGGTGAAACAAGAATAAATCCAAAGCATACTATGTACACGTATGAAAATGTCATCTCGGGAGCTAGAAAGATGGTTCAGTGGTTAAGAGTACTAACTGCTCTTGCAAAAATCCAGATTCAATTTCCAGTACATGGTGCTTCCCAACCATACTTAAAAAAGAAAATATCACAACAAACTCTATCATGTGTGTAATATATTCAAATAAAACTAAAGAAGTATGTAGGGGTATTGTGTTGTATCATGGTAAATAATTGTCCCACCCACTGGTTTAATAAAAAGAGCTGATTGGCCAAAGGCAGGCAGGAAGTGTAGGCAGGGCTACCAGACTAAGAAAATCTCTGAGAGCAGAATGCCAGAAGAGCACCAGAGAGAAGCTGCAGGATGCAGAGGACAACCATGCAACTTTAAAGAAAGGTACCGAACCGCATGGCTGAACAAGAGACATGAGATAGCTTAAGGGTAGAGAGTTAGCAAGCTATATGCCTGGGCCTAAGGCTGATCAGCTAAAATCTATTGGAAGCATCTGTGTGTCTCTGTGGGACTGCGGGACTGCGGAACTGCGGGTCTGTGGGCCTAGACCTTGAGGTTAGGCCCGAAAGTCCGGGCCAGAAACCTCGTACTACAGAAGTAAAGCAGCAATAAGTAGAATATCAGCCTTCTGGAAAGACCGGCACTACTGACTTCTGGCGGTATGTGGCCTCTGCTCCAAGTCTTTGGCGTCGTCCTGGGTACCATGGCACTTGCCTGTACAGTAGACTTTAAGGCAACACGGCATGACAGCTGTGGAGGGTAATGATAGAGATAAGCACATAGCACTAGATGATAACAAAGACTTCCTTAGCTTGACCTTCAGAGCGTTTCACATCAAATATCCACCCTTTGCGAGCCTTCAGCGCCGTGAGTGTGCAGTCTGGAAGATGTTAGAGAACGCGGTGGGTGGCTACTGTCCTAAGCAATTCCTTGAATCAAAGATGATTCTGCCTGGTCTCCAGTTCCGCCCCCCTCTCTGCTGAACAGTGTCCACTCTTGTTCTCTGTCTCCTGGGCACTTATTCAGAGGCTGCTCTCTCTCTGCGTGGAACCTCTTCTCACCTTTGTGCCTTCTCTGGCTTGGCCCACATCTTACTCTGCTCAAGGCTCTGGCTCCTCCCCTGCCCTGCACTGCTGTTGCCAACATCTACGCTCCAGTCTCAACTCCTTGAAGGCAGAAACTGAACTGGTATCTATTTTCCTGTGGGCCCATCCTAGCTCCCAGCACAGCCGTACCTCACATCATGTAAAAGTGACTGCGTGGATGAAAAAACTGGAAAGAAAAAAATACACAAGTTGAAAGAAAAACTCAGTTTTCTTTCCCTTAAAGAAATACTGATATTATCATGAGACATTATAGATCCTCATGATCAGTGAATCAAGAACAACAAAGCAATTCTCAGCAAAGCAGTGATTTTTAGTTTTTTACATTAAGGCATACTAATCTCGAAAAGGCTTCGTTGTCTTATACTATCACTGTTTCCAAATGCAACAAAGAAAAACACCAAGGGAAAACTCCAAAATATGTGAAGTCTGGTCAGGTGTGAGCTGTGATTGTTACAAGCACACTGTTTGAAAGTAAATACGAATATACTAAGATGTTTTAAGAGGCCATGTTCTGAAGAGGTCAGTATTATCAAGAGAGACGTTTTTATTGTTTTGTTGTGGTTTTCAATGATGGTGCCACATGGCAAAACATTTTAATGACAACTCTCTGGAATCACTTTCAGAGTTATTTATGGGACACTCAAGTCTTGACAGAAGAAACTCATGCAAGGCCATATTTATTCTTGGTCATTCTAATGAGGAAACTAAAAATAAACTGAGTGGTTTTCTAATCATTTTCGGTACAATATAAAGAGGAGTTTCCAGAGAGCTGAGCCATTTGTCATAGAATATTTTTATTGATGATATTCAAATATAACACAGATAGCAACGGCAGGTGACTGAGTATTTCAAAGACCCTTAGTATTTCATGGTCACACATCATGTATGTTATAATTTGCGTGCACAGAGCCCTGTTCCAGATCTACATCCAAATGCCCTCTCATTGTACAAATCTGAAATGAACTGTTGCTCTCCCCAAGGCTTCTCGCTTCCCCTCCCAGCCTGATCTTCTCTGTAGCCCTCTGTTTGCTGTGTTCTCTTGCTTTTATGTTGTTCTCTATGAAGAAAAAGAATTGGTTGGTTTCACTCATTGCTCTAATCCAAGGAAATCAAATGAAGTCTAACGTATAATCTGAACTCAGTAAATTTCATGACAAAAATGAGTTAAATATACCAAAATTCTTAAAGAAAAAGACACGGTTCTCTTAATTTCACATAATTATTTACTCCCAAGTATTTGCACTGACCAATGTGTCATGTATCTAATGTGTCATTAATAAGAGTTTGTGCTACATTTTATACACATTTTTTTAAATTTTAAAAGCAGTTGGGTTTTTTTTTAGCAAACGTGATTATTTTTATGCGAAATGTCATTGTTAAGATGAATAACTCATTTCATTCACCAGATTATATATATCATTGTATATATAATGATATTTATATATATATATCATAAAAGAAACAAACCTAATGTAGTCAATTACCTGACTTGACCATCACTCAGCATGTTAATGAATCACAACCACACTGAGCCACAAAATAGGAACAAATATTCTGTATCTTCAAAACACAAAGGTAATTTTTAAAAGTTAGTCAGTTATTCATAGTTTCATTGTTCTCTCTGAGTATCATTACTGAAATGTGTCCTTTGATTCTGAAGGCAGAACACTATGAGTTAAATCGTTTAACTGAATAGTTCATGCAAAAGGATTGAGTTAGAGAACTCACACTCTTTAATATCAACTGTACTATGAAGCTTCAGAAAGTGAGATCGTGAAGCTTTGCAGAGAGATACACTACACACATATTAACAGACAGGAACTGCCCAGAGGTCTATTCTTACTTTTCCACAGGGGTGCCAAACAATTTACTGGAGAAGAAGATCTTCTTGACAGATAGTTTTAATATAACATGAGTGGATATATCTTTCTATCTATCTATCTATCTATCTATCTATCTATCTATCTATCTATCATCTATCTATCTATCATCTATCTATTTATCATCTATCTATTATCTATTGATCTTTATCACATGTATGTGATATATATATATATATACACACACATAAAATGTATATTTTACTTTCTACAGAAACAAAAATATCTATAAACTTAAAAATCAGATCTGAAATTTTGGGCAAAAAACAGGAGTAAATCATTGCACTTTAGGATTGGGAAATGACGTTTTAACTGTAAACACCAAGAAATAGCTGATAGATAAAAAATGATAAGGTGAACCACACAAAAATATCACTCTTCTAAAATGCCAAAAGACAAACCAAAGAACGAAAGGAAACATATTCAAATCATTTGTCTCATTAAATATTTGTTTCTCAAATGCATAAATGACTCACAACTCATTAAAAAAGACAACTGAATCTAGAAATAGCACAAAACTTGAATGTTTTTCCAAAGGCAATGAGCACATGGAACTCCATTCAACTAGGAAGTGAAAAACTACCATTTTGTCCTCACTAAAATGGCTGTGACCAGGAAAAGAAGCAATAACAGGTGATGTGAGGAAGCCGGAGCTCTCCCACGGGTGGGAATTCATGGGGGAGTCAACTGCTCTAAAAGTGAGTTTACCCTACAACCTAATATTTATACTACAGAGAAATCAAAACCTTATGTCTTCAAAAACCTTCATGTAAGTGTAATCAGGAACATTTTCACATCCCAAGCCTAGAAATAACCTAAATATTCACCTGCAGCTCCGCTGAATACATCAATATTATATGTTGTGCATGTGTTTGTATACGTACATTTCTACCCACACATATTACTACAGCTTTATTAATCTGTTTTCTAGAATTGGTATGAAATTCTACAAACTCCATAGATAATATAACACCTTCTCAAGAACGAATGCATACGTATATTTAAAAATTAACATCTTTCTATTCTCATCCAAGATATCATCTGAATTGAATTTATAGATCTTTCTTCTTCTTAGCTTTGTTTTCCTAAGATAGTTACTCAACCTCTCAGGGGCCCATGCTTGTCAGATATGGACAATGATATTATTTCCCAAATGATTATGGGATTAAATGATATAAAACATACAGTGTTTGACATTGGGCTGTCACTGTGTCAGCCTTTAACAAATTAGAATAATCAAGTTTTTATTCACACATGGGAAGGAGAAGGCAGCCATTTGGTGACATGGAGAAGACTTCTGCCTTTCCAGCTGTCAGCCTTCAAGAGTTTCACTTAATCTCTCAATCTCAAATTGCCAAAACTCCATAAATGAGGGTCAAACTGTTAAGTACATCCAACTAGGGAATTGTATGATGAGGTTTTGTATACTGCAAAGCACAATAAATTATAAAATCCTGTATTATTATAGCTTCTGTTCCTATCACACCACCTGGAGTATGTTTCTAGAAGAACCAGACTGACTACCCACAGGACATTGTGGCGTTGTTTATCCAGCCTCCGTTCACAATGAAAGAGTCTGTTCGTGGCCACTGTGTCTGTGGCAAGACATTTTCAAAACAAAGTTTACCACCCGTTGTTTGAGCACAGAGTAAGGAGAACCATGTCACCTCCTATCTGAAAGCTCCTGTCCTCACCAGCTATCAGGCTCAGCTAAATATGGCTCTGGCCACTGGGCGAATAATCCCTCTTGGTTCTGAGACCTCCATCCACCACTGATGTGACATTCTTTGTGTTCAAATGTCTAGCTGACGTCTGATGCTTAAAACAGCCCATGCTTTCACCCTCTCCACATTGTCACAGCCCTGCATCACCACTCTTTAAAGGCTCCTGAGGCCACTCCTCACACCAGCTGCCGAGCAGCCTGACACTTGTCTCCCTCCCAGTCTCTGCTTGCCTTGAATGCCTGGTTCTTCAAGCTCTTCGGGGGTCTGACGAGGCTGGGACCATGTCTACATTTGGCTACAGAAGGGGACTTAGTAAATATGAATCTATTGATGAGGATGAACTTCTGGCTTCTCTCTCGGCCGAGGAGCTTAAGGAGCTGGAGAGGGAGCTGGAGGACATTGAACCTGACCGAAACCTTCCTGTGGGGATGAGGCAAAAGAGTCTCACGGAGAAAACCCCCACAGCAAACTTCAGCAGAGAGGCACTGATGGCTTATTGGGAAAAGGAATCCCAAAAACTTTTGGAGAAGGAACGGCTTGGGGAATGTGGAAAGGTAGGCTCTGAAGGCTGTGTCCACCATCCTTATCCCCATCCCCCCTCCAAAGCCAGACACCCCTGTTTTCTGTAGTTTCTTGGCTTTCATCATTTAAACCTTCTTAATAGCCCAATTGCATCTGTTACTGAAATACTTTCCAGGCCAAAATGATCTCTGTGAGAGTGGTTTTATTGATTAAAAATGGGAACCTGGAAAGGAAAATGTTTCACAACCAAAGTATCAGTTTGAAAGATTCGTTAAATACCTTAAGGTACTGATGTTGTGTAGCATGTTTCTGATACAATTTTCTTTGAGTTAAATACATTTATTTCCTGATATTTTGGCAGCAATGATGGCAGCAGTAAAAGTAGCTTTGTATTTCCCACACCCAAGTTCAAGGCTGTGGAAAGAACACAGGAATAAGCGTCAAGGGTCCTCGCTGTTACTCCTGTTTGCCCTTAAGTTGTTAGCATTTGTACAATCATTCCTTGAGGATTCTCTTTCCATTTGTCCATTGACAGAGTTCAATTTTTTAAAATCTTTTGTGAATCAACATTTCCCCATTGCCACTGAGATTTCAACAAGTTCTAAAGTTTTCCTAAAGGAAATGTGTGCTTTAGCATAGAATTCTAAATGACAAAACCCACCAAGGATGCAGGTTAAGCCTGCCATGTACAGATGCATCTCTGAGAATCTTCCTACTCCATTGGGATTCTGAGGCTGGGAAACACACTTAGGTTGGAGAGCTCAGGTCTAGGAAGCCCGTGTGTGCTGTCCGGGAAAGAATCATTTTAAATTTCTCGATGGGTCATCGCTGAAGGGAAGTTCAAAAGACTAATGTTATAGGAAAGAAAACTTGAGTACGTGGAAGAAAACAGATTGCCAACAACCATTTCCAAGTCTGTGTGTCACACTGAAACCACTTACAATTGAAATAAGCTGGCTCATGGTGACCAGCTTTCCACAGTACTAATCTGGGAGCTGTGGTGATCTTGGTGTTAGCTGTGTACACCACATTTACAGCAAGATATGTATGAGTGTTGCCCATGTCAGTCACCAGAGAAAGAGCCATTGAGGCGAAGCCAGGATCTTCCAGGGCCACTAAGGCTGCAGTAGTGAGAAACTTGAGGGAGAAATGAGGAGGGACCATTGATGACCAGTCAAGATTTGGGCTAGTCTGTTCTTCCCAGCCATCACTTAAAAATTCAAGGAAATGCAAAGAAATGCCCTCTAAATGAGATTGCAAGAATCTCTGAGAAGCCTGGACGTAGAAACACCAATAACAAGAGGACAAAGGCATTTTAATGTCACAGTGTTATGGCAGCAGAGGGAACCAAAGGGCAAGCCTGTTGTCAGCTGTTGTTGACACCCACCTCATGCTGCCAAAGGTTTTGCTGATCCTGCCAATGGCTTATCAGACCAATTAGAGAGGCTGTCTTCTTTATGGACTTCGATGCCTTTCTCATCTGGTTAACTTCTCTCCCACTTCACAGTCCCAGCCAGCTGTCTCTGTAGTCACAAGGGTGTTGAGGAGAAGCCGGCTGTCAGAGGAAATAAATTCAGTCTCACCACGGGGAAAACTTCCAAGAAGCTGAGGGGAGAGGGGAGCAGGTGCTTGTCTCAGTGATGTGGCGTCAAGAGGTTCCATGAGGAGGAGCTGGGGTCTGGATGGGATGAGGGTAGGCAGGCTGTTGGTTTTGTGAAGGTTTAGGAATATTCTGTGTAGCACCTGGTGAATGACAGCCTTTTTTCTGTCCATCTAGGTTGACACAAATGTGTACTGCATCAGCTCTAGGCACCCTGGACATGCAACAGTTCAGTTCTACTCACTTGAGTAGCCGCTAGGTCTAAGACACTGGTGCCAATGACTTTTCTCACATTATTTCAGCTCATCTTACCTTTCTTCACTTGAGAACTGGGAACAGGAAAAGTTAAGAAACTTACGTGAGGGTAACAGGTTGTCAGTCAAGTTGGAATTGAAACTGGAGACTCTTGGCATGAAGGCAGGTTTTTAGATGTTTAGATGCCTGCCCAGAAGGAGGAACATGACCTGGTACTTCAAAAGGCACAAATTCTAAGCATCTTCAGGATCTGCACATAGGAAACTATCAGGGTAGGCCCAACTAGCTGTGATCTAGGACACACAACAACATTAGGACTATAAAAATCACGCAATTTTTGAGACCCAGAAAGGTTTAGTGATTTGTCTAAAGCCAAACAGCTCTTCGTAGGGAGAACCAGGACAAGAGCAGAAAGCCGAGCCTCTTGCTTCCTTATACACATGACGGTGCTGTGCAGGTGGTCAGGAGAGGCTGGCTGTTCTTACCCTCTCCATGGTCGCCAGCATTTGCTTTCGCTGCCCAGTCCCTCCTACCTCATCTCCCACCCCTTCTTCTCCGGTAACCTTTCCACCTCTGTTCCCCAAAGGGCCAGACCTAACTCCAAAGCAGCAGATGTAGGAAACCATCGACCCCTCCAGGGTAGGACTGATTCAAAGGAACAAGGACTGTCCCGTGGACCACCCCACCTCTTCTTCTCACCTTGCTGATTATTGATATTCTTCTCCCATGTGCTCAGATTGCCCTGGACTGCTTTAGAAAATTCCTTTTTTCCTGGTAAACCCCTCAGGCTTAGACAAACAGCTAGGACACTTGGTCACTTTACCCCGCCTGACCTTATCAGTATTTTCTTCTTGGTACAGCCATAGAGACACTGTTAACCAGTGTCAACCTAGACCATCTAGCCAGTAAGCAAATGTTTACTGAGCCTCTAAAACGTGCTAAACACTGTACTAGGTGAGAAAACTATGCCCATTTTAAACAGTCTTTTGAGAAAACGGCCAACAAGCACATAAAGTGTGAGGTGTAGCTTATTGGGAGGTGTATGATTGGACAGCATGCCAGGATGACTTCAGGAAGCGTTAAGGAATGCCTCCCTGGAGAGGCATCGTTAGATATTACATAACAGCTCATGCTGCTAGAGAACTGACTTGATTTTCAGATGTATTTTTGAAGGTGACAGCCTTCGTAGAGAGAAAGTAAAGATCTTTAAGTACTAAAGGAGATGAGATTTCCTGGTTGTATGATAGGCAGCCTACTCTGGATTTTGAGACAGGCACAGTACGCAGCCCTCAATAGCTGATGGGGATTCTACTTACAAGAACTTAAACAAAGCAAAGGGGGGGGGGGTGTCAGACACTGTCTAACTGATCCATTTACTTCTTTGCACAGTGTTTTGTCTCATTGAGTTATGATTCCTGTTCCTCTAATCTTTGGCAGACAAATAGACAGACAGACAGACAGACAGACAGACAGACACACACACACACACACACACACACACACACACACACACTCCCTTCTTCTCCTAATACATCAAGTAAATTGAGACTGGACAGGTCATCCCAGGAGAAGAGGCTGACCCTTTCCCAGGCCATCACTTGCTGCCTGCCACTCCAAAAAAGTGTAGCTAACTGGAAGCTATTTTGTGACAACAACTGGGCAGACAAACCTGGAGACCAACAAAGTGTTTTCCAAAGCTCCATCCACATGCACATGCCGCAGACAACAACACCCCTTAAAGTTAAAACAAAACAAACACTCCCAATGTAGAGGCTGAGGGGGAACAAGAGCCATGAGGCCTCAAAAAAGATGAGGACTCACAAGAGAGTCAAAACAAAACAAAGCAAAACCCACGACAGTCCTTCCAAGGTTTTTCTAAAGAAAGACAACATGAAGAGAGAAAGTGGTCTTTTGGGAGTCTGTGCAGAGGAACTAGTGGCAAAGTTAGAAGCAGATCTTGTTTATGTGGAAGCCTTTTACAGTTGGTGCTTCCTAAATAAGTTTAAAGCATTAACCTGGGCAAAGACTGGCGTGGAACATTTCTACATCTGTCTGCTAATGCACACCACCGGTTGGGACCTAGGGAGGCTAGTCCGCTGCAGGCTGTCATGTTTTATCATGGCTTCCACCAAGTGTTTTGTTTGTTGTTTTTCCAGAGAGCAGGTTTTGATCTGCCCTCATCTAAAGGAGTATAACGTTTCCACATTCTTATGCTGGGTGCCGTCACAGACAGATAATAGAGCAGCAAACCGCATCTGCTTCTCTACATGGAGACAAACAGGACAGGGGCACTTGGCTTGGCCACATCTGCAACTGACTGAACATTTGGGAAATAAACACTCGGCTGTGTTCCCAGCCCTGGCCCTGTCTTTGAGACAGAGCCTCACTCTTTCCTAGGCTGACCTTGAACTCTCCCTATCCTAGACAAGCCTTGAACTGACTACCTGCTTGCTTCAACCTCTCAATTAGCCACAATAGCAGGTGTGTGCCAACACGCCAGGTGAAATTTTGAGCATTAAGGACAGAGAATTCATTGCCATATTGTTTATTTTTGTCGTACTTGTCTGGTGTGAATAGGAAAGGACAGATTTCCGAGGGAGGTATAGATTTGCAAAGCTGGAACAAAACAAGCTGTAAAGCCAACATGCTAAAGTTTTCTTATTTGCTTTTATTTTATTATTTATTTGTGATGGCACATGTTCAGGTCAAAGGACTCAGGGATTGAACGCCTTTGAGTTTATGCCGCGAGAACATTTATCTGTTGAAACATCTTGCTAAGCCTAAAATGTTGAAAAATATATTCAGCATTTTCTGAAGCCGAAGCTCTGACGTATGTGCTCAAACTAGAAAAATGACTGCATATTTTTATTCAACAAATGGCTGCTGCTTTGTAGAAGACAAATGTTTACAGAAAAGCTGTTAGTGGTTATGTAACAAAGTGTTGACCTTGGTCACTTGAACTAGAGAGGTCAGAAGCAAGGGCTTGCTAATCCTGTTCACTACAGACCTTTGTGGTATTTGTTACTTTTGTAAACTGGCAGGCGCTTCCAGTGAAAACCTTAATGGTGTCAATACACCCCTTAGGTTGCAGAAGAAGACAGGGAAGACAGTGAGGAAGAACTGATATTCACAGAGAGCAACAGTGAAGTCTCTGAGGAGGTGTGTACAGAAGAAGAAGAAGATGATGAACAAGAGGATTCCCATGAGGAAGAGGATGAGGAAGAGGACAGTGAGGAAGACGGAACCACAACTGAAGTCACCAAAAATATTAATGGAACTGTAAACTACAATAGCATTAATTCAGATAGCTCTAAGCCAAAGACATTTAAAAGTCAAATAGAAAATATAAACTTATCCAATGGCAACAGTGGAGGAACACAGAGGAACATAGAGTCGCCAGCTGCCATTCACCCTTGTGGAAATCCCACTGTTATTGAGGATGCCCTGGAAAACATTAAAAACAATGACCCTGACACAACTGAAGTCAATCTGAACAACATTGAGAACATCACCACACAGACCCTATCGCGCTTTGCCGAGGCTCTCAAGGAGAACACAGTAGTGAAGACCTTCAGTCTGGCCAACACACACGCTGATGACGCCGCGGCAATCGCCATTGCGGAAATGCTCAAGGTCAATGAGCACATCACCAGTGTCAATGTAGAGTCCAACTTCATCACGGGCAAGGGGATCTTGGCCATCATGAGAGCCTTGCAGCACAACACGGTGCTCACCGAGCTGCGCTTCCACAACCAGAGGCACATCATGGGCTCCCAGGTGGAGATGGAGATTGTCAAGCTGCTCAAGGAAAACACCACGCTGCTGAGGCTGGGCTACCATTTTGAGCTCCCAGGACCAAGAATGAGTATGACCAGTATTTTAACAAGGAATATGGATAAACAGAGGCAAAAGCGTATGCAGGAACAGAAACAGCAAGAGGGGTATGATGGGGGGGCGACTCTTAGGACCAAAGTCTGGCAAAGAGGGACGCCAGGTTCTTCTCCGTATGCATCTCCCAGGCAGTCTCCCTGGTCATCTCCCAAAGTCTCCAAGAAAGTCCATACTGGGAGAAGCAGACCTCCATCTCCTGTGGCTCCTCCCCCTCCTCCTCCCCCTCTTCCTCCCCACATGCTGCCTCCTCCTCCACCTCCCCCTCCTCCCCCACTCCCAGAGAAAAAGCTTATCACCAGAAACATTGCAGAAGTCATTAAACAACAGGAAAGTGCCCAGCGGGCCCTACAAAATGGACAGCGAAAGAAAAAGGGGAAAAAGGTTAAGAAACAGCCAAACAATATCCTAAAGGAAATAAAGAATTCTCTGAGGTCAGTACAAGAGAAGAAAATGGAAGACAGTTCCCGACCCTCTACCCCACAGAGATCAGCTCATGAGAACCTCATGGAAGCCATCCGAGGGAGCAGCATAAGACAGCTACGGAAAGTAAGTCACCCCAGATCTGACCTTAAGGTGAAATTGATTCAAAGAATAAGTCTCCATGAATAGATGCTATCAAACCCACCTCTCCAAATTCTTACCAGTTTATTTAAATATCTGTGCATGTGAAAGCAAACATACCAAGTGTCAGCATTAGAGATGGGTTCATTGAATTTCCACATTTCCACTCGTGCCAACTTATTGTCTCAGCCAGCAACATACAAAAATTCAAATTTCCCTCATCAAAAAACCCAAAAAAACCAAAAAAAAAAAAAAAAAAAACCCAGAAAGTATTATCTATATTCCAAAAAAATTCACCACTTGTTAGAATTTCCACCACAAACTGCAAGGGATTCACCACCAAATTTATAAATGCTGATGCCACACAGTGATCATAATCTATATCCAAATTCTCCTCAGGGAATACTGCTAAAGATAAACCCTATAGGTGTGGGTGGTGATGATGATAGTTATTTACTTTAACATGCATACTGCATCATTAAAAGGTGATGCCCTGTTCTTGTAGGTGGAAGTTCCCGACGCTCTGAGATAGAACCGTCTATAGAAGAGGACCCGGAAGTGTTTAGTGGTATGACCAGAGGTGCATTGTAAGCTATTTCCAAAATGCCTTAATTTGACATATTCCCTGACTTCAAAGATAAAGTCTATGGAATTTCAAAGGGAATTTTAAGAAGCAATCAGCATGTTTCTTCTGTAAATATGAAAATAAACTTTTTTTTAATGTTATAAGATTCTTATGGGCAGAAGCCTCAGAAAATCATCTTTGGTGTCTTGGTGACTGAGCTCAAATCACTTAAAAAAAATGTGCTATTATTTTTGTAAGCCCAATAACCTTAAAGTTTTTTTTCTAAAGAGAAACTAATATTTTTCTGAGTTAATACATCTGCTGGCTATGTATTCATATTGCTAAATATTAAAATCATTACATTCTCACACCAAAAGGGTTCATGCCCTTAGCATTTGCTTTTTCTTTATGCTCAAGAAAGTCTGGCCAAATCTCTTTCCAGAAGATTAAATTTTAAAAAATTTCTAAAATGGTTCTTTGGGAAGTATGAAACAGATCTGGGGGAAAGACTCCCATGTGGCCATTCCCCTAGATTCATTGACATGCAAACTAGATGGCAGCATTGGCCCCTGTGTTTTCATAAGTCCAAAAGACAATCAAAGCCGGTCTAATCACATTATTAATCAACAGTTTCTGGAAATGATAAGGTAGAATGTGAGGACATTTAGTTACTGAAGAAATTCATGCTTAAGACATGATGGGAGCTGAACAAGCAGCAATCTTGGTGCAGATGCTGAAGAGGAACTTGTGCGCTCCCCTGGGAGATCCCTGACTCTGAATCTCAGCCTTGTCTTACATTTACACTGCCCTTGTTTCCTGGCCTTTGCTTTCTCTCTTCCCTTCCCTGAATCCCTATATTTCCTCTATTCTTTCCTCCCTCCCTCTTTTTTGCCTTAGGCAAATTCCAGTGATGTCAACGTCCACAGAAGTACTGTTGGGGATGTAGGCTTTTCTGTTTATAATTCCAACTATGATCCACCTCTTTCTCTGCCGTCCCAGAGGCATCCAGACCTCCTTTCCTCCATTCTCCTGATCCTTTGTATTAACTCTGACTTGTGGTACCACTCATGGCCTGCAGGTCCTCTGAGCCATCTAGTCAATGTTTTTTGTGTCACAGGCAGATCTTTTGATTCTTTCCAGTGAGGATGATCATGTTTTGCATTAAAGGATCTCTAGTAACCCCCAGGATTATTTTTTATGCTCATTCCATTATGCATGAGTAACTGGAATCAAAGAAAATTCCAGAAGCTTTAGGTTTAGTCAGTGCCTAAGATTTACATTGGGAGGCCTCAGATGAAGGTCATTTTCTGAACTAAGTTATTTTGTGTATATTTCACAGCATCAAGAGATGCTATCTCCATTTGATAGGTGAGAAATGAAAGAGCAGGGTTGACACGAAGCTGGGGCATCGCTGACTGTAAAGCCTAGGCTGCTGTGTGCTGCTCCTCACTGCTTTTCCCCAGATGCTAGTCTCCTGATGGCCCCTCACTCCCGGACAGTGCAAACTGCTGTTTCCTGTGGTGCTGTCTTCACTATTTTTACTCTCTCTACTAGTGTGTAAAGTCAAGTTTTATTTAGGGTTAAAGGTATGTGTATGCTAATGTTCCTGTGCATCTGGATTCAGAACAGATGGCCAGACCTTCCTTTGTCCTGACCTTTGGTTTTTGGAGACAGGCTCTGCTACACCTAAGGTAAAGAACAGGAGGGAAGAGACAGAAGAAAAGGGTCCTGTTAAACCACGTGATTAGTAAGAGCACACAAGACTTTGTAAAACAGCTGATATAGCTCGTGTTACCAGGACATGCGCAGCTTGTGGAAGCTAATTCTCCCCAGAAGCAGGGGACTAAATGACAAATTTCCTCTTTACGTTGCAGAAACCTGCCTTGCTGGATCCTTGTGAACCTTAGGAGAATAGAAAAGAACTTATGAGGCATGCCCTAAAGTGGAATAGATATGATCCCTCCCAGCTCACTTAACAGTATATTGCAAAGTTCAGAATAAAGACGAGTGTGACGTAGGCATCCAGGGAGCATATTAATTATTAACAAAAATTAACATGTTGTATTAGGTTCAATCATCATTCAACAGCCTGAAAACTCACAAAGCTGGTGTTCATCTTCTATAAAAAGGATTCACCTCACTGAGGGTAAGACTGCCGAGATCAGATGAAATGTTTAGGTGGTGATTTATATGAGCACATTGGTCTCTGAAAATACACCTCATCCCGATTTGAAATGGTGCCCAAATCGCTGAGTCTCCCTCTGCTTTCCAGGCAGTGCTCCATGGCCAAAGGTATTTAATAACTCTATGTCAGCAAGGTCTTGACTTATCACCTGCCCTGAGATGCTTACTACCCAGGAGATGAAGCAGTAGGAACACCCTGGCATGTCTACACTGGAGTGATTCAAAGGCTGGAGTAAATAAGTCTGTTCTTATAAAGATTTTCTGATGACTTCCTTTGTGAAGGAATCCTTTCAAGTGTGGGATATGAACTTGTATGTGCGTGCGTGCGAGTGGGCAGGCGGGCATGTGTGTGTGTGTGTGTGTGTGTGTGTGTGTGTGTGTGTGTGTGTGTGTTGGTCAGTAAAGTTAACACTGTCTCTTCCTTCTATGAGGATCTTAAAGCAGACTTTCTTTTCTACTAATCACCAAATGACATGTTATAAAGTCACTGATTTGAAACTTAAAACAGTGGTACCAATATCAATGCACTTGATTTCCATGTATGCTTTCCAAGTGCTTACTACATATCCAGACATTTTTCCAAACACTGGGGTTAGGAACCAAGGAACTAGAACCAGTCTTGATGTAGCTTGTATTCCAGTGTCAGGAAGTACTTACAGCATCCCTCACCCACTGTGCACTCATGAGCAAGCATGAGCTACTCTGCTCTGTGCTGGAGCTATCATTGAGTCAGAAACATCCTCTTCACCAAAGCCATAGAAATGCCAAGGACATCTACCCTTTCAGGAGGGTCAAACCCTTCCTTAATGGACAAGTTGTTCAAAAACAGGTATTGGATGGATTTTGTTGGTGAGGCACATCTGCTACAGCTTTTTTTTTTTTTTTTTTTTAAATTGAAAAACAGACAGAAGGAGAGCCTCTCAGACAGCATGACAATTTGGATTTTTAAATATAGATATTACCAGGTTTAAAAAGAAATTAACAAGCCCACAAACATTCAATGATGTGGGATGACATTTCAGTTTGAGGGTGGTATAGATAGTGGCCAGAAATCAAGATTTAATGTTATTCTGTAAAACAACAACTTGATAACTTGATTTAAAAAGTTAGTGTTTAAGTGGATTTTTTCCACTTAAACTTTTAAGCCCATGTGGGTTGGGGAGATGGTGACAGTTCAGTCAGAAATGTGGTTTGGAACTTAGAGCCTGCATTAAGAAGCCTTGTATGGTCATCTTAGCACCGAGAGTCAGAGACGGAAGATCCTGGAGGCTTGCTGGCCAGCCATACCAACTGAACCATCAAGGCCTAGTTTGCTTCTAGGAAGACATTCACAAGCAGGCATGGAATCCAAAAACCCATCCCTGCTTGGGATGTTCAGGACCAAATAGTAATAGAAGCTCTGTCCCTCAAAGTGTAGGTCAGAATAGGAAAGGAGCATAGCCAAGACTTGGCACATTGTGAATGAGCTCAAAACAGGGTATTTGTGCTCAGTTCACAAATTCAAAGTTATTAAGCTGTCTGAAAAATATTTGGGCTGAAATATCAGGATGTAAGATTGGTCACATAGTCCCACATGGTTAAAGCCTATGGACTCCTGTTAAGTTTTCAAGAGAGTGCCTCAAGGGAGCAGCCAGGTGGGCATTTCTCTGCCCAACTTCAAGGCAGTGATACTCCCTGTTTCCATATGTGGTCTTCAGCAACAGTCAGGACACAGCTAAGAAGCTATGTAGGCCCCACAGGTGGAACGGCGAGAAGTGCTTTCAACTAGAAAATGAGAAACTATCCTGAGGTACGTAACCATAATCTTTAAAAACTATGTTTTGAGGTTATTAAACTAATGTGTACCTAGGTGGGGCTGAGGCTTTTGACACTGGCTCTTTTACTATGATTTTTAGAAGGAACTTTGTTCCCAACAGAAACATTGGAATTGCTGGAGGGAAATTTACCCAAAGCTAAATGAGTTGAGACAAGCAAGTCCAATTTTTTTTTTTTTTTTTTTGAGGGGAAAACCTTAAATACTCCTTTTCCCAGAGCCTCCTCCCTGCAGGGGAAAGGGCTTTGATTTGCTGTTATCTGTGGCTGTGGGTGATGGTTTCTCGCTGGGCTTGGTGATCTTACATCAGCACTCCACCATGGTCAAGCCCCAAACAGATCCCAGGCTGGCTCATTCAGAAGTGCTTAGGTGCACTTGTCTTAAGGCACTAACTATCATGTTTGTACTGGCTGAGGCCAGGCTTGTCTCCAGGCCCTTAGAAGCCTCTAGGGCCCATACATTATACAGAGTCATATATCAAAAATTTAAAAATTAGGCTCCTAATTGAAAAGCATTCCAATCTGAGTAAGTAGCCATTGGCATGAGTACCAAATTTCTCTTCCTGAATGAAATCTGATGATCCATTACTCATGGTTACATAAACAGCAGCAACAAATGGTCTGGAGTCACTTTAAGTTACAATTTTACATGCTGTCTTCTCTAAGTTTATCAAGGAACAATTCTCATTCAAAATAGGGCTTAGAGTGCCATTACCCAAGATTAAACAACAATAATAAAATAAACACAATAAAAAATTAACAAGGTCAGAAGTTTCAACTAGTAGCCCTAAGTTGTCCTTGAGGAGTTGGAAAATAAATTACATTAAGAGAGAAAAGCCAGGAAAATATATTGTTTATTCCTGTTTATGAATGTCTTCCCAGACGTTGCTTTAGCCTTCTACAGCTTTTTTTTTCTTTCTTTTTTTTTTTAAAAAAGATTTATTTTATGTGCACTGCTGTTTTGCTTGCATAGATATCTGTGTGAGGTGAAGGTGTCAGATCCTCTGGAACTGGGGTTACAGATAGTTGTGACCTGTAATGTGGATGCTGAGAATTGAACCTGGGTCCTCGGGAAGAGCAGTCAGCACTCTTGACCTCTGAGCCCCCATATTCAGTCAACACACCTCTAGCCGAGAGATGCCGAGGCTACAGGAGACCAGCAGACAGCAGAGAATCCCTCAGGAGAATCCAGGCACTACCAGCATGTCTACTCTAGATGCTACCAAGAAGTGCCAGTGACTCTTCCCAAGCACTCAGGACATGTGAGTGCAATCTTAGGCTGGAAGAATTTGAGATGGATTAAAGTCGTTTTCCTACAGAGGATGTTCCTAGTAAAAATTGCTTTAAAAAATACAACTCAGAAAAAGAAAAGAAAAAGAAAGAAAAAAGCCGAACAAAGAGAACCCTACAACTCCTCAAATAAACAAAGCAAAATCAAACTGAGTCATTGATTGAAACAAGTAGATGAACCCAAAGAAAATCTTTATATAAAAATGGCATTTAGTTGTTAAAAATATATAATGGGTATAGAAACTCTTACCATATACTGTCAGGGTTTAAATTCACAAATAGAATCGTGAGGTAATTCTAAGTAAATTCTTATGTAATTCTTACATAATCAATTATTACTCACACATGACAGTTACCTAATCTGTTATTTCAAATGGAAAAATGTTTTAATTTCGATAGAGGAGAAGATGGGGGTAAGGAATGATCAAATAAAAGATAAAGTATTTAAAAATAATAATTCCAAAAAGTAAACATTCAGTGGTGGCACACTTCAGTCCCAGAGGTAGATGGAAGTCTGTGAATTCAAGGCCAGTGTAGTCTACAGAGAGCGCTCCAGGTCAGCCAGGGCTACACAGAGAAAAGGAAACATTCAGTCTAATGCCGTGCGCTAGCTAGTCTCAGAAGCTGCCTGTGCCGTTAGAGGGTGCTGTTGTAGCTGCATGGTTATAACACATTTTTCTTTCTGTTGTTGCATTTGTTTTGTTTTGAAAACAGCACTTGGACATTTCTCTCAGGTCTTCCTATCTGCAGCAGCATGAAAACCCCAAAGCCTCTATGGCTAAAGGTACTGAAGGTACATTTTAGTTCCCTGCCCAGATCACTACTGATAGTTAATATCATCTGTGCTAAGGCCCCAAAGCAACCAAGACCCAGCTTTGCACTGGCTCCCTATTTAGCTTTGAACATCTTGTTTAACTTCTGCAAGTTTCATTTACTATGGCTGAAAACAGAATATGCCACCTCAAAGATACCGAGAACATGTACACCAAGAATTGTCTTTGTTAACGTGAAACTAACATATCAATGTATACCTAATATTTAGTGTCAATCATCTGGTTGTAACTTCACCAATGAGTATCTTTTTATTGCTCTTTCTTAACTGATCATGAGTGCACCTCCAAATCTGTAATTTGCTAAATTATTAAAGCCTGCTAAAGAGCCAGAAGCTGAGTATGGTGATGCACACCTTTAATTCCAGCATTTGGGAGACAGAAGCAGAAGAATCTCTGTGGGTTCAAGGGTAGCCTAGTCTACCTACCAAGTTATAGGGACAGCCAGGGCTATGTAGAGAGATTCACTCTCAATCCCCCCCCCCCCAAAAAAAAGGTTCTCAGTGAGATTAGCATTATATGGTCACATGAGTTTGAAGTATTATCATGATCTTAAAGAGCTGTAATTCTCAACCTATGGGTCACAAACTTTAGGGGTTGAACAACCCTTTCATAGGGGTTGCATATCAGATATCCTGCATATAAGATATTTACATTATAATTCATAAGTAGTAATGAAATAAGTTTTATGCTTGGGGGTGACCAGAACATGAGGAACTGTACTGAAGAGTCAAAGCACTAAGGAAGGCTAAAAACCACTGTTAAAGAGGTTAGTATGCGGAATGAGAGATTTTATTCTGGTGTCTACTTTCAATTTATAATAACTATCATTTTCAATAGCTTGGTTTATTGAAGGACATTAGAATATTAACATGTTTTTAAGCACATTTGTCTTTGGTTTAAAAAATATTTCAGACACTGGAAACTTAGAAAGACAAGAATGTGATAGAGAATCCTTCCTCGTGTCTCTATTTTTTCTCAATTCACTAGTTTACCATGTTATAAGGAGAGAAAATGGTCTAGGAAGAATCGATGGCATAGGGAGTGGGAGGGGAGGGCAGAGAAAATATGGGGAGGCATGTTACCACTAAAGGCCTTTAGAGAAAGCCACATGGAAACCTACTATTTTAGGAGCTTCCAAAATAAACACATATATAAAAGTAATTTAAATGGAGGTTACAAGCCATATGTTGCCCCCAACCAAAAGCTTATTATCAATGGGTTACCTTTTTATGTTATTACCTTTTTATGTTACTGGAAACCCTCCAGAGCTCGATGGTAAGACTTTACTGCAGAAGACACCATGGTACTTGGATCATAGGGAACAGAGAAATCTAGCTGGTAATCAACTCAAAGTGTCATCCCTACTGACTACAGAATATAGGAAATGGAGAAATCCAGCTGGTACTCAACTAACTGTTACTCTACTATTTATAATGCTGGAATATGCTATTCAGGCAACAGAAGAAAAGAATCAGCAGTCTCACCCAGCTATAAATGTTGTGAGTTACAAAACTGATCAACATGTCAAAATGTGCTCAATGGTGCTGCAAAAGTGGTACAGATATTATGGGAGCAAACAACCACTTTTTGAACATATTTAAGGTCTGCTCCATGAGATGAAACCTATAAATAGATGCTGTCAGTGAGGTCAAGAACCTGTTAGATAGGTCTGGCCCCAGGGGAAAACCTATTTACTATTATTCCACTAAATAGACATAGATCACACAGCACTCAACCCTCCTCAGACAAGTTCCCCCCCTCCTCAACCGACGGTAACTAACAAAGAAACTCTTAATTGGCCAACATGTAGAGAATGATACAGAATACTCAGCCCTAAACTATACCCACCCTACAAAGCTCACAGAGATCTATGCAGAAGGGGCTGAGAGGTGGTACATGACTTTGAACTAGACACAAAGGGCAGATACACATATGAACTCATGGAGATTGTGGAAGCATGCACAAGACCCACAAAAGTGCACTACTACAAAAGTCCTACCCCCAGCCAAGGAGATGCTGGCATTTTATTGCTGCAGTAAGATGGAAAGATGGTCTTCAATGGAATGGCATCTGGTACACTGAGCACCCTTGTTTAGTTAGGGTTTCTACTGCTGTGAAAAGACCATGACCAAAAGCAGCTTGGGGAGGAAAGGGTTTACTTCACCTCACAATAAGTCAGAATAAGAATTCAAGGCAGGAATCTGGAGGCTGGCCATACTAAAGCAGAGGCCAGAGAGAAGTGCTAACTGGCTTGCATTCCATGGCTCACTTAGCCCGCCTTCTTACAGGACCTTGAACCACACACCTAGGGTGACACTGCCTTTTGTCGGGATGCCTACCCGCAGTAATCATTAATCAAGAAAATACACACTAGGCTTTCCCACAAGCCAATCTGGTGGGTGCATTTTCTTAATTGGGGTTCTCACTTCGCAAGTAACTATCGAGTCTGTGTCAAGTTGATTTAAGAACCAGGACTGGTCCCATGTCCAGGGGTTGTTGGGCAACACAAACTGGACTCAACTGGCTTTACAAGAGTATGTATGTGAATATGAAGTTAGGTTGGTAGGAAAGTAGGGACATCTGGTAGATGGTAGAGGGGGCATGAATAAAATCAAAATATACTGTATGGGATTCTCAAAGAATAAGTAAAAACAAATAATAAATTTAAATTTTACAGAAAAAAGTCTCAAAAATACTCTGTAAAGACCTTGAAAAGAAAGGACAAATTCGTAGAAAACCTAATCATTATGCATATATCTGTTTTCATAAGTGGAAAAAAACTCCAACGTTTATTTGAACATGCTGTACAGCTAATGTGTGGGGCCCACAGATTATAAGTGCCAAGATACAACAATATTAAATTTGTGCCTTTATTACACAATAGAAAGGAAGAGCACATTTTAAGATTTATTTATTATGTATACATGCCAGAAGAGGGCACCAAATCTCCTCATAAATGGCTTTTGAGCCATTATGTGGTTGGGAATTGAACTCAGGGCCTCTGAAGAGGAGTCAGTGCTTTTAGCCTGAGTCATCTTTCCAGCCTGGATGAGCACATTTTATGCATATATGATATCCTAATTTTCCCAACTTACTAAATTTCATTTAGCAATAAATAATTAGCAAAGTAGGCTTTGGAAAAGCAATGCAACCTTAATGCACAATGTATTTGGTTCTCTTAATTTGTTTAGAATAATGTGTGGTTCAAAAGATTTAGATGGTTGGCAAACAAACAAAAAAAAATGAGAAAGATAAGCCATTCTCTTCAAAACCTATTTTTCTGCTGTTTGGGGTCCTGGATAAGAAGGATTAAAGTGCCAAAGTGTGGAAATGCTCAGAGAGGCAGAGTAGCCCTTTGTGTATGCTGACTGGTTCTTATTTAGTATGAAGTTTCAGACCTAGCCCTGCTGCTGCTTAGCCCCAAATAGTCACATAAAAGCTTATATTAATTACATGCTGTTAAGACCTATGGCTCAGAGATATTCCTCGCTAGCTCTTACAACTTAACCCATTTCTAGTAATCTATGCCTTGCCATGCGGCTTACCTGAATTCCTTTACATCTTTCTCCTTGGTAGCAGCTCACATAATCTGTCTGACTCTACCCTCCTTCCACTTTTTATCCATGCTCAGATTTCCCACTTGCATCTAGGATGCCTTGCTATAGGACAAAATAGTTCCTCTATTATCCAATGATAATTCAGCTTACAAAAACATCCCAAATCACCTTGTCCTATTCAGCACACACCAGCATACTGGAAGTGTCAGTCCTAAACCATCCACCTTGCTCAGAACCTAAACAGGCCTAAGTATCTAGTCCATCACAGCATATTCTTCAGTACACATGGCTTCACCTACGAACCAGGTTGAGTCCACTAAAGCATTATATAGGGCTCCCCCATTTCCCAACAGATTAGAAAGCAGCTAGACTTCTATTCTCATACTTAACCTGTTCACGTTAAACTATATCACAATCTTTGTCAAATATTCATAGGTAAGTTCAAAAGTTACTTGAACTATTTTAGTTGGGGGTAGAACCAATATAAACACCTTTACTGTTAAATGATCTGGTATTGATTAAGCTTTAATTAATAATATAATACAACTTAAAAGGCTGGTCTTTTTACATTCTCTTTCTCAAACCATTCTCCTGTCTTCTTTTTGCCTAGCTTAAAAACCTAAAGGTTTTTCTTTTTCTGTGTTTGTTTCGTATTGAGGCTAGAAGTGATTTAGACACTTTACAATTGCTGTCTGAAACAACACATTCGATATACGATCAGCACTGTTTCCTAGGAGACACTTCCCATGATAACATTCCTCATCAGTCTACTTAAGTGTTTCTTTCAACTTAAGAAACACAAGGTATGTTTTTCTTCCCTGATTTCTAATAAATGTGAAGTGCATGCAATCAAATCGGAATGTCCCTTCTCCCAGTAAAAGTAGGACAGAGTTTCTATGTCCATGTTGTCCTTGGAAGAACTCCTCTGTTGATCAAAATTTACTCAGGTACTCATAATGTTCTTTTAGGTTAAATTTATTGCAAGAGTTCATAGAATACTTAAGTCCAAGTAAAAACAATGTCTACTCATGTCTAACAAAGAAAATAATTTAGAACATACAATCAAAAGCTTGACCTCATTTCAACCCCTAAATACTCTGTAATGACTAAACTTCTGGGCAATGTAGGGTGGCTGTCATAATTAGGCCAACACTCCCCCATGTTCCCAAGAAAGGCTGATTCCTCCAGGTTGGTTTTTTTTTTTTTTTTTTGGTGGGGGGCAGAGGTGGGCACTCAGTAGATGAGAGTGAAATCTATGGCCACGCACCTATACAAATCAGATTATATGCCTCATCATATCCACAACAAGTTGCTTACCAAACCTTTCTCTAGTGGCTTCCCAAATTTAAATTTCTTTAAAAACTATTTTTATTTTTCTATGTATGGTGCTTTGCTCCATGCATGTCTATGCAGCATGTATGCCTGGTGCCAGAGCAGGAAAGAAGAGCTTGTAAGGTCTTTTAGGGACTGGAATTACAGTTATGAGCCTCCATGTAGATAGGAATTGAACCTAGGGGGCCTAGAAGAGCCACTGTTCTTAACTTCTGCCACCAATCTCCCCAGCCCTCAGCAATTTCTTTTATTTTAAATACCAAGTTAAATGAGACCATGAGAGAAAACTGTGTTGTGGTGGAAGATGTGTGATGTCAAGCAATGTAAAACTTCTCAACTTTTGTGCAGAGGATTTCCTGTTGGACCATTCCTTATCGACACACTTGCCCTTCAGGAACCCCATTCCTAAAGTAGTCACTTCAGAAATCTTTATTTATAAATAACAGGACAGGGTAACTCTAAGACACACTGCCTTTCTAACAATTCTTTTAACAGTTTTATACATTAAGTATTCATTTGTACAACAAAAATGCTTTCATAGAACAAAGCTCCTGAAAGATGTTCTGTATAACATCCTCTACTATGGATTCTAAGCACAGCTTCATTTTCTGACTCCCACTTGGGCCAGGTCAGTGGAACAGAATATCCCACTTACCAAAAACTAAGCTTCTAGTTTAAATGGACATCATCTCTAAAACTATGTCCCACATGAATACTCTGTTTGGTATTTAGTAAACTCCTAGTAAACTTCAGTATCATTCCAGTCTGGGAAACTTTAACATTCGTTTCCAAGAGTTCTGAACACCGACCTTGCCTGTAAATGTTTAGAAGCACTGTACTACACAGGGTTTCCCAGCAGAGTCAGAGCAGTGGTCAGGCTTCCCAAAACAGGCTGCAGCATTTTTCTATTCACCATGTTTATTACTTCATGGCCTATTCTACCTCTCAGGGCATGCAGTGATGGAATCTTCAGCTATTACCCCACAATCTGTGCTGTACTCTTGCCTAGACTCACAATTAAAAATTTTTGTTCTAATGTCTTAATAAACAAATAAGGCACACTATTTTATACTATTTGGGTCAAATTAATTTTATTATGCTCCATGATGAATTGCCACCAGTGCAACATCCTATTCACTATACATTTCAAAAAAATTCACATACTAAACAAAATTTCAGTTGATAAATGGAATTGAATGATTGAAAATCTTTATGAATTTCATAATACAATATGTGGCTAGCTGAAATTGTCTATCACATAGCATTTAGGTATAAAAGGCCTCATGCTAGTTTGTTAAATGCAAAGGCTACCAGACAATCATGTAGCTGGATATATCTGTGAGGCTTCCAGACCATACACAGGTAGTGCCACCCACAGTGAACACATGAGGACTGAGACGTACAACTAATACCTTCCTCCATAGAGTGATTTAGTCTTTAAGCCAGCCTGTCATTTAGACTTTGCACAAAAATAAAAAACAAAACAAAAACAAAACCCCTCTTTTGTATGAGAAAGAAAAAATTCAATTACCTTTGGCAAGTAACATCCCCCCCACCTCCATGTATATGCAACTCAACTGAGTCTCTAGACAAGCTCCTGGAGGTCCATTAAATATCAAATTAGCTGAAAAAAAAATCCCAAACTTCTTGGTCAAAAGGTAAGAGACATCAGAATTGGCATTACTTCAAAAGACATTTTTAGGAATTTAAGTTTTCTTAATGTCAAAAAGAAAAAGAATACAAAAACCCCCATGTTAGTCATTTAAAACAACTGCTATTTGCACCAACTCCTAATTTGACGGGTAGTAGTTGTCCAGCCTCATCCACACCAGTCTCACAGAGCTCGAGCCACATGAAAATGACAGTAAGCAGAAAAAGATTCCTAGCAGCAGAGAGCACTGTTTAGTTTTGTTTTTTGTTGTTGTTTTTTTGTTTGTTTGTTTTTTTTACAAGAAACACAAAATTGAGAATCTTTCCAATGTGCTGTAATTACTCTTGCAAGGAAGGTAACATTCTCTGAATAACTTAACTATCTTACTGTACCATTTATCTGCTTTCAGCAATTAACCCTTTTAAATTATTCCTGGCAATAACTAGATGCATGACCACTAAAGATTATGTGATAAACTGGTTAAAATTCAAGCCATATCTTGCAGGTCCAGCCTGTCAAGATCATGTCAATACTAGATTTTGGTCGGTATACTTCTAGATAGCATAATTTTTAGTTGGATATTGTAACTATAATGAATACATTTGAAGCTACATTCTGCATACAACTCAATGTGAGAAAAATATGACTGTATTTAAATCAGATAATTGTCTACCTAAAATTTATTTAAGGTAGGTAAGATAATTATCACGGTAAATATGAAACAGCCACCTTTAGGCAGATTAGTGTATTGTAAAGAGGCAAAGAAAATCTAATTTTATCACACCATCTAGTATGCATAACAAATGTGCAGGCTGTAAAGTTTTATTTTTTAAAAAAAAAAAATCTATGAAATCAGTTATGTATTTTAAGAAATTTGTCTTTGGACCACCAATCTCTTAAGAAAAATGTAACTTTTTATCAGATATTTGACAAAAACCTGGAGAAACTATCAAAGTAAAAATATAATTGTGAGGTTTAGCATTTGTGCATACTTTTGCCAAAAAGATCTGACATTTACAATTTGTATTTCTGAATACTACATTGTATACAATCTGCAAAAGACAAAGGAAACTTCATACCATCTTAGCATTGTTTGATACCACTTTGAGTCAAATATGCATATGACTACAACTGTTTATGATGCATTTAGGAGTGATACCAAAAGTGTTCAATTCTTTGCTGGGAAGAGCCTGTCACATTTGTCACAACATAAAAGCCATCTTGGTCAAGTACAGGTATGTGAGGGCTCATCGGGACTCCTTGCCTGCAGAGGTCACTGCTTGCCAATGGCAAGCAATACACAGAAGAGGTGTGCTACTGTTTCTTTTCATTAGTATCTCTGTAGTGATTTTAAGCAGAACATATTGCTACAATTTGAAAAAACTGCATCAGTGTAGTGATGTTTAGAGAATTGTGCAATGTATCGGCTCCAACATTCATGTGTAGCATCATATTCAAAATGAAGGGGCTAAAGAAACTAAAGTTTACATCACTTGAAAAAGAATGTAGTGCTATGCTAAATTTTATTAAGAAAATTTAGATACAGAAAAAGTAGGGTATGAAAATAGTGTTCTCCTTCTGGCATTCTAACTAAATTACATTAAGGTTTGTGTCAGTCTCACACATAATTAAACTCCCTTGTTGATGGAAAAAAATATTCACAAATCACGTGAGCATCCTGCTGTAAACTTGCACACAGTAACAGGGAGTAGCTTTGTATAGGATTATAACAAACCTTTACAGATTAAATGAGGTATTGCACAGATTAATTTAAAAAAAAGCAACAAAGGCAACAAAAATATACAGCAAATTGGTAGAACATTTACATGATAATTTTACAGATCCATAGACAGAAAGTAGTGTTTAGTATTTCACCTTTAAAATATATATATAATATATAGATCAGTCTTCCCACTCATCATCATCCTCAAAATCTTCTTCATCATCATCATCTTCATCTTCATCTAAAACCCAAAACCAAGAGTTAAACACACACGAATAAACTGACATAATTCTCCAGTGACTTCTCCAACTCTCACTCCTAAGCCAAACATTTAAGTTCTGAAATCTAGTTACTGATAGTTTAAAATTAATCCAATAAAATCAATCTACAGATTATGGGAGAGATCAAAGATGAGAACAGGAGACCCACGATGTGTGTGTTCACCCCTTTGTACCTGTGTGCTTACAATGTGTCAAATGAAACCCGGGTTAGTTTTTCTGGATTTTGGATTCATATAAGGAGCACAACTACTTTCACATTCTTGAGTCATTAATACTTCCTTTTCCTCTCTCTAAGTGCCTGCCTCTCTACCACAGCCCACACCTACTGTCAGGTTTTGCCTCAATTCACATCAGAGAAGATGGAGGGACAGTTACACTTGGTCTGAAATGTCACTTTCTTCCTTGTGTGGCTGTGATGTGGATGAACCCCCCCCCCCCCCCCGACATCTCACATGGCCTGTCCAGCACCTCATTCCTCCCGAGTCTTCCACCTTCCCCATCACTCCCACCCCGTCTCTAGCACAATTGTCTCCCTTTCTGCCCCTCGCCCTTGCCAACCTCTTTCTCCATGTTATAGCATTTGAATTTAATGTTTCCGTAGTAGAATACAAGCTCCACAAAACTAAGTCTTGGTCTGGTACATAAAACAGGATCCTGAACAGCAGAGGAGTGCTCTAGAGGCTGTTTACTCATTATTCTAAGCGAATTTGGGTTAGATAGCATTATTTTGAGTACCATCCACATTCTATTGATTTTCCATGATACCCACAACACACAAACCTACAAAGACCAACCTTGTAAAGAAAGATGGTTTTGAATACTTACGTTTAAAATGATAAAGAGCCAGAAAGTAATGAGTATGTGACATTATATATGTGTGGGCTAGATAAAAACACAGAATATCTTCTATTCCCCTCTAAGACAGATTTCCTACAATTATTTCAGTACTAGTATCATAACTTAAAAAGTAACAGATAGTAGAGAAAGCAAATGAAATCTAATCCTCTCTTTTTAGCACTCCAAGTTTTAAATTAAAACATTTTCATCTAGCTTCAACTGATTTTTGTATAGGATGAATGAAAACAGTCTAGCTGCATTCTTCTGCACATGGATATCTACTTGTCAGAATCCGTATTTAGCGGGCTGGCTGCCCTTTTTCTAGCGTGTCTCTGGATCCCTCTATTATGTCCTATTGGTCTGTGTGTCCATTTTTGTTCCAGTACCACACTGTGTCATGGACTATTAGTTGAAGATGTGTTACATTTGTTTATGCTGTGGAACATTCTTTTAATATTACAATATGTGCTGCACTTTTACGTTGCATTTATTTAATTCTGTGAAGCTGTGTTACTTTGCCTGTCTAAAACACCTGACTGGTCTAACTAAAAGCTGAGTGGCCAATAGCAAGCGTGAAGAGAGAAATGGGGGAGGGGCTGGCATGCAGAGAGAATAAATAGGAAGTAAAGAGAGAGAAGGAGAAGAGAGGAAGTTGCCAGAGGCCAGCCACACAGTCAGAGCCAGGGATGGAATAAGAAGGGGAAAAAAAGACATATAGAAATAGAGAAAGGTAAAGAGCCCAGAAGCAAAGGTATTAGGGTAAATAAGTCATGCAAAGGCTGAAAGACTAAGTCTGGGGGACTGTCTGGGCGCCGTGTCACTCAAAGAGTAAAGAGTCTCTGTCAGCAGAGCTCTTACTACTAGACTATCATAGAGATGGGACTGAGAACTCTCATGCACTATCTACAGGCTGCTTGTTCATGACGTCTAGTGTTTTCCAGCACAGAAAACAAATTCATCACTTTTTACAAAGGTTTTTTCTTCTAGTTTCTGTATGGCTGTGGTTGGTGTCCTAGTATCTATCAAATTTTAGGCAAACCAGTCATTGAGAACACAGTTTGATTATATATGCTATAAAAAGTCATACCAATATGCTGTACAAATTATCAGACAAAAAGGTAACAAAAAATTTGATAAAAATAAGCACAAATCACTGAGCTTCGCGTATCACATACACACACTTCCACGTCCAGATCATGTGAGCATACCTGAGGAATGAATGGCTTTACTCCTTTTCTTCATCACTTCCATCAGTGCGCCCACAATTCCTGAAGTGGGTGCGGGTGTTGGTGTTGTGGACTCTTGGCCATCAGACACCTTGGAGAAGAAAAGTATTATAACTCAATGACAACTCCTCGGCAAAACATCTTTGTCTGGCTGGGGAAAGCTCAGAGGGTAGAGTACTTGGCACCAAAGCATTAAGACCTGAGTTCTGATCTGCCCCCGCATACAGCAATGTAAGAGCTTATCTGGAAAAAGCGCAATGTGGGAGCTTTCTTAACCTTTAGAAGATGAAGAGATGGTCAATTTCTTTAGGAAAGAGAATCCAAATTTATACACCAACACTTTTGTGAATTCCAGTGTTGGAATCTCTTTCAAATTTCTGTGAAGTCTGACCTTTTTTTTATTATTATTATTTTTAATTTCAAAATACAAAACGTCAAGTGTTTAGAATGCTTTTTTAAAAAGGTGCTTGTTCGAACTCACCAAGATTGCTGCAGTTGCTCCCAAGTGGGCTATTATTAATCCCCCTTAGCTTATTATGTAGCTTTGGTAAAGTACATTTTACTTAAAGTGTAGAACACTGATATGTAAACATATTCTAAGATTCCATCTCTGCGCTTTTTAGAATATACAAAAGTATCACATAGCAATCAGATCAGTGACTGTTGGAAGCATAACGTAGCTTTCTATGACGACAGATACTTCACATTTTGATATTAGATGTTGACTACAGAGCTACAGGTATATTTCATTGTATACAGATAAACATCTTAGACATCATAAAAAGTAAAGGCAGACACCTTATTATGAGGCATGCATAGTAAAAGCCCACAGTAAAGAAACAAAACAAAACAAAAAACCAGTACAACAACGTAAAAAAGACAGTACTTACAGATTTCAGTTGAATGCCCTGTCGTATCTGGTCTAAAAGCGCATCCCTTCCTGAGCAGGAAACAGGCCGACTATTCTGTTCCACTTTTTTTAGCTGAGCACCCTCTCTAATTTGATCCAAAAGAGCTGCTTTGTTTCCTGAAGGAGCTGGAACCTGATGGTCACCATCAGAAGGGAGGCCAGGGGAAGGTGGTGGCCCTGGTGGAGGCGGAGGTGGAGGAGGAGGTGGTGCTGTGGACCCTGCCATAGACAGAGGCGGAGGTGGTGGTGGGCCTGATGGTGCTGAAGAGGGCAGCGCTGGTGGTGGAGGTGGGTACATCCTGTTTGGAGGAGGTGGAGGAACAACTGCACCGGGCCTGGAAGGAGGTGGAGGTGGAGGTGCAGCAGTGGGAGCTCTTGAAGGTGGTGGGGGAGGAGCCCCCCTTACACGGGAAGGTGGGGGAGGAGGGCCTGAACTATGAGGAGGAGGAGGAGGAGGAGGAGGAGGAGGAGGTCCACCTCTTGAGGGTGGAGGTGGTGGTGGTGCTGAAAGATGAACAGAGAAAAAATGAAACGTAAACATACTAATAAAACAATTTACTTTAACACACATAACCCCAGGATAAAACAAAGAGCAAAATCAGCAAAACTTTGCAATATACTTTATATCAAAGCACAGGTGATATCTTACAATTTTATCTGGCAACAAATATTTAGCTTAAAGATCACCTTCCCACTGTCAATAAACAACAGTAGAATCTAATTATGAGGACTCAGTAACAGTTCTGAAGCTGTAAGAAAAAAACATGGTTGGGGAGACAGCTCAGGGGTTCTAAGCCATGCTTGCTCTTGTGGAGGATTCCAGTAGAGTTCCCAGAACCCACATCAGGCCGCTCACAAGTGTCTGTAACTCCAGCTCCAGTCCTGATGTTCTACAGAATGCTGCAAGGGTACCCACATATGTGCACAGGCATTCACATGTGCACATGCATGCATACATACATACATACACACACACACACACACACCCATCACACATTTAAGAAAATATACATTTTAAACTTTATATAACAATGTAATTAAACACTTTGCTAAAGAATTACCTACATCTTAATAGTAATAATAAATACCTTCCCTTTAAAATTAAATTAGATAAAATCAATTTAGAAACAAATTTTATAGTGTGGCAAAATCCATTAGAATTTATTAGTATTAGTCAGAGTTATATCCCAAAATAATACAGACGATCTTTCAAAATGTAAGTTCATTATCTAACTTACATATGTCCTCCTTCTTTATAGTACAGTGTTTTACGTTACCCAGAACTGGCCAGCAGTTCTAGAAATGGTATTAAGTGAGGGTGGTTGCTTGGTTATATGTTCAATTATATTTTTAGAACTGAATTGTTCTAAAACTGGTATTTTTTATAAACTACAAAATTAAATGGCACTTAATACAAAGTTAGTACTTTAATAAGTAGTTAATATTTCTATTATAAGCTTACTTAAGTGAAGATGTAAGATATATTAGGAAAACAAATCCAAAAGAACATAAAAGTATGCTGGGGAATATGAGTAAATCTTTTAAGGATTAAATCTTGTCTTTTGGAGACATGATTTCACTAACGACATATACAAATCCTTGTAACCTTAGGCACTACATCATTTCTCATTTGTTTAAAGACTGATCAGAAAAACTGATTTTAGGGGTATACAGAGATCTTAGAACCCATAACAGCTATATACTCAACCATGGAAAGTGTACAAAATACTGTATAACACTGTTCAATCCACCGTTACAAACATCTGCTTTATTACAATGATACAAAGGAAAAGAGCCCTTACATTGCTGGTACTTCTATTCCCTTTTGGTTTTTAAAAATTATTTATTATGCTTCATGTGTGTGAATGTTCTTCATATATACATACACACACACACACACACACACACACACACACACACACACACACATGTTATATATCACAAGTGGAATGCCCACACCATCCAGAAGAGAATGTCGGACTGACTGGAACTGGAGTTTCAGCTGTGAGCTGCCATGTTGTGTGCTGGGAATGAGTCCTCTGGTTAAGCAGCCACTGCTTGCTTACTGAGCCACTCTAGGCCCAGGACTTGTACTGTCTTAAGTGATAGCAAACTTTAGTGTATTTTCTTAAAGACATAATCTATTACCAATCCTTAGCTTTTATTGTCTACATGCTATCTAACACAAAGAACACACTGCATCACAGGAACAAATGCCAAAGAATTAACATGGAAGAGTAAAGACAAGACACTACGCTCTTAGGACAATCCAGTGCATGAAGATGCGAGTCAAGCAGGCACCAGTGTGAAGAATTTGAGTCATCACAAACACCAGATGGAAAATGACAATTGTTACTTTCAATTTTTTAAAAAAGCAACAGAGAAAAATATGAAAGATAAAGTTATAAAAGGATAATCTTATATTATATATAATACATATTATACATTAAATATAAATAAATACCCTTGGTTAATCTATAGGAATAATGAATCCTATAGAAAAAAAAAACCCTTATGTCCATGGCACGTAAAAGGCTAATGTATTTGAAAATTATTAATTCAAATCAACATCAATATTAAGAATACCAGTGATTATATTTATTATATGTAATATAAGAATTATATTACAATAATATAATAATCATATAAGAATTATAATCAGAAAACATTAAAAAGGCATATAGTATTATAGAATTCATAAAACATTTAAGAACTAATATCATGTTCTGTCATAAAAATATAACAAATTTTATCTAATACAATTAAATTTACAGAAATACTGTCAAGTCCTAAGTGGATATAGGTTATTGAAAAACAAGTGTATAAAGCAATTATAAAATTGTGTATGAGTATCATAAAAACCACATGAATGTTGTAGGCAAGAGGTATTTTGTATAAATACACAGAACTTCAATAAAATATAAATTATAGACAATATTTAAGCTCTGACTTATAGAAATACATATATTTCTTTTTGTTAAAAATGAATTTTAATGCTCAAAACATCAGTTTTTAAAGGCAGGGCATATGGACTCTAGCTACTTCAAAAATCAACACAGCAAAACATGCAAAACTCAACATGGTTCAAACACTGTTCCACATACATACCACTCCACTGTGGTGGACCTGAAGAACAGATTGTTTTACGTTAAAAGATCAATAGGTACACACAAAGTTATAAAACTCACAAATTTGTTTGTGTTTATAAGTTTGATTCCATGATTTTATAAAACAAAGATTAGATTTAATTAAATAGGTTAAGACAAATTTTATTAACTCCTGTGTTTTCCACACTTTCAATATTAATTTATTTATGCTCTCTGTCTAGAAAAAAATCTGCTAATTAGAAAAAAATAAACAAATAATTTATGGCCTTTTTTTTTTAATCTTACTTTAAAAAATCTATCTGAGTTGGAGAGATGGGCTTATTGGCTAAGAGTATGAACTGCTTCAGAGGACCTCAGCTTAGTTCCTAAGCCATGCTGAACAGCTCACAGCTGACTGATGAAACATACATACATAACAACTCTCCACCTCCACCATATATAAGCACATAATTACAAATAAAATACAAAAAAAATCTTACATAAAGTTCTCTTCTGTTGTCTAATAAATTCCACCCTAAGAAAGTTAGCTCTTGAAATATAAAAACCATTGATCTTGACTTTCTGGTGTCAATTTGACGTTCAGCCTGTGACCTTTTGTTCTCAGGGTAACTCATCTAAAGGAAGGCTTTGTCTGTCTTTAAAATGCTGTAATAAAGTTTAAAGAAAACCCAGACCAGTTGGTCTGCTCCATTTTTTTTAGGCATGAAGGACCTGAAATAGCAGTGCAGCCATTAATGCTCAGTGTAAATACTAACAGATCTGCGTAGCCCCAAACACCAGTGGATGTGATAGAGAGCAGTCCTCAAGACCTTCCTTCACCTGACATAAGTCATCATGACCATACACACCTAAAATGACACTGTATTCATGGTATGCTTAAAAATCCATAGCACTTTACATGTAATTTGTCTGCTAGTAAGATAAATGAGTTCAAGGCAGCAATGTGAGCCAAAGTGTTTGCTTCCACAGTTGGCTTTAAAGTCTGAGACCCTACTGATTATATGAACGGGAGGGACATATTCAATCAAAGATGAAATGAGTGTCGGCAGCAGAGAAGCAGACAAAGGTAAGTTAAATACCCGCTTCCAAATGTGGAGCCTTAGCACAGTTACACTGGTGAAGTACAAAGGGGGAGAAGCTCTGCCCCAACTGCAGGTGACCCTGAAATGGCAATGGACTGCAAAGCCTCTCTATGCACCCGGCTGTCATGAGTGTTGGGAAGCAACTAAGACACAAGTTCTTTAAATTATTCAACATCACAAGGTTGAAAACTGTGGTCACAGGAACCAAGAGAAAGTATTATACTCTGGACTACACAAAGAAAAACAAAAGATTTATATTTCAAAATATAATGGTTTCACAGTTTATTATATTCTAAAAATGTTTTATTATAGCTAACCAGTAACTTTTTATACCAATAACATGTCAAGGTTTTGTTTGTCTTTAAAGACAAGGTGTCACTATGTAGTTATGTAGCTCTGAACTCCACATAGACCAGGTTGGACACTAACTCAAAGAAATCTGCCTGCTCCACCTCCAGTGTTGGGATTAAAGGCCATCTCACCATGTCTAGTTAAAAGCTAGTGATGCTGGACCAAATTCATCACCCATAAATTTAAACATTCTGCCCAAGAAAAGGTGCATAGTTGTCCACGATGACATTGATTTTAGAAAATTCAAAAAGGACAAACAGCCAAGCGCCAAAATAGACTAAAAGTTACCTTGTCTTCGAAGTTCATTTTTAACGGCTTCTACACCTCCTGTCTTTTCAATAAAGTCATAAATAACTTTTGATGTTTCTCTGTCTTTAAGTTGGGCTTCAGAGATCCCACACATATCAAAAAGATTCTTCAATTCTGGATCCAAATTATTGAGCTACAACAGATAAAACAAACCCAGTAACTTTCAATTTACCTGTGTCCTTTTGAATTTAAATTCATTGACTTTAAAATGGCTTTAAGTTAAACGCTAACACATTTTCTTTCTTTCTTTTTTTTAAGATAAGAACAAGAGAGGTTTTCTATTTTATCTCATCTTTTCTATGCCTTAAGAGGGCATTCTATTCCTATTTTTATTAATCCACTCAAGACTAGATCTTGTATTCATCTACTGGAACCTGTCCTAAATTCTGGCTGTAATCTTCAATTACCACAGTGAGTTTGAAGATCTGAGGGGAAGAACCCTTTGTGTTCTCAAATGAGTGACAACAGAGAGACAGAATGGATGATTCCACAAGTGGATACTAAGAATTTGGTTATACAAATTTTTCAGTAATTTGATAGTCTCCTGAAATTATTACTTAAGCATTTTTCTCTTTGTATTCAAAACACAAAATGTACTTATTCAGTACATAATCAAGGAATACAAAAACTGTGTTTTAGCAACTATGACAGAATAGTACTATGGATTCAAATCTCGGCAGCACACACAAACACAACTAATTTAAATTCTAACATATACTAGGTTTTAAAACTGTAAAGAAAAGCTCAAAGATACCATTTCTATATAATTTTAGTAATAGGAAATACAGCTTTACAAGATACTTACATCGAATCCCGTATTTGGATCCCACCCAACATGACCAATGTGTCTAAAGTAGAAAAGAGAAAAAAATTAGAAAAGTAAATATATATAAGGGCTTGTGAAATAATGCATCAAAATACTTGAAATCTATTCTACATAGCCCAATTTCTTTTACTTCTAGACAATTCTTGCAAACATCTTCCATGTTATTTATACAAAGTTAAAAAAAATGTTCAACAATTAGATGAATAAGAAAATAATTTTACAACTAACTCTTCCTTTCAGATGGATAGAAAAGTAATTGTCAGATGCCTGGAACAAGCCTGACTTGGTAGTACACGCACACATGGACACAAACTCTAGGCCAACCAGGGTGATCCAGAAGATCAGAAGATCCGTACCGACTTAAGAAGCAAACATAAATACAACTGCGACAGCTCTGTTAAAGACATCAATGTGTGTCTTCCCTGGAAGCCCGCCTGATCCTTCGGAGCACTTTCTCATCTTTCCCTAATGAATCTATTCATTTTCTTTGTGTAAATCAAATAGAAACAATAAACACACATCCTCACTGTTGTAGTTTGAATGTAAGTGTCCCCCATGGGCTCATGTATTTGAACACGTGGTCCCCAACCAGTGGTGACATTTGAAATGTTGTAGAATCTTTATGAGGTAGAACCTTGCTAGAGCAGTTGTCACCAGGGACAGGCTGGCCCTGCGTTTTGTCTTCTCTGTATCCCTTACAGTCCTGCAGCTGTGCCTACTCCACCATGATGGCTTACGTCCCCTTGGGAAAACAAAACCAAAACCCTTTCTCCTCTACCACAGCAACAGAGACGTGACTATTACATACACAATTCTCAAGCAAAATTTTCTAACAAGTTAAAAGTCAGGAGCAGCACAGAATACATAAGAAGAAGGAAGACCAAGCTGGGTGTAGGTACTGCTCTAGAGGCTGAGGCAGAGGACCCTAAGTTCAAGGCCAGCTGAGGCAATCCAGCAAGACCTGTCTTTCTGAAGTGGTGAGGGACAGACGGAGAGCCTTACTGGAAGTTACTCGGTGTCCCAATGTCCGCCTTGGTTAGCCTCTTCTTTTTAGCTTTTCCTTTCTTCTTTTCTTTGCTGTGGGAGATGTTGTTGACTTGTGAACCATAAAACCTATTTGTTGTGATTTCTGGATTTTTTATGTCAACTGTAGCCATGGGTAGATTGGGACCTACAAGGAAAGCCAATATGGTATGAGAGGAATATAGTTAAAAAAAATAATTTTATAAACTCGTAATTTAGAATTTACTGTATTGTTAAACTCATGCCTGCTTACTTATATCTCAACAAGAAATATGAAGTACATTAATGCTTATAAAATTTAATTACCTGATTCCTTAAAGATTTTCTTTTTCTTGCTTTTTTTTTTTGGTTTACTGTAATTCTGGTAAAATATATTACATAGTGCAGAACAATAATTATAAAGAAAGTGATGACATCCTTAATTCTGTCTTCTTTATTCAATATTATTTACCCATAAGAAAAAAGATACTTTAAAATATTTTACTACCAACTTCCCCCCAAACTGCCAGACTTAAGTCCACTAATATTTTCTCATTAGTGCATAAGAAAGTTGGCTATCAGAGGCACAAAGCTCAAACACTTAAAGTGGAAGAGATTCCTAACATTCAGAATTCCTTCATAGATCTAATGGTAAAAGTATCCAGGGATCTGAAGAGGTATCTTTAGGAGCAACACTATATGTATTTTACAACTTATATATAATAAAAAAAACTCAGAAAAAAATAAGTCTCAATGTAACAGATTCAATTTTAAAAAGTCTTATGCATCCCCAAATTTAAACTCCACACGTTTTTTCAACATCCCATTTTTAACACACAATTCTCTGACAAAACCTCTCAGACCAAATTCACTTTGTCAACAATTTTCAAAATATCACCACTACTTAGATAAGAAATCTTACAAGGCTTGAAATTTGTATGTTGGTTTGAATGGAAATGGTCCCCATAGACTCGTATGTTTGAATACTTAGGTCTCCATTTGGTGGAATGAACTATTTGAGAAGGATTAAGAGGTGTGGACTTGCTGGAGGAGGTGTGTCACTGGAGGAAGATCTTGAGGTTTCAAAAGCCCATGCCATTCTCAGTTCTCCCTTTGTCTCTTGCTTTTGGATCAAGATGTAAGCTCTCAGCTATTTGCTGCCATGTTTCCAAGCATGATAGTCATAGACTCTAACCCTCCCTCTACACTTATGGGAACCAGATTAAACACCTTTTATAAGTTGTCTGGGTCACAGAGTCTTATCATAGCAACAGAAATGTAGTAACTAAAACAGACAGAAGGTATCTTAGCTGCCTAGTGGGAACATAAACTTGGAAACGGCTTTTATCATTCCCTGAGAAAGTGGGCTCGCTGTGCCTGAATTATGTCCCAACAATTACACTTAATATTGCCTTCTTCATGTAGGAAGGGTATGGAATGGTTATGCGCTATGTGAAAACACTAAGCACTGAATTTCTAATGAGCTTTTCCTCTTTACAACACTGCACATACTTCCACAATTTACTACTGGAAGATATAGCTCATTGGCTCCAGGTTATAAATTTGAAATTCATTCCATGTAGCTTTCTATACTTACTTTGCTTGCTGTTTCTTCACTACACTGAATATTTTCAATAAGAACAACTACATATTGAGTCTCATGAGTTCTAATGAGTCTCTAACCATGGAAGTTGTCTTGGGAATACCCAACACAATTATAAAACATCAAATAGAAATCTTAATAAACTATAGCAGTGGTAAGGTTGTTACCTTTTAATACAGTTCCTCATGTTGTAGTGACCCCCCAACTATAAAATTATTTTTGTTGCTACTTCATAGCTGTAATTTTGCTACTATTGTGAATCATAATGTAAAGGCATTTGGAGACAGAGGTTTGGCAAAGGGGTCATAGCCCACAGGCTGAGAACTGCTGGATTATAGGCTCATATACAAGTGATCATTTAATATCAATTTGGCTGTAATTCTTCAATCATGTTGACAATCCAAATCATACTGGAATCATTAAAAAGTTATCTGAAGTCCTGGTTTATATCTTATTAGGAAAAGCAACTAATATATTTCTGAAGGAGGTCTAAGGATGAAGAGGAAAGCAGAAAGGCCAAAGCTGGACACTTACTGAGTTTAAGAGTGGACTGTTGGACACGAACAAGAACCAGCAAAGCAAAAGCAAAGGAGTGAAGAGGACAGGACAATACAAACTATCCCTTCCTAACTCAGGACACTTGTCACAAGAAGGCTTTAGGTTTTCTTATCAACAACAGATACTTCATTTTAATTTTAATCTTAATTCCAAATTCACCTCTAAAGAAACTCAAGTTTCATTTTATTACAATGAAAGAGAACCTTACTTAGGTAACATGGCTGAAAAACAGGTGGTCTAAGGCAGATAAGCAAACTTAAGAATATGTGCAACAACTATAGAAAGTATCTTCTTAGTAGTAACAATTTGATAAGGTCTGATAACTATCACATGAAGACCCAGGAGTGCCAGCAGAGCACAGCACGGTTATGGTGACCCATGCCACCTAGTGGTGACACATCAAAATACAATAAGGCTCTAACATCAAAACTATACAATTCTCCCCACAGTGAAGAGAGAAAAACTGGCTATAAGGAAAAAGACAAAAAATGTGTATCTCATTACTTACTACTATATATACACTATATAGTTATACTTATTTTTATAAATTGAAAAGTATGAATATATTGGCAATACTGGCTGCATACCCTTTAACAATGCTCTTTAAAAAAAACCCAAAACCAAAACTTCCCTTCATTTAATGAAAACAAGTTAGAACTATTACACCAAAATACCAACCAAGGATTATCGAGAGCGGCCCTCTGAGGCAGAAGCAGGAGGATCTCTGTGGGTTTGAGGCCAGTCTGGTCTACATAGAGAGTTCCAGAAAGTCAGGGCTGTGAAGAACTCTTGTCTCAAAATAAAATAAAATAAATAAATAAATAAAATAAAATAAAATGAAAATATCACCCAGCCAACCTAGAACCCAAGCCAGGCAACAGAACAAAGCCAAGAGCAATTCAAGAAAGACAACTGTGAGCAAATCAGTAGGAGTAGTGTATCTATTCAAAGCAATTAGATGTCTGTTCACAAACACATGCTGTACATATTGAAATGAATAAATGTCTCCAAAATTTTAAAATATATAATTCATACATCTATTATTTAATATTTCAAATTATTTTCTCAAAAAGTAGACCTCGAAGGCCTTTACTAAATATAAATGCTCAGCAAACATAATTAACACCCCAAACATTAAACTGGCACCTATCAGGAAAAGGTTCACAGATGAACATTAATCAACAGATTCTTTTGCATCTGCCACATACCAGCTTCCTATCTTGAGATGTATTATTTATTCTCTTGCAGGCCTGGGTTTCTCCTTCAAAGTCATCTGAACACAACAATGATTAAGGCCACGCTTGAGTCAGGGGGAAGAATTCTGTCCCCAGTCTTAATTGTGCTATGATTTGGAGCAAATAAATTATATATACATCTGTTACATGGTAGTAAAAGAGGGCTACTTTAGAAGATTACTGAACAATGCCTGGAAGGTGGTAAATGATTAACTGGGACCTGCTATTATTGTCATTACCTTTATGATAATTAACATTTGTTAACCACTATGCTAAGCATTTTGATTATCTTTCATATTTCATAGCACTCCTATAAGTTATTATAAGTAATATTTTTATGAAAAGACAAACTATGTCAAACTTTGGCACAGAGTAGTCAATACTGAAGGCAATTAACTACTAAAAAATGAAATATAATCCATCTATCTTTGGTTCATGTTTTGTATCTGGAAAATAGATTTAAAGGCACACTGAAAAAGCAATCTCAGTGTGTAAGGGCACAAACCTCAATGCTCACTAATGGTCGTCCTATACCGAGCACTTCCTATTGGGCAAATGTTCCTGTGAAACATTTTAAGTTCCAAAAGGAGGGTTGGGAATGAATGCACTTAAAAGCAGCTAAATCCCGTTATAATTAAGGTTCTTCGAACAAGTTTCAAATTCAAATGTGAACAAAGTAATGAGCCTCTCTCCATAGGAAAAAAATATAGAGGATGAGGAAGAATAATATTTACTCATCACATTTACGAGTTCGTTACTAAACTCTAGAGAGCTATGTGCATAATAGTACTAAATATACTCATACAAGTCTTCATTTAAGAAGTGTCACCTAACACATGACAAATGTTAAACATTATTTATGTCATAAACCAAGTGTTTTAAAATGAAAAGACTAATAAATCTTGAAAACAAATGAACATACGTACCAGATAAAATGCATTATTTTTAGGAAAGACTTAAACACATTCACTTCTAAACAACCACCCACCTTGGAAGTACAGAAGAGAATCACACTCACCATCATAGTGTATTTTCACTTTATGTCAGGAAACAAATTAAGAACAGGAAATTTCTAAGTTTTGCCTATCATTTCATAATTGAAAATAAGAATCAAAAGTTTGGTGCTTGATCATAACTATTAAGCATTAACTCACTGTACATATGTGTACAATAATTAACTGTAATATGAAAACTTTATGTCAAATATCAAAAGCTTACCATTTGGAGCATCTCGTCTTTTTTCTGTTAAAAAAAATCAGAACATTTATTAAAACATTAAAATACATAATCAAAACAGATACACACACCTAATAAAAGTAAAATCTTGACAACATACTTGATATAAATTCTTACTCTTCAGCTGATGTGTAGGTGACTAAGGAATCTTTCTGAAGATAGAGTAACTGTGCAGATATCGAAATAGAAGAAAAACTTACTCAAAAGCTTTGAGAAGACTACAGTGTGAGGGAATGCCATGATGACTGAAGACTATGGTGTGAGGAGGGATTCACCATGGTGAGAGCCACAGTGAAAGATGGGAACTGGAGTTTACTCAGCACATGACAGAAAGCTCTCAGGCGGTGGACAAGCAGATGATAAACTCTACCTACATCAGTACTGAGCACAGCAGGGGAAGAAATGGATAGCAGCACTGGAAACTAGTGATATATGGATGTTAACTGCTACATTGATGACAACCCTGCTACAATCCATATAGAGAACCACAAAGGGTAGGTATAGAGTGAGGAATTGGAGCAGAGAGATGTCATTGGGAAAGGGAAGTACAATATATATTTATGGATGAATGGGTGGAAGTTTCTGGGAGGACTGCATAGGGTGGGAAAGAGAGGAAGTAGTGAGAGGGTATGTGGGGAAAGACTGCTAAAATCAAGGGCACTTGAAGGGTATCCAAGTGAAATAATGGGGAATACAGAGCCCCATCTGCTGTGGGATATAGTCTGGTACATTGTAAACATTTGTCCCTCCTACTGGTTTAATAAAATGCTGATTAGCTAGAAGGCAGACAGGAAGTGTGGATGGGGTTACCAGACTAAGAAAATTCTGGGAAGAGAAAGTCAGGCAGAGATGCCGGCAGATGCAGAGGAAAGGCCAGGATGCTGCTCTGAGAAAAGGTACCAAGCCACATGGCTAATCGTGGCTTAGTTTAAGAGTTAAGTGTTAGCAAGTTATATGCCTGGGCGGGCTATATGCTGACCAGCATGAAATTAATGTAAGCCTCTGTGGATTATTTGCAGCTAAGCAGCAGCAGGGCAGTGAGAGGCTCCAAATCTACAGACTATGCTGGAAAGCCCAGGCCAGAAACTTCCTATCACAAATGTCATTCCAATGTAGGGCATGTACACCCACGTAAAGCCTTAGAAAGCTTAAAAAGTGTTCTAGAGCACAGAAACAGAGCCAAAAATAGTTTCTGAGTTGTGTCTCTCGAGTGGGTCATGGTACAGACACGCCCTTGTGAGGTGTCAAAAGCTTGAACTACAAAATGTTGGGCTTTTTGAGTATAGCTTAAGCTGCAACAAGGCCAGTTCCTGAAGTCTCACAGGAGCCTGGATATAAGCAACAAGCTGGATACGATGGATTTAAGGTTTATGTTTATACCAACAAAAAGAGAACAGAGTCAAGGAGGGTTTTCTTGGGTCAGCTCTGTCTGCTGGAGGCAAGCAGAGGCATTTTTTTTTTTTTTTAAGAGGCTCTGCTGCCAAATACTTAAATGGGGTTCATGAGCAGCAGATGGCAGTGCTTTACTTGTGGACCTAAAATTGCCAAGAGTGTAACTGTGGGTGCTATCAGTAGCTCTGCTAAAAAGATAAACTCTCTATGCAGTTAGACTAGGAGCTGGGTGGAACCAGCCCGCCATCCTAGCCAAGCCTTTAATCCTAGTCACACTTTAGCAGATTAGGGTGTTATCAGAAACAGAAAGAAATAGAGGGAGACTCTTGGAGTTAGCCACACTAACCAAGTATTTAATTCAGGCCACACCTTGGTAGATTAAAGGTGTGATCAGAAGCAGAAGATGATAAGAGGTAAGAGTTAGACATTAAAGACACATTCAAAAAAAAAAAAAGATCCTCTAAATGGTTTATAGTATTTAAAAATACACGTAGGCTTGAGAGAGAAAAGAAAAAGGAAAAATAGAGAAAGTCCTTAAAAAAGAGTTAAAAAAAAAAATCACGTAAAGATGGAAATTACAGTGTGTGAGTACTGTATATTATTGTCCTGTCTTTAAGTTTTTTGACTACAAATGAAGTGGTAAAACCTGCTAAAAACAAAAAAATATGAGTATTTGGGGCTAAGCAGAAGCAGGTCGATGAGGGGGGTCTGAACCTTAGGGCCAGGCCAGAAAGTCCAAGCCAGAAACTTATTACACCCATCCCCAAAAGCACTTGAGTAATATTTTGTTGGTTGGAGGCAGGGTCTTGCTAGGTAGCACTGGCTGACCTAAAAATTGTTATGTAGGTCAGGCTGGCCACAAATTAATGGACAATTCTCCCCCATCTGCCTCCCAAGTGCTAAAGTTATAGGCATGCACCACTCATGACTGGCTGTGTTTAAAGAATTTTAAGCAGTGATTTTTACATATTTTCTAACATAAACTTTTCTGAAATTGTAAGAGAAACATTAATGACTAATGTAGTAAAATAATTTGCTTAAAAATAACAACAAATGGAATCAATAAAATTCAGCTGGCAGACAAACTAAAAATCTCAGCAGCAATGGGAACCGTAGACTTAACATTCCATCCTGTGATCAGATGAAGGGACAATATGATCATTAAAAGGGAAAGATTTCTATATTGTCAATCTTCAGTTTTCAAAATATTACGCTCTGCATGCAGAGTGGTGACTACTTAAATACAAGATATATTGAGATAAACTGAAAGTAAAAATGTAAGTAAGAGCAAATCCTGAAGAAATACATCTTTGATTGGAAGGCATTTAACTGAAAAAGAAGAAAAGTTTGGCAGAACAGATACAATCTGAGTTCGTGTAAGACATTTGCTAAAATAATTAACAAAACAGTGTGCCTGGAGCTTGGGAAGCTTTAGTCTCATGGGACTACTCATACTACAATGTGGAGTAGATGTTTAAATCCTAACACATAACTGAAAAAGACATAGAACCTGGTGAACAGCATGGACAATACTCTGGATGATGTAATCTATAAACTGTATCACTACATCAAAAGCGTAAAACCAGTAAGAGTAAAGAAGAAGTCTTAGAGAGTATGGGATGAAGGGCTGCAAATGGTACATAGTGAGGGAAAGAAAGGAGATAACTCTATTGTTACTAGCTAGACTTATATGACTAGGTAAAAAAGGACACAGAGTTTAACTTAGTATGAAAAGAAGCCAATAACCAACTCAGCTTTGTCATTAATGTTATGTTCTTTGTGCAAGTGGAAGTTTTAACCTAAAAGTTTATTGATAGCCCCTATATACAGTAGAATCCCTATATTAGGTAAAAGGCATCATGAACTTAACTGTTTCTAATAAATTATTTTTAACAAGTGCTTTACATTTTATTTTCACTTCAAGTTTATGACTTGCTCTGGTTAAAGGTTTTCCCTGAAGTCTACTCAATGAACATCACAAAATCTCACTAAAAACAACACTGAAGACCTAGAGAGAGAGGACTCAGTGGCTAACATGCTTGCTTGCCCAGCAAGAGGCCTGGAGTTAGGATTCCAGAATTCATAAAAAAAAGCTTTGCAGGTGAGGCCTCCAATCTCAACATTCAGGAGGCAGAGACAGGGGAAGCCCAGAATAAGCTGGTTAGTGATCTAAACACAACTGACCAGCTCTGGGTTCAGACAGAGACCCTGACTCATAAAGTAGGAAGGGATCAAAGACAACCAAAATCACAAGACAGCGTTTTCATGCCTCTATACACCAGATACATCTCGAAACAAATATGCAGGTAGGCTCGCATGCACGCACACCGCACATGAAGGGGGTGTCTGTGTGTGCAAAAACAAAACAGAACAAAGACAGAGTATTAGAACACTAACTACTTTCTGAACCAGAAACAAGAAGTAAGCTACCCTTGACTGAATAATTGCAGGGCCTTAATTATCCCATTTATTTTCCATAAATAAAAAACACAGTGAAGCAACAGCTTGCCTTATGTTATCTCAAGGTATTTACAAAAGAAAAATTGTGTGTGTGTGTGTGTGTGTGTGTGAGAGAGAGAGAGAGAGAGAGAGAGAGAGAGAGAGAGAGAGAGAGAGAGAGAGAGAGAGAGGGCGCGCATGAGACCGTGTGCAGAACAACTTGGTGGAGGTCTCTTCCTTCTTGGAACTCATTGAAGAACAATAAAAATACATAAAATACTGTTTGCTTTTCTACTGCTATTTCTAGATCCAGCGCCTTCTTTTGTCTCTTGTGAAGCACACTTACCTTCAATTTGGGATAATATGAAACCCCAGGAAATATAAAAAATGGGTGCTGGAAAGATAGCTCAGAGGTTAGAAACACTGGCTCCTCTTCCAGAGGACCTGGGTTCAACCCCCAGCACCCACATGGCAGCTCACAACTATCTTTAAGTCCTATTCATACCAATGCACGTAAAATAAAGTTAAATAAATTTAGAAAAGTAAATATACGAAGATGTTCAGAGTGGTTACTTTTAAGCCATCTGTTCAGCTGTCACTCCTGGGGACAGCTGTAAAACGATAGCTCTATGCTAATTAACACTTCTATACCACCCTGCATCACTTTCTAACTGATGTATATATGTTAAGAGTTTGTCTTATGCTTTAAATTAAGTTCTTTGTGACTGTACATACAGTGTACTACATTGGAACAAAAAGATCAAACAACATTTGCAGATTTAGTCTGCAATCCTGCTTATTTGTTCTTAAGCTTCTTTGTATTTATATTTGTCTATAAAACATAATATTTCAATTAGTTTTAAAAATGCCATTAATAATGCAAATTTAGGAGTTAGTGAACGTGGAATTTTATCAGGAGTGTAAATATTTCTTCTGAGGCAGGTATGATGGAATTTTGTTGGGGAGAGGGCTATAGATAGTAGGTATTTCAGGCTTTGATGACTATATGGACTCTGTCACGACACTTCAACTGTGCTGTGACAAAATCTAGCCACAGATTGTCTGCATATGAATGAATGGAGCTACATTTTGGTTTACACAGCAACAGCCAATGATCACGTTTAGTAACCAGTTTGCTGGCTAATTTTATGTACAGAAAAAAGAAAGACAAGGAAGAGTTTACCAGATTTCCGTTGTCTTCGGCCCAACAGGTCTGTGACTGCTTTTCGGAACTTTTTTGCTTCTTCTTCATTGGCAAAATTAAGAGCAACTTGACAAGTCTGAGTGAGATATTTCCACAAAAGGAACAAAGTGAATGAGTGTAGCTTTATGTAATAATAATGGCAACCTACAGAAGAACACTTCAAAGGGAGAAAATTTTGCTTTCTGACAAAATCACTTTATGAATTAAGTAACTTTTAAGCAAAAAGCCCAGAGAAGGTAAAGTAAGACTATTAAAAGATCTTGCTCGGCAAAAATGAAATACTTCGTCTTGGGGGGGGGGGGGATCATTAAGCTTGATTTCAACAGAGCTTTTTATAAATAATGTAGACTGAAGAAAGGCAACTGTGGTAGTTTGGATAAAAATGGCTCCATAAATTCGTAGGTTTAAATGCTTGGTCCCTATTGGTAGAACTGTTAGGAAAAATTAAGGAAGTGTGGCCTAGTTGGACCAGCTGTGATACTGGGGGTGGGGTCTGAGTGTCAAAAGATGAATGACTAACTGTTCCATTGCCAGTTAGTTCTGTCTCTTGTTTGAGGGTCAAATGTAAGCTCTCAGGTACTACTACAGAGCCACAACATGCCTGTCTTCCTGCTACTGTGATCAGTGCCATGATGGTCAAGGACTCACCCTCTGAAACTGTAAGCTTCAAATAAATTCCTTCATCTATAAGTTGCTTGGTCAGAAAAGTAACTAAGACAGCAGCTAGTAGAGTAATTATCAAGACAAAAAAAAAAAAATAGTACTTACATCTCCAGCAAAGGTATGAAAATATCCTCTAGGACTATTATATACAAAATTATTGTATAGCTCTTGTTCCCACAGTAATTTCCCATCCTAGAAAAAGAAGAAAAGTTAGAATTTATTACAAAAATATCTCTAAGACTAAAGTAGACAACTCATTAAAGGAACTGTTTCTATAAACAAAAACTTCTAGGAACATATATATGCCATATACATATAATATATATATATATATATATATAATACAGTATCATACAAATTAGTGAAAGCTGTATATAAGAAGGTTTTATTCAACAGGGCAAGCTTTCCAAGTACACCACACAGCAAAGTTCATAACTAGGCTCACTAGATTACCAATACCACCATGAGCAAGTGAAATGCACCCATGACCAGTGTGTAGCTAGCTCCATGGCCAAGTTTTAAGCTGGTTTATCAAGCATTGGAATAATATTTTTGATCTTTTCCTCAATTTATAGATGCAGAATAATCAAAGACATCTTCTCTGGGCTGTTCAATAGTAAGTTTAAACAGATAAGGGCTCTAGATAATACTGTCATAACTACAGCCACAGGGTAAGAAATATTTATTCTTCATGACAAAGGTGGCTAATTATGAATAGTAAGCAATGGCTATCTTTAGTTAGAATTATACAGTGAAAAAAATGTAATCATTGCCCAATCCTAAAATCAAAGACTCCACCTACATCAGAAGTTTAAAATATAGAAAATCGACAGCTTGGCTGGCCAGCACTTAAGAGCTTTGCCCATGTATATATGTCACTGCTCCTGCATGGAAGTGCTGAGTTTAGCAGCTGCAAGCCCTGCCCTACCCAAAGCTATGGAAAAAAAGCTGCTGAGGAAGGCAGGCAATGTACACACCCTTGAGAAAAGAACACCTCATCGAGGCCCACACCACAAGGAATACCCGAGGGGGCTGGGATTTAAGATATGACATGATAGTCTACTTTGTAAATGAACGGTTCCTGGAGAATGAAGATTAAATATTTTGGAAGTTCTGTGATGAACTTTAGTAAGTAAACAAAGTATTACTTATTAAAAAATAAAAGGAAAGAAAAAATAATTTAAAAAAATCTGTTATAAATATATTATGACCATTACAGTAACATTTCTTTTTTCTTAGTGTAGTCAGATAGTCATTCTGTTTTGAAACAGCACTTCTTAGTGTTTGTAAGAAATATAAAGCTACTTTCAGGGCACTACTGCAGTCTGCATTATTAGTGGAAATATACATTCTAAGACATTCCACTCATGTCTAGAACCGACATATAGCTTTCCTTGTACAAAACATATTTACAATGTTTAATTATACTTGAAGTAAATAGTAAAAACTATAATGAAACAGACCAGCTAAAGAAAGGATCTATAATAAAAGTTACGTAAAACTAATAAATTCTTTGTTTCTGTTTTTATTTATTTTTTCACTTTTATTTCAAGACTGTAGCTAAGAGCAGACGGCTAAAGGACAGAAAGCGAAGCCCTAGGCAAGAGGGGTGGCAATATCCTTTTCTGGGTTCCTACTTAGTTCCAACTTCCTTAAGTGTCTACAGTAAATTTCACCCCTCTAATTTATCAATTTAAACACACACAAAACAATCAGAACATTTAGACTAAATTGTAAGCAAGGGAGATAACCACCTACAAGTTAAACTGAAATTAAAATAAAACTTACCTTAATGTCAAATATTCTTAAAAAATAAGATCTCTGAGGATTGTCCTTAACAAGACAGGCCACACCACTGCACTTCTTCGACCACATACAGTTCCGATCGGCTGCATATAACTGCACCACTGCTGAAGACATAGTCTGCAAAATATCAAGTGCACAGCCATTACCTTCACAACAACTAGACTCACAGCCCGTGCTGATGCTGTCTGCAACCTCTCAAAGCACCAACCCAGGACCACCTAACTGAGCTAGCTTCTAGAAACAGAACACAATGAACATTTCATTATCTTAGTTACTTCTTTTTAACGTTATAACTAATGTAACACCCATACCAAAAATTACTGAAAAGTAACATTATTCATTCTTAAAATGTATCTGCAAACACGCACTGAAAGATACTAACGCCGTGTGATCATTACTGGTATTCTAACTTCACAGTGCACACAAGAAGAAATCACTAAAGAGGCTAAACTAACTACTAAGTGAGAAAGCTGAAATGTGCATGCGAGTTCAGATCCTACATTTTCACATCTCCTTAATCACACTGCACTTTAAGGACACAAGCATTTCAACAGTGAACTATCTTATCAGGGAAGGCTGACTTCCATAAAACAGTTGCCCCTTTACAGCAAAGGAACAAAATCAAACCTGAAAGCAAGATTCAGGATTACTAATAATATGCTTATCAAGACAGATGATATCTCCTCTTTTAAAAGTGATAAAAAAAAAAAAAAAAAAAAACCATGGCAAAGATTTAAAGTGACTTTCACAGGTGGTACAGGGATTAAAAAGCTATTCTGAGGGTACAAAATCCAATCTCACTGGCCACTGTATGAATTTACCACAAATCAGACACAGTGGAGCTCTTAGATGATAGAAGTTACCTCACTACTTGCAAGGGCATCTTAGGCTGACAGGTATTCCACGGCACCTGTTGCCACCTTTCCTGTGAGGATGAACCAATGCAAACTCCCACTTATTCTGAATTAAGTTTTTCTGAAGGCAACCATTTAATGTTTCTGTTACAGTGGCACTCACAAAAAGATAGCACTAACAAATCTGAAAATAACAATTAGCTTCCAGCCACTAATCTCATTCCTAAACCAAAATATAAGGAATTAGCTGCCAAAATAATTACTTTTCAATGTAAATACAAAAGTAAATTACTTCATGAGTCATTTTTCTAGTTTTAATTAGCACACATTACACACAATAATGGGTTTCATTTCAACAAAAGAGAGAGAGCATCAAATACCACTTGGGTAAAGAGGCAAAACAAACCCAAAGCAAATTAAAAAAATACAAAACTTTAATTCTAGTGAAAATTTAAAGACGGCCCTTTGATGTGGTGCTGTCCAGATATATTTCTGAAGACACACACACACACACACAGAGAGAGAGAGAGAGAGAGAGAGAGAGAGAGAGAGAGAGAGAGAGAGAGAGAGAGAGAGAGAGAGAGAGAGAGAGAGAGATTTTTTCAAAAATAGAAAAGAATCTTCTTCCTAGAAGCTGACATTCTACTGTCAGAACTCTTTACTGAAGCATCAATACTAACAGTGTAGAACATTATCTGGATATTTATGCAAACACACACACACAAAAGTTTAGATGTTGATAAAAACAAACAGCTGCTTCTGTAATAAAGACTCCAACATGCTATACTTTCCACACATAGTTTAACCCTTTAAAAAAACTAAGGAAAACCCAACAACAAGCAATTTTCAGAACTATTTTCAAAAATTTGCTATCAGTATAAATTTATCCACCCCATTTTCTACTTTAGTCTGTCAAAGCTTGAAAATTATACATTATGGCATTTTATAAAGCCTTTCCTAATTAATTCACAATGCCTACAATACATGCAAACACAGCTTGGACATAAAACATATCTATAAATTTCAGACAATAAGCAAGTATCCCTTAAATTAGACTGACAGTGACTTAATTAAGTTTGTACAAACATTCCTTTCATTCCTTTAAAGCGATTGAAGTTAATCAACTATATTAAGTTTGCCTTTCGCCATTGAAAAGATATTAATGAAAAATAACCTAGAGACAAGTGCTTTGTAATAGGAATCCATGCCTTAACAGTCCAATGAAGGCTACAACACTTCTAAGCAGGAGACACAAGTACTACATGATGTTTACAGAGTCAGAACCAGATAGCTCAGCCCTGAGTAACTTAGCAATGCCTTCTGGCTCAGAGCTCAGAACTCTCATTGTCAGAGGCAATGACAGAGGAGGTATGCCCTGGGAAGTAAAGCAGCTCCCCTCTCCCTGCAAGCTGCAATCACTGCCTGCCTGCTCTTTCTCCTGTCTCTCCACAACTTTCTTGTGTACCTAGTGCTATTGTTACATCACAGTTCTCACTCCAACGAAGACAGTGAGATTCGGATTCCTTACCTAGTAAAATACTGTAATTTCCCACCTGAATACTTTTGCAAACCCTTATTTGCAGTCTAGCCATACTCTGTTCCCAAACAAAAATATAATCAAAAATTTCGTTCTGATTTTTATACTGATACAATGATTGACACCTCAACATGAAAGAAACTCATCATTGCTGAGGATGAAATTATACTCTGTGAAATAGAGAAGAAACAAGAAAATGAAGAAAAACAAAATATTTGGTTGAATTTTTATAATTTTAGTCATCTAAATGAAGAAGTTTTAAAATAAACACTACTTTTGCTCAACATCAGCCTCAAAACAGAATCTGGAAACTTAAACATAAAAGCAAACAGAAGTAAAGCTGAAGCTACGGTTGGAAGAACACTGGGAAAAGTGACAAACAGAATCCCAAAGAAGAAAATGAAGCCGGATGAACTAACTTGGGACCAGACACACTCCATCACCACATATTAGCTATGGAAGATACTGATTCAAATGTTTACTAAGTATATACTACATATGAGGGATGGTAATAAAAACAGGTGCTGGCAAGACTCAAAACAGAAGCGAGAACAGAAATAAACTAGACAGACTTGGTCTTTGCCCATAGTCTAAGAAGCTAAACACCCAAGTAAGTAGGAAGGGCTTCCTAAAGTATTATTTCATCCAAAAGAGGAAAACAGATGAGTCTGGGGCACAAAGCAGGGAAGGAACTGGGACAGTGTGGGGTTCGACAGTGAAGGAAACAAGGGAGGGAGGGAAAACCCTTAGACTTCCTATTAAAATAACAGAACTCAGCTTAACTCCAAGGTTCTGACAGATAAGACACACAGTTTGATCTTAACTGGAGATACAGTGTTCTTGTAATGGCCCCTGGAGCCTAAGCTCCCATCTGTCTCCCTTCCTGCTCTATTGGTAACTGTCCTTATCATTTGCTTTGACCAAAAGTACATCAGCAAATAAACCAGTTTGGAAAGTGCTTGCACACTGTGATCTGTTTTTCTGGAAGGCAAGGTTGCTCTAAAAACCTGGGATCAAAGTCTAGATGCCACCAATGATGAGCTTCTTCTCTGCCAAGTAGTGAGAAATCAATTCACACTGTTTAAAGTCTCAACGAAGTAAGGCTGCTCATTTGCAGCAATGGGTGACAGACGCTGTCGCTTATACTACTCCTGTAACAAACAGTTCCAGTCTTTTTTCTCTATTTCAGTTATAACAGACATTCACTTTAAATTGGCAGTAAATCATAAAAATTTTAGGCTTTACTATCATTACCAAAGCATATTTGAGGGTCCGTGCCTTTAATCCTAGCACTCGGGAGGTAGGAGCAGGCGATTGTGTTTTTGAGGCCACACTGGACAGAGCTAGCTCTAGGACAGTCAGGACTACACAGAGAAACCCAGTCTCAAAGTAAAACAAATCAAAATAAAACAAAACAACCAAAACCTCAAACACTTCACAGACAAAAAATGGCACACTGGCAGAAATATGTTGAGTGGTCCAAGGTCAACAAAAATTACAACTCTTACTCAAGTTTCAGGAAGTGCCTAGAATGCAAATTCATAAACTACAAATCACCTTGTCCAGATTTTTAGAATGATCTGAGCCCACAATGACTACAAATGGCAAGGCTGCTGTAGTCTCCTGAGTTCCCCACTAGGACAGGCACATGTAGACACGGGTCAGAGGGCACCTACTGTACCCATTAGAACCTAGGGCCTATGGGCACAGTGGGTGAGGACACTGCTATAGAGTTCTTCTCTTGTTCCGCCTTTTCTATAGAGGAAGTGGGTCTGTCTAAACTAAGTTTTTCATCTTTTTCCTTTTCTGCCTCCTCTTCCCTGTCCCCCTTTTGAAGTATGTTAGATTATAGTACATCCCCACATTCTGATTAGAGTTCCAGGGAATGAAGGTTCCTAGGTTTCCAAGTCAGCTCACCAAAAGTTAGCATTACCAGCTAGGATTTAAATCTTGGTAACACAGAAGGAAAAGAGGATGACAACACATAACTACTACTGCTTCTCCCATGCATGCCCCGTGGAACAACAAAGTGGGAAGGTAGGCATTTTGGCAGCTGGTAGGATTTCTTATTGCAGAATTTCAGAATCAAACTGCTTGGTATCATTTCATCATAAGTTTTTTCAAGCACAGAGTCCACTTTCACTTAATAACAGTGATATAACAGAGTTTTCCCTGAATTTTGAATTTTTAAATTTGTTCTAATTGTTTCTTGTGCTAAATAAATGCTTACTTTATATTTAACCTATACCTTTTCTTGATTGAGTCCCTCCAAATTGTATAAACTTGACACAAAACATAAATGGTTTAAGACAAAAACAATGCAATCAAAAAAACAGAACTTTGTATCTAAAGAAAAAACTAAGTCATTATGTTCCATTTTCTAAAGCACACTTAATGAAATGACTCTTAGTATTAAGTGACCTCACCCACTTAGGAAAACAACAGCCAGCAATTTCAAAAGTCAGGCAGGAGCCATGGATAGGTGTCTGCTGTAGGAGGGGATTTTTCCCTACTTGTCTAAGAATTTATTTTGTGATTACACTGCATTTGCTTAAATGCTTGATTTGTACTAGAGGCTCAATACTCCAAGGAAAATATCTTTCTGTTTCAACAATAGAAAGTACTTTGCTGTTTAACAGTTAAGTTAGAAAACACTTATTATTGATTCTTAGCTGTTTCCTTGGCAATCCCCACCCAGACATTATATTCTTTATTCTTATTTTCATTTCTATAAAGCATCTGCTCTATAACAGGTGTAGTTGCTGTAGTTAATGGCCAAACTACCGACACCCAGCCTTCCCTACTTACAGCATGCTTCTTACTGTGAAGGGGAAATGCTGTCTTCTACAAAGATACACACTCTGAAGTTCACCTATTAGGTCACCTCTTCCTCAGTTCAAAGTATTTTAATAACCCGAGTTATGTGTGAATCAGGAAATCTCTCTCTACTCTGGTCTAATGAGCGAACTCACTCAAGGCTGACTGGTCCCTGTCACATTTAGTGGCCAGTAAGGAGAGCAGTAACCTCAACTCTCTTACATTTCTCCTGACTCAAGCCTGTCACCCCCTGGGGGATAAGTGATCTGGTCTCCTCTAACAACTATCTTCTGTATCTGGAGATATTCGAGGTGACCCACCCCCAGCCTCATGAAAGCCAGGGGCCAGAGTAACTCCTTCATTCTAAGATTCTCTGTTCCACAGGCAATTCTTGTAGTTCTGGAACCAGTCTCTTTTAATAGGCATTTCAATGGCAGGGCACTCCTCCCTTGGTGTGATGGTTTACATGGGGAATGTCCTCCACAGGCATGGGTATCTGAGTACTTAGTCCCCAGTTTGGTGGCACTGTTCCGGAAGGTACTGGTGGTGCAGAGGAAGTATGGCACTGCTGACAGGCTTTGAGACTACCCAGCTCCGCCCTACTTCTAGTTTGTTCTCAGCTTCCTATCCCAGCCACCACACCTACTGCTTTCTACTGTGTCTCTCTGCCATGAAGCCAGGGCAGAATCTCCAGAAACCGTAGCAGAACATTGCTTAAGGTCTTGTTCACAGGCTCATGATAGCTTTCATATACAGCACTGTGGGAATATAATAAAACATTGAGAGATATCAGAGGGATCTACTCAGTCAGTCTAGGAGGATCACACAGTGGTAACTCACCCACCATTAATCCCAGCACAGGGAATATCCCCCGGAGTGGTGACCTACGCCCTTAATCCAAACTGAGTTGAGGTCATCTTAGTTTACAGAAGGAGTTCTAGGCTCCCAGGCAGGCAGTGGTGGCACACACTATTAGTCCCAGCACTTGGGAAGCAGAAGCAAGAGAATCTCTGTGAGTTCAAAGCCAGCCTGGTCTTCAAAAGCAAGTTCCAGGACAGCCAGGACTGTTACACAGAAAACTCTGTCTCAAGGAAAGAAAAAAAAAAACAACAACAACAACAAAAAAAAAAAAACGGCTGTCCTCTGATATTCCAGACTGGTTCTTTTTTTTGTTTTTCCCTCGAGTAGACAGAGTTTTCTGCTTAACAGTCCTGGCTGTCCAGGAACTCCTTCTGTGAATTAAAATGACCTCGAACTCAGTTTGGATTAAGGGCGTAGGTCACCACTCCTGGATACTCCCTGTGCTGGGATTAAAGGTGTGAATCACCACTCTCTGATCCTCCTAGACTGACTGTGGGTAGACCCCTCTGATATCTCCGAATGTTTTATGACATCCCCACACAGCACAAGGTCACCTTTCCAGAGATGGTAGTGCCCACAGTGGCCCTCCTCCATCAATTAACAACCAAGACTATCCCCTACAGGCATGCTCACACTCAGCTGGCTCTAGGCAATTCTATCAAGTTAGCAAAACTAACAACGACAACACGCTACAGTGTGGGGACCGAGTGTACCCCAATATGAATGAATATTCATGACATGAGCATGGTCATGTCAAGAATTCAATGTCTCAGATGAGAATGCCAAGGGCTTCCCTGTCCTAGCATAGAAGTTAACAATTAATTGCCTTTCAACTAAAATCAGCATGTGATGGAACCACCTTCCTGGTCCAGACAACTTCTTGAACATGTCTCCTAAAGCTATTCCCTTCTCTACAAAGATTATCTAACCCACTTCCTTGCTCATGTAAACAATGAGTATCCAGGCAGCTAGTACATATCCATGCAAATGCATGGCCCACCAGATTCCAGCTTTATGGTACCTGTGTATTTTAATTTCTGTAACACCAAGAAATGTGTCTGTCTTTGTTGATCTTCTACCACTCACAGTACAGTTCCTAGACTCTCCTACACAGGTTAGAGCACTGTAACTTCCTTTTTTGTACTGGGAAGACCTCCTGAGACTGATTTTGTTCATTCAAGTACTTACCCAGGATGACATCAAACCAGGTTCACAGCTACATCTCCAGATGATACTTTAACAAGCCTATTAGATCCCATCACTGGAATTCCCAGAACCCTTAGGCTTTCTGGGCCAGCTAAGAAGGCATTCTACTAAAGTACACTTCTGTTTTTATGGTTCCCCTGAGCCCTTGCCAGAGTTAACAAATGATAGGTAGGGATAGCCCTGTGTTGCCCCTGCTCTGTTCCAAGAAACTACTGAAGAAAACAACTCCAAACAGTTCCTCAAATTGAGTTGATTACTCTGTTGGAGGAAGGAGGAACAGCAGAACAAGCCACTACCAGGACGTGTCCAGTCTGAGTTTGTCAGAAAGAGTCCCTAAACACAAAACAGACAGGCTTCTTTACCACCAGCTCTGAGCAGTTGAATGACATAATTGAGTGCTGTCAGTCAAAAGTAACCATGGCCTGTTATTATAACAGAATTACCCAGTCTCTGCCCCCAAACAAATGTCGATCCTTCAAGTCTGCCTTCCTTTGCACAGCAGATACTGCATTCAGCCTAGTGAGCTCTTTCCCACCTATCCACTCTCAGAGACTGTTCCGCTATACCTTTGCTCTACACATGTACACACACAGGTGCACACACATACACGGGTGCACACGCATGCGCGCACAGGCACACATGCGTACACACACACATACATACACACGCACATACAACAGTGGGAATGGGAGTTCTCTTTTACTGAACCTTTTCCAGTGGACTGGTTTGTTAGAAAGGATTAGGTTTAGTTAGGCTTTTTTCCTAGTGGGTAGGAGATATCAAGAAATAGATGAGACAAAAAGCTGTCACAGAGAAATACGCATGCTCAGACACAAAACTAATTTCATTGAGGGTGGGGTGGTGATTCACTGGTACAGCCAGCCAGGGTTTTCACACCAGGAACACAGACACTATCTATTTACAGGAACAAGGTACAATCAAGTTTCTTCCACCTTAAAAGCCATATCTGGACTTCAGAAAACACAATCATGCTCCAATAATACTTGAGCTTTTTATTTTAAAATGGGTCAGCAGCAAAACTACAAAACACTAAAACTGAAACTTCTGAGGGATGATGAGAAATGTTACTGAAGCAAAATAACATACATTATATATATATGTATATATATATGTAGCTATATGCACACACACATTTTTTTTTTTGAAAGGATTGTAACTGGCCAGCAAGAACCCTAACAGGCAAGTTACCATGGTCAAAAAAGAATGCATTCAAAAAGCACCATCATAAGACAGTTTGTACCTTACAATAAAAAAGGGACTTTGGACCAAGTAAATATTGCATAAAATGGATAGTATCCAAGTGTTTACATAGACAATGTAGTCTTATCATGAAAGTGTTAAAATGAGTTCAATGAAGTATTTGGTCTATTTAAGTAAGGGTAAATAAAGGGTAATCAATTTTATAAAGATTTTTAGCAAAATCATTAGGGATCTTTACACTAATTTAAACTTATAAACATTAAAATTAACCAAAATTATAGCTATAACAAAAATTTTCTCTTCCAACAAGAAAAATATTTGCTTAATCCACCGGACAAACCAGTTTAGCTATACAGTGGTTTTAAAGGAAGGAAGAAAGGAGAGGTGCTTCTTAAGTAATGATAAAGGAAGATGTAAACGAAAGGCAAGAGTAGTACAAAGGTTGCCCAGTAACCATAAAGGTGAGACACCCAGTTCTAGGTGCCACTTACCTTTTATGTCTGCATGTGTTTATGGAGGGAGGAACATCTGGGAATTGCAGGCTAATGGAAAAGACACTTTAACTTTTACATACCTATTGCTTTTAAATCAGGTGGATGTTTTAAGTCACATCACTGTATTAGTCTTATAAAAAAAGACCATCTTTCGGACAAACTGCAATCTAAGAATTTTTTTTTTCTACTTTTGGTTTTTTGAGACAGGGTTTCTCTATGAAGCCCTGGCTGTCCTGGAACTTACTTTGTAGACCAGGCTGGCCTCAAACTCACTAAGATCTGCCTGCCTCTGCCTCCCAAGTGCTGGGATTAAAGGTGTGCGCCATCATCACTCGGCATTTTAAGTAGCTTTTGAGTCAAATGCCTCGGAAATTAAAAGTGAAGATTCCTTCATAACATGCTACGTAATCACAGAGGCATCCAGTCACAAGCAAGCTTTGTTTTCTACAGGCAAAGACGCATCTACAATGAAGGCCCGGTTTTTTCAACTCTTAAATGTGGTTAACCAGTAAGTTAAAACTGACTGGCTCTGTATTCTAATTCTACCCTGGCCATTCTGTTGTGACTATTATCCAAGCCCTTAAATACAGTCACATTCAGGTATGTATGTATGTCATATGTATAACCATATTTAATATGCTGCACTTTCACAGAAACAAGCAGAGTGTAAGGACAGAGAAGTAGGGTTAACCTGAGAGCTAATAACAAGGACGGCCATTAATGGTCGGTCCTGAGTAAAGGTGCCGCCCTTCACTCCTTTCCTCTTTCCAATCAACTCAGCTCACCCCCCACTCCCACCTCCACCCCCAGGCACTCAGTTCTAGCATGCATGGCTTGTGGGAAGCAATGGAGGGAGCTGATGAAGGTTCCATTGATTCCTGCTGCTTGGTTTAGGGTACCCAGCCTTCTGCTGTGGCTAAACATCACTGTTCCTCAGTTTTGGATTCCATGAAAGCCTCTGGTGACCAATACATTCCTTTTTGATTAAGTCAGTCAAAGTCAGTTTCATTATTTGTTAAAAAAAAAAAAAAAAAAAAAAAAAATACTTGGCTAACACTACACTTCTTAAAGACTTTCTAAAGTACACACGTTCTTTCACTTCTGAACTCTTGAAAGAAACCACTGACAATGAAATGCCTTTGCATCCCTGTCTATGCTGGTTAACTCTACTTGTATTTCATATTTAACTAACAGCCCTAGAAAGATCAAACAAATGTGTAGTAAACAAAAGTCGGGAGGTGGCTCTGACATCCAAAGTGCCTCATGATGGAGCCCACAATGCTGAGCACTATTCTACACCAACACAGAAAATATTTACTATCCTACTTTCTAAATAGGGATTAGATTTCAATTCCCCCTAAGCTGTATACCACTTATCAATGAGACCTGAAATTTACACTTCCTCTTGCCAGAGGTATTATACTGGGCCCTCCAGAGTCATTCTACATGCAGTTTATTCTGCTTTATGATTTCCGCTTGTCGTTGTTTATTAATATACAGACTCATGTTCAAAAGCAGAAGAGGTATTGTATATTATTAAAATGTATTTAAAGGAAGGAAAGGAATTAAACAAGAAACATGCTGTTTTATTATCTTCCTGTGATGCTGGGCATTGAATCTAGGGTCTCAGGCCTGTCAGGCAAGTCCGCTGTCATTAAAGATACATACCACATACCACGGTACAGAATGTGTAAATGCAGAACATGAGATTTATGTCCTATTTACACTTATGAAGTGCTTTTAACTTTGTGGTATTTCTAAAAAAGAAAATAACTACATATCTTATGATTTTTTTCTCTACAGAATCTCAAAATTATTAACAACTATTTAGAATGAAATACTTGTATCAAGCAGTGCTGGGAAACTATTTGCATTTCTTAATTATTAGCCTAATCTTCTCAGTCATAGTTAGACAATGAGTCTGAAAAGCAAACTGACTCTCAATGGAGCCCACAATTCTCTACCAACACAGGAAAACAGTAATAACAATAACCACGTAGGGCTTATTTACCCAGGAATACAAGCTGCCTTAACATTTTAGAAGTTACCACGTTAACAACAAAAGGACAAATAAAAAATAGCATAGTCAGCTCAGTAACAAGAAAATGATGGGACAAAATTGAACACCTACTCATGACAAGACAGAGAGTTTCCTTAACTTGATGAGGGAAATCAGACACATTTGCTTTGCCCATTTATACCAAGGTGTGTGACCTACTTCTTGTATTCTTATTACAAGTACAGTAAAAATGATAAATGAAAGTCACAAAGGTCAGAAAAAGAAATTGCATTCTTCATAGAAGGCATAGTTATGTGGATTAAAAAAATATAAAACCTACCTAGCCTATTACAACTAGCGATTTTTAGTGTGTTGTGGGATCCCTTGCTGCTGGAAATCAGATTCAGGTCCTCTTCAAGAAATGTAAGCATCTTAACCACTAAGCCATCTTGGTAGCCTCTAGAACCAAGTGTCCAATTTAGCTAGATTAAAGGATACACAGTCAATACATTGTACAGTACTTTATATTAGTGAACAAAAATAAATTAAATACCACCTACACCAACAATCAACAATTTTTAAAGGTAAATACTAAGACACTGTTTATAAACTAGAAGACTTGGCAATGTTATAGTAGCTGCTCTTCTAAAGTAATAAGTAGATTAGCACAATGTCAACCAAACCACCAGCTTCAGAAAATATCTGAGAAACAACTTTTAAATTTTAGATGGATGTTCAGATCACCTAGAACTAAGACAACCTTAAATAGAAAAGAAATGACTTACTGTAACTGATTTTAATAGAGATAAGTATGCAATAATCAAATCAATATTATACTAACAAAAATTGTAAAACACAATGTAATAGAACAAATTAAGTCCATTAAGTGAGAGAAAAGGCTCCTACAAGACAATTCAATGGAGGCTTAACAAATTGTGCTGTACTGAAAAGAGAAAAAAACTTGAACCTACAATTACAATGTTCTACAGTCACCCCACAGGTGATTTTTCCTTTACTCTGTATGAAAAGAAAAAGGTCAATCATAAAGACTAATCAGAAAAACTTATGATCATAAAACTTCTAGTAAGGAACTGTTAATTCTGAGTTCAGCATAGGTCAAGTTATCTTAGAAATAAAAATATTTTTTAAAAAAGAAAAAACTTAAGAGCCAACATCACTGAGACAACTCAGGTAAGACTGTATAGAAGTCCACATTTCTAAGTGCTGCCATATGTTCAAATACACAAAGAATGGCTATAAAGCATTAAAAAACAGCAGATAAGCCAACCAATGAAGAAGAAATGCCCAAATGGGCAACAGCCATAAGACAGGATGTTCAACATCAGTGGTCCTTCGAGGAGTATACCTAAGAGTCACTTGAGACCATACTACATTCACTACCAGCAACCAAATCACAGCCCACACCAAATGTTGAAGAGAAATGAGCTCAAATTCACTGAAAAGTCAAAATTCACAGGGCCATTAGCTAATAGATCTCTATAAAGATAAATTCACATCTATTTCACATCTAATTCTTCAATCCTTTTCCATTGTATTTAATGAGGCAGGGTCTCCCACTGCACCTGGAGCTTATTGACTCAGCTAGTCTAGTTAGCCAGTCTGTCTTGGGGATCCTGTTCCTATTTCTATCTCTCACTTCTATCACTCTCTACCACCACCACATGCCCTTAAGAGATGGGATTACTGATAGGCCAATCCAGCTTTATGTAAGTAGTAGGGTGTTGTGGAATATTAGTTTAGTGATGTAAAGATGTGTTGTGTTGTATTTGTTTAACTATGAAGCTGTGTTACTTTGCCTGTCTAAAACACCTGATGGTCTAATAAAGAGCTGATCAGACAACAGCTGGCAGGAGAGAGAACTAGACAGGGATGGCGGGCAGAAAGAATAAACTCGAGAAGAAATCTAGGGAAGAGAGCAGGGAGCTAGAAAAGGAGAAGAGGGGGAACCCAGGGGCCAGACACCCAGAGTATAAAAGATATACAGAATAAAGAAAGGTAAAAAGCCCAGAGGCAGAATGTAGTTAAAGAAATAAATTAATTTTAAAAATCTGGTTAGAAAAAAGCCACGCTCAGGCCGAGCACTCATAAGTGAGAATAAATCTCCTGCTATTTATTTGAGAAATGGGTGGCAGGTCCCCAAAGACTAAAAACCAACTAGTGGGGATCCAAAACTGAATTCCTTCCCGGACTCTACCTTTTTTTTTTTTTTAATGGTCTTTTACTTTGGAAACAAGGTCTTTCTACACAGCTCTAGCTCCCCTGGAACTTGCTATGTAAACCAGGGTGGCCTCGAACTCAAGAGATCGGCCTGCCTCTACCTTCTGAGTGCTGGGATTAAAGGTGCACACCATCATACCCAATCTGTACAGCTTAAAACATTTGCTTAATATGAAAGGGCTAAAAACAAACTACAAAACATTGATCAGTTCCTTGTTTGATGAATTCTATTTCAAAGTAACTAAATTGAAAAAAAAGTTCCTTTTAATAAATACTAATGTATTTTCATTTCCTTTTTAGGAAAGGAACATGACTTCTCACTTATCAGGAAAATGTTCAAAGTTGATTGAAAGTATATTGCTATATCCACCTCATCTGTTCATTTTCATTTTAAAATCAGCTATCTCTAAAGAATGCCCCAAAAAAGCATTTCTAGCATTTAGTAAAATGTTTTAAAATGCTTTTCAATAAGATAAAATAAAAGAATATCAGTCCTTATATTTGCTTGCTATTATTTGCTTAGGAACTTCTAAGAACTACAAAGAAATACTAGGATGTCATTGTAAGAGGCACAACTTATCATGTAATATAATTGGCAATGTAAAGTCAAATTTTAAAAGTTCTTTTCCTTCAACTAGGCAGTTCTATTGGAAATTCTATCACCAGATACAGTGCTACGTACCAGTAATCCCAACAATTTAGAAGGCTGAGGGAGGAGAGTTACAGGTTTAAAGGCAGTGTTCACGCAACCCCCCACACATAATCATACCTCCCTACAACACAGCTTTGTGTTGGAATGTATGAACTTAATGTTTTCCCCAGGAAGCATTAAGTCTACACATTAATCATCGCCTTTGTTATTTGTTAGTGACATGTTCACTGACATGAAGCAATGGCCATATAAAAAAACGATGAGTGTGCCTCCAGGGTGTGTCAGCTTAGAGCAAGTGCACGTGTGGGCAATTATTTAACAATTCATGCATCAACCAAGGGCAGTGCTGTAGCATGACGCCTTCTTTCTGTTCTCAGTCGTGAAGTTGGGAGCACTTCATCTTATTCAACATCTCAGTCTGAACTAGTCAGCGGAATGGCTAATGGCTACCCGGCATATGGCTATCACAAAAGTAAATCTTTAATACTGAGCAGTGTGTTTAAAGAAAAAGAAGAAATTTTTAAAAATAAGTCACTTGACTGCTATCAGATCCTTTCCAAAACCTCACAGCTGTGACTTACGCAACTTTCTGGATTACTTTAAGCTGTTTCCTAGCACTCTGTGAAGAAGCTTGTTTTTAGAAATGAACAGGTTGGGCTGAGAGAGCTTATGGAGCACTACCAAAAGTCAGGTTAAATTGCGACACCAACACGAGTCCTGGTGATGTACTCATACGAGTACAAGCACAAAACCAACTCTGATCTCCACATATTCAAACAGTGGGGTTCTGACTGCCAAATCTAATAGCCACTGGCAGGGCATGTATTATGAGCAGAGCTTTGGACCATAAATGAAATTATAGTCATAATACAATTAATCAAAGAGACAAAAAGCCTCACAAACTTCCCTGCATCTTTCTCAAAAACAGAAAAAGACAATGACTACTAGATAGGCTCAAAAGTTAAGAACTCCCTAAACATGCTTCCAATAATGGTAAGACTTCATACGGAACGACGTTCTCTCATGTGGAGTAAGGACAAGAACTGAGGGACCTGTCTTCAGAAATCATGCAAACAGTAAGAATAATGGAAGTTCTTAGATGTCAGGAAGAAACTTCCTCAATCTAAAATTCTGTATCCAGCAAACTGGCCTTCAAAGATAAAGGACAAATAGTTTTTCAAACACAAATTAAGAGAATTTGCTATCAATAAGAATGACTTACCAGAAATGTGAATAGTTCTTCAGAGTAGAAAAATAATAGCATCACTGGAATCATTAATTCTGATTTTCAAGACTTAGAATCTCCTCCACAGAGGGCTGCCTAATTAGCTCAATGAGTTAAAGGCACTTGCTGCCAAGCCCGAGACCTGAATTCCATCCCTGAGACTCCTCTGGTAGAATAAACTGGCTTCCTAAGATTGTCCGCTGACCTCCACATCCATTGTGGTATACTCACCATGTACCTATCATCCCCCAACACAGAATAAGTAATTGTAAAAAAATCTACAATCTCAAAGAAACATACTTCTAGGCATGCCTGTGAGGTATTTTCTAGATGAGGTCAACTCCAACGTTATCTGCCCTAAACTGGGAGGCTTCACTCTATGCTATGGGTCGAAGTCTCCAATTACAAAACAAGGAGAAAGAAAAAGGAGCAGTAGCATTTAGAGTGCTGCTTTCTGACGGAGATGCAACATGACCATCAGCCTGCGTTCCTGCGGCCACGATACCTTCCCTCCAATGATGGACTATACCCTTAACAGAGTGAGCCAAAACAAATCCTTCTTTACATAAATAGCTTATGATCACAGTTATCAGAAAGGAACTAGCATTGACAGAGATGCATAGACTTGGGCATGAGAGAGCTTGTTTAAGTAGCTACATTCATATAGTACATGGTATTTTTTTATTTGCAAATTATTTTCAATCATGTAACTTTTATTTTTTTAAAAAAAGAAAAGGAACCAAAAGAAGCAGAAATTCAAATATGTACAAAAGATGCTAAATGAAAAATTAAACATACTATTTTTCTTATTTTTAATTGATGGAACAACAGATAAAAATTTTGATTAGCAGAAGAAATGTTCAGTGACTTACATTATAGTTTTTAAAGTTAATAAAAAAAATTAATATCAACTGGGGTGATTTAAATGAGAATGACCCCCCTAAGCCCCAATGTTTCCATGCTTGGGGAGAACTAGGGATGGCCTTGGAGATATGTTACTGGGGAGCAGACTTTCAGGTTTCAAAGTCCAATGTCAATGTTAGTTTCTCTCCCACTCTGTCTTCAACTTGACTTTAAGATGTAAGCTCCCAACCACTGCTACAGCACCCATGCCTACCTGCCTGCTACCATGCCTTCCCTCCACCATGATGGCCATGAACTCACACTCTGAAAACGTAAGCAGGCCCCCAGCTAAACGCTTTCTTTTATAAGCTGCTCAGGCCATGTTGTCTCTTAATAGCAACAGAACTACATACAACAGTAGCAAGTTTATATGGAGTGACAGAAAACTGTTTAAGGGCTCCCCACTGTCCATGAGGCAGTGCAGTGTTATGTGAAGCAGGACTGATATAACTTGTAAATGTCTCCTACAGTCACATAAAAACCAAGCAGAGCAACACTCTCTGTAACCCCCTATGGGAGTGAAGAAAAGCTGATCCCCAGAGCCTAAATGACAAGCTCCTATTCAGTCAGATGAGCCTCTGGGTACAGGACAAAGTAAAAAGTGACTGAGAAAGACTCAAAGTGACCTCTGGCCTTCATATACAAACTCACATGTACACTGTGCATGTGGTTAAACATCAAACATTTAAAGCTAAACTTTAGAAGAGTTGACACTAATTAAAAATTCCGAAACATAAAACAAAACGAAACAAAAAGCAAGAACAAAAAGTGAAGACAGGAACAAGTCAAGAAAAACTGGCTCAGTGTCCAATCAGTGAAGGCCACCACACTGTACTCCACACATTACAGCTACAGTAAGATAACTGGCTCAGTGTCCAATCAGTGAAGGCCATCACACTGTACTCCACACATTACAGCTACAGTAAGATAACTGGCTCAGTGTCCAATCAGTGAAGGCCATCACACTGTACTCCACACATTACAGCTACAGTAAGATAACTGGCTCAGTGTCCAATCAGTGAAGGCCATCACACTGTACTCCACACATTACAGCTACAGTAAGATAACTGGCTCAGTGTCCAATCAGTGAAGGCCACCACACTGTACTCCACACATTACAGCTACAGTAAGATAACTGGCTCAGTGTCCAATCAGTGAAGGCCATCACACTGTACTCCACACATTACAGCTACAGTAAGATAACTGGCTCAGTGTCCAATCAGTGAAGGCCACCACACTGTACTCCACACATTACAGCTACAGTAAGATAACTGGCTCAGTGTCCAATCAGTGAAGGCCATCACACTGTACTCCACACATTACAGCTACAGTAAGATAACTGGCTCAGTGTCCAATCAGTGAAGGCCATCACACTGTACTCCACACATTACAGCTACAGTAAGATAACTGGCTCAGTGTCCAATCAGTGAAGGCCATCACACTGTACTCCACACATTACAGCTACAGTAAGATAACTGGCTCAGTGTCCAATCAGTGAAGGCCATCACACTGTACTCCACACATTACAGCTACAGTAAGATAACTGGCTCAGTGTCCAATCAGTGAAGGCCATCACACTGTACTCCACACATTACAGCTACAGTAAGATAACTGGCTCAGTGTCCAATCAGTGAAGGCCATCACACTGTACTCCACACATTACAGCTACAGTAAGATAACTGGCTCAGTGTCCAATCAGTGAAGGCCATCACACTGTACTCCACACATTACAGCTACAGTAAGATAACTGGCTCAGTGTCCAATCAGTGAAGGCCACCACACTGTACTCCACACATTACAGCTACAGTAAGATAACTGGCTCAGTGTCCAATCAGTGAAGGCCATCACACTGTACTCCACACATTACAGCTACAGTAAGATAACTGGCTCAGTGTCCAATCAGTGAAGGCCACCACACTGTACTCCACACATTACAGCTACAGTAAGATAACTGGCTCAGTGTCCAATCAGTGAAGGCCATCACACTGTACTCCACACATTACAGCTACAGTAAGATAACTGGCTCAGTGTCCAATCAGTGAAGGCCATCACACTGTACTCCACACATTACAGCTACAGTAAGATAACTGGCTCAGTGTCCAATCAGTGAAGGCCACCACACTGTACTCCACACATTACAGCTACAGTAAGATAACTGGCTCAGTGTCCAATCAGTGAAGGCCACCACACTGTACTCCACACATTACAGCTACAGTAAGATAACTGGCTCAGTGTCCAATCAGTGAAGGCCACCACACTGTACTCCACACATTACAGCTACAGTAAGATAACTGGCTCAGTGTCCAATCAGTGAAGGCCACCACACTGTACTCCACACATTACAGCTACAGTAAGATAACTGGCTCAGTGTCCAATCAGTGAAGGCCATCACACTGTACTCCACACATTACAGCTACAGTAAGATAACTGGCTCAGTGTCCAATCAGTGAAGGCCATCACACTGTACTCCACACATTACAGCTACAGTAAGATAACTGGCTCAGTGTCCAATCAGTGAAGGCCATCACACTGTACTCCACACATTACAGCTACAGTAAGATAACTGGCTCAGTGTCCAATCAGTGAAGGCCACCACACTGTACTCCACACATTACAGCTACAGTAAGATAACTGGCTCAGTGTCCAATCAGTGAAGGCCATCACACTGTACTCCACACATTACAGCTACAGTAAGATAACTGGCTCAGTGTCCAATCAGTGAAGGCCATCACACTGTACTCCACACATTACAGCTACAGTAAGATAACTGGCTCAGTGTCCAATCAGTGAAGGCCATCACACTGTACTCCACACATTACAGCTACAGTAAGATAACTGGCTCAGTGTCCAATCAGTGAAGGCCATCACACTGTACTCCACACATTACAGCTACAGTAAGATAACTGGCTCAGTGTCCAATCAGTGAAGGCCACCACACTGTACTCCACACATTACAGCTACAGTAAGATAACTGGCTCAGTGTCCAATCAGTGAAGGCCATCACCACACTGTACTCCACACATTGCAGCTACAGTAAGATAACTGGCTCAGTGTCCAATCAGTGAAGGCCATCACACTGTACTCCACACATTACAGCTACAGTAAGATAACTGGCTCAGTGTCCAATCAGTGAAGGCCATCACCACACTGTACTCCACACATTACAGCTACAGTAAGATAACTGGCTCAGTGTCCAATCAGTGAAGGCCATCACACTGTACTCCACACATTACAGCTACAGTAAGATAACTGGCTCAGTGTCCAATCAGTGAAGGCCACCACACTGTACTCCACACATTACAGCTACAGTAAGATAACTGGCTCAGTGTCCAATCAGTGAAGGCCATCACACTGTACTCCACACATTACAGCTACAGTAAGATAACTGGCTCAGTGTCCAATCAGTGAAGGCCATCACACTGTACTCCACACATTACAGCTACAGTAAGATGACTGGCTCAGTGTCCAATCAGTGAAGGCCATCACACTGTACTCCACACATTACAGCTACAGTAAGAAAACTGGCTCAGTGTCCAATCAGTGAAGGCCATCACACTGTACTCCACACATTACAGCTACAGTAAGATAACTGGCTCAGTGTCCAATCAGTGAAGGCCATCACACTGTACTCCACACATTACAGCTACAGTAAGATAACTGGCTCAGTGTCCAATCAGTGAAGGCCACCACACTGTACTCCACACATTACAGCTACAGTAAGATAACTGGCTCAGTGTCCAATCAGTGAAGGCCACCACACTGTACTCCACACATTACAGCTACAGTAAGATAACTGGCTCAGTGTCCAATCAGTGAAGGCCATCACACTGTACTCCACACATTACAGCTACAGTAAGATAACTGGCTCAGTGTCCAATCAGTGAAGGCCATCACACTGTACTCCACACATTACAGCTACAGTAAGATAACTGGCTCAGTGTCCAATCAGTGAAGGCCATCACACTGTACTCCACACATTACAGCTACAGTAAGATAACTGGCTCAGTGTCCAATCAGTGAAGGCCATCACACTGTACTCCACACATTACAGCTACAGTAAGATAACTGGCTCAGTGTCCAATCAGTGAAGGCCATCACACTGTACTCCACACATTACAGCTACAGTAAGATAACTGGCTCAGTGTCCAATCAGTGAAGGCCATCACACTGTACTCCACACATTACAGCTACAGTAAGATAACTGGCTCAGTGTCCAATCAGTGAAGGCCATCACACTGTACTCCACACATTACAGCTACAGTAAGATAACTGGCTCAGTGTCCAATCAGTGAAGGCCATCACACTGTACTCCACACATTACAGCTACAGTAAGATAACTGGCTCAGTGTCCAATCAGTGAAGGCCATCACACTGTACTCCACACATTACAGCTACAGTAAGATAACTGGCTCAGTGTCCAATCAGTGAAGGCCATCACACTGTACTCCACACATTACAGCTACAGTAAGATAACTGGCTCAGTGTCCAATCAGTGAAGGCCATCACACTGTACTCCACACATTACAGCTACAGTAAGATAACTGGCTCAGTGTCCAATCAGTGAAGGCCATCACACTGTACTCCACACATTACAGCTACAGTAAGATAACTGGCTCAGTGTCCAATCAGTGAAGGCCATCACACTGTACTCCACACATTACAGCTACAGTAAGATAACTGGCTCAGTGTCCAATCAGTGAAGGCCATCACACTGTACTCCACACATTACAGCTACAGTAAGATAACTGGCTCAGTGTCCAATCAGTGAAGGCCATCACACTGTACTCCACACATTACAGCTACAGTAAGATAACTGGCTCAGTGTCCAATCAGTGAAGGCCATCACACTGTACTCCACACATTACAGCTACAGTAAGATAACTGGCTCAGTGTCCAATCAGTGAAGGCCATCACACTGTACTCCACACATTACAGCTACAGTAAGATAACTGGCTCAGTGTCCAATCAGTGAAGGCCATCACACTGTACTCCACACATTACAGCTACAGTAAGATAACTGGCTCAGTGTCCAATCAGTGAAGGCCATCACACTGTACTCCACACATTACAGCTACAGTAAGATAACTGGCTCAGTGTCCAATCAGTGAAGGCCATCACACTGTACTCCACACATTACAGCTACAGTAAGATATGACATGATACGGAAATATGGAGTAAGAATCAAATTACGCTTCCAGGTATAAAAATATAATGCCAGAAATGGCAAGATAGATCCTTCAGGTGAAATATTTACTGCAGACATAGTAACAGCTGTTCAACATAAAGTGAGAGGGAAAAGCACTAGAACAGCAGTCACGGACAGGACAACCTTTAGGCAATCCATGAGGGCAGAGTGGCATTTAAAAACAAAGCCAGGATGGTTTCCAAAGCTGGCAAGCCAGCTTAAGCCTACATACCCAAAAAACATCAATAACCGCCCAGCACAAAAACATTAAGCCATCTATACAAAAGCACACCACTATCAGATCCCTTAAAAATACAAGTAACAGAAAACTCTGAAAAGCAGTCAGTAGAACAGATTATGTATAGAACAAGCCACTCTTGCACAGATATTGAGGACAACTATTAGCTAGCCTGCACGGAACCCATATCAGGAATAAAGACGAGACTGAGACAGGAAGAATGTAAGAAGACTCTAGTTAAAGTGATGATAGTAATTTCAGGCAAGGCTGACTTTAGAGAAAAATAGCATGAGGCACAAAGGAGGTCATTCCACAATGGTCAATTCACCAAGAAATAACAATTTTAAGTATTTATACATTTATATTTGAGGCAAAAATTACAGGAAGCAGTCTTATTCATAATGACAGTCAAAAACCTCAGTAGGTAGAAAATTAACAAAGGTAAAGCAGACTTGAACATTAGGGCCAATTTGATACGCTACAGTGTGAGCACTATATGAGAACCTACTACAACAATACTTAGAAGGAAACCTGACAATAAATTCCTACTTGAAAAATATTACTTATTTTATCTTATGTATATCTGCCTGAATATATTTATGTGTACCATGTACTTGCAGAAGCCCAAGGAGGTCCGAAGAGGGCGCTGGATCTCTCAAAACTAGAGTTACATACAGGCAGTTATGAGCTGCTATCTGAGTACTAGGATTTGAACCTAGGTCTTCTGCAAGAGCAGCAAGTACTCTTAACTGATAAGCCAGCTCTACAGTCCCACACTTTTTATAAATAAGAATATAGGCCATAAATCGGTTTAATAATTGCTACCTTATGAAAACCTGAAATACGCAAATTAAGCATGGGAAAATAATAAGACCAGCATAGAAATTAATAAAATAGAAAACTGCAGAAATCAATGAAACTAAGAGCTGGTTATTTTAAAAAATAATAACCTTGATAACTTTCACCATAATGGGTGATAAGAGTCCCTTTAAAACAACCCAGGAAAGGGTAAATAAGGAGAGACAGAGCAATCAAGACAGGTTGGCTATCTGCTGATAGCCATGGTACACATTAGATTTGTTATTCTAGCCTACATTTTATCCATTCAAGACCCCATAATAATTTTTTAAAAAGCATGAGACAGATATATGTTATTCGAAAAACTGCCTAGTGATTTCTTTTAGATAAAATGCAGATATACATATGTAGGTGTGCACAAAAAAGAGAGACTAAAGCCATTGATAAGAGCTTAATATAGAACCTAATCAAACGGAAGAATCCTTTGTTAACGCTGGACAGTGCAGTGTGTGTATACATACATGTATGTTTATATATTATTTAACAAGCTTAGCTGAGCAATACTCTTGGACTTAAAGAAATGGCTAGTGACTAGGAAATTACAAAACTTTAAAGAAAATTCAGTTTTAATTACCAACTGGCACAATCTACAATCACTGGAGAAGCTCAGATGACGGAGCTATCTAGATCGACTTGGCCTCTGGGCATGTCTACTGGGACAGTCTTAACTATGTTAATTGGTATGAGAAGACTGTCTCAAAGTAGGGGGCACCATTCTCTGGGTTTGGGTCCTGAATGAGGGTAGAGAAAGCAAGCTGAGCAGTTACTCTCTGCCCCTGACATAGATCTAACATGACTAGCTGTTTTAAATATCTGCTGAATCTAAACTGTGATCTAAAATAAATTCATTTTCCCTAAGAATGCTTTCTGTCACAGCAACAAGAAATGAAACCAACAGGAAGTCTTAGTGTATCAATTTTTTCTAATTATCGAAAATCCAATGCTATTATAAAGTAAAACAACTCTTCTCTGGTGATAGATAGGAAGAGCATAGTTTTACTGCGTACTAAGTATTAGCAAAATACCCTAACAAGAAACACTGAGGTAAGAAACAGCATACTCTAACCCAGCTGTATCATCACTGGAAAGCTACACTCACTAAAACTGTACTAGACAAAAAGCAGGCAAAAAAAAAAAACAAGAGAAGGTAAAATTAGCTTTAAGTACACTTGAAAACTCAAAGTACCATTTTCAAACAGGTAAAAAGTATAAAAAAGTAAATGTTTAATTAATCAATTAGTTAATTAATAAGCTTGATATAACAAGATAGTTCATTCACCTAAAGGTCCTAGATCTGTGTCCTATTTCAAGGAAGGAAGGACTTGGGGCCTCCCTCCTTTTAAACTTTCAACTGCCTTCCAATCTCCCCAGCACCTTCTCACCAGTCCCAGAAAAGACCACCACCATCTTCTGTGATTATTTCCCATGCTGCTCATCACCCATAATCAGAGGTAGAGGTTATAGTAAGCTGCATGATTATTGGAACCTTTAGGAACCCAAAGCTGTCTCTCTCTGGGCAACAGATTCTTTCAGGCAATATAGTTCTAGATCACTTTTTCCTACACTCCTGTGAAGAAATTGTTTATACAACATGCAAACCAGCTCCATAGCTGGGCTGTGCAGCAGGCACAGAAGCTTTCTCGAGATTGAGTGGGGTAAAACCAGAACCCATGGAGGTGGTCCTAGGAATAGTAAACAGGAACCAGGGCTTTCTGGATCTTCTAATCCTGGATTCTGCCCTAACAATCTCTCATCCTTCTGACTTTCACAAAAGATACTAAGAAGACAGGGCTGGCCAGACGCCAGCTGTCCCTGGAGAGGTTTGAGAAACACATCTTCAAGTGCCACCAGAGGTCCTGGAGGCCTACCAGAGACTCCTGAACTCTTTAGCAGTTAATGCCCAAGACTCCTGCCACTAACAATTTTGCCATGGAGTCCCTCACTCCAAACCTTAAACCAAATGGAAATAAAACTTTGAAACAGAGGGGAGGGGAGATATAAGGTAATACCCATAGGAAAATTTAAGGTTTATACAGTGACCACAAACATCAAGGTAATTTTAGCAAAAACTATGGTATGAACTAATCCAGTACTCAATAAACAGTTCTTCTAAATCACTAAGAGAAAAACAAATGGCCTAAAAATATTACACATGCTCAGCAGATAGCTGTTCAATTCCACAAAAATTACAACTACAACACTGAGACTCTTTCACCAGTAGGACCTTTTTTAAATACCTGACGCTGATGAAAAGGTAGTCCATAACAAGGGTTTGGAGGCAGTTAGGCCGTTATCTACCCACATGGTACTTTTGATGTGTGGGTCCTAGTTTTCTTCCTTACAGCTTGTTTTATATGAAAACCGGAAAGGACACATGTGAATGTTTATTACATTACTGAATCTTTCTCTTTAAAGTCAAAATACATACTGATATTAAGCTGAACTGTGTCCTCCAAAAAGCTTCCTTGAAATCCTAACCCTCATACCTGTGAAGGTAATCCTACTTGGGAAGGGGATCTTTACAAAAATAACCAAGATAAAGAGGTTATTAGGGCTGGTCCTTATGCAATATGACTAGTGTCCACAAAAGGGGTTGGGGATCCCCAACTCAATAAATATGAAAGAAGGAGAAAGGACGCAAGAATAGCAGGTGCACACCCACCCTCACCCCCACTGCTGTGGTCTCCTCCACAGCTACACCTGCTGACCACCGTGCCCTTCTCCAATGGACTAAAACCTCAAACTCTTAGCCAAGACAAACCTTTTGTTCTGCCAGCAAGTTGCTTTTGTCAGAGCAACCGGAAAAGTAATATGCCATCCTCCTCCAATGCTGGCCAAGTCAAACCAGGACCAGATGAACCCTCAGTAACCTTGAAACCTTTTATACTTCAATAACAAATACTATGGAAAAGATTTAATTTTTTTTTAAGTTTGGAGATACAGGTCTGATACTTCGTAAATAGTTCGACCTCCTTTAAATGTAAGATAAAAATTTAACTTTGTAAATAAAGACATTAACATGGCTTTGTTTTAATCCCAATACATTATTATGTATCCCTAAACTTCTTTTTTATTCTCCCATTCAGCAAATCTTCAATAAGTATTTCTTTTACAGATGATTCCTTTAGTAGATCTTAAATGACAAGTTAAAAATAAGTCTAAATGAATTATTACTACAAAAGAACCCGAGTTTATAATATTTAAATGATACTGATAATTAAAATATAAAGTTACTACATAACTTTCACTTGATTCTACTTTCTAAAGTGAGTTTTCATCCTAAGAATCCAGAACCTTCCATGTGCTAGACAAGTTACTTCTGTGTCACACACAACACAAAATTAAAGGTGAGGTTCAAGTCTTATATTTATTTTTTCACTATAAAATGTTACTGTTAAAATGATGGAATCACCTACTACTAGAATAAATGAGATTTATTTCTGTTATGCAGCACTTATCAGTACAGTCAAAGATGTCAAACAGCTTCTAATTAATAACTAATAACAGCTAAATAATCAATATTTTATGTTATGAGTAAGAATTACATTTGCCCCTACAATCTTTATAAAAAAAAAAGGAACTGCACTCATAATTCATGTGAGGAAAAAAACTGACTTCTAGACCTACAAAGTAATATATAACAAAATCTAACTCTAACTGCTCTTTTAAAATTATTTTTCCATCTAAAATTGAAAAGGTTAGGATCATACTTCCACTCATTTATTTAAAATCTGTAGAATATGGACAGAATTAAAATGAGATACTATCAGTATATGTTTTATTGAGCTTCCCTCTTCCCAGTTTTTATAAACTTGACAAAAATCATACTTTATGCCCCAAAGGTTAGTCTGTGATTGTATTTACCAGCAATCCCGTAACTCTGGAACTGGAGACAAAAGAGCAGGAATTAAAGTTCAACCACACCATTAATGCAAGCTGGAGGCTTGATAGAGACATTTTTAAATAAATAAATATATAAATAAACATATAGTTCAGAGGCTCACACTCTTCAGAGAGGTACAGTCAAAAAAGCTCATCTTTATAGACTTCATATTTAACTAGCTTTAAACAAAACTGTTAGACCCAATTTACCGAAATAAAAGCAAGTTTTACCTTAAAATCTCCTTGCCATCAATGGGAAAATGCAAATACTGAATAGTGTCAATAACAACATTCTTCATATGCTTCTACAAATTCCTGAACTATTTCATAGGTGGCATCCTTTCTTACATGATTTACCTACCTACAGAATTCTTTACAGCCCTTTAGTAAGACCCTTTCAGAGATTTAGATACTTGGGTTGAGAAATGTGCCACTCTAAGAACTGAACGTGGCCAGAGTTACAGACAGGCTGTGCTCTCCCCATCTCGGTGCTCACCTTCTTCCTGCACCAGAGGGCATTTTTCATGGATGTCTATCTTCTGAGTACACCTCTCCTACGTACAAGCAAGGTGTGACTTAAACAGAACAACTCTTAGCTTCTCCTACTACCTACATTAGCTCAGCAGGGGAACAAAACTATTTTTGCTTAATAAAGATTGAACTTCAGATAATATCTGTCAAGAATATGAAGTTTTTCCAATTTGATAAAGTAGTAAGAAATGATGACTAGGTTCCTTAGGTTGAATTAAATAAGCAACTATGAAATTATTATTCAGCCAAGTATGTACTCACGTGTAAATAGAAAAGTACCAAGTGTTAGGTCCATGTCTCAGGACTGCATGCAAAACTAGGAAACACAATTTAACTAATGAAGATGGATAATAAAAACAAAGGCTGAGGAAGTAAAAGAAATGAAGGTAAAACACTAATAACAGCAACAACAAATCAAAGAATTATTAATAGTGAAAATGTAACAGAACCAAAACAAAACAAAAACCCAAAACAGACGAGGCAGGGAAAATGGTAAACCGTCACCAGCCTCAAGCCTCAGAACAGAGAAGGCGGGGTACAACAGCCACGGGTTTGCTTTCATTACTCCCTGATTATAGGGGGGCACAAATTAAACTCCACATGGCAAGAATTACACAAGTCACCTGAAAGTCAGCACAACTTCACAATAACATAAGTGAGTGCTGCTGGGCACAGTGTGCACACCTGTAATCCCAGCACTCCGGAGGCAGAGGCAGGTGGATCTCTGTGAGTCCAAGACCAGTCTGATCTACAGAGCAAGTTCCAGAACAGCCCAGGTAGAGAAACCTTGTCAAAACAATAAGTGAATCTTGCTCTTTTAGTTTAAGACAAAACTCCAGGTAATGATAGTAGAACTATTAACCAATGTTAATATTAACATATTACATTTAACTTTAAACAAAACCCTAATATATATTACTTAAGTCTAATTATTAAAACAATACTATAACAACAGATTCCTAAGATTCACTTCTTCCATAAAGCCAATCGTTTCCAGCTAAGGAGACGTGTTTCTACATACTTCTCTGCTCTCTTTTAATATCTGCCTTTGTTGCTATTCATCCTCTTACCTTCTGCATCAAAGTAGGACTTAGTCATTCTGGGAGTCTTTTTAATTCTACTTGAATCCTCACCAAACCGCTCTAACTCAACCCTTAGTATTTGATGGAGGCATCTATAAATACCCCGTGGGGTCTCCTTTATCATCCCTCTGACCACCTACAGTCCACCTCTATACTGTCTCCAAGTGAAACCAGGTCTGTAGCTCCCCACTAACAGTGCTCCTTTAACTCTCTGCCTCTTGGTCATGAAAGACATCTTGACATCCTGAAAGACAAAGAAATACTGTCTAAATCAGCTTGCTCTAACTTTAACTCACAAAATACAAACTTAAAGAAAGTCTATTATTGCCAATGTGACATCCAAAGTTTCCAATGTGACATGTCTAGAATTAGCCAACAGAAATGGACTTCTGACTCTTAACTATAATGCATATTTGAATCTTCCCACAAAACTTACAAAAAACCCAAGGATCAAGCTCATTTAGACCTAGAGGACCTAATTATCAATAACCAAATGATTCCAACACATACATAAATGTGAAAATACAGGAAAAACTCTCGTTCTCTAACACTCTCCTAATTTCCCAAGTATTTTCACATCCTTTATCAAGCTAGTTGGTACTCTTAGTCAGGTACTGCCCATCCTATAAAGCTGCTTCTTACCTAATTTCCCATCACTCTCCCCTATGAGTCCTCACTCTTTTAGAACAGGTTCTCAGATATTTATATATTTATATATATTCCCAACCAACACAACCACTCCATGAGATACCATTGTAATTTGAGAGGTAGGAAAGGCAAATATAGAACAGGAGAGTTGTCCAAAGACACCCTGAACATAAACCCACAATTTCAGACTACAAAGCTACTATCCTGCTTGTGACAGGCACCTTGCATATTATTCTTAGGTACTGACTTACTCAGTTTTACGTGCTGTTTCCTTCATCAGACACTAAACTCCGAGAGGGCAAGCATCAATCTTGAGTTTTGACCTCAACATTCAATTCTCAATGCTTGTTCGATGAAGCAAGGAATGAAGAACTTGATTAAAATCTGGCACCTATAGCTAGTTCCATGTCTTGACTTCATAGATAGAGCTCTGAATATATCAGCTTACCACATTTGATCTGATCTGTAAATGTACTGCAGTTTATGAGACCATGCATTTTACTGTTGTTTTAAACAGCTAAAAAGAGCAAAGCCTATAAAAATTATTCTAAAACACCGATTTTACATTTTCTCTATTAAACTAAGTCTCCAAATTTTAGTTAATTTTCACAATAACTTCATCTTACAAAAGACGGCAACAATGTGGTTTTAAATTACTGCAATTCAAAAGGTAAAGTTGATTAATAATATATGTTGTAAAGAAATTGAGTACTGACTACTTGTAACCAACTCAGCAACTCACTTATGCTTACTGAGAGCCATGTTATCTCTATCAGAATATACTCCCACATCTGTCATTTCCTTGAAACCCTGGGTAAACACTACAGCTAAGCTCTGAGCAATGAGTACACTAGCACACAAACGCAATGCCCTCCATGACTGAAGTTCATGGGCCTGGTATGTGAACACAGCAAGCTACTTAATGCTTGGCAGATTGTATACTAAACGTAACCAGCAAAGTTGATCTTTTCGATGTTTGCAGGAAGTTCATGTAAAAAAGATGGAAATTTTCCTAAGCTGAAAACATGCAAAAATTAATGCTCCTTTAAGAAAGTTACATTTTAATGCATGAGTTTTATGTAAAAATGAAGTACTTAACACCACTTTGATAACCAAATCATTAAAGAGAGAAAAAATCCCCACGAAACATGATGTAGTGGAAAGTACAAAGAGGCTGGACATACAGTTCCAGTTACATTCCTAAATTACTGTGCGACTTGGGGCCAAGAGCTCCGTTTTCTCATTTGTTTAAAATACTATATAGGGGAAAGGGCTTCGTTCATTTTTTTAAAACCACTGTTTGCTACTTCTGGTTGTGGACATTAGTGTTCTTTAAGGTCTAAATTTTAGGACAAAAAACGTATCTTAGGTCCAACGGAATGATTTGGCCTCCCAAAGTAGATATAAATCGTAAGCTCATAAAGTTAACAATTAAGCTGGTAACTTTCCAGAAATTGTCTACTCTGAACTTCTTAAGCAGGTGCAGTCTGACTTGACACATCTAACATTGCTAAGGAAAAATATAAAATGGTCCTGCTTAGCTAAAATTTCTGTTTCCTGGATACCAGGGGCACACATCTGACAAGTGCTAGCACAGGGCTAGCCAGCATTTCAACAATCCCCCTTTCAACTGGAAAGTCACCTCAGATCAAGATAAGGCCTTCATCAGAGAAAACCTTCCCAGCCCCAGAATCGCCTGAGCCAACGTTGTGAATGCTTCCGTCAACAACACGAATTACCCCTTCCCACAGTACTGCTCCCTACCAAATCTGCCATCTGGGGTTGGGCTTGGCCCCTCAAGACCAAACTCAGAATCACTTTTGATTCCAATGGCTAAGAACTACTAGAAACTGCAGCTTCTCTAAGCATGGCTGCGGAGAGAGTGGCACCCCCTCTTCCCAAAGCAAGGAGAGGAACAAAAAAAAAAAAAAAAAAAAACAAACAAACAAAAAACAATGGGGCGGAGGGCAGAGACTAGGCCTAGGCGTAAACGCTGGGAGAATTAAACTGTTTCTTTGCAATGGGAAGCAGGCGTATTTCCTGCCCTTGCTCTGATCCGGTGTCCATGAACCTGCACTCCACTTTATATTCTCCTAGAATCCTAAAAGGGGGATCGAAAATCCGATGCGCTTCCTTCCCCCATCTATTCACTCTTAAAACCTCTAGCATTGTTAAGGAAGACAGCCCAGATCCAGAAGTAGGAAGTAAAGCAGGGGCCAGTGCTGGGATTCTGTTCTGAGACTAGCTGCTGATGCACGAAGAAAATTCCCTTGTCGTCTAAAGTTTGAACTTGCAGCAAGGGCGCGGACCCCGACTTGGACTTTCTGGGCAGGCCTGCAGAGGTGACACTCCCTAGTTCTCCAGCAGCTCGGGGAGGCAACTCCCGGCCGGGCCGGCCTGCACCCGGGGAGCAGGGCGAAGGCAACTCCGGAGCCCGGGAGGCTGGAGGCCCGGCCCCGCAGCAGCACCCCAGCCGCGCCGAGCCCGCCCCCTTCTCCCTCCTACTCTCTAGGGCCCCATCCCGGACCCGCCAGGGGACACCGAGGGCGGCGACAGGGGTCTCGGCCACTGACCACACATTTCTTGCCGAGGAAGGAGAAGAGCGACTCGTTCTCCTGCGGGGTGAGGAGCAGGGAGCCCACGTTGGTGACTCTCCGCGGAGGCTGCTGGCCCGAGCTCATGGTGTCGCCAAAGGGGTTGGAGCGTCCAGGGCCGTCTCCTCGGAAGGTGGGCGAGCACTCGGTCCCACTCTGGGTGACAGGGGCGCGGGCCGGCAGTCACAGGCGCAGCATCCCGCCGCTCCTCCGGCTCGCGGAGGCCGAGGGAAGGAGCGGACGGAGGGCGCCTTCGCTCTGCGTGCCGACGACGAAGCTCCCGCCTCCCGCCCGGCTCGGTTCGGGCCGGATGGTGTCTGTCTTCGCACTCCGGCGGCTGTGCTAAACTCGCGACTCCTCCAGTCCTCCGGCGGCGGCGGCGGCGGCGACTGCCGCACAATCCAACATGGCAGCGGGGGCGGGCGAGACCACGGAACGCGGGACGCGGGGGAGCGCGCCGGAAACGCGGCGCGGACCGACACCCCCTCGCTGGCTGCGCGTCGGGGCGTGTCCTGCAAGGCCCCGCCCCCTTCCGGGAGCAGTGAGGCCGGCGCTGGGCTCCGCAGAGCTGGGGTCTTGTTTCCGGCTGATTCCCCCCCAATCCCCGGGGGGGGGGTCTTCGCGCGTGCGCAGACTCAGACGGAGGCTGGGATGCAGCGTCCGGCGCCCGGCCGAGCTGGAAACCTCCTTGTTGCTTTGCACATCAGTGCGGGGCGTCGGGTTTGCGTGGCCACTGTCAGGCCGCCTGCAGGTCTAGATTGGTTGGAACGGTCGGCCAGCGTGTTTTGGTCAGAGCCTCAGATGCCTCGGGTTTCTCGAACAGACCTTTGCCGGGATCTGGAAAAGACATCTTCGTAGATGTCAAAACCTCTAAAAGACGTCCACCACTCTCCTGGCGGAACTCGTGGGATAAGTGCTGTGCTGTAATTACACTCGAGTTTTACGAGCCCTGAATGCCGCTTTCCTTTTTTTTTTGTCTTATGAATTGGAAACTACACCTCTCCATTGTTCTCTGTCTCAAATTCCAAAAATCTTGTTGTCTTTTTGAGATAAATAAGAGGATTTGAGAATGTATATAGGATTTGGTTTACCTCTTTTATCCTTAAGAATTAATTACTGTGATTTTATTTTCTAGACACTGGAACCTAGGCCTGGTGTGTACTCCACCAGCTGAGCTATATTCCAAGTACAAGTAAATACTGACAATTTTTCAGTACTGTGTTTCAGGATATTAAAGGTTAATATAAATAATATGGTTGAATAAAAAACTTTATTAAAATTTGGAATATAGAAATGATAAATCAGATTAAAAAGTACATCTTACCATTCTTGCAATCATAAATTGTTGTAACGATGTTTGCTAATTATTCAGTTAAACGCTTGCATATTAAAACTTTATGATAAACTCTGGTAAACCTGTGATAGCTCTCAATACATTGGTAAACCATTACCAACGAAGTGAAGATATAAAAGTTTGAAGGCTTCCTATAATGTCCATAGTGAAATTCCGTGACAGGAACAAGTACACAAGGAAGATGAAAGCATGTGCTTTTAGAATTACTCTCAAAATATATAGATATTTCAAATTAAATCATAATTTTAGGGAGGAAATTGATCTTTTAAAGTAGCACAACATTATAAAATAATTAGGTTTTAAAAAGGCACTAAGAGAAATACAAACCACTTTTGAATCACACAGCTAACAAGCCTGGAAGATGTCAGTTTATGTTTTATTAAAAACGCGCCTCTCATTAACTGAAAGCACAGTGACAACCGAGATCACCAGAAATTCTTGGGAAATGATTGTGTTCTGAGATTCTCAAATGTGAACTTCAGTATCCAAAAACATCGGCTGCACTTAGTTGAAGGTTAAAGTCCTGATTTGACCTTTTTAAGTACATGCAGGAATTTCTTTTCTGTCTCAAGTTCCTCATCTGTAAAATGAAATTACTCTTTCACAGAGATAATATAATGAAAGTTGAGACAGTTACACCTATTTTAAAACTGTAAAGTAAGATAATCTGATACACTGGGTTTACTCAAATCCTGTCTGTCATTTGCATTGCTTGTGTTCTATTTTATGGTTCTTTGACTAGAGCAGTGGTCCTTAACCTATGGGTCCTGACCCTACAGGGGTCAGATATTTGCATTATGATTCATAACAGTATCAAAATTACAATTAGGAAGTAACAATGAAATAATTTTATAGCTGAGGATCACCACAATGTGAGGAACTGTGTTACAGGGTCTCAGCATGAGGAGAGCTGAGAACTGCTAGTGGAGAGAGCCAAGTGTTAAAGTCTATGTATTTACATTCATTTTATCTAAGCCTGCTTCTTTAAAAAACTCTAATTTACAGCTTTTCACAATCCTCAAATTTATGTCAGTGAGTTTGGAGTATAATTTCTCTTCCTTAGTAATCAGTCTACATATTTTGCCAAACAGGTTGCTTTATCCCATTATGCTAAGATACCAAAATTGTTAATACTATAATTCTAGACAGGCGTACTGATTAGTAAAATGCAAGAAACTAGAAACTAGCCCACAGAATGACTGTTTAATGTGTGCAAGGTTCTGGATTCAATCCCCTTCACCAACAAACAAGTCAGTCGGAAAAAGCAATTAAAAAAATCTTTTAAAAGTGTCAGTAGGAGGGCGGTATGAAGGGAGGATACCTGGGAGGGGCTGGAAGAAGGAAAAGGAGAAAGTGATGTAATTCTATTTTCATCTAAACATGTGCACAAAATTAGAAAACAATTTTTGAACTAAAAATACAAGCTCTCAGACCACTAAGCTGCTTTGAAAAAAGATGTGAGTAAAAACTGAAAACACGCTCAAAAAAAGCTCTGTGGAATGCTAAGTGAATGGCAGTAAGTATATAGCTCAGCACTGTTCTGTTATTGGGTTCCAGTCATTTACACACTTACCAGTCTATGTTTCGTGTTTGTGTTGTCTGCTTTTTTCCTTCTCAGTAAATCATTATGTCTTACCTAAATACAGCTTTCATTCGCCATTGTCTATTTTCTTTAGACTTGAAGGTTAAAAAATTACGATCATAATGCTTTTTCCTCAGTCCCAAATTATTTATTTATGTCTTCTACCAAGTTTTAAATATAGTACTTTGTCCACAAAATTACAACTTTAGTTCTTACTTCCACCCCTTTATTTTTTTTCCTCAGGACTTATCCCTGACACTTTGATAGTCTTAAAGCACGAAATTTAAGCATGAACATTTCATTGGAAATGAGGATGTCCTTACACATTTGAACATGTGAACAAAGAATTGGGGAAATTTCTCTACAGTACACATGGGATACTGTTTTATACATTTATCTTGAGATCAAAAAGTATTAGCAATATTTGTTTCCAAAAGCCCAGCAAGTCCTGACTTTTATTCTTGATAGCATAACTTCTGTAGCAGAGCACAAGACAACATTCATTGTTTTCTTTGGCAAGTCATCTTATCTCAAATTCTTTTTGCCCAGTTTGAGATATTGGATTTGGTCCAGGAAAGAAGCATTTGGTTCTCCTTCAACTGCATGTTTTGAAGTTTGTTAACTAGGCTCAAAAGAGTAGCCTAGTATCTTCCTATAAAATACATCTGCCATATTAAAATGTAATAGAACAAATTAAAAAGTAACTTGCATTTACTTCTTTCATGTGGTTTTTCTTCTCTGAACTAAGATCTCTTCCAGTACTTTATTTCCAACTAAGGTGAACCCTTTATTTTAACAGGAAAACCTTGGAGTAGCATATGTATGGAACTGGAGGCATATTTTCAGATGTCTCCCACGCTACTATAACTACACTTTGCACATTTTTCTTGTTATCCATTTTCTTTAGTTATCCATTTTTTTTCTTTATAGATGTCAGTGTGCATGCACTGTTACAAGTCCTCAGAAACACACTACTGCTCTAGTTAATGTCAATAATTTAAAATGTAGCGACACCCTTCTCTGTGGGAGAATGTGGTAATAGCAGCACATAGGGATCTATGGCATTCAGTCATTGTAGCCATAATTGCTGGCACTGACATGTTGTCTAGCTGTGGGAGACCTGATTTACAGAGATAAAACAGCAGATCTGGACGCTGCAGAGAAGACATTCAGCTTCTTTCATTGGAGCTTCCAAGTGGCATGGGGGTAAAATGTCCACACTGTAGAATAACTATGCACATTTTTGTGTAAGCAGTGTATAAGTGGGTAAGCTCAAAAGAATTTGTTCTGTACATATTTTCTCCAGTTAAATGTGGAATGTTTTATTTGTTACAAAAATAAAACTGACAAGCTTATTTTTCCTCCTGTTCAAATTCATTTTTAAGGACAAGTCACTTTGTGAATTACTTTTAAAGAACTGGTAGATTATCTGCAGCCCATTTACATTCCTCATTGAAAAATTGAATTCTTACTCAGTGTTAATGAATTACCTGTGATAGCTTCTGCAACTATATGGCCTAGTCCCCAGACACCCAAAACATACTTTGACTCACAAAGTGATTCGAAGTGCTAAGCATGCTATAGCTCCCATGATGCTGCTTCCTTCTGTTCCAGCTGCTGGTCTTTAACTTTAATGAATATTCAATAGCCTTGCTTTAATTATTCCAAATGAGAAAGGGGAGACATTAGTTCTTTATTATAATGTGCTCAAGGTCAATTTACAGGTGAGTTAGCAAACGGGTTCTTAGATAACTTGAAGATTCAGTATGTCTTCATAGCTTCACTAATAGATAACTTTAGGTAAAGGATATTCTCTCATATGCATATAACTTAAAACTCAGTTTGTGTTTTTAAAAATGTTATTATTTGAGACTTTCATACAATGTATTTTGATGGACACGCACCCTCCCCTCCACCTCCCTTTCCCTACTCACCCAACTTTGTGTCCTTTTTCAAATTTGTATTTTCAAACCCACCAAGACCAAATTAGCTGTGCAGCTTTCTACTGGTTCACAATCACTTACCAGGTGCTACACTCTTAAAGAAATTCTCCTCCCAGCAGTTAACAGTTGCCAATAGTTCGGTGGCCAGGGACGGGGCTTCATGCCTAACACTCATCTCTATGTAAGTTTAATTCAGCGTTTAAACTTACACAGATTTCCTGTTAGGCTGTCTCAATCGACTGTGAGTTCATATGTGCAGATGCCCTGCTGTCCAGTACATACTGTTTCCTTATAGTCATCCACTACCTCCGACTGTTAAACTCTTCACATCCTCTCTACGACAATGAAAACTGAGCATCAGGAGGAATAGATGGAAGAGGGCTGAGCATTCTGTAGTCCTTCATTTTCTGTACTTTGACAAGTTGTTAGTCTCTGTGTTAATCACCATCTACTGCAAGTAGAAGATTCTCAGATGAGGATTGAGAGATAAAGTATCTAAGAGTATAAAGATAAGTCATTTTGAGTTGTCTAATTATACACCCGTTTAGCAAAATAATAGTAGATTCACCACGACTGCTTATGGCCTGTGTTGTCATAGGCTCTTTGTAAAGCAAGGGTGCCAGGTATGGGACTCATCTTATGGAGTAGGCTTTCAATCCAATCACAAAGTGGTTACTCCCATGATTTGGTGCAACTTTTACATGCTATCTAATGAAAAGGTCTTTCCAGGCCAGCCATTACTGTAGTTCACAAGATTCATACCTGGATATGCTTGATGATTATTTTTTTTTGCAGTATCCTGCATAGAACTAAGAAAGCTAGCCAGTAGTGATGAATCTGGTCAGTACCAACTTGGTTTCTCTATGTTCTGTGATTCAAATATGTGATGTCTTCTAGAGGGAAATAAAGGGCAATGGAAATAACCTGTAATGTTTGGGTATCAGTGGGATCACACTGGCCAACAATTCCAAAAGAAGTAACTGATTTCTTGGCACTTTTTATTTGTTAACTTCGCCTGTCTAGTAGGGGAATCATTGCTGTTATATGATATTGTGGTTTAAATAAGAATGACCCTCATAGGCTCGTATACTTGAATGTTTAGTCATTAGGGAGTGGCACTACTTAGAAGAATTAGGAGGTGTGGCCTTATTGGAGAAGGTGAGACTTCATTGGAGGATGTGTGTCACTGGAGGTGGGCTTTGTTATTTCAAAAGCCCAAGCGAGGCCCAATGTTGTCTCTTCCTGCTGCTTGCAGATCGAGATATAGATCCCTCAGTTACTCTTCAGCACTGTGTCTGACTGCCACCATGCTCCCTGCCGTGAGGATAATGGACTAAACCCCGAAACTGTAAACCAGCCCTAATTAAATGCTTTATTTTATAAGAATTGCCTTGATCATGATGTCTTTTCACAGCAATAGAACACTAAAAAAATGCTATCTACAATAATCTTTAAAAAAAAAAACTCATAATAAATCTAACCAAGGTAGTGACAGACGTGTATAGCAAAAACATTGAGACACTGAAAAAAAAATAGATTGAAGAAGATACAAAAGATACCAGAAGACAAAAGATCTCTCATTCTCATGTGATAACGGGATAAATATTGTGAAAATGGCCATTCTACCAAAAGCAATCTACAGATTCAACACCATCCCCACCAAAATACCAGTGCGGTTTTTGGCAGAAATTGGAGAAATAGTCTTAAATATCATGAGGAATTACAAAAGACTTGGGACAGCCAAGGCAGTTCTAACCAAAAACACAACTGCTTTAGGTAGTAAGGAAAGCAGCATGATGCTAGCATAAAAACAGATTCATTATCAATGGAATAGAATTGAGTGTCTACATATACAGCCACACTCCTACAGTCACATGAGTGTTGACAAGCCACCAGTCTACACTGGAGAAAAGATAGCATCTTCAACAAATTGTGCTGATCCAACTTGATAGCCACAGATAGATAAATGAAGCTGTACCTGCATCTCTATACAAAACTCTACACCAGATGATCAAAAACCTCAACATAAAACATTATACCTGACTCTAATAAAGGAAATGATAGGAGATATATTTGAATTCATTGTCATAGGAAAATATTTTCTAAATAACTCAGTATCATAGGCATTAAGATCAAATATTAGTAAATGACTTTATGAAACTAAAAACTTTCTGTAAAGCAAAAGACACCATCAGTCTAGCTAACAGAACACTTACAGAGTGAGAACACATATTTTACCACCTATGTATCTGACAGATGTATATAGCTGAAATATATACAAAGCTAAAACATTGAGAAAACCAGATTTTTAAGAGGCACAGAATTAAACAGTGTTCTTAAAAGATAAAGTGTTTGAAAAGCATTATTTAATGTTCAACATCCTTAGCCATCAGGGCAAATTAAAACTACTTTGAGATTTAAACTCATCCTGCGCAGAATGGCTAAGCAAAACAAAGCAATAAATCCTGGTGTGGAGGTAGGGAAGGAAGACTGACTCACTGCTGGAGGGAGTGCAGTTTTGGCGACCACTGTGGAAATCAATGTAGAAGTTTTTCAAAAAGGCTAAAAACAAAAGTCCATGTAAGTCATGGACACTACTATCTCATTCATGTTCATTGCTCCTCTACTCACAACATCCAGGAAAAGAAAATACCTCAGATGTCTGGGGTAGTTTGAATGGAAATGACTGCACAGGCTCATTGGGACTGACATTATTGGGGGTGTGACCTTGTTGGAGGAAGTGTGTCACTGAGTGTAGGCTTTGAGGCCTCAGAAGCTCAGGTAAGGCCTAGTGTGTCTTACTCACTTCCTACTGCCCGCAGATCCAGGTGTAGAGCTCTCAGTTACCTCTCTAGTACCATGTCTGCCTGAATGCCACCACACTTCCCACAATGACAATAATGGACTAAACCTCTGAACTGTAAGCCAGCTCCAATTTTTAAATGTTTTCCTTTATAAAAGTTGTCATATTCATGATGTCTCTTCACATCAATAAAACTCAACTAAGACTTATGAATTGATAATGAAAATGTGTACATTTACACAATGACATATGACTCAGCTTTTTAAAAATGAAATTATTAGATAAGCAGGCAAATAGATGAAACTGGAAACAATCATTCTGAAGTAACCCAGACACAGAAAAAATAAACATCACCTGTTTTCTCTCTTCTGTGAGTATCCACATTAGATACTGTGTGTTTCACATAGAGGTCAGGAAACCACCACAGGGAAGGGAATTGAGGGAGAGGAGATGAGATACTGGTAAGAAGGATTAAAAGGGAACAGAACAGAGACGGTTAGATTGGGTAGGGGGATCAGGGCAGGTTAGAAGAGAGAGTATGTACAAGGAGGGATAAATAACACTAAAGAAAAGTCAGTTTCTATTTTTATGAAAAAAATTAAAAATGCCAGTAAATTGAGATTTTTATCTATTTCTGCCAAAGTATAGTAACAAGTCAAAACAAAGTGCTTCCTTCCTAATTCCCAGTTGTAATCCCCAGAGACATTTGTTTTGAGCTTTGTGATTCTTCTAGTATTTACAGATACTTTCCTAAATAGTATGTCAGCATGGTGTATGTTGTACTTTGGTTGACATTCTGTCAACTTCACACAAGCTGGACACCTAAGAGCAGAAGAGCCTCAGTTTCAGAAATGCCTCCCTGAGATCCAGCTGTAAAACATGTCAATCAGGGATCAACAGAGGAGGACCCATCCCATTGTGGTGTCATTCCTCGGCTGCTGGTCCTGGGTGTTTATGCATCATCACATAAAATAGTATGTGTTATTCTCTCTAATAAGTCAAGCTTTGCAGTGAGTTTTGTTGTTCCCTTCCAATTATATCTTTAATTTTCTTTTTCATTTCTTGTATATCCCTTACATGCTATAAAAATCCATCTCCAAATTATCTTCCATCCTAATATCTAGACTCCATCTACCATCCATTATCTTAACAGTGGTTGGCTGCTGTCTGTATTTTTACGTATTGTCTGGGATTTCTTTACTTTCTTTCAGTGGTGGGAGCTCTTTCTTGGGTCTTACATTATTCATATTTCTTTTCCTTGTACCATCTTAGAAAGAATCACAGGACCCTAGATACTCCATCACCATGAAACAATATCATTTGAAAAATGATCCCACTTCAATGTATGTGGTATCCCAGGCCCAAAGCAACAGGGCCAAATGACCATGGACAGCAGCCTCTATATCCATGAATCACAATAAACCTTTTCAGATATTTTGTAACAATGACAGAATTTAACTAGCATATTTGTATGTCACAGTTACCTACTAAGGTTTTTAGCATTGCCATGGAATTATGAAATTTGATAGTGTATCCATAATGACATATTTGCACTCATTTTACTAATTAATAAATAGGCATTAATAAATCATTTTTATCTAAAAACCCATATTGTTTAGAACTAAAAAATACTTTTTAATGTTTTTTCTCCTAAATTTTCTTTCTATCTCTCTCTCTCCCTCTTTTCTCTCTTCTCTCTTTCTTTTTAAATCTGGGATATTTGGTGGTCAAATTTCAAACTTCCTGTTTCACCCTTTTTGTAGTTAGAAACTACACTGTTTAAATGAAGTCTCAACTAAGGTCATGCGTGAGCTCAGACACTATAAATCCACCACTAATATAAGGATCTGGAAATAGGAATAAAAAAAAGTATTGGAAATGAGTAAATTTTTAAAGAAACAGAGCCTAGAGAGATATAAATGAGTGGTTTTGAAAAAAGATTGTCCTAGGACCATTAGCATTGTGTGAAAACTTGTAATAATTCAAAATTCACATGCCCAAACTGAATCAGCAACTCTCAGATAGGACTCACTAATCTATACACAACAAAGCCCCAAGAGATTTTGAAGGTGTCCTGTAAGAGGACACCCCAAGGGCTTGATTTTACCCCCTCTTCCCAAGTTTGTAAAGCATGTAGTTATATACTGCCTATGTCTTGTTCTCATTTCATCTGTGGAGTACGCCTTCATGATGAATCACTGGGATTCTTGCTGGGCTTAAGACCTAGTTAGATAGGGTCGAATCATCAGACCGAATATCTTCTTTATTCACATCTGGCAAAACGGTTGTTAGAGTAAACAGGAATTTATTGTTCTAAGCTCAGATAGTAACAAGCCCCACAATCTTAATCATGTACCCGAACCACTGTATGCTTATATTTAATACTTTGTGAAATGAATGAATTAGTGATCATGAGGGTCATTTTCAGCTCAAAAATTCTAAGGCCAATACCACAGTTTTTAGATTTAGAAAATTACCATCATTTGAAACATGTTGGGTAAAAGCAATGCACAGAGAATGCAAATAACACTACTTTTTAAATTTTTATTTATTTTTATTATTCCCGAAAGCTCTATGAGGAATGTAAGTGGCCAGCTCTTACCCCTGAGGACCTCCAACAGTCAGGATCTTCCCACAGAACACTCTAAGGGTTAGACCCAACCCCTAACATGTGGCCAGTGCAATCCTACAGAGTAAAAAGCCCAAGATCAGGCCACAAAACCTTAAGAACCCCAGGCTACCCTGGAAAGCTCTGCCCACAAGAAACTCTAAATAAAGCCTATCTTTTGCTCAGTTCTCTGCTGCTTGTCTCCTGAGCAGAGGGAGTCACCCCACCCCACCTCAATGTCCTTCCCAGTAAATTTCTTGTGAGTTTGTTGTGCAGTGTGACTTTGTGGTTTTCCTCAGCTCCTGACTGATTTTCTCCTTTGAACTGTAACTCCAACAATTACAAATACTTTTTTGATTGTATTAAGTAAATATATAAACCCTACTTTACACCTGGCTCCAATGTTGCATGGAGTAGTAAGAATTTCACTCCACCAGGCTTAAATACCCTCTGTTTAATTACTTCATAGTGGAAATGAATGGGTAGTTGTTGACTATTATTTCAGGAAATTCTTGGTCTAGTGTGTGTCATGCATATTGAGTTCTAGGTTTTGTGCAGACCTGTGCTCTAAGTGCACGAGAGCCTATGATTTTAATCTCAACGTCAGGGATCTGCAGTTTCCTAAGTTAGAAGGTCCGGAGGGAAAGGTACAATATTCAACAGGGACCTAACAGCTAGTTAATTTAATTATGAGCAGATGGAACACCAAGATGCTGAATGACTGAGGAAGAGGTCCCTTCTGCAGAAAAGTGGTAAGACAGAGTAGTGAACACAAACGATGCCTGGTTTCCAGTGTGTCTACCTGATGACATTTTATATTCCTCCTTCATATGTCATAGGCATAACATTTGATAATTACTAAATCCGCGAGAATGACTCATTCCAAATGTGGCTAGAACTTAACATTATTCATTGTTTGTTTGTGATTGTTTTAATATAAAAAATGTTAAACATTAACATGATTTAGTCAGAGTCAGTGACTATGTTAGAGTACTTTTCTTGTTCTCAGGACTCTTTGGACTCAGTGTCTTCATTTAGAAACAATGCATTAGAGTGGGCAGGAACCTTAGTAATTATGCAGTCCAAACTCCTCATTTACCTGTCTAAAAGTGGAAAAGACAGAAAAGTGGATAGGCATATGTAGATATCTTTGGCTTTTTTTTTTTCAGCTGTTGATTACACATCTCTAAAATTTACACTAACAGGCAGCATAATGTAAAGTAACAATTGGAGACAGTATAGTCAGACCTGGGTGGGAGATTGGCTGTGTAGTGGTCACATTGCTAAATCTGTACTGCAGGAGTTAAACTCAAGATTGTTGTGGGACATAAAGTTGTAATGAAATAGTAACAGCATCTGCTACAAAGCCTGGCTGGTACTCAGACCAAAGTCTAAGAGTCTCCCACACAAAAGATGTTGCACCATTCAGCCATATACATTTGTACTCTGAACATATAAACACATAGAACCTGGAGGCCAGAACAGAGAGCAGAACAAGTTTGAAAATTCATTTCCAAAAGAAAAAAAGAAAGAAAAGAAACCCATTTTCTCCCAACCTTTGATAGTCACAAATTTGAAACATTAGGATTGGCCCTCTGAATCTTAAACCTAGATAGATTACCAAGCATAACTGACTTATTGACACTTTCTTCTCTGTTCTTTGCTAGGATCTGAAAGGGAATCACATTTAACACCTAGGGCAACTCCACCTTAGAGGAGCGGTCCTTCCTCACTCTTCCTAATGTGTTGACCCTATCATACAGATCCTCATGCTGTGGTGACCCCCAACTATAAAATTATTTTTGTTACTACTTCATAACTGTAATTTTTGATGAGAATCATAATGTAAATACCAGTGTTTTTCGATGGTCTTAGACGACCCCCATGAAAGGGTCATTTGACCATCCCAAAGAAGGTTGAGAACCGCTGGCTTGGAGACAGACTATTTTGGGCACACATTAGTAAATGGTTTTCAGAAACAAGAGAAAAAAAAAACGAGAGAAAATGAATAGCAAAGGGAAAAGCTACACAAATGGCATTGTCTTGGATTAACTCTTTTAGCTCTGGCATGAATAACTCAGCTGAATTATTATCAGTATGGGGGAGGAGCAGCTTGGGTGTTAGATCATATCAGACATTCCTGCAACAGCTGGGCCATAAGCAGGAAGTACTCAGAGCTCTGGCAAGTAGGTAATGAAGTATGCATGGTGACCAAAATGGTACTGTAGTTTCTCTGAAAGGTTAGTTTCTAAATCTGCTCTTTATTTGCATCCAAAAAATGTGCGAAGTTATAGTTTAAAAAATTTAAAGGCACAAAAATTTGCTTGACTCTAGCAGCCAAAGTGTGGACTATGGCAGTTTAGGTTGATGGTGGGAAGAGCTATATGTTGATATTCTCACAAAAGCTTTAAATGGCATGGTGACATCCAGAAACCCAAGGTGCTGAGAAAGGGTTAAGTCAACTGCTGCTAAGCAGTGCACAATGCTGATATTCTCAAGAGCTTAAGAAAAAAGAATATTTGAGTAGACACTGTCCTTTCACTAAATCGAATCATAGCTCGATAGCAATTGCTATCAGTGATTAGTAAAGTCCCCAAAGCACTGGAGACTTCTGTTCCAGTTAGGCATACATTCCTGCCTTCCCACTCTAGCTTGCTAATGTCTGAGGCTTTGAAGGTGGAACTTAAAAGCTGCTTCTGCTAAAAGAGCATTGGCTCCTTACTCGGGCTCACAGTGCATCCAAAGAGCAGGTTGAAAGCCTGGCACGTGTGTGTTTATTTTGTCCGTCTATTCCCTTTACTTGCACTGAAAACACAGAGCTATGCTGTTGTCCTTAAGCTTTCCTTTTGTGTCACCTTGGGCTCCCCAAACACAACTTTGTAGACCACCTTTAAATGAGAGTAAGTATCTATGAAGGTGAGGTTATATGTGGAGAAAAAGGGCTCTCTTCAAGGAACCAGACTGAGGCCCTCAAGGCATGATACTACTAAGGAAAAGTGGACCACCCTGTAGGACCAGAATTGAGACAAGATCAGCCAGACCACGCCTGGCCAGGACTGCTCAATCGTGTATTTCAATCCTCCCAGTTCTTTCTCTTCTTAACATACCTGGGGGGGGGGGAGACTTGGATTTTTTTCTTCCCAAAGTGGCTGCGTTGAATAATCCCCCTTTTCTGTTTTTCATTATTACATTACTTTAAATTGGTATATTGGAAACAAATAGCCCAACCTAGCTTTGGAGGGACTTTCTGAAGACCGAGCTGGTGTTCCAAAAACTTTAGTTACAACATCAGAGAAAAAAGAAAGAAAGAAAGAAAGAAAGAAAGAAAGAAAGAAAGAAAGAAAGAAAGAAAGAAAGAAAGAAAGAAAGAAAGAAAGAAAGAAAGAAAGAAAGAAAGAAGGAAGGAAGGAAGGAAGGAAGGAAGGAAAGAAAGAAAGAAAGAAAGAAAGAAAGAAAGAAAGAAAGAAAGAAAGAAAGAAAGACAAAGTCGTTTGATAGGATTATATTGAATGGGTTGCAAATGAGAAATCATGGAATATTTTATGTAGTATAAAAGAATGAATTTAATCTAGACCTTTATTTCCATAAGGAGGCTCCGTGGAGACCACGAAGAAACTCATAGATGAGCAAGAGGAGAAAGTGACTGCGATATTGAAGCTGGATAAAGAGCTGGAGTTGCTGAGTAGAAATAGATACTTCGTGGTCTATGCAGTGGGCAAGTCCATTCAGGCAAGAAGAGAGAAAAGTGTCCTGCCTCTTTCTTTGTCTGGTCCTCCAGTATACTGCTAGAGACTCTCAAGGGCTTAACACAACTAGAATGCACCTTACTTACAAGGTGGGAATTGTGTTGTGTGGATGTCAGACCTTCTGTGGGGGTGTCAGACCTACAATCCACATCAGAGCGGAAGAAGAGTCAAGGACAGATGCAATAGTGATGGTTAAAATAACAGTGGGAGGCTGCACTTTGGCCTTCTGCGTTCCCAGTACCTAAATGTCATTCAAAGAGTAGCATGTGCTCCATCTCCAGATTCATTTGCTATGGCTCTTCAGAGTTTCTGTTCTTTACTAGCTTTTTAAATCATGTGCTGATAACAAGATTCCATGTGTGATGTTCCTCCTGCCTTTTCTATAACAGAGAACTACTCATCTGTCAGCTTTACATTCTCAATCCCAGACAGCAGGAGCCACCTTTATATTTTGTCTCTTTACCCTCCTGCCATAGAATACCGGAGGACAGTATACACTCAAGCCTTATCTGGGCAATCAATTTTGTCTCCCTAGACCTGTGAATCACATGCACTGTATATGTGATGTTGCCAGATACTAATTGCTGTAGGATGGGATGTGAAAACTTGGGGAATATGCTATGACTATTTTCAGTGTACTAGAATGGATGAGGAAGTAATTTTAATCCAAAAGCACAATGGAATAAATTTGCAGGAAGAGGCAGAGAGAGACAGAGATTCAAGTAACACCCACCCAAACCTATATATACAGTTCCAGTTTCCAATTCTTCAGAAGGTCACCTTTCACTTTCTGCTCCTGATCAAGAGACATACTGTGTAAATCCTTCACAGCCTACACAAATCTACACAAATGTTTTAGATTCTCCAAGATGCTTTCCTGTCATATACAAGGAAAAGGATCCTTACCAAGATAATGTTTTCAGAAACAATTGAAAAGTTAAAGCTTGGTCAGCAAGATGGCTCAGTGGATAAAGGCACTTTCCACCAAGCCTGACAACCTGAGTTCCATCCTGGGACTACCTAGCAGAAGGAGAGAATCCACTCCTGCAAGTTGTTCTTTGACTTCTACCTGTAGGCTGTCGCGCGCGCACACACACACACACACACACACACACAATTGTCACAACGACATTTTATTGCAGATTACACATCCTTTTTTGTTTCCCTTGCCTCTAAGATAGTGAAGAAGGTACGTGCTGAAGACCATCCATTTTCCAGAGACACTCCTGTACTGAAATGATTTTTGCACAGATGTTAGGTTGAAGAGAGCAGCTAGCCTGGCACCAGAACTGCCTTGACATGGTGACCCAGTTCTTATGCAATGATGGGATGTGTATCCATACACATTATAATATTTGATGCATATGAAAAGAATGTCACTCTTTCACAACTTCCTGCTTTAGGACAAGCCTCTGCTACTGTCCAAGAACCATAGACTTACCATGCCTTGAGATTACTGACAAACAATTTTAATATATGGCCTATTCCCTCTTGCCTTCACTCCTAAATGGCAGTTTTGTGATCATTGGATAAAATGAACCAATTGCCACATGTATTAAAAGAGCTGCATGTATTTTTATGCGCCTCAAAACACTGACCTTGCAGAAATGTTTACAGGGTACCTGAATCCTATGTCTGTTGTTTATAATATGTTCCCTAGGAAATTATTTATCTAAGAACCCAATATGTATCCCAATTCCTGCTTTACAGGTCATTTTAACAGGATGTTATTTTAGCAATGAACTGGGATGATGCCAAGATGATAGATGCTCTAAGACAGCTCACCTTTGCACAAGATTAGCTGACCCGTGTCTTATCACATTCTTCTGGCATATGCCACTTTGCCCTAGTTAGCTTGGCTCAATTTCAAGTAGAATGCTTATATCATTATTGTATTCTTTGTTGTCAGCTTGACTGCATCTGGAGTTAACTAAAACTCAAGTGGCTAAGAACACCTGTGAAGGATGCCTTCTTAGTAAATCATATGGAATACTCACCTTTAATCTAGATTTTATGAGGTTGTAAAATTCATCTTTAATATGGGCCACACCTTCTGTTGGCTGCCTAAATGAAGGACATGAAAGAAGGCAGCTTGCTCTCCTGGAAAGTCTATTCTTCACTGGCAATAGAGCCTATTTCTTCAGGATTCCGGTGCATACTGAAGACCAGCTGAGACATCCAGCTTTGTGGACTGAACACCTACCTGGGTTCTTACTTTTTGTTGGGAAGTTATTATTGGATAGATAACAGTCTGTAAGCCACCTAATAAACCCACTCTTCTTTAAGTGGTTAAAAGAAACATAGCTGGTCTGCCTTCTTCAGGCTCACTGTGGCATGCACTATTCTTCAAACCTTCTGTTTTGCTATACTACAGATTTCTCTGTATCATCCTCTATCCAAAGCTTTGTGCTTTCTTCCTTTACAATCATTTAAAAAGCCATTGGTTCTTTCTTATAAATGTATTGTGTGTTAAATACCTCTCACACTAAAACAAAACCATTTACTTAAAATAACTAAGGAACTTAAATAAATACATGAACTATCTTGGCTAGTCATTAACCTGTATTTTTCCATGCATAGACAGTTTCTAAAAAGTAATCTACCCCTTGTCCATTTTCTTTTTTGTGTTTAATCAAGTAATGTAATCTTATTTCCATCACTAACATCCCATTAACCAAGAGCACTAATGGTAACTACAAGATCGTTAAAAGTGTTTGAGACCTCATTTATAAGGTATTGATAAGTATAACGGTTTCTTCCTTGAATGCTCTATCATCTTTTAATATATCTGCCTCTGATAATCAAATGTTCACTCACTTTGTCTTCTCTGTGGCTTTACATCTTAAATATTGATAACCACGGAGTTCTATCATCTTGCTTTTTATTTGACTTTAATATAAAAAGGCCCCAAACAGTATTTCATGAGAGGTCAGTTTGTTGATTCTACCGGACAGAACAATATAAACAATTACTGTTGAACATGCACCATGTACTTGACTTTACACTGAATGCCTTAGCTACATTCTCACTGGACTTATCCTTCCATGACTGTCTAGGCTTTATTAGTAATTCCAGTAACTTTCACAATGTCGGCAAGAGAGCTGATTCAAGTCCGGGTCTGTTAACAGCAGAACCTAGACTCTTATCAGTAACCATGTTAATGGTTTGATTTCCAGATATCTGTTTCTCCTGAGGACCAGAGCAGCAATCACAAACTTGTAGGTCCCACAATGTCATCATATAAAAATATGACCTAATGTGCTTTACTCCAAACCTTCCATTAGTATGCTGTCTTATTGAGAACCACATACCACCAAGCCTTACAAGTAAAAGCTTTAAAATCGCCCCATCCTCCTGTCCTTCACGACAACCCTTTCAAAATCAAATGTCACATGTACCTATTCACCTTTGGCCAATACCTTTCATTTATTCTTACACCCCAAATCAAGCATTGTGGACAACTTAAGTAGGGTTCCCGGTTTTGGTCTCTATATATTGTCCACAATTCATCTTGCATTTTTTCATCTTATTTGTAAGTGTTTATTTAATGTATGAGCATTGTTTTCCCTAAAGATAATACGATTCTGCCTAGCACAGACTCTCAATATGAATTTTGAGCAATAGACAAAGCTATATGCTACAGAAGAGAGATGTGTATGGGGTGTGTGTGTGTGTGTGTGTGTGTGTGTGTGTGTGTGTGTGTGTGAGAGAGAGAGAGAGAGAGAGAGAGAGAGAGAGAGAGAGAGAGAGAGAGAGAGAGAGATTCTCAGAACTCTAAGAACTACTCCACTTTTCTTGTAGCATCTTAGGTCTCCCAGTGCTAAACACTTGAATCATGACTGAAATGTCTGTCCCACACATATAGCTATAAATGTCAAAATTATCCCCTGAAGCCAGACAAGTGACCCCATAATTCTCCCTCCTTCCTTGGATCTTTTCTCAGCTACCATTTTCCTCATGAATCTTTGCTTCTTTTCACTGATATATAGAAATCTTACAAGCAAATAAAATTTTCTCTTGAAAGTGACAGCGCCATTTAAGGACAGATACACATTTAATGATAGAGCCACATTGCCCAGAACATATCATATTTAAATAATTTGATCAACGCACTACTCATTCAAAAGTACATTAAATTCTTAGGATCTACATATTTTGAATATATTGTTCTTTATTACAAGTAAATTTAATTTTTAAAAGTCTCCAATTTTCCTTGGAAAAATAATTTGATTTCTGGAAGAATTTTATTTTAATGTATGCGTTAATGAAAGAAATTAATCATTACTCTGTAGATAATAAAAGATGGCAACTAAGAACTGATTTGCTTACATATTTTATTTTCTAAGTAAGTTGAGGCAGGTAGGAAAGAGGGGGGTAGTATATAAGGAAAAAATAGACAACATACAGGTATATATGAGGTTTTTACAAGTCAAGGATTTAAAATGAAATCATACATTACAGAGAAAATTCATTTCTTTTCACGTCGCACCAGATATATGTCAATTTGATGGGAAATATTGGGAAGGGGGATGTAAGGTCTTCTTCTCTGATATCTACCCTTTAGTTCCTTTCTCGGTTTCCACACATTTCTCAGAAATAATGTCTACTCATAAAATTACTTATCCATTAAAATTAAAACAACCAAAGGCAGATGCTTGTTTAGTGAAAGAAAATAGACATATAGTTTAGGTATTTCATTTATCAGAAGCTTGGGATAACAGAACAAGTGCTTTTGTGATTAACCTTTCTACAGCCAACATTTCTTCAACCACTTCACAACCCCAACAGTGCAGCCTTCTCCTTGATTACCACACTTATTTAAATCAAGACTATGAGGGAATCTACTTTTACCTAAAAGTGGCAAACAAGGCACTCTTTCTGCTTCCTAAGTAAGGCAAGCATCATTCCGAGGACATGCATTCTCCAGCCCTGCTCACTCCAGCGCATGTCACTCCTTTATGCTACTTAGGCTCTAGCTGCTGTTGGTCCTCCTTGAGATAATGTCATTTCCTTCCCCAAATACACCATATGAGGCCAAGTTCTGGTCCTTCCCTTCCCCGCCTCTTGCTTTGGTTCCGTTATACAGCTTATTCTTTTCTAACAACTAGATTGTATTTGCCTTCTTCCCAATGGTTCCTGTAATCCCTAGATGAAAAGATCCATTGCACCCAGCTTCCTAACAGTTTATGTTCTGTTCTAAAGGACATTATGTTCATATTATACCTAGTAGGAAATACTCCTCAGTGTACTGGCTACAGAACTCTGTGAGCTGACAAAAAAAGCCTTTTTCTTATCTTTAGTAATAGTTGTCTTTTGTTCTTTTGATTTCCAAAGCACATGTGTCTGTCCTCAATTACTAATATAGAATACCAGCATTCCAAGACCACCACAAACAGCAAACCCCTAATTACACCCTATTTAGCTATTTTCAAAACCCAGTAAGAGATGAAGCCTTTACAAAGTTTTCAATTGAAGTGCTCTCCTTTGGATTCCCTAGGTAGCCTAAGGGTTTTTTTTTTTTTTTCCTCTTTGAATTACATCCCAGGAAGGCTGAATGGCTGTACCACATTAACTTACACTTCGTATAGAACCAAAATGTACTAAGGTACAGCTTAAACATTCTGAACTTTAATAGATGATTGCTATAAAAAAAAATCAGAAATTCACCTTTATAGAGGTTATTTTTATCTTTTTATAATGCCATTGTAGAGAGTATTCTAGAGCGATATAAGTTAATAGTCTCATGTAAAAGTGCAAAATAAGACACTTGTTTTGAAATTTTGTTGCGGAAAGTGAGTGGCCCTTCCAGAAGCATTGGGATGATTTTTCTTCTGTTAAAAGCTCGAAAGCATCACGTCTCTCCTCTATTGCCTACTCTATTATTTTCTGCCATGAAGCTAACAGTAAAATCTGATGCACAATGACATGAGTACTTTCAAATTTTTGATTGCTTTTAGAATGACTTCATAATATTTGACCTGCCTTTATATACCAATAAGGATAATTTGTTGCATAATAAAATCCTTCTTTATACTAATAAATATATTTTTAAAAGTTTTGGGTTTGGTATGCTAGATACACTGAAATTTTTTTTATTGCAATAATTTAAAATCACCAAAATTAAAGAGTTGTTATATGCACTTAAATTGTATCTTACATATTATCAATGCAACCTATCATGTGTTAGAAAACAGTAAACTATGCTAACCTTTAGGATTGAATTATATTGTTCTCCTGGATGTGGATCTGATTCTCTTTCATTGTGGTTGTTTTTGAGGACTGAGTATTGAATCTAGGCTATTGTGCATTTCTACCAGTGAGCTATAGCCTTAGGCCCCAAATTTTCTCTTTAGTAATATCATTGTATGCATCTTTAGTTTCTCAAAACACCTTTGCTGAGGAGACTCATGACTGTAGCTGGAAGAAATCTAAGTACAGATAGTGTAGATTAAAAATAAAAGTCTATTGGTTGTTGGGGGATTATGTTGTTCCATTGTAAATAACTGTCCCCACCTATGAGTTTAATAAAAAGTGCTGATTGGCCAAAGGCAGACAGGAAGGGCAGGCAGGGCTGCCAGACTAAGAAGACTATAAGAACAGGCAGAACAGAGCAGAATGCCAGAGAGAAGCCAGAAGAAACAGAGGACAACTATGCTGCTCTGAGAAAAGGTACCGAGCTACATGGCTGAACAGGATAAGAGTCATGGGTTAGAGTTAGCAAGCTATATGCCTGCACCTTAGACCAATCAGCCTAAAACTGTTGTAAGCATATGTGTGTCTCTGTGGGTCTGTGGGTCTGTGGGTCTAAACCTTGAGGCTAGGCCCGAAAGTCTGGGACAGAAACCTCGTACTACAATTGGTTCTTATACCTGACTGTCAGTAATTTTCTATGTAGCTTGGATTCATGAGCAGGATCTCTCCATGTGCTAATTTCAACTAGCACCAAGATTTACAACTATCCATCTACTTCATGAAAAACAAAGAAACAATGTTTTGTGTTTATGTTTTATGTTTATGACAAACTTAAACACAAAGAAACCTCTGCTTGAGAAGTGGGGATATGACTCAGTGGTTTAGAGCATGTGCTGCTCTTATATAAGACCCAAGTTCAGTTCCCAGCACTGATGTCCTGTGGTCATATCTTCCAGTAACTCCAGCTTTAAAGGACCCAAATGCCATCTATGGCATCAGTGGGTACCCACACGCATGTGCACACACACACATATTCACACACACACAAATAAAATCTTGAAGAAACAAAGAATACTTCTCTTTCCTACTTGTAGATCAAGAGGCTAACCTTAGGCTTTCACTGTAACATGTACATGTTGGTTACTGAATTAGTCTCTGTCACATGCTGCTTACTATGGTCTCATAGAAAACACTTAGGCCACACATCCTGGGAGCTTGGTTCGTTCTGCCCATATGACCCACATTTTTAAAGTGGTAGATAGTTTTCAAAAAGGAAAGTGGGCTGTGGTTATTAGCCGTCAGGGAAATGAATGCTACATGATATAATGTGTCATGAGTGTATCGTAATTGAGAAGAAGGCAGGACATCTAATGGGATTTCAAATAGACAACAGCATATTCTTTAGCGTTAAGCATGTTGCCTTCTGTACTTGGGAGAGTTTATACTAAATAAATCATTTTCTATTTTTCTAAAATTAAAATTTAATTGGATATTGTATATTTTATCTGGTAGTCCCAACACCACCAAGTATATAAATAAATTAAGTAAGCAGCTGGAGTAAGTAATTTTATGTCAGGAAGTCACCTAAGTTTATATAGAATTATGAATGGTACAAATATTACATCATTGTAGCAAAAATAAATGTTGTTTATGATTAAAATTGCCATTATCAAAACCAAGAAATTTGGACTCAATAATTTAAGCATGTGCCCTCAAATTTTTTTCATGGGTTTAGGTAATACAATTTAAGTCTCTATATTTTCTAGCTTTAAGTTTGTCCATCTGATAAAAACCTATCTTATGAACACAGGTTTGCTTGCGGTGGAAGAATATGTTACATTGTGTAGATATTTGGTTATACCTCTTGGGCAATGGCTGCTACAAGGCTGCCTCCATTCATCCTGGGAGCAAGCATCTTGGGATGTCATTAAGAGTCTCGGGATGTATTTCGCTTACATCACCTGACAAACATCTGTAAGGCAGACAGATTCTCTAGTGTGTTCCGGCACCATCCTGATCTTTCTAGGAACACTTCAACTGCCATTTGAGGAACTGCACTCTCTATGTTTGTAGTTTGGATAAGGAATGTTTATACATGGGTCCTTATCGTTAAATGGGTGGTCATGTGACCCAAGTCAGCCAAGCAGACATCTTTTCATGAAATTTGAGTTTTGAAAGGAGACAATAGCCCAGCATCAATGGAGAAACGGATTTATTCCAGTGGTGCTTCTCTGGGACAATGGTTTAAGCTTTTTTTAGTTATTACACCAGGCAAACAAAGGCACCTTCATTTCTATTCTAAGATTTGCATGAATTTTCCAAATTTTCCATGAGTTTTCTTTTTATATACCAGAGGGTTTTTTTTTTTTGAGAATCACAAGCCTTTCTAAGTATATGTCATATCATTTTGACATTTTAAATTATATATCAGTGTATAAATCCAGCATAACAATCAAGCCATGTTACAGTAGACTTGCTATGACACAGTGACAGTGAGGACGCACAATGAAATTTTAAACCTATGTTTGTTTAGTCTATTTTTTCCCTTAAGGGTAACTGTGGGTTCAAGTAAGAGGATATTCCTTTGTTAACCTGTATCACTGAATCAAATGTCTACTATGTTCAAAGTATAGTGTAATGGTCTTGGGAGTATATAATGATTAAGAACATGTTTTTGAATTCCAGAAAGTTAACATAGCAGGTTGCAGCATTTCACAGAAAGTCAGTTCTGAGGTGGAGTTTCGTGAGACGGCACCAAGGCAGGGCAGTCTGGAAAGAGAGGTAACAGAGTGAGTCAGGGGTTTCTGGGTGAGGGAGGAATGTAGGTGAGGCACGGGGAGTCAGGTGAGCAGGACTCGATGACACAGAACAATGTAGCAACCCTTCTCAGGAGAAACAAATCATGACGAGGTGACTAATGACTAATTGAGAATGGATTTGGAGTTTAGTGGGTTCAAGTAATTCAGCACACAACTGGGTAGAAGCAGAGACTTTTGAGCAAACACCATTACACAGTCATGCTTAAGCAAAAGTAGTCAATCATTCAGAAAATAGATCCACATTCATTCATCCATTTACCAAATATTTGCTTCAGACCTGTGGTACTTGCTGGTCTGCTAGGCAGTGGTAAAGGGAGGGTGAACAGCACCTTCCTTCACAAATGCAGACTTTGCTCTTACTTTGAGCTCCGTTGCTCCTTTGCCTGGAACTCAGTGATTGCATCCTGCTCATGTGGTCTTTTGTTCCTGGTCTTTTCCATCAGCACAACCTGGATCAGGTGCCTACCTTTTGTTATTGAAATAATGCAGCTGTCAAGTAATAGATCTTTCCTGTTCCTCTGAATCATCCATGACTCTGCAGCCAGAGAACTCTCTGAGATGCCAATCAGAAGGTGTCATGGATACTTAGGTAACTTCCATCCCCTTCATGATGGAGCCCAGTTCATTGACATACCTCAAGTCTGTCTCATACCCACATCACTATGTCCTTCCCCTCCACAAACTTTTCAGTTCTCTGAACAAATTTTCTTTTCCTTCTGGATCCTTGGAAGCCCTGTCTCTGACTCTTCACCTCAGTATCACTTGTCTTCCTTCCTCATTCTTTTGTCTAGCTGACTCCAACCCACATTTAATGTCTTCGGTGACCTTACTTCCAGGAAGCTTTCTTGGGTTAGCTTTCTCTTCTTTATGCACTTCTGCAGTGGGCAGGTTTGAAAGGGAGCATCTTATTGGTTCCCGGGTTCTTTCATAAGCAACTGAGAGCGGGGGAGGTCTATTCGGAGTCTAGCTTCTTTCTTGGCACACTGTAGGTGCTAAGTATCTGAATGATGTGATGACAGAGTGAGAGAGCAAGTCATTAACTAATTTAAGAAAGCACAGGCATAAAGCTGGGTGTGACGGTGCATACCTGTAATCAGTATCTGGAAGATAGAGGCTGGATGACCAGGAGTTCAAGGTGATCTGTAGTCACATAATGAGGTGAGATTGACTTACAGGAATCCCTGTCTCAAAGACCCTCCCCCCCCTTACACACACACTCACAAATAGACAAAAATGAAGCTCTTAAACATCTTTTTAAAATCTTTTAAAAAGGCCATGTTCTTACTATATTTTTAGAACTAAATGTACAAAGTAATCAATGGGTTTGTTTTTATTCCCCATCCATATCTACAACAGCACAAAATGTGGAAGGCTTGTCCTGTGTCATACACAAAATTCTGAGTCCAGCCAACCTGCGGCAAAGGCTCAGAATTAGTTACCTTTATTCAAGTCTCTGGATTTTGCTTTGTGTTTCATTTTGCTTCTCTATTAAATGAGAAACCAAAGAACCTTTTACCTTAAAAAGTATTTTTCTAGGCCAATCTGTAGATTTTCAAACAGCTACTATCATGATAAGCCTACTAGAACAGAAATTGGAAGATCTGACCTGTCTAGAATCAGACTGAATACAATCAAGTCTGGCCATGCCATCACTTCTGTTTGGAAAATGAAAGAAATTGAATTTGGAAACATTTCACCAGGTATATTTAGTGCTTTTTAGCCCAAAATTATTTTCATAGGTATTAATTTAGAATTTTTCAATTTTTATAAGTTTCAAGATAATTGTTATGCAAAATGAGGTACATACAGTTCCACGGTCTTTGCATCCTTTGTTAGCTTTTCTCTACTTAGCCTATTCAGTTAGTTTTTTATTTGACACTTTAAAAAACACATACATCATGCATTGCGATGACTCTCCTGCTTTTAAATCTTTCTGCTCAGAAAACTGGGAATCAATCTACCCAACGATCCAGCAATATCACTATTGGGCATATACCCGAAGAAGGCTAATTCTTATCCCAAGGATAGAAACATTATTTGCAATAGCCAGAACCTGGAAACAACCTAGATGTCCCTCAATTGAAGAATGGATTAACAAATTGTGGTACATTTACACAATGGAGTACTATTCAGCAGGAAAAAAAATGACATCCTGAAACTTGCATGCAAATGGATGGATCTGGAGAGTATCATCCTGAGTGACGTAACACAGATCCAAAAAGATAGACATGGTATGTACTCACTCATAAGTGGATTTTAGACATAAGGCAAAGGATAACCAGGCAGCAATTCGCAAACCTCTAGCAGCTAGGTAACAGGAAGAACTTAAGAGAGACATCCGTGCATCTCCTTGGGACGGGGAAATAGGGAAGATCTCCTGAGTAAATTGGAATCATGTGGGGGAGAAGGCAACAAAAGGTAGTAAGAGAATGAATAAGATGGTTGAGAGGAACAACAGAGGGAGAATAAAGAAATTGATATCTCGATAGAGGGAGCCATTGAGAGGTTAGAGAGAAACCTGGTGCTAGGGAAACATCTAAAGAACCCACAGGATGACCTTGGGCTAGGACTCCTAAACAGGACTTCCCCTCTAATCAAATGAACGACCACTCTTAATTGTCATTATAGAACCTTCATCCAGCAATGGATGGAGGGAAAAGAGGAAAAACTAAGTACCAGGTCAAGCTCCAGGTCCATCTGGAGAGAGGGGAAAGAATATATGAGCAAAGGGATCAGAATGACAAGGTGGAGACTCACAGATTCAACTGACTCTACCTATAGGGAGCTCACTGACTCTGAAATAAGAGCTGAGGAACCATCATGGAAAGGAACTAAGCCCTCTGAATGTAGATGTCAGTTGAATGGTGTGGGCAGTTTGTAGAGCCTCTTGCAGTAGGAACAAAGTTTATTTCTGGTGCATGCCCTGGCTTCTCAGAGCCTATTCTTTACAGAGGAACATCTAACTCAGACTTGATACTGGGATGAGGGGCTCAGACCTACCTCAACTGGATATGTCAGACCGAATTGACACACCTTGGGACCCCTTACCCTTCCTAGGGAATAGATGGGAGGATGGGGTGGAGGGCTGACGGAGGACTGGAAGAGGGAGGGAGGGAAAGCAGTGGAGGGTATGAGGAAATGAATTTTTAAACAAAAAATATTTACCAAAAAGAAACCTTCTTCCTACCTCATCATCCTCCTTTCTACTAGTCCCTTCCAACCCATCCTGTTTAACCAGGGGCATCTGGTGTACCAGACTGGAGCTCTCCGTTGGAGATCGGTGAGGCTACCAGTAGACACACTGTTGAAGATAATACTTCCCTCTCTCTATGAAGCTATTAGTGGGAATAGTTCACAGTGAGCACTGGACCCCTGAGCACCTGCTCCACTCCTCACTATTAGCCAACTTGCTCTTGCTCAGAGCCAGTGCAGGCATCTGCAGTTGTTGGGTTTGTGATGCCCAGTAGACGCCATTTCACATCCATTTTCCCTATTCAATGTGTCTAACATCCTTTCTTGTGCTTTTTATACAGTGTTTCTTAGAGAAAGTAGTATCAATGTCTTTCTTAGGGCAGAACACCATCACTTATTCTCAGCGCACTTATACAGCCATGAACCTCTTCATACATCACTATTCCCTGGGAAGAAAGCCTACCCTGAATAAGGCAGAAAGCAGATTTTTTTTTTCCCTGTTGGTATAACTACAAACATTTAGAAGGCTGTTTGATGCTATGTCAGTAGAGCTAAGCAACAGTATTCAGTTCTACGTATGATCTACCCTACTATGGGATTTAGATCAGGTTTTTAGTAACACAAACGGATTGCCTCCTGTAAGTCAGCCTCAGATTTCATCAGAGAGCAGTCAGCAATTCCTCATAGCAGTAATACCACTGCTATACATCTTGTCTGGAAGGCTGGTCTTGAAGATCACAGGGTTCACAGTTGGGTAAGACCATGGATGCTCTTTCTTCCCCAGCAGGACATTTACGATTTTCTGGGACTGTGAAAGCTACCCAGTAGGACGAAGCTTCTTGCTCAGTTATACTGATTTCTCTCTATCATGCAACTAAGATACTTTTAGGTCTTATTTATTTCTGATGGAAAACCAAGAGAAGTGGCAAGAAGTTGTCTTGGGCCTATGAAACTTCCCTGACAAACAGTTATAGGTGTTAAGGTCCTCAGATCACCCCACAAAAGACCACCACTCATGTATGCAAAAGCAAGAGTATTTATTTCTCCAGAGAAAAATTCCTGCACTCAAGGGTGAGCCAAACAACTAAATGATGACTACCCAGGGAGACGTTTCTAGGCCCCTTTTTCGCACCCCTAGAGAAATTCCGGGGACAGTTAGACCATCTCCAGCAAACAGGATTGGCTAAGTAAGCAATAGTTAGATTAGTTTAAATTTGATTGGCTGTGACATCTTTGGACATGTATCAAAAAGGAGGAGTGGGTGAGATTGCAGGATCTGCCCTTTTCTGATTGGCTGGCTCCTGGCATGCTGCAGGTCTCAGGAGCAGATCTGAGAGTAGGCCACAGCCTTGCACCAAAGACCCACAGTGACAAGTAGGAGTAGCCGTCTGGGTCCAGCCCCAGCTCTGAGGTGACAACCAGGGCACCTTGCTTCACTATGGCTTGGTGATGGCTCTGCTACTTGACCCGTACTCCGTGGCCATGTCAATAGGGAAGGATCCCACTCTGGGCGCTGGGATTTTTTTTCTCAATAACCTCCAGCTTCTTGGAGAAGTTTCTTCTAGCCATGTAGGATAGTTTCCTTCAAAATATTTTTCATATTACTAATTACATTATTAACTTTGGTTGCATGATAGTAGCTTCCACACAGCCTTTACGTGCCTCTTCTGGGTTTTTCTTCCTCCAACCAATCCGTCTCCCCATTTTCCCACTTTCTTTCACTTAAAGCTTCCCACCCCAGTATTACCCATTTTTTTCTGTTACCTACCTTCTGTTATTCCTCCTCCAATACAGCATTTCCCTTTCCGTGGCCTCTTTCTCCTTTCCTGACTGTCTACAAGTGCTCCAAACTGACACAAGATCAAAGGCTTGAAGCTAGGACCCTCATATAAAAGAACAAGCACATTTGTTTTCCGTGCCCATGTTATCTTGCTCACCGTAATTTTCCCCATTCTGTTCGCCTTCCTGTAAATTTTAATTTCATTTTTCATTATACCCGAGTAAAATTCCAGTGTGTATATGTATCATGTTTTCATGAACTACTCATCAGTTAATGGCTATATTGGCTGATTCTGTTCTGTTGCTGTTGTGAACGCAGTGGAAATGAAAATGGATAAGCAAATTTCTCTACAGTAGTAGCCTTTGTGCCTATGTTTGCTGAGCCTTTCTGAAAGGTGGCAGGACATGCCCAGGAAGATTATTTATTTATTTTTTACTAATTAATTAGTAATTAATTAATTAATTAAGTGGGTTAGGTGGCGTGAAAACGTTTGTTTTGGGCTATAATGTCTCAAGAGAGGTTGAGTCCATGGGATCTTGAAATTTAGAAATGATTGTGATGGAGGACGATGGGTTAGTTCCTTCCTGATCTTATACTAAGTCAGAGCTCCTATGAGAGGTATTTTGGGTAGAATCTGAATGACAGAAGATGTTTGGGAACAGAGCATTTTGTACACTTTGGATCAAAATATATTACAGTGATGGTACGGAGAGTTGTGAGACATGGTGCCGTTTTTGATCCTTAGATTGTCCAGGAGACATAACTGTTGTTCATGATAATGTATACCTTCAAAGGAATTTTCAATGATGGCTAGTTGTAGTATGAGGTTTCTGGCCCAGACTTTCCGGCCTAACCTCAAGGTTTAGGACCCACAGACTTGCAGTCCCACAGCCCAACAGTCCCACAGAGACACAAGATGCTTTCAATAGTTTTTGGCTGATCAACCTAAGGCCCAGGCATGTAACTTGCTAACTCTGTACCCTTAATCTAACCCATGACTTCTATTCTGTTCAGCCATGTGGCTCAGCACCTTTTCTTTAGTTGTTTTTCTTTAGTTGTCCTCTGCTTCTTCCGGCTTCTCTCTGGTATTCTGTTTGGTGTTCTATCTCATACTACAGCTAGTAAAGGATTAGTTTTAATCACAAAAGATCCTCAGGAAACCCTGAAAGTATGATTGCAATAAGGGGGAATTTTACAACAGAAATTTCCCTAAAATGTATTTCTGATGAAATATGAAGGAGCTCATTAAATTTTAGCAATTACTGCTTAACACAAGCTCATTTGTATCCACAGGATGATGAGACCATGGGGAATTTGAATTAAGTTTGTGAAAGGCTTTATGGGTCTGCTTTCTAAGACATACACTGCTGTTGTGCCATTTTATGGGAGAATGTTTCCATCATTATTCATACTTACTGTGTACAAAACAGTAGGTGCTGGCACATGTGCTTTTTGAATACTGGAGATGTGTTCCATGTGAAGTATAAAATATAAGTCAGAACATTAAGACAGCATAAAATCATGTAAAATAGTAATATTTCTGTGTCTATTCAATTCTGAAATAATATTTTTATATATTAGTTTAAATAAAACATATTGATACATTATTTCAATGTTTCTTTAATTTATTTCTATGCGTGTATTAGAAAATTATAAATTACACATGTGTATACTATGTTACACACTTCCATTGGATTCAGTTGACCAATACTCATTACATAGGCACCAAATTGTATGCACTTATTTTTTAATTTACTCACATAAAATTCTGACTTGACAAAATTAAAATTTTCTTAAGAAAAGGTTCTATGTTTCTATTTTTTATTACATCCCAGATGTTTAAAAGACTATAAGAACCTGGTAAAATTCAGCATATACATATGTTGGATTGAATTTGTTCCGACTTTTTTTTATTTCCATACATCTGTGAGATACTTTTATCTTCTTTTAGTTTTGATTGTGAGCCAAACTTATATTGTTAGGAAGAAAATTTTGTTCAGAAGAAGTGCTAATGACGAACAGGATTATTTTCATTCTATCTTGGGCTCATACTTTCATCTCCTTGTTTTACATTTTTAAAATAGGAACATTTAGAAAGGCATTGGACAGATTTAGTCAATAATGTTTTACTTATTTCTGTACGTCTCTTACTTCAGGTTCTTTAAATATGTAAATATCTTATATACATGTAAGATATATATATATATATATCATATATGTTATAGGTTTTTATTTTTTAGCTCTCACTGGCCTAGAACTTAATGTGGCAAGGTCTCTGCATCAGTTTCCCAAGTAATGAGATTACTGATGTGAGCTACCACATCTTGTTTGAAGTAAAATTTCTACTGGAGACAAATTGTAATAATTGCATGAAATTTTTGTAAACTTTCTAGGAAATTTAGAAGCAATCTTTTTTGGCAAAATATTTTTCTTTTCCTCTTTCTTTTCCTTTTGCAAACCATTTGAAAGATAGCTATAGATATTATACTTCCTTACCTGAAAAATAAATCTGCGTTTATTAAGAATAAAAATATTCTCTTATAAAACTATAATTAAGTGACAAAATATGACCTAGTGTAATTATTATATAATACATACTCAAAATTCACTAACTGTTTAAGTCCATTTCAGGAATATACATGGCAACTAATTTCTAGGCCTCACCTTCCTTCCTTTAATTTAGAGCTGTTTCTACTCTCTCTTTTCTTTTGTCCTTTATGGTACTAATGTTCCTGTGTCTAGAACAATTGTTTTACATATCCTTTGACTCCAGTTTCCTGTGATAAGGTGGAGGGATGCAGCCTTTTGACAGAAGAGCAGAAGCCATACTGTGATCTCAGCATGGAGAGCTCAGGCCTGGTATCTGAATGTCTTTTTGTGGATGTCTGTTTGGTGATGAGGAAGCACACTGGGCTTTTGCACATAAATCCCACCATTTTCTGTTATAATTAACAACCAGCAGGGAAAACCTTTATCTCTCTAATTTCTCAGTCAGTTTGTGTCATGACTTTTTAGCTTGTATTGATGTCTGCTTGACTTACTACTTCACGTTTTAAGCCAAAACAATATGTTGTAACAGACTAAATGCAGTAGATTATAGGTGACATGTTTTTGTTGGGACTGTCATGTCTCATCAGATGCTCCCTAATACCCACACAGAGACTTAATAGTTATAAATGCTCTGTTGATAGGTTAGGCTTGTTACCAACTAGCTCTTCCATCTCAAATTAATGCATATTTCTTATCCACGCTCTACCATGTGGTAGTACCTTTCTCAGCATGGCACGTTCATCTCCTGCTTCTCACTCTGCCCTTTCTCTTCCCACTGCTCTCTTAGTTTGGCTCTCGTGCCTAATGTCTTCCTACCTAGATATTGGCAAGTCAGCCTTTTATTAAACTGATCAGAAGGCACTTTACAGCATACATAAAGATAATTCCATAACAGTAGATACTCCAAATGCATTCTAATAAGTAAACATTAGAGACATTTACAGACATGTGGACCAATTCTACCCTGGAGCTTATTTTTATTTTATTTTGCTTTTGTATTTTGAGACAGGGTTTCTCTGTCTAGCCCTTGCTATACTGGACTAGCCTTGAACTCAAAGATCTGCCTGCTTCAGCTTCCCAAGTGCTGGAATTAAAGGTGTGTGCCACCACTGCCCAGCTGAGGAGTTTATTTTTACGCTAGAAAAAAAAAAGCTATTTATAAACAAATGTATTATTTATTTATGTTAATTTGTAACTGTTAATGGAAGATTTTGGATCTCACATTTTAACTAGCTATCATTATTTCAAAATGAAATAAAAATTTAAAAATTTCTTGGTATGAATTTGTGTACTAATGAATATAAACCACATAAACCCAACCCAGTGAGCCTCTTAGTAAATAAGATGTCTTGGGTTGTGGAAATAGCTCTGAAGTAGAACATTTGCTATCATGCATGAAGTCCTGAGTTTGAGACTCAGGATTGCAAAAAAAAATTTGAGAACTTTTTTTTTTTTAAGGTAAAATTGAATGCTGACATTTTTTTAGATTTTAAAAAATTAATTAATTAATTAATTAATTAATTAATTAATTAATCCTGAGCATGGTTTCCTATCCCTCTACTCCTCCCTGTCCTCCTGTACTCCCAGAATACTGATATTTTTGTAACCTCAGTATTTATCTTGAGACAGTGACAATAAGGAAGAATTGAGACTGAGATTCATTCATTAAGGCATGACAAAAGGATTTTTTTTTTATTTATAGGTTTGAGATTTTCCTTTGTAACAGGGGCCTGGACCTTAGTAGACCACCAGATCTCAGGACAGGACTCCATGATGGATATGCTGTTCGTGCCATAAACTCAGCACATAGACAACACCACCTACTATAGTGAAAATAACCTAATCCATCAAAGTCCACAGTTGTGGGAAAGTCTCGGAATGTACTAATCTTGCTCTTGGGTTTCTATTGTTCCACTTCTGGCTAACTGTTCTTGTTAACTGAAGTATGTCAACCCAGAACATGGTTTTTGTGTTAAGAACTTACCCTGAGAAAGGCTTAGTTCTACATTGAGACCCTAAATGCCCAGTGTGGTCTTCAGTTGGCTAATAAAGACTTTCTATTGGCTAAAACCCATGTCAGAGTAGTCTTCTCTGCAGGATACCCCCACAATACCATAGGTTATCTTTAAAAACAAAAATAATGTAATATTTAATAATTAGAGAACTTAAATTTGCTTTAAAGCAATACGGTAGGGTAAATAGGAGTAAAAAGTGAAATGACATCTTCCTTTTAATTTTGAAGCTACGTGCTTGTTTGATGGTAATCCTTGTTCTGAGTATATTTGGGCCGTTTTAAAGTTCAATTGTTTTTAAAGTTTTATCACCAAATGTGTTAACACTGTGGACTGAGAAGACCAGTCTTTTCTAGTTAAAACTTGAACTTCGCATGTGTTAGAGATCAATCATCATGACATTTTCTAAGAAAGCATGTTTTAGTGATGTCAATCTTAACTAAAGCCCATATTAATTATAGAGCTTTGCATTTTATGCAATCATCTTCTAAAAAGTTTAAACTCATTTATCTTGGCTGACTTTTTGAAGAATGGATACCAATTATATATTGATTTGGTCTGTGGGAACATCTTACAGAAGTCTGAAAATTAAATACAAAACTAATGATGTCACTTATTGATTTAACTCATTTGTGGCAAGTTGTATGGCAGAACATTAACTTACTTACTGTATAGTTACATTGATGCAATCAGTTACTTTTGTTCAACAGATAAGCTGCCAAAAATTGTTTCCACCAAGAATTTCAGCAAGCAACTGAAGCAAAGACCACTGTTCTTGTTCTTACCAACTGTACAACCTTGCCCTCTTTGTCAGTTACTAGCCAGGAGAAATGTTAAAGTTTTGAAGCCTTAGACTCCTGCTTTATAAAACAAGGGAGGAGATTGCCTCAAAAGCATAAGAATTGTATCAGTGGTATATCCTTTAAAGTTAAAGTATTATATCAAATGATGCTTGGAAATCACTTGGTATAGTGGCTATCACTTAGAAAATAAGAAATGTCAGCCACTACTATTTTAACTTCTCTTTTTAAAGTAACTTGGAAAGATTTCTTGAGATTATTGTATAAGAATACATGGAATCATCTGGATGGCTAACAGAAAGAATCAAAAGAATCTAGAAATCTCTTTCAACACAGTGGCCATGAGTCATCCAGCCACAACTACAATGTGTAAAACACACATTATCTCAGAAAAGGAATATTTAAATAGCTCATTAGTATTTTTGTGTTATTTTAAGTTGAAATAATAACACCATGGATGCTGAATTAGCTATTGCTAAAATTAACTCTTATGTAAAGAAGTTAAAGTGTCTGTTGAACACATACTGTTGAATCATGGCTCTCACTGAGTTTCTAAGGACCAGACCAGTCTGGAACTTGGGTTATTTTTAGGTGGTGATTCTGTGATGAAGCTTCTTGCCCTTCACATCAAAACCTGAGAACTGTTTCCATTCTGCAGTTGGAATCATTTACTGCGTGGCCCACCCTCAAAATATAGGGGAAAGAAGCCGCTGTTGGCCTTGCTGACTCAGTGTTCTGAGCAGGATGTCTTCCAGGATGACAATGTTCTTTCATTATCAGCTTAACTGCTGGATGAGGATCTTCACTGAACTTTTCTCTCTAGCAGGAAGAATAATCTTATCAACCAAATTAAACAGTTTGAGGAAAAGAGCAATAGAGATGTTGAGAACACTTGAGTTTTGTTTATTTTATTTTCTAAGCACATCATTACATCATCAAGTTTGATGGTTTTATGACCCTCTCTTTGCTGTTGTTATCAGCACAAATGCAAATATTGGATGTGGGTTTGCATAAGTTTTGTGGATCTTTTCTCAGTGTATTTCAAAGTAAACAAATCCCTTAAGGGTGGGCTTATCTCGCATTCTGTTTTCCCTTCACTCTGGTGCCATTCCTAACAGCTTTCCCTCTCTTTTAAAATTGTGGTAGTATGGGCAATATATATGAATTTCCTTCACAAGATAAAAGGGCATTGTCAAATAATGTTGGGAAACACATCATCTTCCATCATATCCTAGAAACAAATAATTATCAGCATCCAAGAAGTGTTAGGCATACTCAACCTAGTTTAATTCTAGGCTTCATAAATTTATTTCATGGTGTAATTCCTCTTATCATGTTATAAATATTAGTATGTCACAGAATACACTTAACACAGTGCGAGATACACAGAATTTTTTTTAAAAAACATTCTTTGACTAGTGGATTTCTGGTGCAGCAAGAGAAAATTTTTGTATGAGCTTTATGTAATCAGCCTCTCATGTTTTTTAGGCTGTGGTAATGAGAGAAAGTTACCTGCTTTAATTCATGATCACAAGCTCTGAGTTTATCTCTGAAACTCAGATTCGATTTCATTTCCATAAAAATTCAATTTTCACCTCTGATATGTGGTAGTCTGAATGAAAATGTCCTCCTAGACCCATAGGTAGTGGTAGTATTAGGAGGCGTGGCCTTGTTGGAGTAAGTGTTGCCTTGTTGGATGAAGTATGTCACTAAGGGTGGGCTTTGAGGTTTCAGGAACCCAAGTCAGGCCCAGTGTTACTTTCTCTGGTGCCAGATATGGATGTAGAACTCTGGGCTACCTATCCAATAGCATGTCTGCTTGCGTGCTTCCATGCTTCCTGCCATGATGACAATGGACTAGCCCTCTGAACATGTAAGCAAGTCCCAATTAAATGCCTTCTTTTATATGAGTGGGCATCCACCGTCGTGGTTTTTCTTTACAGGAACAGAAACCCTAACTAAGACTTGTATCAAGCTGGGGGTTATAACAACGTAAAATAAGTAAATACATAAGTAAAGGTGACTTTTATTCTCAGCCTAAATAGGCTGATTTAGTAACATCCTTTTTCCCGTTTTTTTGGGTGGTTGTTTTCTTGGTTGGAATTCTAGGTCTTCTCAGATTACAGAGTGGGAGAGTACAGACTAGTAGAACAGACTGATAAGGCGTGTGCTGTGCGAACTCAGAAGCCTTTCCCAGCTGCCCTCTCAGGTGTAAGAACACAGGCAGCAGAAGAGACGAGACGTGCCTTCAGAGTCCTTCGGTAGTGTTAAAGAAAGGATCTGTCCGAATCCCAGCGAGGCTAATGAAATCACCAGTTCCAACTTCTTTCAGATTTGGAAACTGATCAGTGATGGACCAAACCTGTGCAGGCCTCTGACTGACTATTGGGTTCCCTGCTGGAGAAATTAATCTTGGCTTTTGTTATGTTAAGATAAGCATGCAGGCCAAGATAAGTAAAAGGTACAGTCAATAAATACCCTAAATCTGGTGGAGATAACACACCCGGGAGGAAGAAGTGGTTCTGTGTTGGCTAGTCAGAGGATTCACCACCACCTATACCTGAACGTGAATGGAAATGAGCACACAAACAAGAGGATTCCAATGTTTTATAGAACACATTTCCATGTTGGAGGAACACAAGGTGGTTAAAGCTCCAGCCACATGGCGAAAAGCCTGTGTCAATCATCTTTCACTGTGACAAATAACTGAGATAAATGGCCTTAAAGGAAGTAAAACTTGCCTTACAGTTATTGTGGTCTCAGACGATGGTCATCTGGAGCCATTAATTTGGGGAACAAAGTAAAAAAAAGAACATTGTAGTAGGAACACATGGTTTCCTAATGGTGGAGAACACAGGTAGAGGGGTGAGCTTGGACAAATTATACCATTCAAAGGGATACCTCAGTGATCTACTTCTTTACCTAGGTCTATGAACTCATCAATGAAATCAGTGGACTAATTCATTGAGAAGTTAGCACTCTCATGATTAAGTCTTTTGATATTGACCTGGCTTTAAATACAGGAGCCTTTGGCAATAATCCAAATCAGATCATAACAGAGGCCTTTCAGACCAAGAGAACATCAAAGCTCTGCCCAAGGAGGCAGAGACAAAACCAAACCAAACCAAACCAAACCAAACCAAACCAAACCAAACCAAACCAAAACAACAACAAAAAAACCCAATAACTAAAAAAAACCCTCTCATCTTGAATCTGCCTTTGTGATTACATGAAGTCAATCATGAGACCCAGAATAAAACAAAAATTAACATTTCACCTTCTAATATCTAAAACCAAGGCACAGAGATGAGACTGATGAGTTGTCTCTAGGATCATTGTAAAATATTTCTCTAAGAGAAGCTAAGGAAGTAAAGCTTTGAAGAAAGTCAAAATGCCAGCCAACTGGGATGTATGCATTTCCAGGAAGAGAAGGACTTGAGCAGTGATCCTAGATAAGTGTGTGTAAGGCGTGTTCTGCATTGCCGGGAACAGGTTAAGGAGATAGGAAAAAAATGTTTAAAGAAGCAACTGGGATTAAGATATAAGGACTCTTTATTACTTAAGGAGACTAAAATCTGACCTGCGGTTTTAACTACTCTTCCTGTAGGACACCAGTGCATTGTGATACAACACAAAGGCACAGTGAAACCTTTAAGAACTTGTAGAGAAACTTCCTTAGGTGTGCTAACCCTGCATCTGAGAAGTACAGTGCTGACTCACGACCATGAGCAACAGTGCTGGGACACACCCTTTCAATAAAAGGAGTACAAGTCTCATAAACTATTTTAGCAAGAACTTCCTCCAGTAAATACTTGGCCATTCTGTGGAGTCTCTCTCTCTCTCTCTCTCTCTCTCTCTCTCTCTCTCTCTCTCTCTCTCTCTCTCTCTCTCTCTGTGCAACACGATATTTTTCTAAATGAAAATTTAATTCTGGCCTTTGAATAAGCTTTAGATTTTCATCAGTATAATGGGCATTTTTTCCTGATATTTAAAGGTTTTTCTAGTTTATTTTCAAAAAGTTCTTTAATTTCGTTTTTATTTATGAAAATTTTTATTCATAAACCAAGTTGTCATATGCCCTAGTCCAAAATGACCTGAGCTTCAAGGCAGTCAGGGCTCCAGTGCAGCTAATACAGCCAGCAGCAACATCACAGTTGGGTTTAAACCCTTGCTGAGGTCCATGTAGAACCTCACATTTTCCACCAGCTGGGAAGCTGTCTGCTCAACTAGAAAATGTGCTACAAGCCTTACTGTGACCTCACTGGAGGGGTGGTTGGGGGGGGGGAGATAGACCTTTAGAGGTTTTTACACCTGCTGACAGAGTCCTTGGAAAGGATTATTTTGGAATGTTTCTGTTTTGCAAAAGAAGGGAGTAAGTGGAGTTAGAAACAGAAAGCAAGCTGATAACAGCATTCAAAAACTGATTACCGGGAAGTTACTTTGTGGCAAGAAGACAAAATCCCCACCAAGTTTCAAAATTTCATTTAGTGATGATTATCCCAAAGGGCTTTTGTTGGGTGTATTTTGCTAAAACAAATAAGGTTGCCCTAACTCTGTAATGCACTTTGACTTCCTCTTGTCAATTTTCATGATGGTTGGCAACTCCATAGAAAACAAGGAGCCTTCCAGAATGTAGGACACCCTGGTAGTGGCGAGGCTGGGTTAAGGGGTCCACACTCTTATTACTGTAAATATTTTAGATATTGAGCTGTGGTCACCTCCATCAGCAACTAGACGGCTGTTCCAGAGGTCGAGTAAGGAAACATGGTTCTCACTAGTCCAAACCAATGGGTGTTTTACTCACATTCAGTCATGTGCTTAAACATTTGTGGCGTAACTATCTATTAAATAGTAACTGTGCTGTTTTCTTGGAATACACCAAAAAAACTCTCAATGGGATCAGATGTTTTATGGCATTGTGGGAAATTTGTAAGTTATATTTCAGAAGATTGATACTCAGTTTTCTACGTATTTAGTATTTGATTACTAACCTGTCTTGAGCAGGATAGATTTCTTAGGCTCAGGTTCTCTGTCGTTAAAGTGGTGGCGATGATAATATAGGTCAGAACGATTTGAAGATTGCAAGAGATTGTATGCCAAAGTGTATTATGAGGTTTCTGGCCCGTACTTTTGGGCCTAGCCTCAAGGTTTGGACCCACAGACCCTCAGAGACACACAGATGCTTACAATAGGTTTAGGCTGATTGGCCTAAGGCCTAGGCATATAATTTGCTAACTCTTTACTCTTAATCTAACCCATGACTCTTATCCTGTTCAGCCATGTGGCTTGGTACCTTTTCTCAGAGCAGCATAGTTGTCCTCTGCTTCTTCTGACTTCTCTCTGGCATTCTGCTCTGTTCCTCCTGTTCCTAGAGTCTTTTTAGTCTGGTAGCCCCACCCACACTTCCTGCCTGCCTTTGGCCAATCAGCGCTTTTTATTAAACCAGTGGGTGGGACAATTATTTACAATGGAACAACATAATCCCCCTACACCAAAGAATCTCCACCAAAGATCTCTCATTTCTCTCCCAAACAAATCTCTTCTTCCCCTTTGTTTCCTGTAGGCCCTTAAGCTCTGATCTAGCCAAAAGTGTGGGGTACGGAGTGCTGGTTGCTGGCCTACAAAAGTTCTTCACAATAGATTACACTGAAAATATGTTGCCAGTAATGCAACACTTGACTCTCTATCCTCCAGAAAACTCCCAGTTGATTGTTACCAAAGGAGTCAAGTTCTTGTGCAGAAATAAAAAGAGAAAACAAAGCTATCCTTGCAAGAAGTACCTGCCCTTTCTGTATACAAGTAGTTACAAAATAGTCCAAATCCTAATATCCAACATGCTATCCCATAATAGTCCTTAAGAGGAACATGACTCATCTTTAAAACTTTTTGAATTAATTTTTAATTCCTTGTTTGATTTCTACATGTGAATATAATGTATGTTGATGATAATCCACCCATATTCCTTCTCTTCCTCTTTGTTTCCCAGCCTACGCCAACATTTCTCACTTTTAACTTCATATCCTTCAAAAAAAATTCATCGAGTCTGGGGCCAAGGAAGTATACCAGAACTTAAAGATGTAATTTTGGAATATGCTTCTAAGTAGCCCTACTCCTCCATCCCCCAAACTGACTATGCCTTGACCAAAAGGAGTCAGGCAGTAAAGGATGCATTTTCTAAGCAAAACTTTAATTAATGACATTTTATTTTGTATTAGTGTCTGTAGCATATACTGGTTGAGAAGTCTCTATGTAGCCAAGATTACTTTGAACACCAGATCTTTTGCTTATACTTCACAAGTTGTGGGTTATAGGCGTGCACTAATGTGCCTGGCCAATGTGACATGGTCAAGTGTTCTGCCAACTGAGCTAGGTACATTCTAAACTCCTAAAAATTTTATTATGATTTTTGTATCCTCTAAATGCTCAACAACTGCTTTGGTTCAGAGAGATGCCAGATTGTGCTTAAAGCATTTAGTGTCTCTTGTACTCATTATGACTGTTTTCATGAATGTCCCCCTCCACACATGCAGGCCTTACTGTATTCATGTCACTTCCCACACAGTTAAAAACCCTTTAGCTCTTTTATAATACTGCCTTTTCCTCTTATTTCAATAAAATGAATTATAAGGGTATCTGATTCTAAGATACTAGCCAAACAAAATGAATAATTATTAAACATATGCATTAGTTTTTAAGACATGTTCCAGTTGGGAAATACTAACACAACTAAATACACCTTACTATGGAAAAGTAGTGGCTACTTTTTCTTGTGAGAAACTCTAGCACACAATATCTCTTCTCCACTTTGGTATTTATTACAAGCAGATCTGTATTTACAGATCTAGATCTAGTCTAAATATAAAGGTTATGAGTTTGGTTCACTAGGTGATAGTGAAATACAAATTATCATTCTTTTTTTTTTATATATCAAAGCACCTTGCACTGAATCCCTTGGTCTACCTACTTAAACTTAATTAAATGAAACACAAATCATTATGTATCATCGAGGAAGGGATTTTGAGTTTTTTCCTAGCTGCCTAATCACCATCCCAACTGCTCAAGCCATGTAACCTGTTTGGAGCTTGGCTTCTCTCTTTCTGCACACTCAGCTCAGTCCTGTGGACCTTCTGGGATCAGAGAGCCAACACAATCGGAATTGTGACTAATTTATTTCTTTTCGCCATTTTGCCCTGAGTTGGATCTCTTTTCGTTCTGTTTTTAACTAGTTTACACAGTATCGAGTTTCCGTATGACTTTTTCATACGTAATTTGGTTGACCGTACTCTCTCTTCCTCTTCTGTGCTTCAGCCACTTAAACCTCAGAGTGTGAACAAGACTCACCCCTAACAATACCAGGAAACCCCCTCTAGGACAAGTCAGAACCTACCCCATTCAATTACAAACCGTAATTTCATTCCACTCCTAGATGAGGAAGTATGCAATCTTCAAACAGGCTGAACAATGACTTGTGTTTGTAGGAACCAAAGAGGAGCTGTCAGAAAGACAATGAATTGCATCTTTTCACATAAAAGGCAGAGAAAAAGATTGAGCAGCAGGAGAAACAAGGGAGCAACTGGGTAAAATGATGACTTAGTGGTGTGATTGGCGTGTGTCCCCACTCTCACAGACAATCTTGGGTTAGGAGGTGTAGTTCTTGATGAATAAGTCCTCAATACCTAACACACTAGACACCGTTTATCAGTACATAGTGACTCAAAGAACTGGATGCACACTGAGTTTTTATTCTTTTCTTCTCTAATAAACTTATTGTAAGAGTTTTTAGGTTACTTAAATTATGTAATTATAGTTGAACTGGGTTCAAGAACACATCTGTTCTTTAGCTATAACATTTTAATGTTTCTGCCCAGAGGTACAAGGCAAACAATAATTGCAAAATTTGGAGGTCTAAAATAGATCTAGGATTTGCTTTTCACCTCGAGAAGATGTTCTATCTTTTTGTGCCACATATTGTGAAGTGTTCTGAATTTAGATGAAAAGTACACACTGTTCACTCAGGGCACAGAAATATCACTGGAGTTAAATGTGTGGTGAGTACACAGATTCCATATTCTGCTTTTGTTAGATTTTTAGCAGTCAGTTTCTATGACTGATTAATACCAAGAACATTTTGTGTGAGGAGCAGAAAGTCCCCTCATTAGTGTGGAGTTACCAGTGTACGTTCAGAAGCCTGTAAGGAAGAACAAAACAAAACAAAAGAAGTCTATCTCTATTCATAAAATCACCTCAATTTAAAATATCATTTTATTCCAATAGTCAAGCTCATTTTTTATTAAAAAAATGTTTTAGCATACCCACCACTATTTCCTCTTCCTCCCTTCTTCCCAGCGCACCCTCATCTTCCCCCAGACCCCCTCCTCAGAGAGGGTAAGGACTCTCAGCGCGAGTCAATGCAGTCTGGCATATCCAGTCGAGTTAAGGCCAAGCCCCCCTCCTTAGTATCAAGGCTGATCAAGGTGTTCCTCTGTAGAAAATAAGCTCCAAGAATCCAGTTCATGCAGTAGGAATAAATTCTGATCCCACGGCCAGAGGCTCCATACACTGTCCATGCTATTCGGCTGTCATCCACGTTCAAAGGGCCTAGTTCAGTCCCATGCAGGTTCCCCAGCTGTCATTTCAGAGTCAGCGAGTCAGTCCCCAATAGCTCAGGTCAGCTCTCTTGGCTTTCCTCAACATGATTTTGACTCCTTTACTTATGTAATCTCTTCGCCCTCTCTTCAGCTGGGCTTCGACTCAGTGGTGATTTCATCTTGTCAGGACCTATTCAATATTCGCCAAGAGACTGTCATACAAGATGCCAGTATTTTGTATAGGATGTGTTATAGCCCTAACTCAAGAACACAACTAAGACTCAGGAGACTCCAATGACCCACCAGAGTTTACTTACCCAGCACGTATTTATCTAGACATTTTCAATAAAGAGCTGTAGTGGTGTGTGGTAAAAATTAAAATTTATTAGTAAATTCCCCCAGGGAATTTTTATTTCCAGGACTGGGAATAGCACAGACGCACAAATTACTACAGTTGAAATTTGAAACAGGAAGTCATGAAAAGTATTATAAGAACAGAATCCAGAAAAGGAAGGCGCTTATGTTCAGAGAGAGGAATTGATATTTTAGTCTTGAAGGGCCACTGAACTGTGCTTTAGAGAAAGAGCTGTAACACATTTGGTCAAGGGGTTGACTATGAGGGAAGGTATTGTTATTTAAGGAACACCTTAAACAAAAAAAAACGGACTACAGCACAAAAATCAGCTACCCCAACGATGGTCAGATTGCCTACATAAGTGCACTAGATGTGCACTCTTTATCGGGATAATGGAAGCTGTTATTACAAAACATACTCTTTTATTTTCTATTTTTTAAATATTCAAAATTAACAAACAAAAATATATAAAAAATAAATCCCGAAATTTCTCTGGTAGCTTTCTGTATTTTCTTAATAATCTAATCTCTTTCTTTAGGACAACTCTTGTATTAGAGTTCTCTAGATAATCAGAACCACATGTATATGTATATAGTAAATGTATATAATACTACATATGGATGTATACATGTAAATATATGAATAAGTGTCATGAATCATGAAGATTGGGCACAGGAGAGGGGAGGAAGTAGTAATGCTTGATTATTATGTTTTATGAGCACTTCTGGATATATAGTATGAAAGAGAGGAATCCATGACTATCAATGGTATTTAGGTGAGTAGACATCGTGAAGATTTGCAGCTAGGAATGGCACAGGTGGCGACAGACTCAGAACTATATCCTCTGGCAGGTCACCTAGTTATCTTTCTGCTGTACCTTCACTCTTAAATCCCCAATTCCTGCAGATTTATTGTATTTAATCCTTTTTTGCAACTTTGTTCATGATATGCTTGTTTACACGTTCTATTAATTTAATAGTTTAACTAATTGCAAGAGATGTTTGTTTTTGAAAAACCCTATTATATTGAACATATAAGTGACTACCAATATGTCTATTTTAAAGAACAGACTCTATTGTACACTCTGGTCTTGTTAGGTAACCATTCGCTCATCTAACAGACTTTTGAATTTCTAGTTTGCTGTATGGCTTTCGGGCAGTTTAGCAGATTGGAGCCTCTTATTCGTCTAGCAGTCTGTGCTGTCATGAAACTGCAAGGAGAGATTTTATGAGGTTTATGAATCAGGAAAATTTTAGGAACTTCCTGAGACTTATGATTATATTTCTTCCTGGACCCTGAAGCTTTCCTTACTTCTTGAGTTTTAAGGATTGAATGTTTAAATTCCAAAAAATTTCCTACACAATAAACTCACATTATTTTTATGTTTTCAGTTATAGAATCAGTTCTACTGTTTGGCCACTTACCCCTAACTTCTATTTTGTTCTTTTTGTATACAATCCAATTTCATTTTTTAATTGGGTAATGACTTTGAAATGAGTCCTTCTAGCCCTCCCTCTGTGGATATGGATCATGCAGGCTTAGCATCATTCATTAACTGACCAATAGATGCAGTGGACTTATGATGTTACATTGTAAATAATTGTCCTGCCTATGAGTTTAATTGGCCAAAGGCAGACAGGAAGTGTGGGTGGGGCTAGCAGACTAAGAAGACTCTAGGAAGAGGAAGATCATAGCAGAATGCCACAGAGACTCCAGAGTTGCCAGACAAGCCAGAAGATGCAGAGGACAACTATGCTGCTCTGAGAAAAGGTACCGAGCCCCATGGCTGAACAGGATGAGTCATGGGTTAGTTTAAGGGTAAAGAGTTAGCAAGTTATATGCCTGGACCTTAGGCCGATCAGCCTAAAATTAATGTAAACATCTGTGTGTCTCTGTGGGTCTGCGGGTCTGCAGGTCCAAAACTTGAGGCTAGGCCCAAAAGTATGCACCAGAAACCTCATACTACAAATAGAAAATAATGTGGAAAATTTTTCGCATAAATCTCACTACTGCCCAAGTAAGTCACACACCATACAGCAACTTCCAAGTTTATGTGTCTTTTATCACCATTATTAAGAACAGAATGAAAGTTTTAATTATTGGGTCTAACTTTTTTTTATCATTGTGCATTTAGGTAAAGTGCCTATGTGTTTCTTCTGTAAACCACTTTAGAACTCAATTATATACAATTCACTCTGCCTTAGGTTTTACTTGCCATGACATATTTCACAGATATAATAAAGTCTTAAACATGAAGACTTTGAGTACACACTTGCTTGACTAGTGAAGACTCAGTCTTTAGAACTGGGCACGATGTGGTTAAATCTATCAGCCCCAGAATATGGTAGTCTGAAGCAGATCACAAATTTGAAGACGCCTGGGATACATGACAAGACCCTATCTAAGTAAATAGTAACCACAAAAAGGAATGAGCTCACATTCATATTATAACATGGATGATCCTGAAAACATTGTTAAGTTAAAACTTCTAGTCAAAGATGATCCTTATATGCATGATTCCATTCATACAAATGGATTCCTGCTCATAAAAAGTTTTTTTCTTCTTCTGTTGACCAGGTTGGTCTTGAACTCAGAGATCTGTCTGCCTCTGCCTCCTGAGTGCTGGAGTTAAAGGCATGTGCCATCTTAAAGTTTTTAATGTATGAAAATCTATAAAGACAGAAAGCCAGAGGAATGGTTGCTTAGAGAAAGAGAGAAGGTGCCTGAGGGCTGGGTGGCTGATAGTTAAGTAACTAACATATCTGCTTCAAGTTAATTTTTCAACAGTGTTCAAATAAAATTTCAAGATTAATTTCTCTAAGCAAGGTTAAAGTTTCAAGAAAAATGTCTGCTAAAAAAAATGAGGTTCTGAGACTTTGTTTTCATTGTCTTTGTCAAAATACGCAGCCACTCATTTCTGAAACCAACCAACTAAAAACCTCCAAAGAAAAACAGCAGCAAAGTATCCCTCAGGTGTGAAGGGCCCCCTGCTGGCCATTTCCTAGTAATTCCTCGGCGAATCAGGAATTCACAAAGATCTAAGGACTTTGGTCTAAATGTAAACTTATTTTTATTTTTATTTTAAAGCAGGGCATTTGGTTGTTTGATGAAAATTATTTGCAACTCTAAATGAACATCACAACATTCCAGAGTCTGTTTTAATAAAACTGGATTTCATTTGAGTAGTTGTTTTTCAGAAGTGACACATCAAAATGTCCCGGACCTTCTATTTATCCGATTTCTTGAAAACAGTTTTGTCTCTCAAGTCTTAAATCCAAAGTTCTCTGAAAGTTTTTATTTGGAATAAAATTTTATCAATGATAATACCAATCTTAACAAATGTCTAAAATTATACCACCAGATGGTGCTACCTCCTTACATTTCCCAAAGACAGTGGCACATTTTCAGTGAGTTTTAATTACCTTCTGTTAATACTTTTTAAAGTTGCAGGAATCTGTTATCCAAGACTCTGTGGTGCAATAGGAATTTTATAATTGGACTCCTGTCAATGGAAGTTGGCAGCACATAGAGAAGCTTAACACCATCTCTCTCTTTTTTAACGTTACCTTTCTACTTATTTTGTACTTTATTTCTAAGAAGTGAAAGAGTAGGTGTTTTCTCATGCTATCACAATTCTTTATTAAAGACATATTCAAGCCCATAAAGATTTATAATGATCTTGCAACATTCTTCTGAATCCACAAACAGTAGAACAGCTTTTATCCGAGGATGATATTTATCTTAAACTTAAAAGCAATCTTGCAAAAGAAAGCTGAAATTAGGAGGCAGCATGTGTCTGGGTATATGAATTGTGTTCTTGGTTCTGTGATAGAACTTTTTATCTTGCTGATCCCCTTATGAGTATAAAAGGGCAAGTTCTGGCCAATGCCATACTAGTGTAGATAACGGTATTTTTCAAGATGGAGGTTATGTAACAATCATGCAAATTTCTCAAGTGTTTTTTAACCTCATCTATAGGACTTACAGGAAGAAGAGAAGAATGGGAACAAGATGTGCTTCTGTGCAGTTTTGTTAGGGTTTTTTGCTCTGCCTGGAAATGGGCCTTCTTTAACTAATCATGAGCATGGAGAGTGGAGAGAGAATATCATACTTGCTCACTCAATATTTGAGATGACGGAAGTAAACTTGCTGCTATAATGCACCGAGTGGAACAGAGTCACTTGACAGTCAGATACGAGAAGAGGAAAGAAGGCTTTGCTCCTGTGTGATTTAGACTGACCTACACGTTGTTGGGCATCAACCAGAAGAGCTTGCTGGAGGAAGTTACTACAACAGAATACGATTGCTAGTGGTATTTTAGAGGAGCTACGTACCACATGGGAGATACAGCCGAGTCCTAAGTAGTCAGCTGGACCAGCAGGTGAGAACATTATCCCCGGACTGAAAAGATCAAAATAGACCATGACCAAGGCCAGAAAACACACAATCCAGATTATGCTAGACTTAAATTTTGGTGTGAAGTAAAATTAATAGCACGGGATGGGCAGAGAATATTTTATGAGAAGCATGAGGAGGATGAGGACATTACTTTCAAGATCTGTGATTCTTTCCTGCTACTGGAAGGTTGTACAAGGTCCTTCCATTTATTCTATGTTAAAAGACATCATCCATTGGGCCGGGCATGTAGCTCTTTGGTGGTGTTCTGAGCTTGTGTGAGTCCTTGAGTTCCATTTCCAGTATGATAAAAGATGCCTACCGTGATAAAGTTGAAATGTTTATTAGCCAGCACTTAGAAGGTGGAGTGAAGATTGGGAGTTCAATAAGATCCTGTTGCAATAAAAATAAAATCCTATAAAGGCCAATAAAATCCAAAGTCAAACCCCAGAATCTCAGCAATGACAATGAGGAAACAAACATATTATTTTAAAGTTCATAAGAGAACAGAGGAGGCCTCTGAGAGACTTAACATTTTAATTATACAGGAAGGAGCACTGTATTTGTCAAATGCTACCTTAGAATAAATTTAAACAGAATTGGAATTTAGGTAACATTTTTTTTCATGACAGACTTTCATATAGTCCAAGATGAGACTTCTGATCCTCCTGCCTCTGCCTCCCAAGAGCTCAGGTTACTGGTTTGTGCCACCAGGTCTGGCTCTAGTTTTAATTTTTTTTTCTATTCATATATAGGAGATTCAGGCTGGAAGGTAGAATGGTTTTCCAAAAAACAATGATAATATATTTCTGTATGTATAAGCATTTACATAAATTCTAATATTTATGATCTTGTTACATGTCTGTAAGTACTTAGTAAATGTTGCGCTAAAAACTAAGAGTTTCCAGAATATCTGAAGCTATTGCAAAACTCTAGTTAGTATATAATGAGAACCCAGAGCCAGATGTCAGGGGAAAACTGGGATATCAGAGAGAGGAAACAGACCACAGTCAGTTCTTACCCTAGCCAACTTCTCACGCCCAAAAGAGTAAATGCTATTTTCACGAGGCCTCAGCCTGGCTGGTCACTCCTAACAGAATACCTGAACGTCTGCCCCCACCTGATTAAATAACTTCCCAGCCCAGATGTTTCATTCCAGGGTTTAAATCTGTATGGTAACCCTACAGGTAGGAGTAAAGGTGTGAGCTACTACTACTTGTCTGTTAGGCCTTGAACTCAGAGAAGTCCAGAAAGATCTTTATTTCCTGAGTTACGGAATTGAAGGCGTAGGTCACCACTCTCTGACCTTCATGGCTTGACTGTGGGTGATTTTGTTCTCTGATATTCCAGACTAATTCTCTTAAATTTACAATATATCGCCATATGACACTGTATCTTAGATATTTGGAAAATATGAGAAACTTAATACAGTGAATAAAGGACACCAGATTATCTACAATTTTAACTTTTTCCCTCACTCTTCTGTTTTAATAAATGCCCTCATAACTTAGCCGTCTCTCACTGTCTTTTAATCTCTCCTTTCTATTAACTCGATGTCTAATGTATCAGAAAATCCTGCTGGCTCTTTTACCAAATTGGTGTTTAGTATATATCTTTCTATCTCCAGTATTCAAACTCATCAAAACAATCCCGAGTTCTTCATTTAGGCTCCTGTCTCTCAGGCATTCTGCATTCTGTGGTTTTTGTTCTGTTTTTTTAAAATAAAGAAGCCAATGTGGACTTTTGAAAACATGAAAGAAATCTTATCTTAATTGGTGACTTTTTATGCCCTTAGAGTAAAATTCCAAGGTTGGGAATATAGGCTAGTGGTAGAGGACTTACCCGTAAGCACAGACTCGATCTGGCTCAAATGCCTAAAAACAGGAATAAAAACCATTGTAAATCCATTAGTTCTATTACCAGAGCACAGCGTCCCTAACTGATGCTCCTGTTCTTTGGTTCACTACATCTGGAAGCACATGCGTCTTCTTGATACTTCTCAGACACATTAGGACTTCTGCTCTAATTCCGAGTGTCTGGAATTTTCTTCTTCTGAGTCTAATAATTGCAATGCTGCTTCCTTTTCAATCCTCAGAACTCAGTGCAGAAATCACCATAGGAAAAGTCTTTTTAAATTTATTATTATTATTATTATTTTCATTTTTCAAACCACAGCCACTCCTCAGAGAGGGTAAGGCCTCTCATGGGGAGTCAACAAAGTCTGGAACATCAAGTTGAGGGGACCAGTCCCCTTCTTCCCTCTCTATCAAGGCTGAGCAAGGTGTCTCTCCATAGGGAATGGGTTCCGCAAAGCCAGTTCATGCATAGGAATAAATCCTAGTCCCACTGCCAGGGCCCCCACCAACTTACCAAGCTACACAACTGTCAGGTACATTCAGAGGGCCTAGCTCAGTCCCCTTCAGGTCCCTCAACTGTGAGGCCAGAGTCAGTGAGCTCCCAATAGCTCAGGTCAGTTGTCTCTGTGGGTCTCCTCATCATGGTCTTAATTCCTTTGCTCATATAATCCCTCCTCCCTCTCTTTGATGGGACTGGGAGGGATCTCAACCGTGCTAAGCTGTGGATCCCTGCGTCTGCTTCCATCAGTTGCTAGATGAAGATTCTATGATGACAATTAAGGTGGCCATCAATTTGATTACAGAGAAAGGCCAGTTCAGGGACCCTCTCCACTATTGCTTCGAATCTCAGCTGGGGTCATGTTTGTGGATTCCTGGGAATTTCCCTCGCACCAGGTTTCTCCCTAACCACCCAGTGACTCCCTCTATCAAGATATCTCTTTCCTTCTTCTTCCTCTCTGCCTCCCCCCCCATTCCACCATCTTGTTTCCTCATGTTCTCATCCCCTCATCCCCAACACTTTCAATTTACTCAGGAGATTGTAGTAGAAGTTTCTGGCCCAGACTTTTGGGCCTAACCTCAAGGTTTAGGCCTACAGACCCACAGACCCGCAGAGACACGCTGATGGGGCTAAGGCTCAGGCATATAACTTACTGACTCTTTACCCTTCAACTAACCCATAACTCTTATCCTGTTCAGCCACGCGGCTCGGTACCTTTTCTCAGAGCAGCATAGTTGTCCTCTGCTTCTTCTGGCTTCTCTCTGTTCTTCCTGTTCCCAGAGTTTTCTTAGTCTGGTAGCCTAAATTAAAAAACAAAACAAAACATGAATGTCATGTGTGAGTGTGTGTGTATGTATACATGTATATATATATATTTCTAGAAATTTGTTAGAAAAATATGTGCTGGGAGAACAAAAGAGTGCTAAAATAATAAATTATATCCAAGTCAGTGACAAAGATAGAGTTATACTGCTTTATATACACACAAAACAAGATTAAAGTCCCTTAAAAAAGAAGCTTGAAATTGGATTTTATGAAGGCAGACCTTTTATATTTTTGCTGCTTCATCTCTAAAGTATTTTATGCACTGTGACAATCAACAGAGGTTTATTTCCAAGGTGGTCACAGCTTATTAGAAACATATGCCCATTACACACAGTACATAAGTGAAGAATACCTCTTGTGCAGAGTAAGTATGCTTGCATTCCCTTGAACAACAAAGATGGACCCTCAAATGCCCCTTCCCTTTTATGGGGTGGACTAGTTCATATGAAAATCCCATAGGTAGGAAAGAGTGATAGGTAGGGGGTGATGTTGGTGACACAGAGATTCACCTGGTACCACAATACAAAGTCCACATGAAGTCAGTTTTCTCATTAAATCTAGAATGTTTGAAAGTAAACTATTGACCACTTGCTGATTTGCAAGTGACTGTATAGAAAGCCCTTGTGGCTTTCAAGTTTCTTCACAAACTTTGAGTGCTATGTTGTCAGAATTTATGTATGATTTTAATTGGGTTCTTTTCCTGCATTCAGTAGATTAAACCAAGAAAATAGTCATCTACATAGTAATGTAAAACTCTTAAAAACAGACAAAATTTAACAACTTCTGAGCAAATTATTAATTACTTATGTTCTGGTTTAATTTAATTTATGTTGCTGTTGATGAAATATATTGACCAAATGCGACATAGAAAAGTATTCATCATTTCAGGGAAGTTACATCAAGAATTCAAGAGATAGTCACATCATATTCACAGGTAAGAGCAAAGAGAAACAAAAATCACTTTTTTATACTCAACTAATTTCCTTCACTCTTAGGTAGCTCAGGGTCCAATCTATGAAATGGTGCAGCCCACAGTGGTATGGGTCCTCTTACACCAAAAAATAAATAAATAAAATAAAATAAAATAAAACAAAATAAAATAAAATCAGACATGTCCACTGGCTAACTTTTGTTTAGATAAGTCCCCTATAGAGACTCTAACCAAGAGAGTCTAGAGTGTATCAAGTTGACAGCCCAAACTAACTGGCAAACTTTATTTTTCAAAATGAACACTATAGAACAAATTAACTTTGTTATACAGCTTCAGCCATATTGCTTTCAAGGCAAGATCTGATTGGTTGAAATGCACCACCTTTTGGTCCTTCTGTTCTGGGAAGATTCTTTGGCAGTTTTTGTCTTAACTGACTGTGTGACTAGTTAAGTTTTATCTGCAATTTAGCTACTGATATTATGGCCTCTTTCTTCCATAGGAGATGATGATCTTAAGGAAATAATAGTTTTTAAAGGTTTGTTTATGTGCCTAAGAAAAGATGTTAGTCAACTCTACAACCAACAATAGATAATTGGCATCTCCAGTTCCTGTGCTGTATTACGCTCTTCTGTGTTTTGGAAAACAATCAAACAAAACCTTGAGGTCAGTACATTTCAAATTCCATATGGGATACTATTTGTTAATACAGTTCATTATTTTTTGTCCTACATAATACTTGCTGAAGTGCCAGTATTTTTTAGTTTATAAGTAGTTGTGTTATTAGAGTCATTTTTTCCTAATAATTAATAGGAAAATGTAACAGTTCATTGAGAGCCTCTTTTCTAGTTGACCTCATACCAAAGGCTTGCTGGTATATGATAGTATGAGTCATGTCCTCAGAATTATAGGAAACTAAATTTGGAACAAATAGCAAGCTTACATATATGAGCATAGAGTTTATGTAGATAAGGATCTATATAAAATTTCTAGTCCTTATTCATTACATTTCTTTCAATCATTCAAGGAGAGAAAAACAGTCTTATTTTTCTTTTTTGAATCATATGATACCATGGATAATTAACCTTGTTAATCTTTGAAAATAACTAATTTAATATATACTATAGAACTCGTCAGACATTCGAGTCATTCATATAAATATTTGTTCTTATTTTTAGGACACTTTCATTATGCTGAAAACAAAAATCCATGTGTAGTCTGTGGGTAGCACAGCTTGGTGAGCTGATGCTCTTCGCTCTGATCACCAAGGCGGCTCTCAAACCAGCAATGCCTCCGGTGATCAAGGACCAGCCTTTCAGCATTTTCTGGGCTGCTCCAACCTTGTTTTGTAAGGACTATTTTGGTGTAAATATGAATCTTCAAGTATTTGACATCATTCCAAATCCGTTAGAAACCCAGAGTGGATCCATGATTACCATATTTTATCCAGATAAGCTTGGATATTACCCTTATTTCTCTGAAGATGGAAAATCCTTTTTTGGTGGAATACCTCAGACTGTGAACCTCTCTGAACACATCAAGAAAAGCGCCAGTGACATTGCAGATGCTGTCCTTTGGTGGAGAGCAGAAGGACTTGCTATAATTGACTGGGAAGGCTGGAAACCCCAGTGGGATAGGAATTGGGGCAGCCGGATAATATATAAAAACCATTCACTGGCTTTTGCCCGGCACCACCATCCTGACTGGTCAGAAGTGAAGGTGAGAACAGTTGCCCAACAAGAATTTGAAAATTCTGGAAGGAGGCTTATGAACATTACTCTCTCATTAGCTTTGGAAATGAGACCAAAGCGTTTATGGGGCTTCTATCTCTACCCAGACTGCTACAATTACGATTATCGGATAAATCCAGAGTTCTATACAGGTAGTTGCCCAGATGATGAGATTTTCCAAAATGATCAACTCTTGTGGCTGTGGGAAAAAAGCACAGCACTTTATCCTTCAATATATTTGAGTAAAATATTAAAATCGAACTTAAATGCACTGAAATTTGTTCATTTTCGAGTGAGAGAAGCCCTAAGAATTGCTGAAATGACTAGAAAGGACTATGCCTTGCCAGTTTTTATTTTTTCCAGACCATTTTATTTGCAGAGTATTGAAGCTCTGTCAGAGGTAAGAAAAAATACAGTCATATTAAGAACAATATAAGGTTAATAGAATATATATATATGTACATATATATGTACACACACACACACACACACACACACACACACACATATATATAAAGTTTATAAAGAAATCTTTCTGGGTTATTTATTTCTCATTAAAATGTTATTCTAGTATTAAAGGAGACAGTCTGACTCTGAAATTCCAAACAGTTGGTAACTAGACATACATACACCTAGAACTTTAGAAGATAAAAAACTCATTTAGAATGCAGAAGAGTTTCTCCAGAAACTTCTGGATTGGAAAGACATAAAATGGAGATTAGGGGTTAACCATTTGGAACTTTTCATTATACAATATTTTTCTGTTCAGTGTATCAGGCTTACTGAAAAGATGGCGTGGGCTCTATTAAATATTTCTTAAGAGTTCAAAATGTGACCTAATAGTGTCAATGGATTGAGTTGCTTAAATAAGTATTTTGATAATTAGTTGTAATTGTCAACTTGCCACAACTTAGAATCACCTAGGAAGAGGTTTTTAATAATGATGTGTTAAGGTTGGGTTGCTCTGTGGGGATGGATGTCTGTGGGGGAAATGTCTTGAATCCTGTAGTTGATGTGGGAAGGCAATGGGATGCAGTGTTTTCTATATTTGGATCCTGGACTGTATAAAAGGAGAAGACGAGCTGAGAAGAAGGAGGCATGCAGACATCCATTCTTTCTCTGCTCTTAGACTGGATGTGAGCGGCTGCTTGAAGTTCTTGCTGCCTCAACTTCCTGCAAATGATGGGCTATAGCCTCCAATTGTGAACTAGAATAAATGCTCTTTCATTAGTTGTTTGTGCCAGGGTGCTTTAACACGGCAATGGGAAGTGGAACTGTGACAGCAGTATCTTCAGCTTCAACGCCAAGTGTGCAGTACAGAAATGTGTGGTGGAACTGGCTCACGAATAACGGATCCACAGATATTAGCTACATTTTTACTTAGATCATTACTGTGTGGATACAACCATTAGGCAGATGGATGCCTGAGAAAATTACCACCCCTCCCTGGGTGCCAAGAGCTTCATTATTTCAGTGACTAACACATAGGTAAAGCTATTATAGCTCTCTTACTTAGACCACTTATTTTAGAGTAGGGTCGTTTGAATGCAGCAGCAACTCTTTCTAATCATTTCTGAATGAAACCTGTTAATCCAATATTTATCATGTAGTATTTACTAGACTATATAGGTTTATCATTACAAAATTACTAATGTCATTCAAAATGGTAGGTCCATTCAGTAAGTTCAGGGCAAAAGGAATCATAACATTATGCTAGAAGTATGGGTGGAGTGTCAGTAGTGCATAATCCACTTCTCACTCAAACATGGATTCACCTTTGCCTGGCCACTACTTTAGCTTTTTGAATGGCTACTTTCTGTACCAGAAGATAAAGTACATTATAGGAAAATATTAATTCTTACCAAGTTCATGAGCATGTAGAGTTGCTTTTCCTCTGGAAAATGTTATACTGTTAGTTTTGATATTATTTCTAGTGTAGCATAGACAAAGTCTGTATTACAAAAGCCAGTTCTGGGCCCATGGCAGGTGGTTCAGCAAGCAAAATTTCTTGCTTTGCAGACCTGACAAACTGAGTTTGATATCTAAAACTCACAATGGAAGGAGAGAACCAACTCTGTCCTTTGATAGCCACATATGCACTTTGGCACATGTGTCTACATGCACACACACACACACACACACACACACACACACACACACACAACTAATACAAATCCTGTTTTAAAAGCCACTTTTCTGAATACTTCAAAGCCTTGCTCTTGCTTTCCAAGGACTTTTAACTGAACTATTCCTAAACTAGTATATCTCTTAAATAGCATTTTCTTCAAATTCTTTTGGCAAAAATACTACTTGGGCAACAGTAACTACCAGCCTGGCAAGCACGTTCATTTGTGCAACAAGAGCACCAATGTCATGGGTAGCAGACCACTTTCTGATTAAATTTAAGGCCTATTTCACAAGATGGAACCTGCACCTGGCACTAATATTAAGCTTAAGAACCGTTAGTTAGATGGGAAAGATAAAGGCTTCTGCAAAGAACTCCTACTACTGTTCTGTTAAATGGACATAGTATTCAACCGAGTCCTAATCACTGATTGTTATACCTGTATGTTACTGTATCTCTCAAACCTTATCAGACAGGATTCTTCTGGAGTAAATGGTGACTCACAGAGAGACCCCACAACTGTCTAAAGCACAAAGTCCCATCAGGTGATAGCTGCCAGGAGAGGAAAAGTCAGTTTTCTTTAGGAGAATACCAGCTGGCAGGTTAACCACAATCCCGCTGATGGTCACATATTCAAGCATACATAGGCAGCACAAATGAGACTTCAAGGACAAAAAAAACCCAACTCCACAAAAGTTGAACAAAGGAAAGAGTGGTGGATCTGATAGAAGTTGGGAGAGGGGAGCAAATTTGATCAAAACACATGACATAAAATGGAAATTTGAAAGAACTAATTAAAAAAAAACTAGGTTACAGCTATTTATTCTAAATAATTTAATGATTACAAAGGCATAGGAATTCAAACAGCAAAACTAATAATCCAAGATGCTAGAGGGTTCATCTTAATAGCGAATGGTGAATTGAGAACATATACACTTTATGAGAGTCCAACTGTACCTTTACAAGATTGTCTAAAAAAGATTGATTTATTTTTGTTTTTTAATTTTTTTGTACATGTGTGGGATGAGTGCAGCTACTCAAAGATTCTACAAAAGGGTGTTGATGTGAGTGGGGCTGGAGTCACAGGCAGTTATGAACTGCCTGGCATACCTATCAGCTGGGAATCAAACTCAGGTCCTCTGCAAGGGCTATATGTATTCTAAGATCCTTCTGTTTGTCTTTAAATGTAAATTATAAGCTATCCCCTCTGAACTGTACTACATCAGCCAAAAAATCCCCCCACACCCTACTCATCTAAAAGTGATATCTTAAAACTATAATTAATAAGTTTTAATACTTTCCTGTTGATGTGTATTATCACACTTCAACCAACAATATGGATTGTTTGAGCAGTATGGCACAGCAACAGTGTATGTTTGTTGTAAGCAGTTTCAGCTTTTATATTAGCAAGCAAGCTTCTGTTAAGGATTTGGTCTTGAGAAATGCAACACTGGACGCCAGCTATCATGGAAAATTTATTAATAACATATCATATAAAAGATTAAATTTATTGAGGGGTATATGAACACTCACGATATCAATTGAGCCTTAAGACAATTTTTGGAGACAGGCTATTGATCTGCTATCTGAGAACACCGGGACAAAACAAGAAGGAGCTCAGTGTCCAGGCAGCATCTTAGTGGGGTCTGGCCATGCCCCATTCAGGCTCCTGGAACTCCAGACAGAGACACGCCTCCAAGCTTTGACAGCTAACACCTGAATCCCACTGCAATTGTTTCCACCTATTGTCTAAAAAGAGTAACTTTTCAAATCAAGATTTTTAAAGGCAATTGGTTTTTGTTGGTTCTTTCAAATGTACTTCAGCAGAAGACTTGTGTTTAAAGAATGTGTTACCATTTATGTAGTAGAAGAATGAGTACCTTACTCGTGTTACTTAAAAAAAATTTACAAATCACAAGGACTAGCAGAAGCATCCTGAAGTGGAAAACCTCCAACCTAAATGCTCTAAAATATGAAACTGTTTGCACACTGACCAACAAGAGGCACATTCTACATCTGATTTTGAGTGACAGGTCACAGTTAAAAGATAGACATATGAAAAACATTCATTGTATAAAATTATTTTGTATGAGTTCTTTATAAAACAGGAAAATGAATTTTGTATTTAGACTTGGATTTCATAGTGCAATGTTTTATTTTGTATATGCAGATAGTCTAAAATCTGAAAAAGTCGGAAATTTAAAAATACTTCTGGTCCCAAGCATTTAAAATAAGAGCTATTCAGTTTGTGCGATTGGAGGTTTGCTGCAATGCAGAAAATTTTGGTTGTGGTGTGGAGATTTGCCCATGTGGTCCTCAAGTGCTCCAGCCTTTCACAGAATCTCTAATTTCTAATACATGCTGAGTGAGGAAAACTGTAGACCATTTCCTCTGTTGTTCACACTACTTTCCCTCTCATTCCGCTTCTCATTTCTCAGCTTTTGGTCCAGAGCCCTGAACACCGCCTCCTCCTTAATATTAAATCTACCCAGTCACTCAACGTGAGAGTCACTTGTATATCTGAATTAGAAATTGCTAACAAATCCCCCGCCCCCCCTTTAGGTACGGCAGTGCATTTGTTTGGTCTTTGTGATTTTTTCCAAAACAATTTTCACCTTCCCCAGTTATACCTTTGATCCCTAATATCCCGAGATCCCTATCCTATGCTTTCTTTACATGGCTGCAAGATTGTGTTTTATTAATGCTGCAAATTTGTATCTTTCCAGAAATAAATAGCTGTGGGCAAGACTTTGTGGTATTGATAGCATTTATTGCTTGACAATTCCATACATTATATAATGCATTTTACTACTATCATTCCTTATCTCATCATATTTCCTCCTGCTCTGGAGACCTTCTATAACTCTCCCGCATTCGTGTTTTTTTAGTTTGCTTTGTGACCTTGGTCATAACCATGGCTGTTTATGTGACTGTGTGTTTGGATGTATCCATTAGCCCCTGGTGGATTCACCATGGGGCACATGACTGAGACAAGGGCAGACTCTCCTAGAATCTGCCAGCAGCCAACAGAATGGCAAGGAGGGTAGAGACCCACGAGCTTCTCCAATCCATGATCCACTGTTGACAGGTCCAGTCTTGTGCTGGTCAGTGAAGGTAACTGCATCTCCTTTGACTTTATGTTTAAAATGACTGTGGCATGCTTTGAAGACAGGCTTTTGCGGCCTTTATCCATATTTCTATTCAGAAACTTAAAGAGAGTGGGATTACTGTTATATTGAGGGCTGAGTACTCAACTGTTGTTTTTCAGTACCTTAAGTAGCCGTGAATCTCTGCATTCATGAAGCCTTTGGCTGAAAAGAAAAGCTTCTCTGTTAAGTAGTATGAGTATAAGCATAAATATCTAGAAAGCAGTTCAACATTATAGACGTGCAGCTAAACAGTAGTACTTAGTTCCCTTATACAGTCTGACTTCCCTCATCATGGGTTTTAAAATTTTTATCTTTGAGGATATAAATTGAGTACATTTTTCTTTTCCCTTCCCCCTTTAAGCTCTCCCATTTACTATATACCCCCTCACCACTCTCCTTCAGATTCACTTCAAATTCTTTTTTTATTGCACGCGTGTGTACACACACACACACACACACACACACACACACACACACACACACACACACACACACACACACACACAGACTCCTAAATATAACTTACTTGTTTAGTCTGTATAATGCTAGTACGTGTGTTTTCAGGGTTGATGTTTGGCACTTGACCATCAATGCTGTGCTCACCCCTTGGAAAGGTCACCTCTCCAATTCCCAGATCTGCCTGGTTGCCTATTGTTCTTTGTGTAGACCTGAGGCTCCATGGGCTTTTCTCCATCCAGTTTGCCATGATTGTTGGTATCATCCTTGCTCAACCCACATTTGGATAGTCATTTTCTTGAGATTTTATGGGTATAGCTTCTTATACTGCTAGGAGATGCAATATCACAGGAAACTCATTGATTCTCTGGTTCTTAAAATCTTTCCACCCTCTCTTCCACAGTGTTCCTTGAGCATTCAGTGCAGAAATGTTTTATGGATGTATTTGTTGGGACTGGGCTCCATAACTTTGTTTTTTAGTTTGGTTGTGTGTGGTTGCTGCAAAGGTCTCTGTTGAGAACAGAAATTCCCTTGATAAGGGGTGAAGACTGCACTTATATCTGAATAGAAAGACAACTGCTCATTGAATGTTAGAGATTATGCAGGTTTAGTAAATTAGTGGTTGTAGATCATTCTCCACTAACCATGTCTTCACTAGCACTGAGTGATTAGCTTGTTACCCGTACAGCCATGGCCTCCCTCTTGTTGAGCTGTTGAGCAGACCTTAATTCTATTTAGAGAGATGCTGGCTTTTGACAGGTTTATGGTACCATGAATGAATTCTCTCCTGTGTAGCAGGCCTTAAATCCAACCAGACAAATTAGTAGGTTATTACCATAAAAACAGTGGGCCCATCTTGTCTGGTATGATGGTCTCATGTTTTGTAGGATTCACAGCTGGGTGAGACCACTAATTCCCTTTCTCCCCTAGCAGCCTGTATAGCAAGTTCTGGTACTAGAAAATCTTGCCAGTCAGGTGGATTTAGCTCAGTCTTGTCTTTATTTCTCTTTATCTTACAGTGACTATGTGGTGTGTTTATCACTAAGGTGTCATCAAGTAGGATGTCAGCTAACAGGAAAGGCAAGAGCTCCTGTTACAAGGCCTCTGCAGGCTTCCTGACAACAAATTATGAAGTATCCTACAGTGGCCCTCTGCTTTTGTTTAACGCACAGTGGCTTTTAGAAACAGCATTATCTCAATCCTCATAAGTGGGTGATTTTTCTTTGCTTATAGTTCTGTGGTTCTGTTTATATACAAGGACTCATATGTTTTTACCCCCCCCCCCCCACAAATTCTGTGTTTTTTACCATAGGAAGCAGTTCTCTATGCATTGCATTCTTAATCAAATGAGCCTCTGCCTTTTGTTTTTCCTTTGAACAGAAAACCAACTCCACTGTTTTTACTATGACTTATGGAAACATTTTCATTCTTAAAAAGCCCTACCTAAAACATCACCGTTTCAAGGAAGGCTGCATAGATCCCTTAACCTATAGATACTCAGTGGGAGCGACAAATGCAGATATTAACTCACTGTATTGCCATTAGTTGTTTCTATGTCTACCTTAAACAGCATTTTACAGAACTCCAGACCAGGGACTGGAGTTGTTTTTTTTTGTTTGTTTGTTTGTTTGTTTGTTTTCACAGCTGTATTATTTAGAGTATCTCCTGGAGCACTGCACTATTATCAGATAACCTAAAATGTCCAAATCACCCTTTCTAGTTCTTCTATAACTTTTTTCCTTGTAAACAAAAATATAATCTTAATGAACAAACAATGTTTAACATGACTTGACAGATATTTCCTGTGGCCTTTCTCTCTCTTGCAGGAGGATTTGGTGCACACAGTTGGTGAAAGTGCTGCGTTGGGAGCGGCAGGGGTAATCTTGTGGGGAGGATACGAATATTCTGAATCAAAGGTCAGTAGTGATTTCACTGTTAGGATTTCATGTATTTTAACAACAAAAAGTCTCCGCGGATTGTTTCCTTGGCTTTAATGCGGCTCAAAGACTGTGGGGATCTATGCAGTTCTCTACCGGGCTGCGGTTAACAGCAGGGTGGAGAAACACAAACTTCAGTTGGGCAGCCTAAAGTCAGAAGCTGATTGTTATATTCTAAGGGGACAATTTGTGGCACCTTAAGTAACTGCTCTCAGCCTTAGGTTCTTCACTTAAAAACTGTACTGTAATTAAACCCACAGTGCCGATATTTTAGTCAGAATGCTGTTGTATATATCTGACACAAGTTACTATAAAAATTTGAAAATAATTTTATTATGAAGAACAGATTCTTTAAAATTTTTTTATTTTGATAGTAGCTTGTAATACATGGAAGAAAAATTGTACATATACAATAGTTGATTGATTTTTTTATTTTGCAGTTAGACTATTTAATGTGGCATTTATTTTATAACAAGTTTGGTAGTGCACAATCCAGCATGGTTAACTGTAGATATGCAATTATATGGCAAACCTTTGGCATTTGTTTGTCTAATATGCGTGCATCTTTCAATCTATTGATTTGACTATTCATATATTTCATGTATAAATGAACTCATACAGTATTTTTTCTTCTTAGAGTTCTTATTTTACTTAGCACAATTTCTTCTGAATTCACTAGAATTGTCCCAAATGACAGAATTTCCTTTTACTTTTTAAGATCAAATTATATTCCATTGTGTATATTACCCATTCATCTCTTGATGGACACTTGAATTAGTTACAGTTCTTGACTACGAAGAATAGCCCTGTGTTGAATTCACAAGTGTGAAAGTCACTCCCGGATCATGATTCAAACGCTTTTTTTTAATTGAATATGAGCATATACTTGTTTATGTGCATATATCATATGTTAACTCTATTTTTAATTGTTTTAAGAACTTCCACACTGAATTCCATAGGTCTCGTATCTTTTTACATTTGGACCAGTAGGCTGAAAGGGGTTCTAAACAATGTCGTCAACACATATATTGGCCAACCTTATGGCTATGTAGTAATGCTAATGTCTCATTGTACCTTTGATTTGTGCTTTTCTGGGAATCTTTATTCAAGCCTTTTGTATTTATTTGTAAAAATGACAAGGTGAGTTAACCCACTGTTCTTTTTTAAAATTATTTTTGAGACAAGAATCTCGCTATATAACTGGCCTAGAATTTTTTATGTAAACTAACCTAGCATTGACCTCACAGAGATCCACCTGCCTTCCAATTGAGTGTTTGGATTAAAGATGTGTGTTCCCATGACTGGGTCTTTTTATTTATTCATATTTTCTGCATTAGAGACTGAGCCTAAGGCCTCACACATGTTTGGTAAGAGCTGTACCAGTGAGCTGTATTCCTGGCTCTCATGTACTTTACATTTTTAGATAGGATCTTATAAAGTTTCCTACGATGGCCTTGAATTAGACTCTGTATATCACTGAAGCTGCAGACGTGTCATTCTCTTGCCTCAGCCTCCTAAGTAACTGAAATTATAGGCCTATACTACCAAACCTGCCTACTTTTGAAACATTCAGTTATTGTGTGTGCTATTTTGGGCCATTTGGACTTTAGATATGTTACTAGTTACTTTAGGGAATGGTAGTTTTGCATAACTTTTGCATTATTGTGTAGGTTACCTTTTCACTCTCTTGGCTGGTTTTGGTTTTTCTCCGTGTGTCTGACAAAGTTTCACTTGTTGATTTCTGCTTCTGGTGTCTGGGCTTTTGATCTCATGCAAGAGAATTGGCGCAGTTGGTAGAAAGCAAGAAAATCAGTTTTATGATAAGGTTTTTTTTTTGTTTCATTTTTTACTTTTTAAAAATACTAATTAATAGTTTTATGTTCAAATTTAAATGACTCTTGTGAGGTTTCCTATATTGTATGGCTAGCAGTTCACTTTCAAGTTTGTTTGGACAATTCTTCTCAACACTATTTCTTTAAAAAAAAAAAACAAAACAAATTGGTCTTTTCCATGCTGTGTGTTTTTGACTTCTGTGTCAAAGATCAGTTGATTATTCATGTGTAAGTTTATTTATGGACTCCAATATGTTTTTTAAGCATCCCTATCTTTTTTTTTTCCCACCAGGAGGCTTGCTTATCTGTACAACAAACCGTTGAAGGGCTTCTGGGCCCCTATGCTCTCAATGTAACATCTGCAGCCAAGCTCTGTAGTCAAAGTCTGTGTAACAGTCATGGACGGTGTGTTCGAAGGACAGCTGAATCCTCCTTTTATCTGCATATGCCTGAAAATAGCTCCATGAATTATGTCCTAAACAAGTCTTTCAAATTTGTTCTTTCTGCAAGGAGTAAGCAGAAGACAATAATGAATATGAAGAATGGATTTGTGTGTCACTGTTACTATGGCTGGCATGGAGAGTCCTGTAGATCTCGCTTTCCAAATCTCTTGAGTCAGAAGAACAAGGCTCCTGTAACCACATTTAATTCATTAGTTTTTCTTGGCATGACCGTATCTGTGATTCTGATGAATTTTTTTTTTCTTATTCCCTACTAAGAAGTCATTTTTTTTTAAATACTAAAGAAAAGAACATGTTATTTTCCCCTTGATTTCAACCCCTTCATAAACACTTTTTAGTTTTTAAATTCCAAACAAATTGTTGTATGTTCACTTTGTGCTAGGCAATAGGAATAGACCTGTTCTTATGGAGCTTAGAAATTGATTAAGAATAAATAAGCAGTAAGTAGACACACATATATGATGGTGATAGTATGTTATAGAATAAAGAGAAAACAGAATTAAGGTATTAGGAAGGATTAGACAGCAGAAAAAAACAGGTCAGCACTATCAGGCAACCTGAATATCTGGAAAGTAGAAGTAGATTGTAACTTCAAGGCCAGTTAGGCTTACATAGTGAGTTTAAAGTCAGTCAAGATAACATAGTGAGAGTTTGTCTCAAAACAAAGAAACAAACAAACAAATTGAAAAACAAGAAAAGAAAAGAAAAAAATAGTTCAAAAGAATGTATCTGGGGAAAGTGTTCTTGAAATAAAGAAAAACAATTCCAGAGGAAAGAACTTTTCGTATTCCAGGGACTGTGAACTTTTAAATAATGAACAATACAACAATCAATTCCATTACCACCACTATCCCAGGATACTAATCTCTGGAGATGAACAAGACTCTTTAAATGTATGGGGTTAACTTTATCCAGAGTGTCTTGGATGTTCATGTGGCTCATCGGTACTGAAAGATGAAATCTACAGTCTCTTACACAATAGAATTTATATGGGAATTTCTTTCATTTGGTACATATTGGTTTATTGAGATATACTCTACCTAAATAGTTTGTGAATTAACATTGGAGGTAATTATTTGAAAATCTCATTGCAGTGACTTGAATTGACTTAGTTGTAATCCAAATAATTTTATTTCACAGACTCAACAGAAAATGTGGTGTCTTAAACATTATCTTCTTTCTAATGTTAGGAGAGGTATTTTTCTGTCTGATGTGTTCCAAATATTCCACTATTAGGTAGGACTATATCCTTGTATACACATAAAACGTTATAAAAGGTCCCATTCAGATTTTCATGCTGACACTAATTGCTTTACTAATTAGTTATTCCATCAGGCATTCTGGGAACAAAGTAAAAGGTAAAGAAGCAGTGAATTACAGAAAGCAAGAGTGAAGGATATATCTGAGTTCTCCTGTCCTGTTGCTTCCTGCGGCACAAAATTTAATTTACAGGAATTAAAGCAAAATCCATAAGTATTCAACAGGCCACTATATCATACAGGTAGCAATGGTTCTTCCTAGTCTTCCAGTGAAGAAAGACTATTTAATAATTGTATATCAGGGTTCAGACACTGAACTAATTCCAATAAAACAGGAAAGGCAGATGTTAAGCATTACCACCATCTTAAAGGCAAAATAAAACATGTGAAGAACAGCAGAGGCATTCCCAATGTTGTCCAGACATCAATGAAAACACCAGAGGTGGAATCTACTGTTTAAAATGTCACTGAAATAATTAGGACATATGGAAGCATAGACATGTGTGGAAGGGAAAGCAAGATAGATTAGCAGAAGAAATGCTGGTAACTACAGAATCATTCACCATTTTCTAACTAAGAGCATCATTGAATTTTATCTCACTAGTATTATAAAATAAAAAGAATGCAATATTTCCTTTACAAATGTTTATTTTTGTGTATGACAGTTTTGCTTATATGTATGTATGTATGTATGTATGTATGTATGTATGTATGTATGTATGTGCACCATGCGCATGCAGAGCTTGCAGAGGACAGAGGCGGGTTTCCTAGAATTGTAGTCACAGACACTTGTGAGGTGTCATGTGGGTGTGGGAAACCTCACCCAGGTCTTCCTCAAGAGCAGTAAGTGCTCTTCAGTGCTGAGCAGTCTCACAGCCCCAATGGTCATATTTCTAACAGTAGAAACGGTAGTTTGTACATCTGAAGTCAAATGCAGAGTATGAAGGACCTCAGGCCTGTCTCTCTTTTGCTTACCTACATTTGTACTCCCAGACTAGGTACTTAACCAGCTACCTACTGAAAACGAGAAGTTATCGTTTAACTCAAAGACAGATACACAAACATGCTTTTCATATTTATTTAAGATACAATTCCAAGAGAAACGAACAGGAGGTTCCTCCGTTATCCAAATGCTAGTGAAGCATCACAAATGACCTCAGTAAAGGGAACATTGAAGAGGATAAGGACTGTTAGACACCTGCAGGCGGGGCATCTTAACCCGAGTCACCGGAGTAGCAGCGGTCTATCCTTGAGGATACCATTCTTTACTTTCTTTTATGGAGACACTTCTTAGGCATAAGCCTTTTGGTTTGCTGCTTGCTTTGCTCCATCCCTACCTCATGCCACTCATTTTTTCCAATCAGAAAGAATGTGCATGCTCATATCACCAACAGAGTGTCACGATTATACCAAATCTGTGGTGTGTTTATTTTTATAGGAAAGGCATTATTATTACTTTATTCCATGTCTTTTGAAGTTCTCTTCAAATACAGAATCCTGTCTTTGGCCCAGGAGAATTTTTTTTTCTTATGTTTTCAAGTGATTTTTCTGGTCTCTTATTTTCTCTGCTCACGTAGGACATTTCTATTAGGTTGAATCTCGGCTCTCCTGTAGCAACCCTGTGTTGCTTTTTTCTCTGTTGTTTTAAGCTTTTATGAAAATTTTGTATTATAGATTTTTTTTAAAGCCCTTTCTCTATAACACCAGTTTAGCTACTCAATGATTTCAAAGGGCTTTTGTGGAGTATGCACGTTATTTCTCCTTTCTCAAAGTTGTCTTGTTTTGGGATCAGACTTAACAGAACCTTAACCCTCTCTTTAAAAAATGAGATTTTTGTTATTGCTCAACTTCTTTCTCACTCAGGGTGTCCTTATGCTGTCCAGGCTGGCCTTGAACTCGGGATCCTTCTGCCTTCTGAGTATGGACTTGACACTTACCTTCTTCCATTCTCTAGTGTTCATTGCTTTCTTCTCCAGTGTCGTCTCCTTCACATGATAATCAGTATTGTGTGTCCTTTGTCAACATATTTATGAAGGATTTGAATGGCTGAGGAATCTATCATAGGAATTTCACTCCTGCGTTTGAGTTATTTACTCAACGGGATTTGTGCTGCTCGGGAGAAGGACTACGTGATGGGAGCTGGAGCGTGTGGATGAGTAATAGTCCTTCTGGTGCACGCGTGTGGAAAACATGCAGGTTGGTGGGAACTCCCATAATTATCAAAGAAAGGAGGAAATCACCACGGGAGGAAGTGTAACTCCCCAAGAGCTGAACAGTCTCCTCCCCAGGCTCTCCCGCTCTCTGTGCTCACCTTGGAGCATTTAAGCACAAGTGCTGTCCTGTATGGAAAGAGCTGTTTAAATATTCTGAGGTCAGATACCTGCCCCGCTTGCCACTCCACATCCTTTGGGGATGAGAATGTAGTCTGACTGATTCTGAGATCTGTAAACAACACTCCAATGGATCACTCTGATAATTGCCCTCCATTCACTTCCGTGGTTTGCTGTTTTCAACCATGGAATTCTTTTTTTTACTGAAAGGAACAGCTGAGGCCCATATAGGACGGGTTGACTTCAGCTCTTGGTTTTTGTCTTTTTATTTTTCACATTTCCTCATTCAAGTTCTTGTTTTCAGCATGAGTCATATCAAACCTTTCTTGTTCTCATCTTTACATTTAATTTGTCTAGCGTCATGTTCAGAGAATGAGACATTTAATAAGAACGTGCTCAACTCCTGTCTTTGTTTGAGTGGCTCACCATCCTGGAATATTAGTTCTGGTTGGTTCATAAATTTTCTCAGGTTGATACTTAATGTCCCACTAAGAGTCAATTATTGTTACTATGGCCAGCACATTAGGGTCTGTTTGTTAAAATAACACACAGTACACAAAAGCTTCAATCCCTATTTATTCTCCAATCTGGAAATCTTACCTATGCAATCTTCTTTACAGCTGATATCCCAATCAGTTTTCCTTCTTCCTCCTTAAGTCAGTGAATTCAAATTGGATATTTTGAGAAAGCAACGGTCATTTATACTAAGATAGTTTTAAAGGAGACTGCTTTGATTATAAAGAGATTTAATGTAAGCCTCCTGTTTAGCTTGGAGGACTGAGTTAGCCCTGTAATGACAGGCTTCCTGACCACTGGGGGGGGGGGGGGGGCATCCTTGCCACTCAGCCTCTGCTTTGCACCAGGTGAATGAAGGACCAGCAGGCAAACAAAAGCGAAGGTAAACTATACTTTATGTTCTGTCTGAAAAAATTCAAAGATCGTTTTCTATTTTTTGAAATGTCTTCTTGCAACAGTTAGAAGAAAACTAATCTTTATTTATTTGAATATTCCAATTTCATTTTTTAGCCAAACTTTAGTGTTCAAATGAAATATCTTCTAAAATATGAGCTTCTTTAAGGAATCTAGTATCTTAAAAACATATTTATCATTGATAGTTGTCAACTAAATTTAGTAATTTTATCCATTATATATTTACATATGGAAATATTCTCACTTTTACGTTTAGTCAAGGTTGGTTTATTTTTCTTTTATATTAGTAGTTTCTCTGAAAAGCAAGTTTCTGTAGTATGTATCATCATGGCCTAATATTTAACTTTTGCTGTCTTGAATGGTATTCCACAAAGCAGGCCTAGTAAGTAACTGCAAGACAGCTTTATGATAGAGATACACACTTCAATTTTTTTTATAAACTAATAGTTAGCTTTCATTACAGTATTAGTATATTTATTTAATAAATATAATCTATAGTAGTGTTTTGTAATTCATTCAATGATTATTATATCTATGATGGTGATTAATACTGGAGGGTTGCTATTACAAGAAATGTTACATAGAAAATGTGTAACATTGGAAAGAATTTAGAAACTATAGATATTTCTATCATCATAAACGTAAGTTCTATTCAAATACTCAGGAAGTGACTGGAGAGTTAGAAATGATTAACGGGCATTGTGTAAAATAAAAACTTCTTACTAATTGGGAAAAGGGTTAGCATGAAGGTACTCACACATTTTTCTAGAAAAGAGAGAATAAGTTCAAAAGACTACAAGAAAGATAAATCTTTTCTCATTAAATCTACTAGAGAAAAAAATCTAAAGTCAAGAAATTGTGAAAAATCTAAAGTCAAGAAATGGAGCTACATGCGTGTATGGATAATGGTTATATGTATATATATATCAAACAGAAAGTGGAAATTGGAGAAATTATTAGCTGAACAGAATAGCTTAAGAAATAAGATGTGTTGTTTCTTCATCTTTCATTCTCAGATGAGTAAGTAATTTATAGGTTTTCTTTTTCCCAAACAGGTCACTTAAGAGAAAGATAAAACAAAACAGAAACCTTGTAAGACAAAGTTTTATTCAATATACGGCCATGTTCACTTGGATAATATATTTATTTTCTGTTATACATGTTTACATAAATATTCCTTTTGTATGTGCTTTTCTCTGGAGCATGGGACTCTCTTGTGCCAACCAGGTAGAAGTTGAGTGAGACGGGGCCTTCCTATTTAACTGCTCCAGGAGCTGGGCTGCCTGTGAAAGAGCACCTGTCACAGAGACAGAGAGACTGTCACTGTGACACCCACTGACAAACATGGTGCTCCTGTAGCACTAGCTAAAATCTCTGAGGAGGAGGCATAGTATCCATTGCAATCTGACCTGGCAATTAGAATTCACCTCGATGGAACAAGTGCTCCCTCTGAAGTCCTAATGTCATAGGTAAGAAATTAAACATTTATTTCATGAATAAAGTTAAGAAAATCACGACAAAAACAAACAAAAAACAAACCATAACACAATCATGTGCAGAGAGTCAAGGCTCGTCCTTCACGATTTTTCTTTTTGAGGCTCATAATATGTAACGCATTCTTAGCAATAATCCTGTGGATGCGATTTCTCTTGGGAAGCACTTTAACAAATTTAGTATTTAAAGTTCTATTTATGCATCTACCTTCACCTACAAATCTACAATGACTTGTTTATTGAAGTCTTATCTCTTCAATTTAGAGTAATTTTTGAGAGTTTTTTTTTCTTTTACATGTAATAGAATTTTAGATGTTGTACATTTCTAACGAACGTTTCTCTGGTTGTCTTTTTCATGGAATAAAGCACCTTAAACACTAGATAGAGGTCTCATGCCGCAACAGAGTCAAAAGAATGAATCCATTGTTGCCACACTTATGTGTGTTTGAGAACAGCAGCAGCAGAAGCCTTTTTTTTGGTAGAATATGTTGGGTGTGAAGAACGCGCTGCAGCTCCGGACTGGAATTCCTTCTCCCTTTTATAGGTATTTCAAAAACACTTCTTGAAATCTTAGTGCAACCCAGCATTTATGATTTGTAGATTTCTCAATTTCTTTACTATATTAGATGATCCTCTCACATTCCAAGGGAAAATTATAATTTAAATTTATATGTTTTCAAGTTGCAAGGTTTATAACTATCTTGAATGCAATTAGCAATCTTGGGGGAATAAAATTATTGTAAAAATTAAAACTTCTTTGAAAAGAGTATTTCCTTTGTTTTTATGATTAGCTTGTGTTTCTGTAACTAACAAAGAAACTCACTTTTTAAAAAAAATGTACAAGTGTCAAACAGTTTCTGTGTGTCAGTGACACCCAAAGAGGAGACTAAGCTATTTAATGATCTTTTAAAATATACCCAAATTAATACTTAGTTAATGAGTTGTTATTTTGTCAGAGTTTAATTCACCCAGTTATAAGATAACATAAAGTATTTGCTACTACAACTTGACACATTCGACTCCAACATCAGAAAGGATGATGAAAATATAAGCCCAGGGCCTTAGATGGAGATGAAATACCTATGTAACTAATCGCTCAAGATATAAACCTTAAAACGGAAGAAAAACAAATGCAAATATTATTTCACTAGCTCTTTGTTTAGCTGCCAAAACCTCAGATTATGATTTAATGAACGTGATAATGTACAGTCAACTGTACCGAAGGCTGACAGAGATATTTTAGGTAAAAGGTGGTTATAAAGTCCAAGGCATTGTGAGGGCAGGCATGTATCAGCTAAATGTGGGAGAACAGAACATAGCTGTGAAATGCCCACAATATGATGAATTCAGTGAGGTCCCTGAGGAAGTGTAAACGGAGAGTAAGGCACAGAATTCCATGGAGGCACAAAATGGCCTATTTATGCTAGAGGACCAGAGTTCAAATTCTAGTCCACAAATGCAGTTTTTAAGACCTCAGATTTCAGTTTAGAAGCAGAAAATAGATTATAAGTACCATGTCTGAACATATAAATTATATCAATATTTTTAATTGTAACTGTCCCAAAGAAACAGAATTGTGATATCCCAAGGAAGAATAAATCAGTAAAAAATAAGTTAAATTATAAGATAGCATTTTTTTTTTTTGTCTAGTGTGTTGATGGCAATGAACTTCAGAATAATCTCTGTGGCTTCTGCATATAGGTTGAGCTTATTTTTATTTTGTGTTATCAACTCACCAAGGATATTGGAGAAAATTCAAAGAAAGCACTTAGATAAAAGACAGGATTTATGAATGGAAAGTGTGAGAATAGAAAGAAAAAGAATGTTCCTAACGTTCTTTGGAAAAATAACAAAGACAATCAGAAGACAAACTTCATTTGAAGGGGTAATTGGATAAAACATAGCAGAACCCGGTGGTGGTGGCTCACACCTTTAATCTTAGTGCTTGGGAAGCAAAGGCAAGTGGATCTCTGTTGAATTGGAGAGCAGACTGGTCTACATGGTGAATTCTATGCTGGACCTCATAATGAGGCCCTGACTCAAGAAAAATGATTGGAAGTTTCCAAAGATGATGTAATTTTCTTATTTATTTAAGATTATAGACTAAATCACCAAAACTAATATGAAGCCACAAAACAGGAAAGAACTTCCAGAACATCTTTTTGTATTTGATTACCCCAAATAATTCTGTTTGCTATCAAGTGTTTTGAGATATTTGTAATGAGAGGAGGTTATTTTACTAGTTGTAATAAATAATAGACTGATATGCATTTATTACATGGTATATATTAATCTTAACAGAGCGTTTAATATCAAAACATTTTCCTCTGAGCTTTTATTTGGTCAGGATGGAAAAAATATTTTGTAAAAGATCATTAATAATTAACTAATTATTAAAGCCCAACTTGAGGTCTGACCTTGTTCAGGAGCCCTGCTTACACATTCTTGTGATCAGAATTAGTTTGCATCCTGTATTTTCAAAACACAAGGTTTGTGGGTGTTTTTATTAAATAAAGCGTTCTTAAAAAGCAACCAAAACAATATAAAAAGGTCCCCAGATGCCCCCATAAGAAACCTTATTTCACCTTGTCCACTAATCTCGTTCAGGTACTATGCTCCCTGGAAACAACTGATACAGCCAATTTCCTGAGAACTTCTCCAGAGAGATTCTTCAGCACACAAATTATACACATGTAAGTAAATGTATATGTGTGTTTGTGATATATGTCTATTTATGGACAAATAAAAATAATCTTAATTTCTTGTTTTTTTTTAAATTTGAAAAACATGTACCAATAAATGCAAAAGTGTATTTTAAAGAATATTTTAATATCTGTGTAATGTTCATCACAATCTGTAGAGGCAAATGTATTCTTTGTAACAGATGCCACGTGTAGAAGGAGAAGATCTGGCTTTAATAGCCTTCCTCTTGGTGATGGATATTCTTTTCAACCTTGGTATTTACAAAGAAGAGTATGATGATCAAAGTGCTTGTAAGTAGATGATTTGTGCCTGTTTCCCATGAACTGTGTGTGCTCTTCCTTCACGGAAATCAGGATGGAGCCCATCCTTTTATATTTCACTTTGCTCTTTTTTTTAATTTTTATTTTTACCTGGCTAAACCATGTTTAATCAAGAGATGAATGTCTTTAGACAGGCAAATTCTAGGTCCTAAGCCATGTCTGTGAGGACTGAGGCAGAATTTATGGTCAAGCCATACTTTGTGGCTTAGTCACCCAGTTCAAACTTGTATGTTGATTTCAGACATAGAAGCTTGACAATGTAGATAAAACTCTATGGTTTAAATAGTTTTTCCTGACTTTAACCCCGAGATTAAATCTCTGCTCCCTATCCTAACTTCTCTCTGGATACCCTTACAAATAGTCCAGGTTTCCTAGTGATAACGTGGGCCATATTATTGGGAAGGTGAGTATTTTAAAATATAATTCTGGGTGCTGAAAAGACTTGAATAACAATGTACAGACCATTAAACTATCTTTGCATTTTAAGGGGAAAGCTGAAGATTTCAATTAATCTAATGTCATTTAAAGGAATTTAGGTAAGAACAGGTTGACAGAGGGAACATTTTATTCAAAATGTGGTCCTAAGACTTTATGTACCTACCCAAGAAAGCTATTAATATTGGTGGCACAAAATTTCAAGTCCTAATAAAAAGTGTCATTTTTTTTTGATAAAGATTAAGCATATTCTTACACAAAAACAGGCATATTCTTTCGAGATTGCATTTCTGAAAAAACTTGAAATGGTTCTGTTTCAAGTGAAATGTGGCTTCTCACACTGAAAAATGGTGAAATTTCCATTTTCTAGTGTTAATGGACTTTTCCTGAAGAGATTTACAGAGATGCTTCACTAGTTCCAAATAAAGAACACCGACAGACCAAAAGTAGGTTCCTGCCCGAATCTAGCTTTGATTAGCTGATGAGTTTCTTGGGATTGTTTGTGAGAACACAGACAAGGCATTATTTTCTGGAATGTGAGTGACTCGTGGGCAGCTGCATGTCACTAAGAAGTTTCCACCCAAGCCTTGAGCCTCATATGACACAGAAAAGCTTACCATGGAGGTTAAGTCTCCATATGACAGGTGATTACACTTAAAAGAAGCATAACCAGTTTCTCCTGTGCTTGCATGCATCTATGCCATGGAAAGGTCTCCTCCCCAGCAGCTGTTTGTCAATACTGAGCCTGAGTGAGGGACCTTGGACATCTTAGAGTTTTTTGTGAATTTTCTGAGCCTTGTATCTACCCTCCCTCTGTTAGGGGAGGTTTTCACCCAGAGGAAATAGCAATGTGACAGGTAACATTAAAATAGTCATTTTTATATATTTATAAAGTTAAACTTATTTTTGAGAATAATAGAAAGAAAGCAGTTTTATAGAACCCAGATAGCACAATACTTCAAAAATTTGTTCAGAAGAAGGCATACTGGTGTTCTGACGTGATGATGTGAAATAGATAAATAATAATTCAGGGCACACATAAACTATGGCCCTTCAAGAGACACAAAAGTAAAACAGATTGTATCACAACATAATCAGTGCTAAATTTTTAATTAAAAATTATGGTAAGAAACCTGTATCTACATATTTATATCTATCTATCTATCTATCTATCTATCTATCTATCTATCTGTCTGTCTGTCTGTCTGTCTGTCTGTCTATCTATCTATCTATCTATCTATCTATCTTTTTTTAGAAGATATAATTGAGCAGTGACATTTAAAAGAGAAGAAATTCATCAGGAAAAAGGATGGCTCTCATGGGCTATTGCTCTAATAAACTGTTACTTGAGAGCAGGCTAATAGGTATTACTGCAGAATTATGGCTACACAATTTGAGATTACCAGCTCTACTTTACCTTTCATTTGATAAATGTTTATGTATTTTATAATGTTCAATAAAACATCACAGTGAAATAAACTTTCTTTTATAGCTTGGAAGTAAAATCACATTTGTTGGATTCCCAAGAGATTAGGAACTCTAGACTATCTCTGTAAACTTTGATGGATTTCACTTGACATCACAAAAAGATATTTAAAAACAAAATCCCAATAACATGAAGAAAGGGGTGATTATAAACTAGGGCATTAGATTTCTTGTGTAATGCATTAACATGGAGTTGAGAGTGTATGCTTGTAAGTGTTTCCAGGTAATTGTTTTAATATTATTGAGTACTATCTTTGCTGCATGAACAGAAATGGAAACATTCAGAGCTCCAGTCAAGATTAAGACATAATATAATGCCAGCACCTGGAAGGTGATAACAGGTGGATCACAGGTCAAGATTAGCTTGGGTACACAGAAAGATCTAATCTCCCAAACAAAACATAAGACATTTAAACAAGACCAAGAAAAAAAAAAGCAAGTATTAGGGATGTAGCTCAGAGGTAGAGTGTGTTTTCCATGAACAAGGTTTGTAAGAACCAAAGAACAAAACATTCTGTTTTTTTAATGTGGTGATTATTAAAAATACCATAAAGTTATTGCTTATATTACCCTTTGAAACAACCCTCTGCCAGGTAATCATAGGAACTTTATAGTTGCTCTGGTGCTTACAGAATTATGTTTAGTTTTTCTTAGTAAAATATTTCTTGGATTAATGCTAAGTGCCTCTGCATTCACATAGGTGTCAGAGTTCGAAGACTACAAGGCTACAATTGTACTTAATTGCTTATGTAAGGGTCAGAGTGTTCATGCCTGCAGGAGCCTTAGGTAAAAGGATGTCAGAAAATAACCACCTGTAGGATTGCTACTTTGCTTGGGTGACCTGAGAGTGTGTCTTAAGAGGTGGGGTGGGGATATATCCTGGGCTAGAAGTTAAAAGAAGACAGAGGGAGTATGTGCGTGGGTAAAAAAGAGTTATACAGGACCCTGGGTTTCCTCTCTGGGACCACAAACAAACAGACAGAAAATCAGAAGAACAGAACATTGTTGTAGTCATTCATTCCTTAGTGAGAGGTGTGTTTGGTGTTTGTGCATTGCACATCCCAAACCCATACTCAAACAGGATTTACAGGGGGTCTTATACTGTTTCATTTTTAGTGTGGCTTGACAATGAGCTAGCCTAACATGGCTCTCCTGTGAAATTGCCGACATCTAATGTTAAGCTTCATGGCCTTAGTGCTTCTGAGTATTGAGTTACTCATTTTAGTTTTTAAAATATAGTTTATCCCAGCTGTTCTGGGGAGAGGAACAGAGAAGACTCCAATCTTTATGTGGCTGATCTGTCTCTACTCAAGGGATATCTACTCAGCTTCTTCAATGGAAGAGTGAACCCTTTGGTAAGATATTGGTCACCTTCCTATGGAACCTGCAAGTCCAGTTTTAACAGCATACTGTCAAGCAGTCAATATAAGAACAGGTTCATGTCTAGTGGCTAACCGATGCCACAAAGAGAGTAGACTCTATATGGAGTCTTTAATGATTTTCTCTTGAAGAAGATTGGTGCTTCCAGAAGCAAATCTATCTCACTGTCCAGAAAAGTCTAAGTTCTTAAAATATTTTGAATGCCATATTCTGTAGGTCTTAGAAGTCTTTGAAGATTACCTATCTAATTGAAATAAATCTTTGTATAGCTAAAAATCCTAACTAACCTAACTCTAAGTTTGATTATCAAAGGTGACTATTAACCTGCATTTCTTAATCATACATTACAATTTTAAATCAGTTACACGAACATCATACTGTAAACAAGAGTAGACAAATACATTCAGTATAACAAAATTGACCTTAAGTTTGTATCAATAAACCAAAATCCATACCAATGTAAAACATTTTGAGATTAACAGCTGATTTCCTGATCTAAGTAAATTCAATAATATAATTTTTTAAAAAATCATTCACATACCATATCCCCTTTTTCTTCTTAGAAAGAGATTAACTATGACCATTAACCATTTATAATGAAAACAAACATTTATAAGCAATATTTTGGGAATTTGGGCATAGTTTTCCATTACTACTTCCTGCTGATTATGGGGTATTAAAAATCTCACTGGTTCTTGAGACTGGATCATAGTCTGCATCCCTGAAGCTAATACAGCCATCTCTTCTCATCAGAGGTTTTTTCAGGGGGTCTTGGTTGATGAAACCATATTTACCTGGAAGTCATCCACAGGTTCTCATCTTCTGTGGAAACAAAAGCAGAACTCTTCCAAAGCAATAAATCCTTATACACAAATTTCAGAATCAAAATACCTTTAAAATACGTATTCTTATTTAACTTAGTAGCTTTTGCATTTGCAATCCATTGGCTTTCTGCAGTTAGCCAATTAACAGTTAAAAAATTAAAAGAAAACAAAACCACTCTCCATCTTAGTTTTAAGAAAGAGTCCCTTTCTGAACCTTAAATCCACCATGTCAGCTAGGCTGTTGGCTAGTGACCTCTAGGGATCCACGAGTTCCTGGATTACAGGTGAGTTTCACTACACTGTCTTTGTGGGGGTGCTGGGGGGTCCAAACTCAGTTTCTCACACTTCTACAACAAACCAGTTTACCCACTGAGCTGTCTCCCTACCTCCTGAATGGTAGTATTCTGTCACTACTCAAGATCTCAATTCAAAGGGTAGAGTAGGGTGCATCTAAGTGGTTTTATTAAGGTCCAAATAAGTATCTAAGTTGCACTGAAAGCTAGGGAAACATTTGGATATTGGGAATTATTTAGTGAAGCAGGTACTCCACATTTCACCAAGACATGTTGTGCAGAGGCTGCCACAGAGGAAGAGGAAAGAGTGATCCATGGGTACTTAATCAGCAAATGACTACTACATGTCTTAATACAATGGTACTATACTTCAGCACAAGGCATCTCCATTTCACTGGTACAGAAGAACATTTTACACCATTCAGTTCATCACTGTGGTTATCTAAAAGTAGAGAAACGTGACAATTCCGTCTCTTGACGTCTCAAGTCTGCCAGAATGCACCTCTTTCTTACTATTGATCTTGGTTCTCTTCTTATACGCCCCAAAGCCAGGTTAACTGCGCTGCTAACTTACCATGCATTTTTTTTCTAGTGCTCATTTGCATTGCCTTACTTTCATGTAATGCGACATCATTTGGGCACTTCATTTCTGTCTCTGTTTACTCTTTTGTAAAATGGGAATGTAATTACAGATGGTTACATAATTGTTAAAACAATTAAAGCATGGGAGTGCAATGACCAACATTGGCAAGCTTCCCAAAACAATGATAAGAATTATTACACATCTGTTTTTCACCATGAACCACACATTTTATTCATATTTTATTGGGGGCATAAAGGTTTTGTAGTCCTTGGACACATCTTGAGTCTTTTTGCTTATCCCTGAGTAGAAACCTGATCATAATATTTGATTTTACATCTCAATTCATCTATAGAAATCATTATGACTTTAAAATAAATGTGCTCCTTCTTTTGGAAGTATTCACTAACAGGAAATTAAATCTCTCCACAGGCCTTTTCGATTACTTTAAAGAAGAGGTAGTGTAAGTTTCTATTTTATCATGAAACTATTATCTGAAGGACAGTTAAGACTCTGTGTTGTTCAGCCAATACATCTTATACCAGGCCTGTTCATATTTGTTATCCTGAAGTCTATATCATCTCTAAAACCTGCTCAACTTCCAGTTTACCAAAGGAAACCTTTTATAGCTGCTTGGAATGCTCCCACAGATCTGTGTTTCACAAAATATAATTTTACACTGGATTTGAAAATATTTCAGATGATTGGAAGCCCTCGGCTTAAAGACAGGGAGCAAAATGTAACTATATTTTATGCCAACCAATTGGGATTCTACCCATGGTATACATCAGAAGGGGTCCCCATCAATGGGGGTCTTCCTCAAAACACAAGTTTACAAGTACACCTGGAAAAGGCTGCCCAGGATATAAATGATTACATCCCTGATGAAAAATTTAGTGGACTTGCTGTAATAGACTGGGAATACTGGCGCCCACAGTGGGACAGAAACTGGGACTCAAAGAGTATCTACAGACAAAAGTCCAGAAGACTTATTTCTGATCTGAAAGAGAACATATCAGATGCTGATATTGAACTTTTGGCCAAAACAACTTTTGAGAAAAGTGCAAAAGCTTTCATGGAGGAAACTATCAAATTGGGAATCAGGAGCCGACCCAAGGGCCTTTGGGGCTATTATTTGTATCCTGATTGCTACAATTATAAGTTTTATGACACAAACTATACTGGGTCATGCCCAGAAAAGGAAGTTTTAAGAAATGACGAGCTCTCTTGGCTCTGGAACATCAGTACTGCTCTATATCCTTCTATTTATATCAAGAAATCCTTAAGAGACAGTGAACAGACTTTGTACTTCTCACAATTTCGGGTACACGAATCAATGAGGATCTCCACCATGACATCACGTGATCATCTCCTGCCTGTATTCATCTACACTCAGCTGAGATACAGAGAGGAACCTTTGCTCTTTCTTTCTAAGGTAAGACTCTCCTAGCCCCATGGTGGAGGATTTCCACTGCATCACTAAGAGAAACATTTGGTTGTTAGTTATGTCCTTTGCAGAATGCCTGCTTAGCAGAAAGTTAGCATCTATTCTTCCTAGAGTACTGGTCAGCTCTGGCTTTTTCTTTATGGAAACTAAATTTTGTTACCGTTTGTTAACAAGGACACAGCAAGGTGGGAAAGACCTAGCATGTGAGGCTAGCAACTACTGAATTATTTACGACTAGTTGTTTTGGGAAATTACTGAAACAGTTTGTGGTGAGCAGGTTAAGAAATTAAAACATGCCTTTCAAAATGGAATTGTTTTCACATACATGTAAACGGAGAACGAAAAAACATTTCTGCTTCTGGCTTCACCATCTCAAATATAAAAGGGAGAGAATTTTTTTTTTAATATTTAATAGCAGATTTTACTAGGTAACCTATAGCCATGCCGTTATGGTTTAAAATTATAGCTAATTTTAAAAGTTTTAAAAGTATGAAAAATCATAAATTGGCTGAAAGTATGCAAACCTGTAGACTGAGCCATCTTGGAAATAGCTGCCTCTTTGACCACTGCTGATGGAAAGCCAGTAGGGTGCTGTGCGTCTGTAAATTCAGTGTTAACCATGAGTAGTTTTGCAATTTGTACCTCATTATTTTCACTCAGGTTATATATGTCACCACATATCTCATCTGTTTCAGGAGAGTGACTTTTAAACTTGGCCAACTTTCATCCTGATATTCTCTTCCTTTGCTGCTCCAGTAATTTAAGCAAAAATTTCCAGGAAAAGGGGTGAATTTGAGTCCTAATGTATACATTTTTCTGCAACAAGAAAACCTGAAACCTGTTTCAGCCATCTTGTTCATGATGCAATAGTGTTCTAGTATTTTACTTACCACCAAGAGTTTGAGATACGTCAACACAGCCATTTCTTTTCAGCCCAAAATTATAAATTTTAGTTGACCAGACTGTGTTAAAAGGTAAAAGATGTTCTGATGTTCTGAGTGACTGACATCCTCAGATGGATGCTTAGGAAGGAAGCACTCTATCCTGGGCATGTTCATTCAAAGGAGAAGCATTGCATTGGTGGGAGGTATGGAAAATACTATGCTTTCAACACTATCCAGAATGAGAAAGTCTTTACTATGGGCTGAGACTTAACTATCTAGAAAAATCAGCTATGAGTATTGAAACAAGAATGATGAGATCATTATTGTGAGACTTGGAAGAGCTATAAAATATTAACAGAATAATTCTGACTTTAGCAATGGAAGTTAAAATATACGATATATATGATATATTTGATACATATCAAAATTATATTTTAACTTTCAATATATATTTGTATATTTATCCCAATAATGTTCCTTTCTTCAGTGATGATTAATTTATTTTTGAAAATAAAAAAGAAACTTTGTTCATTTGGAAGGGCAGCTTAGTGTTAGTACATTCTGTACACTGCACATGGCTAAGGTAACCTTTATTGAAAAATTACCATAGCTCAGTAATGCTTCTCCTTCTTCCCAGGAAAGCAGCACTATAGCATTTGGGGCTCACCTCATTCTGAAAGGGCAGCTTCTTTTCAAGTGTTTTAAAAACATCAGCATACACACCATTGTACTCAGTCTACCATTAAGAAGGCCTATTCACAATTTTAAAAAATGTGATATTCATTTGTTCTAAACTCTGAACAACTATGAGGGGCTTCAACTTTCTTCTCCAGCATGTCTGCATGTCAGAATGTCTGGCTGCATACAGTTAGGATAGGAAGCAAATCTCTTACTCTTCCCAGAACCCAGTGTCTCAGCTCTTAACACAGAACAGGGGTGGGGACACTTTCATAAAAGTATTGAGAAAAGCTGTGTGAAAGTTTGAGTCACTGCAGAAATACACATGGAATAGCAACTATTTTAAAGTGAGTGTCTATTCCATTTAACCATGGACTATTGGAGATTCCCTGGTGGCAGTCATAGCTTGGAGAAATAATAAAGATGCAATCATGTCACCTTCCACTCGGAGGATGGCCTGCGCCACCAATATGTAAATCCAATCTAGACTGAATGGGATGTTGTGCTCTATAAAAACTACAAAAGTGTTTTTGTGGATGAGGATTTAAATGCTTTTCTGTGATGAATTAGCTTCTCCGGCAACATGCAAAGTCTGTTCTTTAGTGACTGTTATTCCATTATGTCTCCCACTAGGACACTATCTAACATAAATTCTGACAGGCACCAGGAACCAAAAACCAAGTGAAACATGAATTCTAGTTGGTATTTAATGAAAACTCAGAGCCAGATATTGGGGAAAAGCTGGAATGTCAGAGAGAGGAAACGGACCACAGTCAAATCTCTCCCAGTCAACTTCTCAGGGTAAAAGCTATCTTCCAGATTCCTCAGCCTGGCTCCTCATTCCTTCTACAGAGTAAATCTATCTTCCTACACCTGTCTTAAATACCTTCTTTGCCTAATTGTTTCTCTTCCGGGTTCAGCTCTGTATCATATTCCTAGAGTTAAGGTTAAAGGGTGAACCACTACTGTTTGGTAATTGGTCTTGAACTAAAAGAGATTCAGAAAGATCTCTGTCTCTGGATTAAAGGCATAGGTCACCACTAGGGTCTTTCCTGTGCTGGGATGAAAGGCATGAGTTACCATTATGACCCTTGCTGGCTTGTCTGTGGGTGGATCTGTACTCTGATATTCCAGACTGGTTGTGTGATATATCACCACAACCAAGTGTGGAGGATGATTCCTCTTTCTTCTTTGTCCCCTTACATCTATACAATGCATTTCAATTATATTCACCTTCCACTTTGTCCCTCAACTGTCCCCTCCATTCATATCCCCTCCATTCATATCCCTCCCATGTCAAGTCCTCTTTGTTAGAACAAGACAGTAAAGTTAGTGCTGCCTGCTTGACCATGGCTATGAAGCCATCCACTGGAGTGTGAGGTACTTATCAGTGGCCACACTTTCAAAGAAAAGTGATTCCTTGTCTATCCAAAAACCACCAACTGCCTGTATCTCCTAACCTAGGAGTGGAACTACATGAGCTTCTTATTCCCAGCCAGACTAGAGTTTTAACTTGCTTGATATTATGCAGGAAACCATCGCGGCTGTGAGTTCATCAATGCAATAGACGTGCTGTGTAGACGAGTGAGCATTTCAGTGCGTTCCTTCTCACTGACCAGCTCTTGCATTCTTTCTGTCCCCAATTCCTTGATGGTAATGAATCTTAAAATGGTAGAGGGTGTGTAGGGTTGACATTATGTCCTAATTAGAGCTGAACTCTCATAGATTCCTATCCTCAGCACTTAGGGGCCAAATATAAAGGCTGGACAAAGCCAGAGCCTGGAAACATTAAGTTATACCCTTGCCTAGCTTTGAATTAAAAAAGGCACAAAGTTACCTGAATGCCTATGCTGGTGACCCTCCACAGGGGTATCTGACAGATTAGAGAAGGAAACTGTCGTCCCAGGAAAAGGAAAATCTTTAGATTGTTTTTGTGCATTTAAACATATAGCTAGCTTGTGAGTAAATGTTCCTAATAAGCTTCAAATAAACAACTGTTGGTAATTATTTATATACCAACTGTTTAAAAAAAATATCTTACATACTAAGATGTAATATTTATTCTTTAAAAATATTTATACATTTTCTTATTTATTCTTTGCTAATATATTCCCTCCCTAATGCAATTTCCCTCCTCTCTCCTCCTTCTAGTTTCTCCCCATAACCTCCCCTCTCTCTCAGATCTGAGCCTCCTCCTTTTCCTGTAGGAAAGTGGAGGCCTCCAGGGTTATCAATCAAACATGGCATATCAAGTTGCAATAAGACTCCCCTCATGCTAAGGCTGGATGAGACAAATCAGTAGGAGAAAAAATGTTCCAAAAGCAGGCAAAAGAGTCAGAGAGAGGCCCACTCCCATTGGTAGGAGTCCCACAAGAACACCAAGCACACCAAGCTACACAATTGTAATATATATGCAGAGGGCTTAGGTTAGACCCTTGCAGACTCCCTGGATGCTGGTTCCATCCCTATGAGACCCCATGGTCTTGTTCTATTGACTCTGTCTGTTTTCTTACATAGTACATACTCTTAATCCCAGCACTCAGAGGCAAAGCTGGAGGATCTCTATGAGTTTTCATTTAGCCTGATGTATATGGTGAGTTTTAGAGCAGCCAAGACTAGGCTGCTCAGTGAGACTCTGTGTAAATTTACATAGACACAGACACAGACACAGACACACACACACACACACACACACACACACACACACACACACGCACACACACACACACACTGATGTATGTGATCAGAGAATGTGATTCTGAACATCAGTCTGATGTGGGAATGTCTTTCTGTAAGCTGTCAAATAAAGGGACTATTTTGGCCTATGGTAGGCATCTTAGAAGTAGGCAGGGAAATCGAAGCATGGATAGGGGAAGGAGGACAAAGTCAGAGAGAGATACCATCCAGCTGCCCAAGAATCAACATGCAAGGTAACACAGATGAGTTATGGACCACGTGGCAAGACGGATTAATGGAGATGGATTGAATTAAGGTGAAAGAACTTGCTATCAATGTGTCTGAGCCTTAGGCCAAACAGAATGAGATTAATACAAGCGTCTGTGTGTTTCCTTGGGATTTTGGGATTGCTGGTTAAGATCAGCAGCAGCGGGCAGGTCTGTACCCTGGGGCTAGTGCTGTCCAGAAACCTCTTTTTACAGATCAGTCTCTTTCACACTTATGTCACTCTAAGAAGGCAAGGGATGATAATCTAGAGAGTATTTGGGCCAAGCCTCAAATCTTAATTCTTGGTGAGTTGATTTATATTCCAATGACTAACTTTGCTCTCTTCCATCTAGCAAGATCTAATAAGCACTATAGGAGAAAGTGCTGCATTGGGAGCAGCAGGCATTGTCGTTTGGGGAGGCACAAATTTAACTTCATCTGAGGTAAGCCAGAACCTCCAGGGTGTTTTGTTCAGCTTTCCTGTAGAGATTGCTCTATCAAGGATTTCAGTATTCCCATAGCAAACCAGATTTAGGGCAAAAGTCAAAATCAGTGCTTAGTGCTTAGATATGTTTAAAACTATTAACCTTAAAAAGACAGTGATTATACCATCTATTTATTTGATATTTATCATGTGCTAAGAGTGTAAGGTTTTCTTTGTGTTTGTTTTGGATCTGCTTACTTATTGGTCATGTCATCTAATGATTATTCTCTTCATTCATAGACAAGGAGACAAGATGGGAAACCAAGCAGGTCAATAGCTAACCAGGCTATTACTGATAGTAGTAGAACTGTTACTAACCACCACAGAGTTTTGAGATTGGATCCCTTGCATTGAGCCACTATACAAAATATCGTATCCTATCTGGAGAAGTAGAAAAAGATGCTAACCTTCCCACTGAAAGTATTTTTTTCCCTATTGAGAAGCCAGCTGAGAAAGAATAGCCTTTAAAACAGGATTAACTCAGCGCTGGAGAGATGGCTCAGAGGTTAAAAGTTCTACTTATTCTTCCAGAAGTCCTGAGTTCAGCTCCTACAGCAACCAGATAGAGGCTCATAATCATCTGTAATGAGGTCTGGTGCCCTCTTCTGGCCTGTAGGGATACAGGCAGACAGAGCACTGTCTAAGTAATAAATAAATACATTTAAAAAGACCCCATCAAGATTAAGTTATCTTTTCAAATTTCTCCCAACTGCCTGGTGGTGGTGGTGTACTCCTTCAATCCCAACACTTGAGAGGCAGAGGTAGGCAGGCCTCTTGAGTTCAAGGCCAGCCTGGTCTACAGAACATGTTTTAGGAAAGGCTCCAAAGCAACACAGAGAAGCCAAGTCTGAAAAAAAAAAAAAAAAAAAAAGAACAAAACAAAACAAAACAAAAAAATTCTCACAGCTGAAATAGCACTTACGTCAAGGAAACTTCTGGTTTTTTATAAGACACATTAATTAAAATCTCTTATTTATCTGCAATTATTCTTTGTTTTATTTATCCAAAGCATTACTATAACACATTTTATTCAGAACTGTCAAGATTGTATCTCAAATTTTTGGGTTAAATTGAAAAGAGAGGTCTATGTTAATTTTAGTTTTAGAACTTTACTGGCTCAAATTGTTACTCAAATTGTTGTTCATGAAAATATTTGTAACCATGTTCACTAACCATGTTACATACATGTAACCACTGTATTAGTCAGGTTCTCTAGACTCTAGAGGAACATAAATTATAGAATACACACACATATATATGTATAAGTGTACTTATACTTACATATATATATCTATATATAAAGGGGATTTATTAGAATGGCTTATAAGCTGTGGTCTAGCTAGTTCACTAATGGCTAACTACCACAGAAATTTCAAGAATCCAGTAGCTGTTCAGGCCTCAAAGCTGAATGTCTCAGCTTGTCCTCAGTAGATGCCAGAATCCTGAAGAAGTAGGCTCTAATACCAGTGAAGTGATGGCCTTTCTAGTGAGAGTGAGAGCAGGCAGGTAAACAGATAGCTGGCTTCCTTCTTCTAGGCCCTTTAGATAGGCTTCCCATAGAAGCTGTGGTCGGGATTAAAGGTGGATCTTCCCACCTCAAAGATCCAGATTAGAAATGGTTCTTCCCAATTCAAATGATTTAATTGAGAAAAAAAATCCCTCACAGGTATGTGCCCAGTCATTTGAGTTTCAGTTAATTCCCCATGTAGTCAAATTGGTAATGAAGAACAGCCATCACACATATCAATGAGTTGAGCATTACTCAGAGAGCCAGAGGGCAGTCAGCAGCTGAGGAAGAGTTTCATCAGGAAATAGTCTACATAACAGAGGTAACATCTATGTAGAACACATACTGGAAAACCCACACAAATGACCTAGTGTTCCCACCTTTCCTGTATCTAGCTGTGTGCAGAAAGGTCGATGCCCAAACAGGATGTGGTTAAGGATAACTAATTGAGACGTCCACGGTGCTATAGTTGGGGGTCTACAATAAATCTGAACTTGATGACTCAGCTTCTCTAACACAACCAGAAAGAACAACTCACTCCCGAGAGACAGCTCTGGCGTGGATTCTACTTTGTGTCTATTCCTTTCTTTCTCGTAGTCCTCATGACCTTGAGAACTAGAAGGAAAAGAAAAAGGTGCATGAATTGAAGAAAGGCAAGGACCCACATGTTGACTCGGGCCGGCTTGCTGGTTCAGTTATTTTACTTATTGTAACATCTCCTGCCTCTAGGGCCTTTCCCATTTCTGATCTGAGACCCTTAGGTTATAAGAGAGTCCAGGAGTTTAAGAACTAAGACAAAGCCATCCATTCTTAGCCCAGTCTAGAGAGCTGCCTTCTGGGTATAAAGTCTCTGAACCAATTGTTTTTATACTTTTTCAGGAGATCTGTAGAAAGGTGAACCACTTTGTGAATTCTGATTTTGGGAGCTACATAATCAATGTGAGCAGAGCAGCTGAGGTGTGTAGCCATCACCTTTGCAAGAACAATGGGCGGTGCACACGGAAGATGTGGAAAGCACGTCATTATCTCCATTTGAACCCTGCAAGTTTCCACATAGAGGCCTCTGAGGATGGAGAATTCACAGTGAAGGGAAGAGTGTCAGAGGCAGACCTAGCTGTGATGGCGGAGAATTTTCTATGCCACTGTTATCAGGGATATGAAGGGCCTGATTGTGGGGAAATGAAAGTGGCAGACGGCTGCACTAGGGTTTCCCTTTTCTCTGGCTCAGGAATTACACTGTGTCTGTTAGTTCTAGCAGGTTGTCAAAGCATTCTGTGACATAACTGAGTTTAAAGGGAATTGTGTAGTCTTAAGGAGAGTGTTAGAGAACAGATGGATTGTAAAATTTTTTTCTCTCATAAGTTTCTCTGAGAGGCATTATAGGTCAGCATATGCGTCACAACATAAGTAAGAACCTATTTATTTGGTATACTTTGGTTGGAAACCAGATCTAAGAGAACAAAGTAATGCACATTGTTTTCTCACTTGAATATTTAAATCAAATTTCATTCTTATTCTAATCATATATACATAATGATAAAATGAATATTGAGCTTATAATTTCAAGGACATTTTCTAGATAGCAATTTATTTAAGGCTAGACTACTAAGTAGTCATGTGGTTCAATAGATAGTTACCTCAGTCATGACCTAGTCAAGTGGGTCATCAGAGAAGATGAAATTCAGGGTTTCTGTGCCAGCCTCTGTGCCAGCCTCAGTATCCACCTATATCTGCTTTCCTGCTTGAAACATGGAGGACAGTATCAGCCCAGTTTCACCTGCAGCTGCTTCCCTGCTGAACTCACAGAGCACAGTGCCAATCTCTGCTTCACCTGCACCTGTATCTTAGGGAGAGTGGTGCTTCTCCCAACTCATTACAAAGGCCCTTCTCAACATCAGCCTCTTCCTTCACAGACCCCATTAGTCATCATACCATAAGGCTGAAGTGTGGTAGATTCAAAAGTTCCAGCATGTTGATAAAGTTGATGAAGAAGTGCTGTTGAAAAGAAGTCTATAAGAAAAAACAGCTATTTTTGTCTCCCCTTGCACCCCATGTGAATTTTGAGTAGTAGATTCGGATCTATAATCACTTTGAACCTGATTTTAATTATGTTTCTACTACCTATGTGGCGCTATAAATCTTAACAAATTCTTTATAGCTCCCTTTATCATCTGAAATTTGGTAATATAATTTTTACTTCAGCAAATTATATACAGAAACCTATTCTGCCCTTTTGGGTTCTTAGTACATGTAGCTGTCCAGGATATTCTCCTGATCACTAAAACAATACACAATGTAAAGATAAGACAGTCAAGCTATTTCCTTCTGGAGCCAGGTACCTCTTACAATAACTTATGCATTGTGGTGTGATCTAGAGAGACACTTTCAGGGGATAGGATTTTCTTACCATAATGGTAATTCAATAGGAAGAGTAACTCAAGAAAGACATGATGCTAATGAAGAAGGAATGACAGCTTATTCCTTCACTTCTGTCTCTGAACTCTTTTTCAGTTTATAGCTGGTGGTGGTGCATGTCTTTAATCCCAGTGCTGGGGAGGCAGGGGCAGACCGATCTCTGTGAGTCTGATGACAATGTGGTCTTATAGGGCTGGTTCAAGAACACTCAGGGTTACACAGGGAAACAAACAAAAAATTCAGTTCAGGGTCTCTGCTTGTCAGAGGTTATGGCATGGTAAAAGTTTAATTCTGAAGTGCACAATACAAACTAATAAACAAAGCTTTTATAATACTGTGAGAGGTATGAGTATATAATAGATTATTTAAAAATTAAACTAATCTTTTTATCAAAGACAATGTGATTAGAATGATAGAACATTTACAAAATTAAAAGAATAACCAAAGAATCACCAATAAACACTATACTACACAATGGTAACTTTTGATATAGTCTTTCCTAATATTTCTTGTAAAATGACTTTTATATTGTTGTAATCATAATATATTTTATAAACTGTGTTTCATTAATGATATGAGTGGTTTTTATGATCATTTCATAATCTTTGTACATATTATTTAAAAATATTTTTCTCTTCCAGGAGAGGAATTTAAGGTAAATTAAGCTATGGTGACATATTGTATATTGAATAAAAACAGTTTTGAATATCAGAGGACAAAGCCATCTCTCCAGCCTTTTTTTAAATAGGTGATTTAGCAATTATTTTTATTTAGAGTTAGAGTCTAGGTTAGTTAGATTGGCCTGGAACTTATTACATAGCAATGAACTGAAGTATCCAGAAGATGCCACACCTCTGCCACAGATTCTTACAAGGCTCCCTGACTAATTAGACCTTCTGAGATTGTGAGGGGCTAGAATGTGGCAGGTGGGGAACTGAAATATATTAGGCTACTTTGAGCACCTGTAGTAGCTATTCACTGACAACTTGAATGCATGCGCAGAATGGTGGCACAATCTATTTAAGACAGAGAAGTATTAGGGTCTTGAGTCTTTTCTTCCAAACCTCAAATGAGCTGTCTTTTTATCTGACCTCGGCAGAAAATACTAATACATACCGACATTTACTTATTATCATTTTTCCAATTTATGCAGACATATAGCTTATAATACTATTTTGTCATCATGTACCCTGAGATTATTATTTTTCACTTAATTGAAAAAGAACTATTAAGTCAATTGATTGATCAACTAGCAATACAGGGCATCTAAGAGAAACATCAATTTGCAAGTCTAAGATAGGGCCTGTACAATGTGAATCTGGAACACAAAGCAAAGATACAATCCATGATCATTAAGAGAACTTTAGAAGCAGTCAGGATACAACTTAAAGATCTAATCATTAAAATTTATTACTAACCAAAATAAAGAACAACACACACAAAGAAACAAAGAAAAAGGAATCTCTCACTTCCAAAGATGGAAAAATTCTGGTCACTAAAGAAACAGCAGCTATGTGTTAAAATAAATGGAATATGTTCATATTCATGTAGTCAAAATAATGTGATTATGTGGATAGATATTTCTATATCACCAGTCTTCTCCCAAATAAATGGATGGAGACTTCTTATTAATTATGAAAGCTTGACCAATAGCTTAGGCTTTTTTTTTTTTTTTTTTTTTTTTTTTTTTTTTTTTTTTTTTTTTTTATAAACTAGCTCTTAAAACTTAAATTAACAACACTCATCTATGTGTTGCCATGCGACTCATGATTTTACTTCTTTACTTGCATGTCTGTTCCCTTTCATCTGCTGGCAGCTCTGCCCTTCTGCTTCCCAGAGTTCTGTCTGTTTGGCTCTCCTGCCTATACCTTCTGCCTAGCTAATGACCATTTAGCTTTTCATTAAACCAATCAGAAGGCAACCTGGCAAAGACACATCTTCACAGTGTACAAAAATATCATTCCACACAACCATTAAAACAAAAAACTCTTTCTTGGCTACATTTGAAGAATGTTAGGGGACCAACTTATTACTCAGAAATTCAGTAATAAAGAGAAAGAGCCAGCCACTTATCCTGCATTTCCTTTACAATTATACTTGAGGGTAACCAAATTGTGAGTAGAGATTTCCTTATTTTTTCAAAACAATAAATGAAGAAGGTGTGATAAATTAGAATACAAGCATTTTGAAGTCACAGACTTTTAGTCACCCTTTTCATATTTGTTGTTTAGTGGGTGGAAGCATTGGTAGCAATTGGAAGCTAACGTCTAATAGGGAAGTTCACCCACAACATTTTTACAACATTTGGCTAAAGTTGGGAATATCATTAAGAATAAGTCTTCCCAAATCACGTTTTATCAGGCTTCAAATTCTAGCTGGGAAACTAGAGCCTAAATGCCTTTCTCAGTGGAATGACAATTATATCAAGGTAAAAGAGCCAGGAAAGCCACTGTGAAGTAATGTATACAATATAAAGTAATGTGTAGTTTCATCAATTTCTGAATATCAAAAATTACTCTAAGGCTTGAATAGGAGCTCTGTTATAGTATCAAAATTTTAAATGTGTAGCATAAAGGTTTAATAATTAGAAAAAACCTTAGTTGAATATTGGTGGATATTAGTATTATTTTGTTTATGTGCCAGGAAATTAAATACATAATGATATAGCTTCCTTTGTTTTTACAGGTACAAAGATCTTGAACAAATTCAAGTGTTAACAAAATTAATAGTTAAAGTTGACATTTCACTCTTTTTGAGATTCCAGGAAGATTTCTTGCTTGCTTCTAGTATAACTTTCTGTAGTAAGCTGTTTCTGGCCTGGACTTTCCTGCCTGGTCCCATGGCCCAGACCTGCAGTTCCATAGGAACACACAGATGATTATAGTAATTGGAAGCTGATTGTCCTAGGACCCAGGCATATAACTAGCTAGCTCTTGCTCTTAAACTAACCCATGATCCTTATCCTGCTCAACCATGCAGTTCAGTACTTTTCTTAGAGCAGCATAGGTATCCTCTGCATCTGCTTCTCTGGTGTGTCTGTGGCATCTCTGTTCTGTTCTTCCTGTTCCCAGAGTTTTCCCAGTCTGGTAGCTCCACCCACACTTCCTGTCTGCCTTCAGCCAATCAGCATTTTTATTAAACTAGTAGGCAGGACAATTATTTACAATGTAACATAGTCCCCCTACAACTTTCCAAGAGTCAGAATCAATGCATTTTGCTTTCTGAGGCAAGAATGTAAAAGTTTGTAGGTTATTATCCGGACTTATTGCATTCTGGTATACTAAGCTTTCAGTGTCATGGTTACCTTGGTGTAACAGCTTACTCAAGACAAGCAGTGCCCAAATATTTGGCTACATATTATGATCACATTGTTGAAAGTTTTTCTATATGAGAATGACATTTTAATAAGCAGATAAAAGTAAATTTCTTAGAGTACATAGCCCTCCTTCCATATATTGAAGGTCTGGAAAGAACCAGTGTACGCAAGTCTAAAATATTAGAACCAAAAGATAGGTAGTGGAGAGTCCAGCACAATCTTACATCTGGAACACTGACGCACTCCTGCCTTCAGGTTTGGACTCAGACTGGAACTGTACCATCCACTTTCCTGGGTCTCTAGTTTACTAGTATGTTCACAGAGGTCAGAGCAGAGCATCAGATCCCATTAACTGGAGTTACAGACTCTTGTGGTCTACCATATGGATGACTGGACTCAAATTTGGGTCTTTTGTAAAAGTGACAAATGCTCTTAACAATGTTGGTTTTGAGCCATCTCTCCAGCTCTCCCAAAATACTGAATTGCCAGTGTACTACTTATGGCATGGCATTTATGTAATAAGCATAACTGGCTGCCATGTCCTTTCCCATAAGAACAGTTCCTGATAATAATTTATACGTATTCTCACAACAAATGGTACACAAAGCTATCATTAGTGATTTTCTACGCAAGAAGAAAATGAGGTAGTGCTGAGCCATGATCAGATACCACCATTTTTCCATGGGCATATTTTCATCTCCAAGATTTCCTTTCTGTACCCATTGAAACGTTCTAAACAGTGGAGAGTGTCTTCACCCTGGAGCTTCAATGCTGATATCACACTATAATTACAATTTCAGTTAATAAAAACCTTTGTTTAGTAAAACAGAATAAAATTTATTATTCCTGATCTGAGATAGAGAGCAATCACTTAGAGAGTCACCGTAGTAAAAATATATCTGAGTCTGTCACTTGTGATCCAAACAGAAGTCTAAAGCAGATGTTTGTTTACACACGGCTCTCAGCTGACTAAAATATAAACTCTTTAAACATTATATTAGCATTTATTAATTGTACAAAATAATTGATTTCATTATGATGTAATTTTACAATTTATATAATATGTGATGATTCTCTGCAATTCCTGTTTTGTCCTCCCCTTCAGCTGTTCCCTTATCTGCAAGCCCTGTTCCTATCTCTTTAAAAAAAAATTAATTACTGTTGTTACAAGTAGATATACACATGAATATGTAAATACAATCTCTTGAATCTCTTGAAGTCTATTTTATTCAGACACTAATTGTTTAATGTCAATTCCTTAGAAATATTTTTTCCAAAGGTGACAAATAAAGAATTAAGACATTTTTATTGTCAAGTCTACAAAGACAGTGACTTAGTGACCTAAGACTCTAATTTTGGCCACAAAGTATTGCTCCTGCTCCTTTCTTTAATATATACAAGTTTACAAAACAAGTAAGAGGTATACGAATGAAAAAAATAAACTAAATGAAATTGGGTAGATGGATCTGCAGTAATAAACTAGGAAAAATCATAATCTGTGTAAAAGCAAAATGTAGATTAGATAGAGTGGGGTGAAGTGATGACTCATGGGATAAGTGATTGCCACCATACATGATAGCCTGAATTCCAAAAATCCATATGGTAGAAGGAGAGATTTGACCCTTATGAGATGCCCTTTTATCTCCACACACATGCCATGTAATGGGCAGGCACATATACATACACAAAATGAACAAGTAAATAATGTAAGAAAATATTTAAGAGAAAAAAATTATGCCTTCTTAAAAATATCACAAATTAATAATATATGGTTATATTTATGGAATACAGAGTGATCTTATGATCCATAAGATAATTAAATCAACATATCCACCACCTAAAATACTTTCATAATATAAGAACACGTAAAATTCATACTTAGTTTGAAATGTAAAACACTTGTCTATTATATTCACCATGCTGTAGAGTAGATTTCAAAATAGAAACTAAGACTTTGTGCTTGTTAACTGTCATTTATCTATTTCAATACTTTATCATTGCCTTTAGCCAAGTTTCCACTTTCGTTAGTTAGATTTTTAGGTATACAAAGATATAATTCAATTGGATAGGTAATCTTCAAACACTTCTAAGACCTACAGAATATGGCATTTAAAATGTTTTAAGAACTTAGACTTTTCTGGACAGTGAGACAGATCTGTTCCTGGCAGCACCAATTTACTTCAAGAGAAAAATGAGCATCAAAGAAACTCCATACGGAGTCTATTTGTGGCAATGGTTAGCCAATGGACAAGAACCTGTTCTTATATTGACTGCTTGACAGTATGCTGTGTATACTGGACATGCAGGTTCCATAGAAAGATGACCTCTTTCTATGAACTTTGGCAGAACAAGCCTAGATGGTCATTCAGATTCCACTTTACAGAGAAAACTGTCAGACATTCTTCAGGACTTGAGGAGAAGCAACTGATGAACTGTACCAGAATGGGCAGAGCAGATTTTCTGCTTCACTGAAATGAAAAGAGACTCTGGGCCTGTAGGATGAAGATAGATGCCCCAACTTTATAAAGAAACTTTGGGTGACTGTCCAGGCAGATAGGTGTTATATCTGTCCTTTCTAGATTTTAGAAGTCACTTGCGCTTCTGGTTTACTTGGGTAAATATATCCTTCTGTGGTCTTTGATGTAGTTGAAGATTAGATAGTTATAGGTACAGTTTTTCTTAGTCATTTGAAAGGTATATTAGATATGAAATTTTAGATTCATAAAGATAAGGTAGATGATAAGAGTATTTTCTTTAATTTTGCTAAATACAAATAGACTAGATATTATAACTGTAATTCTTGCTTGATATATATTTTGTTTTATGTAATTTTGCTATGTTAAAATTGAAACCTTCCTTTTTGATTAGACAGAAAGGGGGAAGTGATGTGGGAATGCCTTTCTGTATGCTGTGAATATCAATCTTTAAATAAAGGAGCTGTTTTGGGCCATGACAGGCACCATAGAAGAAGTAGGAGGAGAAATCAGAGCATAGGTAGGAGAAGTAGGGTGGAGTCAGGCAGACCAAGCCTGAAGCCCAAAGGAGCAACATGTAAGGAACACAGGTAAGCCATGGGCCACGTGGCAGACAGATTAATAGAAATGGGTTGATTTAAGATATAAGAGCTAGCTAGTAATGTGCCTGAGCCACAGGCCAAATAGCATGAAGTTAATATAAGTGTCTGAGTCATTTCTGGAGGCCTGAGTGGTGGGCAGCGGGTGGTTAAGATGTCTGGCGCGGCAGGTCTGTGGGTCTGGGCCTCTGGCCACCAGGGACCAAGAAACCCCCTTGCAACAATTTATCTATTTCAATACTTTATCATTGCCTTTAGCCAAGTTTCCACTTTCTGCTTCTATGAACTCAAGTGTTTTATGTCCCCAATATAACTAAGAACATGTGATATTTGATCTTGTTCATTCTGTTTAGCATGCTTTTCTGCAATTCTACCCATCTTCAAACAAATGACAGCATTCTTTAAGGCCGTTATGCATATATATGATAATTTCCCTCTTTGCTTATCTGTTGATGGACATTGTGGTTGACTTTATATCTTGGGTATTGTGAATGGGACTTCAGGGAATACAGGACAAGTGTAGATAGCTGTCTAACAAACTGATTTCTAATCTTTAGGTTACTAAAGGTGGGATTGCTACATCATATTATAATTACATTTTAAGTGTCCTAGGAACTACTATAGGGTTTTTACTTTTTTACAATGAATTAATAATTTACATATTTTACCAAAAGTAAATTTTACCATTTTATCTTTGCCAAATGTTTGTCTTTTGTCTTTAATTATATCCTCTATGATAGGTCACAGATGAGGTTGCACTGTAATTTTAGTTTTTTTCTAGAAATAACTGTGCAAGCTTATGGCCAGTTTGCTACTTGGATTATTCCCTTGTTACTACGTTGTTTCAGTTCTTATATATTTCCTATACTAGCCCTTCATATTGCAATTATGTATTTAGATGTATGTCTGTCTGTTTGCATGTATCAATATATGTAACAACAATTAATGAAAAAAAGGCCAGGAATTAGAAAGAATAAGGAGGGGTGTGGGAGGGTTTGGATGAAGGAAAATTGAATGAGAGAATTGTATAATTATATTATAATCTCAAAAAATAATTAAAATAAAAATACTTCAATCTTTACAGTGTTTTTATACTGTTAATTGTTACCTTTGCATAAGTATTTTAACTTTATGTTTAAATAAATAGTTGTTTGTCTATTTTTCTTTTGGAAGTTTAATGAAAAAGAACATTAAGAATGAAGATCGTCTACAGGAACAAAAGGAAGCTAATAAAATTATATTTTGATATGTTCAGAGGGATGAAAGTGAAATTGGTACAGAAAGCTTAATTAAATGATTGATGAACCTTCACAAGGAGATTAGAGATAATCAGATCCTCTGGAACTGGAGTTACAAAGTTGTCATCTGTCATGTAGATGCTAGAAATTGAGCCCAAGCCTTCTGGAAGAACAGGTGGTGCTTTTAACTGCTGAGACATCTGTCCAGCCCCCAAAGGTAATTTTTTAAAAAATTGAGCCTCTCTAAAAAAAAGAACAAAACAAAGTTATATACTTTTAATAGCCCATGGTATGGAGTAAATATTCCAATCTCAAAATGAAGGAGTGGATGACATAGCAAGAAAAGAGTTTACTAAAGCCAAAAAACATGATGCCTTAGAGCTATGTGCTATGTTGGACTTAAGGTAACATAATCCAGTCTTCACTTGGTTTGGGTAGCCTCTCTCCTCCATCTTCATTGCCCACAGTGTGTTCATGCTCTCTTCTGGATTGGCTATCAGTGCCTGCCCCTTTCCTTGGCAGATATTTCACAGTCCTGGCATCTCTATTATTTTTTGGTCTCCATTACAATTTGGGTCTCTGCTTCACAGCTGTATGCAAAGTCTACTCAAGAGCGCATGAAAGGAATATAAACTTACTACATATTCCCTGACTTAGGAAATCTTCTTAAATATTGGTAGAAACACCTGTGACTCCATATCCCTTGCATTATATACATCTACAAAAATCATCACTATGTGGGGTAGCCCAAGTTTTGCTGTCTTCTCTAAATTTATCCCCAGGTTCCTTGTACCAAAGCTATATTGGTGCCAGTGTGGCTTACGGGAAAAGACTTCTTTGTGTAGCCATTTTTTAGCAGGGTGTCTTGGGGTCTCTCTCTTCTCAGGTAATATTTTCAGACATTCTACTTACAAATGAGCTTTCATTGCTGTTTCCTGTAGTTTTTATTGAGTGTGGTTTTGCTTTCAGAACACCTTTCCTGTCATCCTAAGGTGAGTCACAATATTCCTACTTGATTACTCACACCTGTAACAGTTACTACTACTTTGTTGATGGCCAATTTATTTGAAGCTTTCAATTTGCTTACTTTCCTTTTTTCTCTTAATTTAGCATTTTCATGCTCTTATGTTCCACTCTTTTCTCAGAATTCTCACTGTAAACCTGGCCAAGAAGAATGAACCATAGTCATTTGACAGCCTGAACACTACACTGCTTTGAAATCTTCTCAGCCAAATAACAGCTCGTAGCTTTGATTTAAAAATCCCTCAAATTTTAGGATGTGGGCAGGACGTAGCCATATTCTTTTCCATAATATAACACAAATTGCCTCTATCCCAGTTCCTGTAACCACCCTTGTTTTCCTCCCAAACATCTTTAACTATGGCTCTATTATTCACATTTTTATTGTAATTCTGGAATTGGAGTTTCCACCAGAATCTCCAGTTAGGCACCATTTACAGAACTCGAGAGATTCTCTGTCCTACAGCTCCAAATTCTTCAACATTCCACCTAAAGTTCAGAAATCCTTCTAACTACATAGTCAGGTATACCATGATGACCACAATTCTTAGCATCTCTTTTCTGTGAGTTACTTTTCTTTTGGGGGAGAGATTGAGACAGGGTTTCTCTGTGTAGCCTTGCCTGTTCTAGAACTAACTCTCTAGACCAGACTGGCCTAGAACTCAAAGATCTGCTTGCTTCTGACTCTTGACTAATGAGATTAAAGATGTGCCTCATCACTGCCTGACACATGGATAGTACTTCGTGTATACTTGAATGTGTATTCTGTTTTTGTTAGATTGAGTGTACTCCTTTTTCTATTTAATCTAAGTGCACTGTTTTCTCAATATTTTTTTATGTATGATCTATTTTGGAAAGTGACATGCTGAAACCTTCTGAAATACTACTGTAGTACAATTGTTAATAACTCTCAAATTCTTTAATATTTGCTTAAGATCTTATTAGCCGATGCTAGGTCTGTATAAATTTACAATTATTATTTCTTCATAATAAATTGTTTTATCATTCCTAATTATGCTCTTAATCTTTCTTTGATATTTTTTCTTCTTAAAATTTACTTTCTCTAACATGTTTCCTGTGTTTCTATTTGTGTGTTTTCTTCTTTACAAATGCTCTCTATTTTTGAGAATTTCATACATATATACAGTAAAATATCATAACTATTTCATATTTCCTTTGTTAAACTCTGTAGTGTGAAGGTTCTGTCCCACCAATATATCTTAAATACCCAGTAGCAGCATCCCAAATAATTGACTCAGAGGCTTAATATTATAGTAATTGCTGGTCTAGAAGTTCAGGCATATAAATGACTAGCTCTTACACTTAAATTAATTTATTATTCTTATCTAAGGTTAGCCACATGGCTTGGTACCTTTCTCAGTGCAGCATTCCATTCTCATATTGCTTCTGTGTCTGACTGGCTTTTTCTTCTCTTCTTCCCAGAACTCTCCTCATCTGGTTGCCCTGCCTCTATTTCCTGTTTTTCTCTGACCAATCAGCATTTTATTAAACAATATGAGTGACAAATATTTGCAGTGTATGAGAATATAGACTGCATAATGCTTTATTAACTTTGAATTTTCTCAATGCTAATGAGAAAGGAACAACAGCTGCTAAAAGGCATTTGGACCATAGAAAAAACAGCTGAACTAAATCAGCCTGCTTACTTCAAAGATGTACTGACCTCTGAATGGAAGCCAGGGTATGTGCTACGCTGGGGAAGGGGTTTTGCTTTTGTTTCCACAGGTGAAGAAAAGTTATGGATACCATCAAAATTAATAAAGACTCAATTTGAACCAGAGAAACTTCATGAAACTAAGAATTGATAGCTCATCCACCCATATTACAATTCTCTAAGTTGTAAGAAAAAACAAAGGGTGGGGACAGGTTTCTGTTTTTGTCTTTACAGAAAACTGGTAATACCCATCTTCAAGAAGTTAAAATACCTTGGAAATCTAGACGTCTAAAACAAAAGGAGGCTATCCAGGAAAGTTTACAAGCAAAAGAATATGGTAACTATTGGTACCAGTATACTTGATAGGGTAAAATCTCATTGCTTAACCTCTACAAATTTTTTTTGTAAGTTGAAGTCCCAGCTTAATTATAATTTAAAGCTGGATTTAGAGTTGGAGTGTGGCTCTTTCCTTCTCTAAACTCAAGCATACTTGTTAAAGGAAAATACAAAATCTCTTTATCATATCAGAAGAGCCACCTGATATGGGACAGAAGAATAACAAAAAAGGGACTATTCTATTGTTACTAATCCTATGTTGAATAAATACTTATGTATTTGGCTTCTTGTACATTGTGTTGGGTTTTAGTCTCTTATCAGTTTTCTGCAGTGATCCAGGACAAGGCCTAATTGTGCACTTGAAGTATCCAAAAGGAAGATGGGGCCCCACAACGATGGTTTCACATGAACTCTGACAAACACCAACCAAAGATCATATTTGGACTACAAACTGCTCAGGACAATTTTGAGGCAGCTCGCTGAGATGAACCAGCTTCACAGACTACTATAGCCAGGACTTGAGATAAACCATGAACTAAGTTTAAGAAACATTAAAATAATAGTTTTTAGTTAGTAGTCCAAGTTAGAAAGAAAGTGAATTAGGTATAATCCTTTGTACTCACCAAAATAGGATAATTAATGAAATATTTTCTTTGAATTGTCAATTGTTAATGGACTGGACATTACTCATTTATTGTTTGTATATATTGTATATGATTATTGTACCCATTTTATATGGTTTTTCTTATGTTAGTTATACCCTTTTCTAAAAAATATTTTAACACAAAAGGGGATATGTGGGGATAATTTCAATACAATGCCCCTCCACAATACTACTTTTCTTCCCCAGCTTTTACATATCTGCTTTCTCTTGTGAGGTGTTCTCTGAGCCTTGTGGTAGGTGGGTCCCTCTGTGTGCCTTCTTTCGGGATGAACTCCCAGTTTCTTTTTCTCATTACTTTAGTGAGTTATGTGTCTCTTTATTGGCATATGTCTCCTTGAAGAGAAGCTTCTCCGATCAATACTGAGAATAGCTTAGGTCTATGGGTATAAACATAAATATCTAGAAAACACTTTGTCAGCTTGACTATTGGCAAAATAATAATAGCAGGCTCTGCCCTAGAACCTATGATCTCCCCAGCCATGAACTTTTGACAAGGTAGGGCGTTTTCTCTTATGGAGTAGGCTTTAAATCCAATCAGAAAGATGTTAGTTACCTTACAACAGTCATGCCTGGATCACAGCAGTAGTCATGTTTTGACTATCAAGGTGGCACTATAGCATGCAGGGGTCTGTGCTGGGGGAAGACATTGTTCTCTTTTACTTCCTAATATCCTCAGTAGTACCTCCAAGCATTATGAAAACTAGTTCACATCGAGAACTTTCCTGACCAGTTTAAGGATGATTTCTTCCAGCCAAATTGTGTGATATCTACAGCACTAAGGTCTTCCATATAGTCATGATCAGTAACCAAGGGCATGGAGTTTATATTATGTTGGAATCCTTTGGGGATTTCCATGACCAATAACTTGTAGGGATGATTCTAGTGTCTGTATATACTTATAAGATTTTTTTTATTGTTGTTAAGTTGACTGAAATGTACAGTCAGTTGGCAAAGGAAACTTAATTGATGATTTGTCTCCATTACACTTGCCTATTGGCATGTAAGTGGGGCATTTTCTCAATTAGTGATTGATGTCCAATCTACCATGAGTGGTGCTATCCCCGGGCAAGTGGTCCTGAGTTATACAATAAAGCAAGCTTAGAGAACTACAGAGAAAAAGCTAATAGGCAGTTTTCCTCCTTGACCTGTAGTTCTTGTCTTCAGTTTCCTGCTTTGAGCCCCTTCCTTGATTTCCCTCAATCGTAGACTGTAACATAAAAGTACAGGCAAATAAAGCCTTTTCTCCTTGAATTGCTTTTGGTCACAGTCTTCATCACGGCAGCAGAAATCAAACTAACACAGGTCATATCCTTTTTAACTGGAGGTTAATCTACTTACAGTGAAGGTAAGTTCTGAAGGATGCTATGTTGAAACTGTTTACCAGTTGTTTTGACGCCCCTTTGCTTCTTTCTTTGCTCCTGCCATCTCCCTGGGTGGTTTGATAGTTTTCTCTATCAGTAGGATTTGAATTGTTTCCACTTCAGTTTTAATGAACAATGTGGTTATCATGAGACTTATATTTCTAACAACCAGCTTCAAATTGGTGATAACATTTATTTTACACAACTTTTCTCTATTTATCACCTTTCTACTTTCTGTGATTTTATGTGAGAATTTACTCAATTACGTTATATGTATACCTTGATTATTTCACCTACAGGTTAACTAACAGTTTTGCATTTTCATCTTTATTAGAGAGATGAAATTATACGCTCATTACAGTTCTAACATAGTCTTTGCTTTGAATTGTCGATACCATTGGGTTTTGTTATTTAATGTATAATAACATATATTGGAAGTGACTTTTATTTATGATAGTAACAGCAAAGACAACCACACTGATACTATGTCCTTAGCTATCGATAGTCTGATTGTTCTGCAGGTGAAATTTTATTGGAGACTCTTGAATTTTCCAAACCAAAATGTAAACATCCATTTTCAGATTAGTAAAGTTTTTAATTTTATTTAAACAAGTTAGTATTTAGCCTCATTTATCTATTTTCTCAAATTTATATTATTGTAAAATTTGAACCTTGAATCTGTTGTAGCATAAAGGAGATTGAAATAGGAAATGAGCAGAAAAGGTAAAATAGTAAAAAGGAATAATGAAGAAAGTTTACAAGAGTTGTGGAGCACCATCAAGCTGGCTGGTTGCTTAGTTAATTTTCTAAGTTCGTTGACTGGTTGGTGATTGGTTGGCTGTTTTGAGACCTATCTCCCTGTAACTCAGGTACTGTGTGACAGACAGACTTTTCCTCGGGAGAGGCAATACATCTCACACTAGGTAGGGATCCTATGGGAGACCAAAGTACAGATGCCACCAAAGCTCAGCTTGGCGAACCAATAACTATAATTGGGACTACTTACAGGAATATCAGTGAGGGATTACCTACAGGAGCAGAGATCACTCAAAGCTCACCCTAGCATGGGTGACAGCTCACTAAAGCTGGGAGATCTGCACGCATCGCAAAGCCCACAGGCAGCTCAACAGGTTGGAGAGTATGTAGCAGGCTTGCTTTGGTCGACCAACCAGCTCCCAAATCATGACAGATTTATTGTTAGTTATCAATTCTTGGCTTTATTTTATGCTTGTCCCACTAGCTCTTATAACTGGAGCTAACTTGTTCCTCTTCATCTATATTTTGCCTTGGGGCTTTTTATCTTTTATTCTTTATGTCCTACTCAGCTGCTGTCTGGCAGTTGCCTGGTTAGTTCCCAGTGATTCCCTCTCTCCCTAATTCTTTTCCTCCTCCTTTCTCTTTCTCCATGAGCCTAGATTCCTCCTCCTACTTTTTTTTCTCACTCCGACAGCCCGGCTAATCCCTCTCTTGCCTAGCTATAGACCATTCAGCTTTTTATTACACTAATCAGGTGCCTTAGGCAGGCAAGGCAAACTAGGAACACATCTCCTTCTCATGGTTAAACAGCAGCATAAGCAAACGGAACACAGCTTTGTCTAGTTAAAGTAATCTTCCACAAGAATGTCCTTTCTAGATAGTTGAACTGGCCTAAGGAATAGGTTTCCGTTTTGTTGTTGTCTTGGTTTGTTTATTTTTTGTTTTTCTGTCCGGTTTGGCTTGTTTGAAAGTCTTCACCTTGGCTACTCTAAAAGTAATCTAGCAGTCTTTATTATTTATTCTGAGGAGGGAGTAACTTAATGAGTCTGGTCAGTTTCAAGGAACTTCCTGGGGCTATCTTGATTGATTAATTTCTGTCTTTGCTGCAGGATACAATGTTTCAGTCTCCGAGGAAACCATTAAACATCACCCGGTCACAAGGTGTGTTCTTTTATGTTGGAATCGTTTTCGTAGGTTCACAAAGTATCTGAGAAACAGTGTAAGTAACGTGAGTAAATAAGAACTTAGATTTCAGTCCATGATCATTTGAATCTGTTGCTCCTGAGCCCCGTGTGATGAGGCAGAACATGGTGGTGGAAAAGCATGTGTTGGAGCAAACTGGGCTACTGGAGAGCCAGGAAAGGCTGGGGGTGGGGGGGGGGGTAGGGGTGGGGGTGGATGAATGTTACAAAGTTATACTCTCCCTACCATTTCTATTTGGCCCTGATATCCTAGCCATGTTACTTCAGAACTCCACATAGAACGAGACTGCACGGGAATTCTGGGAAAGATATTTAGATTGCTAAAAATCTGATGTTTCCATTTTCTGATTTTTTTCTTACTGTCTTTTGAAAATATGGTTCCTCTGTGTCTCATGTGGTATTTTATGAGGAGTGGAGAGTCGGGGCAGTAAAGCGGGGCCATTCTTCTGACCATTGTGATTTGGTTTCCGTTAGGTTCTCTAGACAAAATGGAGACATGCAGTTTTTGCAAAGGCTTTCCGTTCCCCAGCATGCACTTCCTCTGGGAGAAAAATGGAAGCCAAGACTTTCATTTCTGTCCTGTACCCTACATGTCTCATGACTGCTTTAAGATATATATGACAGTAGAAAAGGTGGCGTTTCCTCCTTTCCTCGGAGACCAGAGGCAGCTTTCAGTCAGTCATCTGTGTGATGGACCGATTAGGTCCAGGTAGTTTAGAACCCAACGTTCTGACCAAAGTTTCATATACACGCACTTACAGAAATAATTCAGTTTTGTGTACCGGTTGTGTAAAAGTATGTTTGTCTATGTGTGTTTACACAGGTGTATGTAAGTTGAGTGAGGATAACATAAATTGGTTATTACAGTGATTTGCTGGAAATGAAACTGTCATTAAAACGTCACAGTTGTTTTCAAATGTGCCGTTTCTTTTCTTTCTTTTTCCTTCTGGGGAACTCAATTTAAGATATCACCGCTTACATCATCAATTAATTTTTAAAATGATCTGTAAATTTGGCATTAAGTATAGAACTGTGTTTAAAGGCGGGGGAAGCTGGCTACCTGTGTAATGTCCGTCTAGCACTGAGCACTTCCTTTGTCCATTTATATAATAGAAAATCTGGTCAACATGTTGTGGTTTTTAAAAGTATAAAACATTGTCTACTGACATGACATCAGAAAAGACTTCATTGTTTTTTTTCCAAAATAAGCATATGTATGGTAGCTGACACTTTTATACCTAATAATATATTAATGATATTGATCTAAAAAGCAAAACCAGATTCATATACAGTTTAAAACAATGAAACAAAAGGACCCACAGACCTGAGATTTTTGCTTTCCACAGTTAAAAATAAAAATGTTAGCACATTTTATCTGTGAAATCTGGATTACTTTTTACAATGGTTTCAGTTCCAAAGGGCATTTTTTGTTTGACTGAAAACAGACCTTAACTGCTCCCACACCAAAAAATTAAATAAGAAAACAAGAAAGTACTCATTTAGAGCAAGATAAAAAGTATTAACTTTTGTTAAACCTCCATATGCTGGAGCCTTCAACATTCCTTTGTACTTAAAAAGAAAAAGTTTGCAGGATTTGGGAGTTGGCTTTCCTGGGTAAAGCGCTTGCCTAACAGGCATGAGGACTTGATCTTGGATCCCAGGACTCACCCACCCCCCCCCCCACCCCCCCCCCCCACCCACCCCCCCCCCCCCCCCGAGGTGAGGAGCTCTCTTTTGTCTGCCTGTTTGAGAGAAGGTGTCTTGTAGTCCAGGCTGGCCATGAACTCAGTATTTTAGGGAGAGTAGTGATTGACTTCCACCTCTACCTTCTAAATACTCAGATTATAGGCATGTGCCACTACAGCAGGAGTTCTGTCTATGGTTTTGTAGAGTCTTCTTGTTGTTAGAATTTTTAACAGAGTTGATAGGAATTATCCCTCCCAAAACTTCAAGAATCATCAAAAGATTTCATCATTTCCCATTGGTTAAAAGCATACCACTTTAGCGTATCTATATTTTTCTTTTTGTTAAGTTTCTTACCATGGACAAATGGCTGAGGTGTCTATTTAACATATGAAAGCAGAATCCCTTGGTCCCCACCAGTTACACTGTTGGGCTCCAGTACCATGCTCCTACCCTCTGAACCCTCTACCTCTGGGGCTAGGCTGCCCTTCCCCAGAGGCTCCTCCCTATATAATCTAGACGATTTGGTACCTGCTCCTTTTGTACCTTTGGCCTCCTGGCTGCTGCACCTGGTTTCCCTCTCTCACATCTCCCCACACGGCCCAGCTCAGCCTGGCCATATCCACTCTGGACTCTCTCAGGTGTCTCTGCCTCTACGCTTCCCTTTTATCCACAATAAGCTTTCTCTGTCACCATACCTAGGACCAGTCATGTCCTTCCCTTTCCTTTTTAATTCTCTCTCCCCCCCTTCCTTCTTTTTTTAAAGGCAAAGTTTCACACTATAATCAAATCTGGACTGGAGTTCACCTTGTAGACCAGGTTGGCCTCATAGCTCATGGCAATAATCATGACTCTGTTCTACTAGATTCCAATTAATCCCCGTAAGAAAAGCTTGTTCACTGTTTTGCCTTCACAGACATTAAAGCATCAGAGGTCAAGACGAGTCCTCTCTATGGAACCAGAAAAGAAGATTCACATATAGGAGATCCCATTATCCAGGAATTTCGAAACCTACAGAAGACTTAAAACACCTCTTTAGGTCATAGGGAAGTGATTCTGTTCCTTGGGCATCTTCTATGACAAACTGAGTGGTCTCCATTCATGACCTCTGTCTGCTTGTTGTGACTCCGGTGCTTCTCAACTTGCTTCTGACCCATCTGCTTCATGAGTCGACGTTGGGAGACTACCTTCTCACACCCATGCTGTGCCAGGTCCTCTGGAAACTGGTCTTCCCCAAATAAATGAAACTGAAAATTTAACAGACCAGCTTAAGTGTTGAATATGTTCTCCATGAAACAAATCTGGAAGATGTATTTGTTTTTTGGCTTCCCAGTCTCCCTCAGAAAACCGTGGCAGAAATGCATGTATGATATTCAGGCTTCCATGTACTTTGCATACTCAGATTAGATTAGCAGGGGTTTGGGGAGACTAAGGAGCCATGGTTGGTCAAGGTCACAGTCCCTATGCAGTACTGAATGTATTGTTCTGCCAAGGTTAGCCTCTCTTTTTCTACTACAGAAGGTCTTTGGAATGTCTGCCCTCTTGTTTATATGAAAACACTTGATTATCTATCTAATTCAGCCAACCAGTATAGAAACCTTATGATGATTGTGATTCATTTGATACCAACAGAGTTAACCACAGCTTATGGAAGAGCAATAATAAAAACCAGACAACTGGACTTTGCTGTGACAAGATCTATACCCTTAATAACCCTATTTCTCAAGACTCTGGAAATAAGCCTGGAGAATGTAGTACTCTGTAACACAATCAACAACTTTACTCCCTTCTCTTAATCATTTCCCCAAACACAGTTCACATTTTGATATCTCAGACACAAACTCCCCCATACCCAGACTTCATCTCTGAGAAATTTTTTTTTCTATGAACTGATGACTACTTTTCAGGACCCATTGCTCTTAAGTTTTAGTGTAGCCAGGACCCTTCAATACTCATAAAGTTCAGTGGTCTTCCCACTAGCCACGCTCCTGTGAGGTGACAGGATGGACAGCTAAAGATCTGGATTGGAGAATGGACTGGATGATGCTTATCAGGAGGATGGAAGGGCTGTCTGAGCCTCATTGCTTAGGAAGACAAATTCTCCATGGAGTTATCCTTGTAGAGGCTTATGTTACTGACTTAATTGGTCAGACCTTCTCAGAGAGTTCCTGACCTGAATTCTTACCTCATTTGGATACTTACGCATCAAAAAAGAGATTGTGTTAATACATGCAAATTTTGTAATTATGACAGCTTATATCTTTAATACAGTTTTATGGAACTTTCTTTTTTCCTTCCTTCCTTCCTTCCTTCCTTCCTTCCTTCCTCCCTCCCTCCCTCCCTCCCTCCCTTCCCTCCCTCCCTCCCTCCCTCCCTCCTTCCCTTCTTTCTTTCTTCCTTCCTTCCTTTCTTTCTTTCTTTCTTTCTTTCTTTCTTTCTTTCTTTCTTTCTTTCTTTCTTTCTTTCTTTCTTTCTTTCTTCTTTCTTTCCTTTTTTCTTATTTCTTTCTTCTTTCTTTCCTTTTTTCTTATTTCTTTCTTCCTTCCTTCCTTCCTTCCTTCCTCCCTCCCTCCCTCCCTCCCTTCCCTCCCTTCCCTCCTTTCTTTCTTTCTTTCTTTCTTTCTTTCCTTTTTTCTTATTTCTTTCTTTCTTTCCTTTTTTCTTATTTCTTCCTTCCTTCCTTCTTTCCTTCCTTCCTTCCTTCCTTCCTTCCTTCCTTCCTTCCTTCCTTCCTTCCTTCCTTCCTTCCTTCCTTCCTTCCTTTGTGTGTGAAGTGGAGGGATGGTTTACAGGGATCCTACTACCAAAACATAACATCACAAGCATTACCTTGAGCTGGCTGTGAAGGTTTACCTATAATTCTAGTGCTCAGAAGGCTGAGGCAGGGGGATCACCTCAAGCTCAAGCAGCTTGGACTACAGAGTAAGACTGTCTAAAAACAAGCTAACAAACAAAAGTCTCCCATCTGATGGCAGACCTGGAAGTTTACTGTAGCCTCAAGCGAACAGCGGTAAGTTCCTTGACATCGTGGGCCCCTGTCCAGTGCTGAGTGAGAATTAATGCTTCTTTATTAATACCTCTGGGGTGGTGGGAGAAAACGTGAGTGAGAATAAAGACATCACTTTGCTGGACGGTTTCACAAAGTGAGAGGATTGAGGATTGTTCTCCAATTTTTTTTTTTGACTGATTATGTCCATGGCTGGCTCTCCTCTCAATACCAGGACTCCTTTTTATGACTTTGTATTTTTGGTCCTTGTACATAACCTTCCGACTAAACTTGCTTCTTCTCGCTCTCAGGCTACAGAATGGGCACATTTTATTTTCATTGCCGAGACAAGATAATTTCCAAAATATATTTAAAGGCAAGGAGGTTTGCTTTGAAAAAGTTTTGGAGCAAAGTGTCCATTGTTGTGTGGTAGGCTTAGAAGGCTTTGGTAGCTTCGTTCAAAGTAACGAAAGCCTGAGTTTGAAGATCTTTGCATTTTGACATGTCAGGAAACAGAGTTTAAGCCAGAATAAAAAAGTGATTATCAGTTCAGATCCCACCATGCCCCAGGTGGACTACTTTGACAGAAGTCACAGTCTCAGACGTTTCATATGTCCCCAAACTGCCACCTGCTGGAGACCAATTTTTCAAAGACATGAACCTGAGTGGAACATTCCACATTTAAACGATAAAACCTATCAAACACAATATGCTCTTATTAAAGATGTACTAATCATTTTCCTCTGGCCAGTATACTGCCTTATTATTTTTGGCATTAGATGGAACCAGGCAGTGTTTCCTGGGTGTTCATTCCTTGCCTCTGGGCATTAGTGATCTGAGAGTATGAGGTGTTTTCTTGATTTCTCCCTGGACACTGGAGGTAAAAGCACCTCATCCAGCAGAAAATATTAATTTGTAGAATGAAATCATCATCTTGCCATGTTATGGTTTTAGAGTCCTGCTTTTAGAGAAAGAGGGTCAGAGTAGGTAGGAAGGCAGAAGTCAGCAAGAGGGTGTTGTTGCAATGGGGTTTCTTGGTCCCCAGCAGCCAGAGGCCCAGACCCTGCCACGCCAGACCCCTTAGCTGCCCGCTGCTGCTGCTGCTCAGGCCCCCAGAAATGACTCAGATGCTTATATTAACTTCATGCTGTTTGGTCTGTGGCTCAGGCACATTGCTAGCTTGCACTTACATCTTAAATCAACCCATTTCTATTAATCTGTCTGCCACGTGGCCCGTGGCTCACCTGTGCTCTTTGCATGTTGCTCCTCTGGCGACTTGCTTGATCTGCCTGACTCCGCCCTGCTTCTCCTACCTATGCTCTGATTTTTCCTCCTACTTCTTCTATGGTGCCTGTCATGGCCCAAAATAGCTCCTTTATTTAAAGATTGATATTCACAGCATACAGAAAGGCATTCCCACATCAGGGTGTCACATAGACTCGTCCTTTTTATGGCTATACACATCCTGATGGATTAGTTATGCAGTTAAGCATGAAGTAACTGTGTCTCCTAGTGATTAAACTGCCTCTTTATAGCTTGTCATCCTTAACACTGAAGGAAGAATGTCCCCACTGTAACAGAAACTAGGCTCTAAGACACGCTCCCACAGCATTATCTAACAAGTGGCAAAGGGAACCCATAAAATGGCCTTGATCTTGTTGCATGTATAGTAATAAATAAAGATGATACCAAGGTATGGAACTTAAAGATAACACTGTAATTTGAAGGAGTCTCTACGGGACTTCTCAGCACTCTACAGTGCCAACGGCAGTTATTCTCTGGCCTGTGTCAGCCTCCCTCGAGACTCAGGGACACTCCCACCTTGCGAAATAAACTTCTGCCTAAACACTCTATGTCTTGTCTAAATAGTTTCTTTTTGAACTCTCCCAGTAGCGACATGACAAGGCAAATGGAGAATTACATACTTGACCTCATGTGTTTAGTTTAAACAAATTTTGAGTATAATTATCTTGAGTCTGTGACTATAAGGTACATATGAAAAAAATAAATTTCAACTTTAGGTCTGGGTTTTATTCACTATATCTCATTATTTGGACGCAAATACTAAAAAGATCCCACTAAAATATAAAGTAAAATCTAGAAACTTAAACATTTTAGATATAAATATACATGATATAATTTTTATGCCATAAAACCTGTAGATTAGGAATTGGAGCAGTTGAAAAGTAATGGTAATAAGTCAGAAATATCAGAACCAGAAAGTATAATTTAATGAACTGAGAACTGATGGATTTTAGACCTTATCTTTGATGTTTGGAGTTTAAATTTGGTTGTATGGATTATGGTGAAAGTGATTTTAAAGGCAGAATAGAGGAGAGAAAACAGAATATAAATCAAATCAGGTAGGGAACTTGTCGCACGAATGAATGAGACTCAGTGATAGATCTCTGAAGAAGTTGGAGATACTAGAGGGAATAAACACCACAGTCAGATCTTACCCAGCTGTCTTCTAGCTTCCTCAGCCTGGATTCCCTTGGAATGGCTCCTTCTGTGTCTCTATCCTGTCTTAAGTATTCTTTCAGTAATTAAGGCGTGGCCCCACCACACCTGCTTGGGAACCTGGAATTCCTTCTATAATCTGAAGTGACCTTGACTCAGTTGGGATTAAGGGTGTAGGTCACCACTCCCAGGATACTCCCTGTGCTGGGATTAAAGGTTTGAATCACCACTCTGATTTTTCCTAGACTGACTGTGGTTAGAGCTCTGGGACTTCTGGAGCTTTTACTAACCCCCCCCACATAGACTGTGGGTAGATTCCCTCTGATATCTCCAAAACTTCTGAAACTTTATTAAATCCCCACATATCCTCTTTTGTGTCAAATTAAAAAAAAGGTGATAGCTAACATAAGAAAAACAATATACAATAGATACAATAATTATATACAATATATACAAACAATAAATGAGTAATGTCCAGTCCATTAACAATTGACAATTCCAAGAAAATATTTCATTAATTATCCTATTTTGATGAATCCAAAGGATTATACCTAGTTCATTTCCTTTCTAACTAAAAGCTATTATTTGATGTCTCTAAAACTTATAAGTTTTAACTTCAAAGTTTCTTTTCTAAAACTGTCATTAGAAAATTGTAACTATAGCTATCTCATCTTCAACTACCTCAGAGACCCAAGAAGGAAATAATATTTACCTAAATAACTAGGAAGTGCAAGCAACTTCCAAAAACTAGAAACGACAGAGATGACACCTATCTGCCTGGACAGTCACCCAAAGTTCCTTTATAAAGTTGGGGCATCCATCTTCGGCCTACAGGCCCAGAGTCTCTTTTCATTTCAGTGAAGCAAGAAATCTGCTCTGTCCATTTTGGTGTAGTTCAGTCATTTCTCCTTGTGTCCTGTGGATTGAAGACTCTCTTTAAAGTTCTTTTCAACTTTCCCTTGTGGTACTTGTTGGTTATTGGTCTCGTGTCGGTATTTAGCTTTAGATGAAGTTTGCCACCACTTTTGACTACATTCCTAAGCAACCCAACTCCAGGAAGATCCAGGCCCAGCATGCCACGGGCCGCTACCATGGGCCATCTCTGACACTTTTCTTTGAAAAACAGGAACCTGAAGGACCATCTCAACTTGTTCTGTCAAAGTTCAAAGGTCACTTTCTGAGGGAACCTGCATTCCAGTTCAAATAGCACACTGTCAAGCAGTCAATACAGGGGCAGGTTCTTGTGCAATGACTAACCATTGCCACAAGGAAAATAGAATTCATATGGAGTTTCTTCAATGCCCTTTTTTCTCTTGAAGTATATTGGGGCTGCCAGGAGCAGACCTGTCTCATTGTCCAGAAAAGTCTTTAAGTTCTAAAAATATTTTAAATGCCATATTCTATGGATCTCTGAAATTTTTGAAGAAGACCTGTTTATCTAAAATATATTTGTTTGACCTTGAAAACATATCTAACATGACTATGTCTGAATGTAATATCTAACTACTGTCTTGCATTGCTTTATATTCTAATTAATTGGAAATAAAAACTTTCATGGACTAGAAATTTGGATTACAATGTTAGATAAACTGATTAAGTATACTACCTGAAACAAGCATAGAAATATTTGTACAATGACACAATTAATCTCAAGATACACAATTTTTATACAGAAAACCAATGCAATGTAAAATATTTAAAGCTAGAAAATCCTTTTAAAAGAAGATTCCATAATCTATCCTTATATCCTATATATCTGTATCCCCTTTTTCTTTATATTTTTTTACACACAAATTATGAATCTAATCATTCTTGTTTAACTTTTTTCTAACCATAACCATGAACAATTTTTAACCAATTAACCTAAACAATGACAATCATCCATAACCGATTGAACAACCAACACTAAGCCACCCTACCCCTTGGGAGTGTGGGTGCTGGTTCTTAAGTTTACTTCCTGCTGACTGGGGGAGATGGCATCTTTTGGGGATCCTGAAAAGAAAAGTTTTGTTAAATGTCAAGTCCTGAAATAAGTAGCTGTGTCATTTGTTGTTCAGTCTCTGCATAACAGGAAAGTGCATGGCTTGTCTCAAGTCCTGGCCATAGTAGTCTGTGAAGCTGGTTCATCTCATTGAGCTGCTACAAAATTGTCGTGAGCAGTTTGTAGTCCAAATCTGATCTTTTATTGGTGTTTGTCAACCTAGTGGCTTTGTCAGAGTTCATGTGAAACCATCGTTGTGGGGCCTCATCTTCCTTTTGGATATTTAAAGTTCACAATTAGGCCTTGTCCTGGATCACTGCAGAAAACTGATAAGAGACTAAAACCCAACACAATGTATAGGAAACTAAACATATAACAATTTATTGAGCATAGGATTAGTAACAATAGAATAGTCCCTTATTTTTTGTTATTCTTCTGTCCCATATCAGGTGGCTCTTCTGATATGATACAGAGATATTTTTTTTATTTTCCTTTAACAAGTATGCTTGAGTTTAGAGAAGGAGAGAGCCACAATCCAACTCTAAAGCCAGCTTTAAATTATAATTAAACTGGGACTTTAACTAATAAAAATTTTTGTAAAGGTTAAGTAATGAGATTTTACCCTATCAAGTATACTGGTACCAATAGTTACCATATTCTTTTGTTTGCAAAATTTCCTGGATAGCCTCTTTTTTGCTTTAGATGTCTGGATGTCCAAGGCCTTTTAACTTCTTGAAGATGGGTATTTCCAATTTCCTGTAAAGACAAGAACAGAAACCTGCCCAACCCTTTGTTTTTATTTACAACTAAAAGAATTGTAATATAGGTTGATGAGCTACCAATTCTTAGTTTCATGAAGTATCTCTGGTTCCGTTCGGCGGAGTCTTTATTAATTTTGATGGTATCCATATCTTTTCCTCACCTGTGGAAATAAATGCAAACCCCTTCCCCAACGGAGCACATACCCTGGCTTCCATTCAGAGGTTAGTACATCTTTGAAGTAAACCAGCTGATTTAGTTCAGCTGCTTTTTCTATGGTCCAGTGCCTTTCAGCAGCTGTTGTTCCTTTGTCATTAGCATTGAGAAAATTCAAAGTTAGCAAAGCACTATGTACTCTATCTTTGGGGGTTTTTGTTATTCCTTTCTGTTTATTTAACATATCCTTTAAAGTTCGATTTGATCTCTCTATAACTGCTTGCCCTGTAGGATTGTGTGGTATTCCTGTAATACGCTTTATATTATAATAAGCAAAAAATTGTTTCATTTAGTAGAGACATATGCTGGAGCATTGTCAGTCTTTATTTGTACAGATATTCCCATGATGGCCATAACTTCTAGCAAATGTGTGATTACAGAATCAGCCTTTTCTGAACTCAAAGCAGTTGCCCATTGAAATCCTGAGAATGTATCTATTGTATGATGGACATATCTTAATTTCCCAAATTCTGTAAAATGAAATACATCCATCTGCCTGATTTCATTTCTATGTATACCTTTAGGATTAGTTCCTGCTGGCAATGGAGTTTTGTTATAGAGTGAACAAGTGGGACACCTTTTTACAATTTGTTTGGCTTGTTCCCAAGTGATAGAGAAATCTTTTGCAATTAACATGATGCTTTTTATTGAATTCTGAGGCCTCTAGTACATTTCCTATTAATAATTTATCAATTTCATCATTACCTTGTGCTAAAGAACCTGGCAGACCTGTATGGGATCAAATATGTGTTATATGGAAGGGATGATTTCTAGTCCTGATTATTACTTGTAACTGAATAAATAATAAAGTTAATTCTGATTCATCATTAATAAAATCAGCTGTTTCAATATGTAGAGCAACTCTTTCTGCATACTGAGAGTCAGTGACTATGTTACGTGATTCTGTAAAGTCCATTAACACCATTACGATGGCATATAATTCTGACTTTTGAATAGAATTATAAGGGCTTTGAATCACTTTACTTAGATGTTCTGATTTGTAACCAGCCTTTCCTGATTTCCTTGCATCGGTATAAAATGTAGGAGCTCCGGAAATTGGTTTATCTCGTACAATATGAGGGAGAATCCAATCAGTTTTCTTTATAAATTCAATTCTTTTGCTTTTAGGATATTTGTTGTTAATATCTCCCCAAAAAATTACTGCAGGCTCTGTGCCAAGTTTCACTTTCTACCCATAAATGGTCAATTTCTTCATTAGTTAAAGGTACAACAATTTCTGCTGGGTCCATTCCTGTCAATTGATGAAGTCTTAATTTTCCTTTAAAAATAAGTTCAGAATTTTTCTCCACATATGTCTTTAACTTTTTGCTTGGTTTATGTGGAAGAAATATCCATTCCAATATAACATTTTCCCTTTGCATTATAATTCATGTAGGAGAATGCTTAGAGGGCAAGATAACTAGAATGCAATTGAGGTCTGGATCCACACGATCCACATGTGCCTCTTGTAATTTTTTTTCCACCAAAGCCAGTTCTTTCTCAGCTTCAGGTGACAACTCTCTCGGACTATTTAAGTCCTTGTCCCCATTTAACGTTTTGAACAGATTATCTAGTTCATCATTTTTAAGTCCAATAGTCGGTCGTAAGTTGGCAATGTCTCCTAGTAGTCTTTGGAAATTATTAAGTGTCTTTAATCTATCTCTCCTGATCTGTACCTTTTGGGGTCTAATTTTTTGTTGACCTATTTTATATCCTAAATAATTAATGGAATTCCCTCTTTGTATTTTTTCTGGGGCAATCTGTAATCCCCAAGCAGGCAAAATTCTTTTCACTTCTTCAAAAATTTTTTCCAACGTATCAATATTTGAATCAGCCAACAAGATGTCATCCATATAATGATAAATTATAGATTGTGGGAATTTCTTCCATATTTGTTCTATTGGCTTTTGAACAAAACACTGGCACAGAGTAGGACTATTCAGCATTCCTTGAGGGAGGACCCTCCACTGGAATCTCTTTACAGGCTGAGAATTATTATAAGTAAAGGCAAATTTTTCTTTGCCTTGTTCTTGTAAAGGTATTGTAAAAAAACACTCTTTTAAATCAATAACTATAATAGGCCATTCTTTAGGTAATAGAGAAGGCAAAGGAATCCCAGATTGTAGAGAGCCCATTGGCTGAATCACCTTGTTTATTGCCCTTAGGTTTGTTACCATTCTCCACTTTCCAGATTTATTCTTAATAACAAATACAGGAGAATTCCAAGGGCTAGTTGATTCTTTTATATGCTGAGCATTTAACTGTTCCTGTACCAGCTGCTCTAAGGTAACTCTCTGCCCTCGGAAAACGCCCCAAGGGGGCTTTCAAAAGCCCCCATATCAAGTCCAATCCAGTCTTACCCTGCCATTGTGGAGAAAACACCTTCCCAGAACAATTAAAAAGGTTAAAACCTATTTTAAAAAGACACACTAACTGGATTAATAGAAAATTTACAGAAAAAGAAAAAAATTCAGGAAAAAATAAAAGCAAATATTTTGGCAAACTTCTATCAATGAGCAAAGGCCAAAATTAAAAGTACAGATAAATGAAGGCTTATTAGATATGGGTGCGGATGTATCCATAATTTCACCTTAGTCATGGCATCCAATTTGGCCCCAACAGGAGGTAAATGTTTTTGAAAGCCCCCTTGGAGCATTTCTCAAGTGCAGAAAGTTCCCTTGTCTGTCTCTTGTTGACCTGCATTCATTAGTCCAATGTCTTCCTTTTCCACACCTTCTGCATATTCCAGAAGGGAGGGGTGTTCTCTTGGGATTATTCCTACCAAAAGCATTGTTTCTGGGAACACCTTGTTTACAATCTCTTTTTATGTGACCTTCCCTTCTACAATTATAACATTTGACATTTTGATTTTTCTTATATCTCTTGATATAAGCTCTCCTACCCAGTTATCATCACTTTCATAAGACTCCATATTAATTTTCTCATGAATCCAATCCTCCAAAGGTGCTGACCTTGCTTTTAAAGGTCTAAGTATTTTTCTACATTGTGCATTGGCATTCTCAAAAGCCAGTGATTCAATGATTATTCCCCTGGCTTTTGAGTCCGGCACCATTCTGTTTATTGCTGTGGTTAATCTGTGCAAAAAAATCTGTAAAAGTTTCTTTGGGACTTTGAATTATTTTTGTAAATGTTTCACTTATTTTTTCCTATTTCTTCAATACGGTCCCAAACATTTAAAGCTGCCATGTGACATAAATCCAGAAGATGGTCACTGTATAATGACTGCCTTTCAATATCGGCATAATCTCCTTCCCCAAGAATTTTGTCTTAAGAGACTTCTATGCTTCTGGCCCTGTTTCTTTGTTCTATTGTTTTAGCCTCCTCCCTCTACCATGACTTGAATTGCATGAGCGTCCCTGCCTCAAGAACGGCTGTAACCATATCCAACCAATCTTTAGGGGTGACCTGGTTACAGCATGACTAGGAGTTCATCATTTGCTTAACAAATAGTGAATGCATCCCTGACTTCAAGCTACACTATAGAGCTACAGTATAAAAACAACTTGATACTGGCACAAAACAGACTTATGGATCAAAGGAATCCAATTGAAGACCTTGACATTAATCCACACACCTATGAACACTTTATTTTTTGACAAAAAGGCCAAAAATATTCAATGGAAAAAAGATAGTATGTTCAACAAATGGTGTTGGCATAACTGGATGGTAGTATGTAGAAGAATGCAAATAGATCCAAACCTATCTCCCTGCACAAAACTCAAATCAAAGTGTATCAAAAACTTCAACATAAACCCGGCTACACTGAGCTTGATAGAGAAGAAAGTAGGAAATACCCTCCAATGCATTGGCACAGGTGATCACTTCCTAAATAAAACACCAGTAGCACAGACACTAAGAACAGCAATCAATAAGTGGGACCTCCTGGAACTGAGAAGCTTCTGTAAGGCAAAGGACACAGTCAATAAGAGAAAACAACAGCCTACAGAATGGGAAAAGATCTTCACAAACCTTACATCTGACAGAGGACAGATCTCTAAAATACTTAAAGAACTCAAGAAACTAGAGCCCCAAAACATTAACAACCCAATTAAAAAGCTAAAAAAGGAATTCTCAACAGAAGAATTATAAATGGTTGAAAATCACTTAAAAATTGCTCAACATGTTTAGCCATCAGAGAAATGTAAATCAAAACAACTTTAAGATACCACCTTACACCTGTCAGAATGGCTAAGATCAAAACCACAGATGACAGCCTATGCTGAAAAGAATGCAGAACAAAGGGAACACTCCTCCATTGTTGGTGGGAGTGAAACTTGTACAGCCACTCTGGAATGTACTATGGCCATTCCTCAGAAAACTGGGAATCAATCTCCTCAAGGATGAAGAGGAAATGCCTTTCTGTATGCTGTGAATCTCAGTCTTTAAATAAAGAAGCTGTTTTGGGCCATGACAGGCTCCATAGAAGAAGTAGGAGGAGGAATCAGAATAGGTAGGAAAGGAAGGGTGGAGTCAGAAGCAGACCGAGCTGAAGCCCAAAGGAGCAACATATAAGGAGCACAGGTGAGCCACGGGCCACGTGGCAGACAGATTCATAGAAATGGGTTGATTTAAGATGTAAGAGCTAGCTAGCAATGTGCCTGAGCCATAGGCCAAACAGCATAAAGTTAATATAAGTGTCTGAGTCATTTCTGGAGGCCTGAGCAGTGGACGGCTGGGTAGCTGAGGGGTCTGGTGCAGCAGGGTCTGGGTCTCTGGCCGCCCAGGACCTAGAAACCCCACTACTACACAAGGATCCAGAAATACCACTATTGGGCATGTACGCAGAGGACATACATTCATACCCCAAAGGCATTAGCTCAACTATGTTCATAGCAGCATTATTCATAATAGTGAGAACCTGGAAAAAACCTAGATGCCTGTCAGCTGAGGAATGGATTAACAAACTGTGGTACATCTACACAATGGATTACTACTCAGCAGTAAAAAAACAACAACAACAAAACAAAAACAAAAGCAAAAACAAAAACAAAAACAAACACAAACAAATAAAAAACCCCAAAAAACAAATATCCTAACATTTTCAGGCAAATGGATGGATTTGTAGAATATCCTCCTGAGGGGATTATCACAAGCTCAGAAAAATAGGCATGGGATGTACCCACTCGTAAATGGACTTTAGCCAAAAAGTAAAGAATACCTAAGCTGCAAAGCATAACCTCTGAACAGCTTGGGATCAGAAGGAACTTAAAAGAGACATCCAGAGATTCCCCTAAGAAGAGAAAATAGAGAAGATCACCTTAGCAAATTGGGGTCACAAGAAGAGTTAGGAACAAATCTTGAAAGCGGGAGATGGTTGAGTGAGAGGAGCAAAGAGAGACAGAAAGAGATGGATATCTTGATAGAGGAAGCCAGTGTGGGGTTGGAAAGAGACGGGGTGCTAGGGAGACCTCCAAAAACTCACAGGATGTCCCTGGCTAGGTCTCCAACCAACAGTGGAGGGGGTGCCTAAACAGGACTTCCCCTATAATCAAGTGAATAACCACCCTAAGTGTCATCACAGAACCTAAATCCAACAATGAATAGAGGTCGAGGCAGAAACCCATGGCTGAGCACTGGGCGGAGCTCCAGGTCCAGTTGAGAGCGGGGGAGGAGAGTCTGTATGAGCAAGGGGATAGGCGTTATGAGGAAAATTCCCACAGTGATGGCTGGCTGGAGCTCTGGGGAGCTCACTGAATCAAGAACAGCCACTGGAGATTTATCGGGAAAAGGAGCTAGGCCCTCCAAGGGTAAGCAACTGTCAATTGGCATAGGCAGTATGTGGAACCTTGAGGGGTGGATCAGACTGTGTTCTCATGGGCTGGCATGTTGGAGCCCATTCCCTGCAGAGGAATACCTAATTGAGCCTTGACTTCAGGATGAGGAAGTCACACTTGCCTGGAGTGGATGTGTCAGGCTGAGCTGACCCAGTTTGGGACTTCTTGCCCTTTTGGGGAAGGGGCTAGGGGGATGGGGAGCAGCAAGAGTGAAGGCTGACTGGAAGTGATTGGGTGGAGGGAAGGGAGGGGGAGCAGGGGGATACATAGATAAAAATGGAATTTTTAATATATATATGTATATTAAAAAGTACAAAAATTTTTTTTTTAAAAAACAAAGAACAGGGTCATTAGACGTTTATGCAATAGAGCAGAGAGAAGCATGAATTTTAAGTATCCTTAGAGAGGCATTGTGTGGTTGAAGTTGTGGTTTATTTTCATTTTCACGCATCTGTCATATAGTTATGATTTATGCTAGAACAACAGTGATGTTTTTTTGTAATAGTTTATAGATGCAAAAACATCATGTCAATACCCGAAGCACATGGTTTGTCAACCCTGCTGAGGAACAATGCTAATGATTGTTTGAAGGCATAATTTTTTAAAAAATATATCAATTTAAGATTAATATTAACTGGTATATAAACTAATATTTATGATATAGGTAACAGTTTAGATAGGCACTTGATAGATCAGATTATTTATGTGATGGATGATGGGCGCTGATAAATAAGTTTATATAAATACTTAAAAGATCAAGTTATTTATATAATAGACATAGGTGCCAAACTAGTCTTTTAAACAATTAAAAACTAACAAGGCCTTTAAAATATTAGCAGCCCCTTTTAAATGGGGCTGACATTTAAGAGACCCTAAATAAATATCTTCCAACCTTATCAGCTGACACCTAAATCCCACCACAATTGTTTTTATAGTAATTGCTATAGTCTCTGGTACTGATTCTGAACATTTTCTCTAGGTGGTTATTTTTGAGTAGTGAATACCTTAGGAATGAATCATCTTCAAGTTAAATAGTGTCTCTTTCAAATGGGTGTGAGGTAGGTCTTTATATCATCTTTTTTGAATTTTTTTCAACAGCACAAGATGTTTCCTTTAATAGTATTCATCTTCTTAAAAATTATAGCTTTTTTTCTCAATATTTATTTTGTTTGCAACTTTAAACTCTTTGCTTTTTCTATTAATCTAAATTTTTTTGTATCTTCCTGCTCTGCTTATTTCTCTTTTGACTGTAAGTCGGAATAAACACACAAACAGTGACTATGACAGATCCTGAATGTCACTCTGTTTTGAGATTTCAAAAGCAAACAAAGTAATCCATTATACTTGAGTTCAGCATCACAAAAGTTCTTAGGACTTGTGTAGAAAGCTGTCAGAGTCTTTACCAGGTGTACTAAGAATGGCTTCTAGTCAAGGTCCTGATTGAGTCCTGTTTATCTTCTGAAATCCCATGACCTGCATTTTTCTCTCCATGCTTTTCTTCCAGGCTCTGACTGGAATAGGCCAATAATTTCTGCTCACAACACACTCTGGGATTTTTCAGTTCAAAGTTTCAGAATTTTCCACACTCTTATCACAAACACGTTATATGAATCAAAACAACAATGCCCAATTTTATGTATTAATTACTCTAATTATTTCTATGGGAAACCCCCTGAAATATACAGACTAAGGAAGGGTTTATTTTGGTTCACAGTTTGAGGGTAGATTCCATTGTGGATAGAAAGTCCGAAGTAGAGACAAGGACTCTGAGTCACTGGACCTCTGTGAGGAAACGGAATGACTGAAGCTGCTGTCCAGGCACTTGTCTATCTACTCTCCAATTCTGCCCCACACCACAGTGCCACTTACATCTACAGTGGGTCCTTCCATCTCAATTAGCCCACTCTAGAAACTCTGTCACAAACATGCCCAGAGATGTTTCTCCTAGGTGACTCTAGATACTACAATGTGGACAATCAGTATTATTAATTACAATGCCACTTGTTTGACTAGGCTAGTAATGAAACCTCAACATTTTAAAAATATTTGGATTCTACATCAAAAAGTATTTTGCCACTATTTATCTTAAACATCATTTATTTGAATATATTTTTTCCTAGTAGCCCATTTAATAAGAATAAAATTTTTTCAATAAGTTACATTTTACAGAAAGGAAGATTATTTCAATTGGGTTGAGGGAAGGCAACTTAAAGCTGAGCCTTGAAGGGGTGGTTTCTTAGCATGTTCCCCCTCAAAGTTGTTCAGCAGCTACACAAACGCAATCTCTTCAAAGGTGGAGGCAGCTGTTGGGCTGAGAGAGTCCTGATCCATGAAGTCTTCCTTATACTGGTTGCCTGTCAGGATCACAAAGTTTGATTCTGAGAGGCATGACTAGGGCACAGTTTCATTGGATCTGTTCCCCTGAAGCTGTTCATCTCCATCAAAACAAATTACTAATGGTTTAAGGAAGAAGAAGATTATCTTTTAAAAACATTCCTCACAAGGCTTTACTTTTACTTACTTATTTTATTATTATTTATTTTTATAGGAAAATTTACATAATGTATTTTGATCACATTTTTTTCTCTCCCAAATTCTTCTCAGATCTTTCCCACATATCCAACTTCACACCCTTCCTTTCTCTTTTTCTCTCCTTAAGAAACAGAAGAGCTGTCCTCTCTGAGCTGTGGATGGAGGGGAGTGGGGGAGAGCAAGAGGAGGAGACGGAAGGAGAACTGTGGTTGGTATGTAAAAATTTTAAAAATTAAATAAAAAAAGAAAAACCCAGAAGAGAACCCTTCCCAAAACCAAAAAGAAAACCCCTCAAACTAACAATTAGAAACAAGAACACATCCATGCACAAAGGAAATAAACTCACAAAACCCACTAAAACAAAATATACAAGCAAAAGACCAATAGGTTAAAAAAAGTGCCCAAACAAACAAAGCAATTTGAGACAAAAAAGTCTAAAAACATACCATGGAGTTTGTTTGATATTGACCAAACTACTACAGGACATGAGGCCTACCCCTGAGGAGTATTTAATATACTCAGTGAAGTTCCACTTGAGAAAACTAAGTTCTTTTTTGAGAGTGTCAATTGGAGATAGCTTCTCAGCTAGAGTTGAGAACCCATTTCCAGTTCCCCTTCTCAGTACTCAGACCCTGTTTATCTTTGACTTGTGTGGACCCTACACATGCGCCAGTATTTGGGAATTCATAGTGCATTCTAACAAGGATATTGGTTCTCTGATGTCATCCATCCATCCCCTCTGGCTCCACTTCCTCTTCCTCATAGTTCCTTGACCCTTGAGGGGAGAGATTTTTGATGGAAACATCCCGTTTAGGCCTGAGTGTTCCAAAACCTACATATAGTCCATTTGTGGATCTTCCCATTTGCTGCAAAAAGCAATTTCAGCGAAGCACTGACTCTCCGATCAGCTGTATAATTGGTAAAGATCATTTCCCATTATATGTTCTGCCATCTTGACAGAATGATGGTTTCCTTTGTCATACAGAAGAGGATGTTTTATTCTTCATTCATGGTACTGCTTAACACATAGAAGGGTGTGGAAACAGGGGACACTGTTACTAACAATAGAAACAACTTTCTATGTGCTAGGTATAAGAGGGGAAAATAAATATTTCTCTATACTACTTTTATGTTCCATGTCTAGGAACTGAATCTATAGAAGACAAATTAACAGCTAAAACAGGTAAGATGAGATATTTCCCTGGCCAACTCCAGAGTTTTGCTCTTCTAATATAAGTATTTTTAGAATTAGATAACTTTGTTTGGGGAATAGCTAAGTTATTCCATGTTATATGAGTCACCTGATGTATCTCTATATTTAACAAACAATGCAATAAATGTATATTAGAAGAACTTTATCAAGAATTTGAGGTACAGGCTGTGAAACCAACCACAGAGTTTTAGTTGCAATATTGTTCTGCTTTATGAGTTAGGAAAAGTAAGGTTTATAAATAAAATAAAATAAACAAAAGGTAAAAATTATATTCCATGTCATCTTCTGATAAAGGTACAGACTAGAGTTTTACGAGAGATTTTCCTAGGTATGAAGATTTCAACAGGAGTAAGAGTAGAGGGAAGTTACTCCCTGGTCACAAACGCCCCTCAGTTTTGATCAATCCTCTTAACAATAATTTTACTAGATATTCACACTGACAAATATAGGAACTAATTATATAATTATTCATGCTACCTCCATGTTGAAATCATTATCAGAATTGTTAGTTTATATGGACTTGGGTTATGTGATTTTGTTTACATTTCTAACAGCAGAGTAGTTACCACTCAGGCTTCCAGGGAAAAGAGAAAAATAGAAAACTTTTGTTTAAAAATAATTTGTTCATCTAAAGAATGGGGGAATTGGAAGTAGGAGGAAAGGGGCAGAAATAAATATCTTGGGAGAATCTGTTGACTTTGTGATGTCATCTGCTCTTAGAACCTTGGAACTAGCTGTGAAATCCTGATGGTATGGTCTTATCATTGTCCTCCAGGAGTGCTGGAGTAGATTTAGGTTGGCCTTGGTTTACAAGAATTAAGAGTTTTTAAATTATGATGGAGAAGTAGTTGGTGAACAGTTGCTTCTAGGATTCTTTCCAGCAAGGTAACAGTATACGCTTTTTATTTATTTATTTATTAACAAACTTGATATTCATTTGTTCTTTGGGGGGTGGTTGTGAAAGTGATGAAAAGAAATGTCACTCAATGGAGGGTTTTTCCTTTCACTTATGATATGTCTTTAATATGTATATTACTTAGTTATTATAACTTTTAAGTAGTAACATCAAATTATTCATTCAAGCCCCTTTAAAGTCTATTTACCTTAGGGAGTCAAGATTTAGAGACATTGCTAATTATAAGGTCCTCCTAAAGCTAACCCAGAATATTTTTATTTATACCTCATAATTAAAATTAAGTTTTGTAAAGACCAATGTAATACTTTTGAACATTTGAGTCCAACTAGCTGATTGAGTTTTCAATTAAACTTATTTTTATATATTGTGTCTTACTTGTTTCAATTATTGATATTATTATGGGACAGAAAACTCATGAGTACCACAGATGCTTTTGAAGCAAGTGGTTTACCCATGTTGAAAATGAGTCCTTTAGACAAGTTCAATTCACGAAGAAAACCGAGGTGAGAAATGATCTCAGTTACTAAAATCATTTCAGTTTCACAATGTCAGCATGGTTACTTGAATTTGTACTTGTCCGTCTACCAAACATGCAGGTAATTAACAAAGAGTGAGAGTTACCAAGGAAAGAAGATAGGCTTATAAAATCAAGTGGAGTGTCTTCAGGGCAGTGTGAGATGTGAGGGGTTCCCTCAGGAGTGGTACTTTCCTCCAGGTCAAGTTATGTTACAATTAGTGGATGTTGAAAAAATCTGGTCAGAATGTGAATGCTAGGAAGGAATGAATTGCCTTTCAGACCTTAGCACCATGGTTTGAAACACCATAGCAATTATATGTCCTCTTCTGATTGGAATATCAGAAAGGTTGAAAAATCCATGAGTTTCCAGATACTATTATCAGCATGACAACCCTGTACATGTACATGTACATGTCATTGTACAAATGAGTTGAGCAAGAGGGGCAGTTTCCTCTTCATCAAGTGCACATGCTCTAATAACAGCTTTGCTTTAATTGTCCAAACTTTATAAGGTATAAATAAAAAAAAAATCTGGGTTAGCTTTAGGCAGGCTCTCGGAAGCTGATGTAGTAAAAGAATCTTGCCTTTTGCGGCTCTGCTGTCTCTGAAATGTCAGCTGTAGGCTGTGGAGTAAGCCTTCTATCTCAGGCTATAGTAATACATTCTCCTGGAACTGAAGCAAAAGAAACAAGCCTATCTTTTCCCTGAAGTTCTGATTTGGAGATCATGATGATTTGAACTGACAGGTAAACAGGAGCAAATCAAAAACATTATTCAGTATTTTTTAAAAAGATACATAAGAAACACGATAGGATAAGTAATAAAATCTGTTTTAGTTAGGGTTTACTATTGTTGTGAAGAGACACCAGGACCACGGCAACTCTTAAAAAGAAAATATTTAGTTTGAGTAGCTAGCTTCCAGTTTTAGAGGTTCAGTCCATTGTCATTAGGATAGGGAGCATGGTGACATATAGGCAGATGTGGTGCTGAAGCTGACAGTCCTAACATTTTCAGTCAGAGGCAACAGGAAATCAACTACTTTCATCCTTAAAAAGACCTCAAAGCCAGCCCTCATAGGGATACACTTCCTCCAACAGGGCTACACCTCCAAATAGTGCCACTCCCGTTGGGGGCCATTTTCTTTCCAACCACTACAAAACCAGAGAGTAGCAGTTTTCAACTTTCTTCGTGCTGTGGTGATCCCTACTCATAACATTGTTTCCATTGTTACTTCATAACTAAGTTTGCTACTGTCATGAATCATAGTGTAAATTTTTTTGGAGATAGAGGTTTCTCTAAGGGACTCATAATTATTGCTCTAAAGAAATACCTATGACTAAAATCCTAATAGGCTTTTAAAACAAAGAATAATTATGTAAATAAGCAAGACCACTGAAAACTTCTAGAGGAAGTAATGTGTGGGGATGTGACCAGAAGATACGGAAAAACCAGTTGACAATATGCAGTGCAGGAAGTTTGTCAGCACTGAGTCATTTTAACAGCCACCTAGTGTTTAGTTCTGAGATATGTTCTTAGTACAAGGAGGATACCCACTATTCAGTACATACTTTGCTCTGGGATATATCAGAATGCCCTTCTCTCTGGTGGATTTGACTAATCCTCCTTAGCTTAAATTGCAACCTCACTGTGTCTTAGAGTGGTGCATCATGAATTTTTTTCACAGTAATTGTCCCAAGAACTTTATACACAATCTTATAATTTCATAAGGAATCTATTTCTATAGTTCTTTATAATTCATATTTTGTAGTTAAAGATGTAAGGGTGACAATCTGTAAAATAAGGCAAAGTTATACATCTAGGTAAACTGAGTTTGAGACTGAATCCGACCATATGCTTGTAGCCCCTGTCTAGAAAATTCAGTTGCTTGGTGCAGTTTGGACATTACAAATATTAGTTAAAGATTACTCAGACAGGTAAGAATTACTTCCTAGCTGTTGAAGAAATTAAGTTAAAGACAGCAAAACAACTTGTCCATGAACAATTAGAGGGTGACTTTTAGATTTATTTATTTATTTATTTTTATGTATACAGTATTCTGCCTCCATGTATGCCTAATGGCCAGAGGATAATACCAGATCTCATTACAGATGGTTGTGAGCCACCATGTGGTTGCTGGGATTGAACTCAGGACCTCTGGAAGAGTAGCCAGTGCTCTTAACCTCTGAACCATCTCTCCAGCCTGAAAAAAAAGGGGAGGCTTTTTAAGAATTCAAATTCAAATGTTTCAGGTTCCAAAAATCTTGCATATCAAACTGGTTTATATAATTTGATATATGTCTGTCAAGGTGGTTTATACAACCATGTTCAGTATATAAACACATACGTATATAACTATGAAATTGTTGTAGATACTAGAGAGAAAAAAAATGAGCCAGGAATGAAGGACAGAAATCACAAGAAATTTTTCTTTCTCTAAGTAGGTCATGGGAATTTATTTTTTAAAATTTTGCTTCTGAATGGGTTTATACTCTCTAAGTTCCCCTTCTTTGACAGAGAGACATTTTCCGAAAGGTATTCTTCCATGCCAACTATTATGGGCATGAGGAGCTCCACAAAGAAACCCCGGGCAATGGCAGGTCTTGACACCACTTTATGGGCATTAGCTGTTTCCCGTTTGTCCAATATCATTTTACATAGTTGTCTATACTTCCATCATGCCTATGCAATAGTCACTATAAAAACCCCAAAGCAAAGAATTTGGGGGTTCTCAGGTCATAGATCACGTGATGATTCCTGGTTGGGGTTTCACCTGGGGAAGGCATGCAGCTTTGTCCTGCTTCTCTAACGTCTGACCATAACTATCTTTCCACTCTTGTCCTTGGCAGCATCTATCATGACAATTTGCTAAACCTGTTTCCTAGAATTCTGTGTTTAAGGAATGTAATGAAATCCAAAGAGAAGGCCCCGGGAACATTAGGTGTATCGCCAATTGATCAAAATCACCTGTACTTTGTGATTGCCTCCTGATGTGGGGAAGTGGGATTCTACACTGAGCTGTGAGCTCATGAGTTCTATCTCTGTGAAGATAGGGTAAGACCTAATTGGTGTCCTTTATGGAATTCATTGTAGAAAAAGAGAAATCTCCACACTTTTTAAGATCACAGAAATCTGTGTTGAATGTGGTGTGAGAGCAGAGAGTGTCTGTAATTACACCCTTATTATCCCCCCCCCTTTCTGGTACTTTCTACTCTCCCATTCGACCCTAGCTTATCTTTACTCTACTTCAATCAACTTCCGTTATTATTACTGTTTTTACACATGCTTATTACAGCTATGAAACTGAATTTGTGGCAATTAAGATAACTGACAGCTGTGACTTTCAAACTTGAAAAGGTGCCAAGTGTAGGACCAACCATCACTTTCTTAAGTCATCATGCATGTACTTAGTTTTCATCGTGCCTTTGTAATATTTAAGTTGCACTATTAATGGCCTTCTAGTTAGATTAATCGGGTCAGGGGCTGACTGAACATTCTTCTCAAAGAAGTTACTTCACTGTTCTATCAACATGAGACATAATGATATTTGATGAGGTAAAACAACAGCACATTAACTCTTGTTGGTAAGATTAAGGAACAATTTAGTTACTGCAGAACTTCCTTTACTTTTAATCTCTGGTTCTTAGCTCAGACCATTTCATTGCTGTTACACTTCACATTGTTATCAGCCAGAATGACAACACCACCTCTCTTTTAAAACAGTATTTAAACAGAATTCATATCTCATTTTTATTTAACAAGACTAGAGGCGGTTGACATACAGTGGTTAATTATGGTCCTGAGTGTCATGACTGTAAAATTTGATTAATTCCTATTGCCTGTGGATAAAGTGACTTTTCCTTTCTTTCATACTGTCCCTGGCAGGAAAAATACAAATAAAGTGGAAAGAAAGACCGAGTTGCAAGCAGGAATGGTTGTATGAAATCATTCAGGAGTTGTGGAGGTCGAGGCAGAAGAATGATAAGTTCCAGGCTATCCAGGGAAACCTAATAGTATCATGACTCAATCAACAAACAATCAAACAAACAAATTATTTCAGTGTTTGCCTAGTATATGCAAGATATTAGGTCCAGTTCCCAATACTACTCTCACATTTACACACACACACACACACACACACACTCACTCACACACACTCACTCAGACATGCACACACACTCACACACATACTCACACATGCACACACACTCATACATGCACACACACTCATACACACACTTACACACATGCACACACACACGCACATACCTGCATACACTCACACACATGTATAAGAATGACAAGAAAAAAGGTCAAGTTTTGAGACATGTTTTTAAAATCTGGAAGATCACAGAGTGGTTCTTCACAACTGATACATACAAGTTTATATGAAGCCAATTGATATTTATAGATATAGCATTCTATATATCTGGGAGAGGAAGTAAAAAATAGATTCATTTCTCTTTGGGATCAGGGATGATTTTTGAGCATTAACTAAGTGCTGACTGTTACAGAATTTGTTATTAAACATAAGAGAAAAAAATCGTATTTAAAAAAGTACTTTAAATAAAGTCTTTTATTTTTGAAATTGATTTAAACTCCATGCATAAAGTTTGACTTAGTAAAGCTATTATTATGGCTCCAATGAATTACATATTTGTCTTTTATTTCAGTTCTGGATAATTGAACTTGATGTAAAATATTCCTGAAAGTGACAAGAAGAATAATCTCCAACGTAAAGTGATCATCATACAGTAGTCATCCCTCAGGGTTACTTCATGTCACTGTCTTCATTTTTTGCATCAAATATGGGACAAATCTGAGTGTGTAAGAAGAAATAAGTTTTTGCACAAGAATGAACTCTGCGATGGTAGGGTTAAGGTTTAAGCACCTCTTTGGGGGGAGCTTTGTTGAGTCTAGGGGCACATTCCAGACAGTGTTAATAATCTTCCTTCAGATTCAATGTTCCCTGAGTGTCGATTATAGGGCAGCGCCACTTATGCCAAATGAGACGTTCCTTTGGGTCTGGAACGTCCCAACTGAAGCTTGTATTGGAAACTTTAGCACCTCATTAGATCTGAGTCTCTTCCCTTTAATCGGAAGTCCCCGAAAAACTGCCACGGGGCAGCCTGTTACACTATTTTATGTGGATCGGCTTGGCCTCTATCCTCACATCGACGCAAAACTAGTAGAACACCATGGCGCAATACCTCAGTCGGGGGATTTGCAAGCTCATCTGACCAAAGCCAGGACTGACATCGAGCATTACATTCCGGTAGACCAACTGGGCTTAGCCGTCATTGACTGGGAAGAATGGAGGCCCACCTGGTTGAGAAACTGGAGGCCCAAGGACATCTACAGAAATAAGTCTATTGACTTGGTCCAGACAAATAATCCAGGAATTAGTATTGCAGATGCCACCAAGAAAGCCAAAGATGAATTTGAAAAAGCAGGAAGGCAGTTTATGGAAGAGACTTTAAAACTGGGGAAAACGGTTCGAAAAAAGTACTTATGGGGTTATTATCTGTTTCCTGATTGCTATAACAATAAGTTTCAAGTACCAAACTATGATGGGAAATGCCCACCTGTGGAAAAGCAAAGAAATGACGATCTTAACTGGATGTGGAGAGAAAGCACCGCTCTTTACCCATCTGTTTATTTGAAGAGAGATTTGAAGTCAAATCGACAAGCTACACTCTATGTCCGTTTCCGAGTAGTGGAATCTATCAGAGTATCCAAAGTTCGGAATGAAAAAGATCCTGTCCCGATTTTTGTCTATATCCGTGTTGTTTTCACTGATAACACTTCTGAATACCTCCTGGAGGTAAATAAATGGTGTAAGCATCTCTGACCTAGGGTTCACAGATAATGTTTACTGGGAATTAATATTATTTTAAAGGACATGTAGTTCAGCTTTGTATATCACTTAACATACATTCTATGTTCTTCAAAAGGGATAAAATTATTACATTTTTAGTGCTTATTATAATTATATGGCCTGTTAGTAGTCACAGGGAATTATAAGTATGGAAATTTTTATTTTAAGGATATTTTCAGCAGAAGTAATTACAACAACAGTCTCTTTTTAAGTAGTAAAGGATTGCCGTAGTAAGTGATTTAAAAAGTAGAGAGATATTTAAAGTGTTATTGTAGGTCAGCATGTGTAATTTGTTGGTGTTGTCCTCTGTAAATGTGCCGGTTTCTTCCTTCCTGCTAACTCTTGTGTTACCTTTGCCAGGAGGACCTTGTGAATACAATTGGTGAAATTGTTGCTTTGGGTCCCACTGGGATTATAATATGGGATGCTATGAGTTTAGCACAACGTGCGGTAAGTTGAATTGGTAGAAAATAGAAAATAATTCTACCCTTAATGTTTTTGAAGACTTAGTGTTAAAGAAATTAGTACTGTGCTTGGCAGGCACTAGATGCTCAGTATTTGCTGAATCAAGTTGTGTTGTGTCTTTTATTTTGAAGTAGAAAATATTATATCTGTCTTCCAGTGAGGAATCAGATATTCCAAGAATTAACGGAAGTTCTCTAGGCTCTGTGGCTTGTAAGTAGCAAAGCTAGGACCACCATTTCAGTTTTCTGACATGATATTTAGTGTCAAACAACAGGTATCTGACATATTTTGAGCATTAATTATTTGGGAGTTTAACACAATTTATCTTATTGTATCCTTCTCTTCAATTTTAGTAATGACTGTGTTTTACAGATTGCTTCCAAAATTCCTGAATACTAAAAAAATATTGTTTCACAATGGTAGGACTGATAGAGCTGGCTTCTTCACACCCCTGGGTAGATAAACAGGAATGATATAAAATGACTTACTTGACTTTTTTTTTAAATGGAAAGTTGTAGCAACTGAAAAAGAAAATAACTGATTATCAGGCCAATGGGATAGGAGCTCACTAGGGAAAGGGCCTAGTCTGTAAAATGCTTTCTGTGCAAACATAATTATCTTCAAAAAGGGAGGCACAGTACAGTCCCTCACTGGGGAAGTAGAGACAAGAGAACCTATGCAGACAGCAGATCTACACAACCTGAGCAAGGCCTTAAGGTGCGCATAGGTGGAACACTTCATATGCTCATACTGTACAATAGTGTGCTCAGTTCCCAACTCTGCACTTACTTTTATGAATTGGTGGTATGAAGTTGGCCATTGTAAGTATAACTATACAGTATTGCCAGTTTAAAACTTTCCATAGTGTACAAATAAAATGATTATCAAATCATCCTTCTTATTTTACTTGTATGAATTTTGACCAACCTTTGTCTCTGTATTCATCTGACTGATTACTGATGAGGATCATTTCTGTTTTCTAGATGTTCTGAACTTTTAAAGGTCCTATATACTTTTTCTGTTATAGGGATAGTAGTAGTGATTCATTGTATTTATTTATCTATATTTTCATTTGTTTATATTATTATGTTACTACCCTCCCTATTCTTCCTCGAAATATCCCTCCCTAATGTCCTTCAAATTAGTATCTTTTTCCATTAATTGTTATTATGTTCTTATGTATATACACATATATATTCCTAAATATAGTCCATACAATGTTACTTGTATTTATGTTTTCAGAGTTACATGTAGCACCTACTGGTTGGGCATTAATTTGCTAAATAGCTGAGTATAACTTTGAACTCCTGATCCAATGATTCTCTTTGGATTACTGAAGTGTGTCACCACTCTCTTCTACATAGATACAAATTTTCCTACACCTTTATCTCATGGCCTCTGCCTGTGTTATCTATGAGCAAAGTTGGAAAACTTTATACACTTACAAGATCTTATTTCATTAAATTGAGCCCTCTTAGACAAGTCAAGATAATCTTCCTCTGTCAGACATTTTCTAATCATACTTATAATCTCTTTTATTGTAAACTCACACAATCACAGGCTCTAGGAACTAGAGGGTAGATAATTTTGCCAGTGATTACTGACTCAACAATAAAGAATTTCAACAAAAGGAAAATAACAAATGTAATATCAAGTCAGAGCTGCCAAGTTTTCCTGCCATTTTTCTAAGTTTTGGAACTATATTTAATGATGTTTAAACTTATCTGACAAATGGAATTCTTGTTGCATTTTTTTTTTTGTGATTTATTGAGAGTTAACTGAAGGAATGGCAGGTCTCATGTATGTCTTGTCATTTATCTCCACAATAAGCCTGAGACAAGAAGGCTCCAAAGTCATTGATAATTTAAAAGTGATGAAACAGAAGCATAACCAAGATAACTAATTTTCTTGATGTGACCCAGATATTAAATTAAGATTTAGAAATCTTGAGACACCTTAGGTTGGCAGACATGGTCATTAATGAAGGTGGTACTCCTATTGGGCAAGTTAACCTCACAGCCCATTCACTGTCTAAGAGGTATAGCATCCCATTCTCTTGATTAATTCAAGAATTAATGGGGAAGATGAAGGCTCAATGAAGTTAGAATTCAACTAAAGAGTTCTTCAGTGACTTAATAAACTTACAAATTACAAAAATACTTGAACTATCTTGCTTGTTAAAGTGAAAAAGAGTATTTTCTACTGTAATAACTTATTTGGTCTGATGCTTCCTTCTTCCTTATCAGTTACTTACTACAACCTATCCATTTACCTAGGAATTTGTGCCTTGTTATGCTCACTGTCTTGTTATTTTACAGCCTGGTTGCCCGATCCTATATAATTACATGAAGACAACCCTGAATCCATACATAATCAACGTCACCCTAGCAGCCAAAATGTGCAGCCAAACACTTTGTGCAAATAAAGGCGTTTGTTCAAGGAAAAATGAAAGTTCAGACGCATATCTTCACTTGAACCCAAATCATTTTAATATTGAAGTAACAAAAGATGGAAAGTATCAAGTCAATGGTGACCCAAAAGTTGGAGACCTGAAATATTTTAAAAAATATTTTCAATGTAGCTGTTTTGCCAACACGAACTGTAAGGAGAACTCTGATATACACTATGTAAAAAAAGTTAATGTGTGCACAGGTGACAATGTTTGCATAAATGCCCGTGTGAAACCCAACCAAGCAGCCTACCTCCTACCTGGAAAAAGCCTTCTCATTCTTGTAGAACTTGTGCATATACTGTATCATCTGTCAGGAGATATTTTTGTTTTTCTAGCTGGTGCTCCTTAGTTCTCTCTACCCACAGCACTTGTTGGATTTTTAAACAAGCCTCAGCAATTTGAAAACGCAAGATGGGATTCTACTTTGCAAAATTAATTCTATTTTAATAATCACAGTTCTATTTTTGAGTTTCAAAGGCAAAATATCTATTTTTCTACCAAAGACTGATTTGGATGTTACATTTGGCTTAAAGAGAATGAAGACCAAATAAAATTAATAAAAAATTAATGTCTTTTTAGTAGTCTGTCATTGCTTAAAAATAATCAAACAAATATTAAGGTTAAAACTTCTGTTTAAAATGAAATATCTCAAGTCTGTCCATTTATAGAACTATGATTTTTAGCTGCTTCACATTGAAAAAGTTTTTGTAACTCTTTTTCAGAAAGCTCAACTTTAAAATTGGTAATTCTGTTTTTGTATATAATTTAGTATAATTTCCAAATGTACTCTCATAAAGTACTCTAACTTTTTTCATTCCTGATTGTCAAGGTTAATTTGCATGCCTGATATGACTTATTTCATCACTCATTCACCTGATTTATTTAGTATTTAGTAATTGTTATCACTCAAAACTACTGGTGATGATATCAGGGACATTGCATTCCAGTTAATGATTGCAGTACTAGTGAATGAGGAGTGTTCCCTTGCCAGATAGGCCTTGTAAAATTCTGTAATTCCCATTCATCTGATAGCAGAAGTGATAGCTGAAATTGAATCCCATGTCTTATCAGCTTTTTTCTTAAATAGTATTCCAGTATTTGTATTCAGTATTGCTGAATCCAAATAAAGTAGTATGTTCTTTTTATCAGTGAGCTTGCTGTGTTTGAAGATAAAAGAAATGAATGTTAAAAAGACAACATAGTGCATTTTCATGCTATGACAAATTTAAAGTGCTCTGATGTTCAAAGAAGAATTTGGTGTTGTCTGCAATTCCTGAAGAAGACAGTGTCAAATTATTTAGAAGGTTAATAGTTATTGGATCAGAGAGAAAGAGATTCAGAAAGGAGAGCATGAAATGCACTGCTCAGTGGAGTGAAAAGGAAATAAATATACTAAATAACGTATCTTTTGTGACCTACACTAAAAATTTGGGACTTTACATGGATGATACTTCCACTTCTTTAGGTGTGCTCAATTTTCCCTAACTCACAGACAACATGATATATTATTTTCACTCCCTACCACTTTCCTGTAATATAAGTACCACAAAGACAAGGGTAGGATCTACTTATTACAACTATATATATATTATATTATATATATAGTACTATATATATAATATATATATACTGTGACAAACAGTACCTGAGACTTCAGATTAGTTCATCAAATATTGAGTCATAAAAGTTAATGGAGACTTAGGACAAGATTTTGAATTTGGGATTAGGTATGGACAATTTACATGACTTGAGTCTGTAATTTTCACCACTGTTCTGATTCTATTTTTAAACTTGTGTTTTTCTCAGTTAGTTATTGAAAAGAAAGAATTTGATAATGGCTGGGAACAGATGGGATATATAGACTAGTTTATCAGAATGTAAAGTAGCATGGAGTTGCAAAAGCAATACAAATGATCTAAATTATTATTTTTTATCTTTTAAAAATTGAAAATAGATTCTCTCAAAGAACACATCTCATCCACAGTTTCTCTTCCCTCCACTCCTTCTGGCTCTCTCTTACCTCCCCTCTCCCTTAGAGCTACACTCCCCTCTATTTATTTAGGCCTCTAAGAGACAAAAGCCCAACAGGCCAAAACAAGTTACAATAAGACAAAGGTGAAAGCTGTCTTATTGAGGCTGGAAAAGGCAACCCAAAAGGAAGAAAAGGGTCCCAAGAGCAGGCAAAAGAGTCAGAGATACACCTGCTTCCACTGCTAGGAATCCTAAACTAAGAGCCCTGACAAATTCACAAAGGACCTGGTGCACACCCTTGTAGGCCCTGTGTTTGTCACTTCAGACTATGTAAACCCATGTGATTTGGGCCATGTTCTCCTGGTGTCCCCCATCCCTTCTGACATGTAGCATACCTTCTTTCCTTCTTTTCCATGGAGTTCCTCTATTTCTGAGAGGAGGGAGCTTATGGAGACGTCCAATTATACTCTCTCTCTGCATACTGTCTGGCTGTGGGTCTCTCCATCTGTTCCCATCTGTTGCTGGAGAAAGCCCCTAGATGACAAGTAGATGACAATCTATTTGAGTAGCAGAATATCATTAAGAATAATTTCATTGAATGTTTTTTTTTTTTTTTTTTTCATTTTTTAAAAGAAAAGACCCATCATGCTTGGTTTTACCTTAGGCTTTTTGGCTAACCACTCTCTGGTTTCTGGTCATACAGGAAGTATAAAGCATGTATCACTGCCTGCGGGGGCCGGCCTCCAGCTGCACAGGGCTCATAAGAAATCCACAGAGTCAGCATACATTATGACTTTTTTATCTTAGGGAGTTAAGGGAAAAGACACTCATACTCTCTCTTGATGGAATCACTTTTTATTCTTCTGCTGTATATTCTTTTCTACAGCTTATATGCTCAACAAAGTTTTTCAAACAATAAGAATTACGTAATTACATTCATTTTTCAAGTGAATGAGTATAGTGAATACAGGTAAAAACATGTTTTTAAAGAATCGCCCTTGCATGATTTAAACAAAGGTATCCCAAGAACCCACATTTACATCTAAGTAACTTGTTATTGATTAACAGAATATGAGCAATCAGAGGGCTTTTTTCCTCAGCCAGTTCTTTTGTTGACAGGCTGCATATTGTGGTTACAAAGAAAGAATAAATTATCTTGAAAAGTAATCTTAAAGTAACAATAAACCTGAACTTTTATATATTAAAAAAAATCAGTCAGCTCTACCATAAAGTTTTAGGGTTCATGCCCACTCATCAATAAGAGATTGAGGGCATAAATGGGTATAAGGCATTAATCATTACCTTTAGTCATCAACCAATCCTAGCAAAAAAGGCACATTAGCTAGTGACAATTGAGCTGCTTTGTTTTTGTTCCCTGACTAAAAAGAGTTTCCTTAACCAACTATGTGCATTTCTAAAACTTTAGATTATCTATTAAGGCTTTTCACTTTAAAGCTATTTAACAAAAACATCTGAATTTAAGTTATTTTTCAAAGCTTTGTTTCAGCTACGATGCACTCTGAGACCTGTGAACACATCTCCCAACATTAGCATTAAAAGAACATAAACTAACTGGGCTATTGGGACTCAATTATTTTCTTAGTCATTAACCTTGGCCACAGTCTAGATGGCTCCTCAATGGACACTCACATGTTCTAGCTATGTGACACTTCCTTATTTATATTTTTAATCATCAAAACTCTATTTAAAATAAGGTTATTATTATCTACTAGACAGTGAAGCTAAGAAATCATCTTCAAAATAACCCATAGGTAAAAATGCCCAGTAAAACGGGATGCATCCATGGGATAGGATGAACACACCACATAATAGGTAGTGGGGATCTCCACACACCAATTCACACCATGCCGGATACCAGAGAAAGATGGCAGTGTCAAGGATGCAAAGGCACAGTAGAAACAAAAGACATTCTGGAGTCTGTGGTCTCAAAGCCTTGCCTATCTGAGATTTGCCCATCAGGAATTTTCCTCCTGGTGAGCAGACACCTTGAACTTCCATTGCCACTTGCTGATCCTTGAGCATGGGCTTCCTCTTGTGGAGTGGGCCTCAAAGTAAAATAAGACATTTGTTTGTCACTTTCACAAGTTAGGTGCTACCATTGTCCCAGTACATCTTATAGGCAGAAAAGATTTATATCTATATCCATATTATACCTATATGTTGTAGTAGTGGGTTCTCGGGTCCCGGGCAGCCAGAGATTCGGAGACCCACAAACCTGCCGCCTGAGACCGCTTAGCCGCCCAGCCGCCTGGGTCCCCAGAAATGACTCAGACGCTTATATTAACTTCATGCTGTTTGGCCTATGGCTCAGGCACATTGCTAGCTAGCTCTTACATCTTAAATCAACCCATTTCTATTAATCTGTTGGCCATGTGGCCCGTGGCTCACCCGTGCCTCCTTACATGTTGCTCCTTGGGCGGCTTCAGCTCGGTCTGTCTGACTCCACCCTGCTTCTCCTACCTAAGCTCTGATTTCTCCTCCTACTTATTCTATGGTACCTGCCATGGCCCAAAACAGCTCCTTTATTTAAAGATTGAGATTCACAGCATACACAAACGCATTCTCACATCACCTATATATCATTATATCTATTATTTATCATCTATCTATCATCTATCTACCTATCTATCTATCATCTGTGTGTGTGTGTGGTAAGAATACCTAAGATCCATCCTGTTGATAAATTTTAAGTATATGATGCAATACAGAATTTGTTACCCTCACACTTATATGATTAGATTTCTTAATTTTACTCACCTTCAGTGACTGAAATGTGGTGTCTTTTGGCCAACATCTTTCCATTTTCCTTTACCACTCAGCTTAAGCCCTTGGCAATCATCTTTTTCATCCTAGTTTCAACAAATTTTACTAATTCAGGTATAACTTACAAGGGAGATCATGACATATGTATATTTATGTGTCAGGCTTATTGCACCTGACAGTTGTTCCTTTAGACTCCTCCCATGCTGCTACAAAAAGCAAGGTTTCTCTACTATTTTATCTATCCTTCTGCTACTGCTCATTTAGAGCTTTTCATAATTGACTACTGTGAATAATTAATGCACTGGGTATAAAAAGACAGGTATCTGAGATACTGATCACATGCCACATTCCAAATTCTGAGGATTCATTCCATCCCCCAAAATTTATTGTTTGTTGAGTAATTGTTACAATGTGGTATCTTGGTCCCGGGCAGCCAGAGGCCCAGACCCACAGACCTACAGCCCCAGACCTCTTAGCTGCCCGCTGCTACTCAGGCCCCCAGAAATGACTTGGACACTTATATTAACTTCATATTGTTTGGCCTATGGTTCAGGCAAATTTCTAGCTAGCTCTTATATCTTAACTCAACCCATTTCTATTAATCTTTCCTGCTACATGACCCGTGGCTTACCTGTGTTCCTTACATGTTGCACCTTTGGGCTTCTGGCTCCTTCTGTCTCTCCTTACATGTTGATCCTCTGGGCTTTTGGCTCCTTCTTCCGGACTCCGCCCTCCTCTTCCTACCTATTCTGATTCCTCCTACTACTTTTTCTATGGTGCCTGTCATGGCCCCAAACAGCTCCCTTATTTAAAGAATGATATTCACAGCATACAGAAAGACATTCCCACATCACTTCCCCTTTCTCTCTAATAAAAAAGGAAGGCTTCAATTTTAACAAAGCAAAATTACATATAACAATCAAACAAGAATTATAGTTACAACATATAGTCCATTTGTATTTAGCAAACCTAAAGAAAATACTCTTATCAACTTTATCCTTATGAGTCTAAAGTTTCATATATATCTTAAAATAATCAAGAAAAACTATACCTATGACTATCTAATCTTTAACTACATCAAAGACCACAGAAGGATATATTTACCTAAGTAAACCAGAAGTGCAAGCAACTTCTAAAATCTAGAAATGACAGAGATGACACCTATCTACCTGGACAGTCACCCAAAATTTCTTTATAAAGTTGGGGCATCCATCTTTAGCCTACAGGCTCAGAGTCTCTTTTCATTTTAGTGAAGCAGAAAATCTGCTCTGCCCATTTTGGCACAGTTCATCAGTTGATTCTCCTTGAATCTTGAAGAGTGTCTGACAGTTTTCTCTGTAAAGCAGGAACCTGAATGACCATCTCAGCTTGTTCTGCCTAAGTTCAGAGGTCACCTTCCTATGGAACCTGCATGTCCACTTTTAACAGCATATTGTCAAGCAGTCAATATAAGAACAGGTTCATGTCCAGTGGCTAACTGATGCCACAAAGAAACTAATCTCCATATGGAGTTTCTTCGATGCCCATTTTTCTCTTGAAGTAAATTGGTGCTGCCAGGAGCAGATCTGTCTCACTGTTCAGAAAAGTCTAAGTTCTTAAAACATTTTAAATGCCATATTCTGTAGGTCTTAGAAGTGTTTGAAGATCACCTATATAATTGAATTACATCTTTATATACCTAAAAATCTAACTAACATGCATTTCTTAATTATATATTATAATTATAAATCAGTTACATAAACATCATATCTTAAACAAGAGTAGAAAAATATATACAGCATAAGAGAATTGACCTTAAATTTGTATCAATAAACTAAAATTTAATATCAATGTAAAACAATTTGAGATTAACAACTGATTTTTTTGACCTAAGTAAATTCAATAATCTAAATTTGAAAAAATCATTCATATACCATATCCCCTTTTTCCTCTTAGAAAGAGATTACTATGACCATTAACCATTTATAATGAAAACAAACATAAGCAATATTTTGGGAATTTTGGCGTAGTTTTCCATTACTACTTCCTGCTGATTAAGGTACATTGAAAATCTCACCGGTTCTTGAGACTGGATCATAGTCTGCATCCCTGAAGCTGATACAGCTATCTCTTCTTATCAGAGGTTTTTTTTTTTTTCATGGGGTCTTGGTTGATGAAACCATACTTGCCTGGAAGCAATCCACAGGTTCTCATCTTCTGTGGAAACAAAAGCAGAACTCTTCCAAAGCAATAAATCCTTAGACACAAATTTCAAAATCAAAATACCTTTAAAATATATATTCTTGTTTAACTTAGTCGCATTTGCAATCCATTGTCTTTCTGCAGTTAGCACATTAACAGTTAAAAATTAAAAGAAAACACAATAACAACCAAAATCTAGATTTTGGGTCTATTTTTCATCTTTACAGGCCTTATTATATTTTTATTACTCTATTTCTCTTTTTAAAGACTTTTTCTATCTTTCTTTTCTCTCTGAAGCCTATGTACCTTTTACACACATTGTAACCCATTTACAGGTTTTTTCTTTTCATCTGAATCTGTTTTATTATGAATCCTTAATCATTTTCCAACCGTAAGAGCTTTTAAAATAAATGCTCTTAAAGAGCTGCATAGTGAATCAGTAAGTTCTCTTAAAGGGACTGCATCTGTTTGCTCCAGCAAACAGAGCAGACCCAGGAAAATACTGCTACTAAGTATCTGTCTGTGTTTCTTTTTTGTCCAAAATAAGCAGAAACCTTAAACCAATAACATGCTATTGAGTCTTCGAGATTTCAGCAACCGGTCTGGTTACAGCTTACACTGCCTGCCGCCAGTCTGCTGGCGCCATTTTGAATGTGGCCTGGATGCCGAGCTCTCTCTGTACAATGACCGGCTTCAGATACACAATTTGGAAGCTGCTCTGGCTCAGTTTCTGTGCTAAAACCCTTTTTAAAACTTTCTCAGGCTTTAAGCGGATATTCGCCCACCCAGGGGCGCCATCTGTTACAATGAGGTTTCTTGGCCCCAGGCAGCCAGAAGCCCAGACCCACAGACCTGCAGTCCCCAGAAGCCCAGACCCACAGACCTGCAGCCCCAGACCCCTTAGCTGCCAGCCGCTGCTCAGGCCCCAAAAATGACTCAGATGCTTATATTAACTTCATGCTATTTGGCCTATGGCTCAGGCACATTGCTAGCTAGCTCTTACATCTTCTGTCTCTTCCTCTTCTTAACTTCCTGACAAACTAAAATAGTATGTTGGATTATCTGAGCCTGCTTTGAACTACTATAACAAAATACTACCATTGGGTACCATTTAAAAAATAGAAAAGTGGTTTCCATATTTCTGTAGAATAAAAAATCCGAGGTCAATGGATGAAACAGCAGATTTACTCTCTGTTCAGATCTATTGTCTACTGATGAGAACATGAGCTCTGCCCCCTCATGGAGAAAGACAATTTTTTAAGACCTTCATACAATTACCAATGCCAGCCATGAAGACTATGCCCCTCATCGTCTAATCACATAAAAGTTTGATTGGTAACAGTCCTGCAGGGTTAGGATCACAGATAGTAGTTGTGTGGGAACACAAATACTCTCATGATCCATAGGAAAAATGAGACTTTAAAAAGTTCAATTTTATTAGATATCTGAACTACAAAATATTTTTATGATTGGAGTTAGCTATATAATATAACTTCTTATGAAAGCTTTACTATAAGAAACCAGAAAAAACCAACCTCAGAGTGAAAGCTGACACTTAGCCAACTGCCTGGGATTAGCTTCTGTTGAAACAAGTTTTATGAAAAGGAAGAAGAAAGGAAGTACAGATGCAGACTGGACTCCTCCAGCAGCAGAGACAGCGTAGCAAGACTCCAGTGCGCTGATGTAACCACAAGCCAGAACCAACCTTCCGAATCCGCAGCATGGGGGACTCTGCTTGGCTCAGGAAGAAAACCTGTTCGATGCCAAGTTTGAGATCTGGGATCACAATCCCTCTGGCCTCATCACAAACTTGTGGTTAAGATGTTTCTGTGGTTTGGAAGGTGGACTGTGGCCATTGTGGATAGTAACATAAGGTAACAGGTAAGGGTTGGAGAGATGGAGCAGAGAGTACTGGGAGAGATGGCTGGGGTAGGTGGGCCTTTAGCAGGCGATATGGAAACTTATTGCAGTGGACACTTTCTGGAACCTATGAGGTTGGCCCTAGTAAGGATTCCTAGTAATGGAGGATATAAGTCCTGAGCCAGTCATTTCTGTAACCAAACTAGATTCCCAGTGGGACACCAACCCAGCCAGAATCTACAATCTACAACCTGGCCTGTCTGCATGATGTGCTGGAGCTACAGTGGCCCAGAGCATGCCGAAATCGTTATGATCAAATGTATGATGGTTAACCAAGTGGGGTGGTATATACTATAAAGTGAGCACTCAGGAGCCGGAATAAGGAAATTTCAACAGTGTGAAGCCAATCTTGGCTACCTAATGAGTATCAGGCTAGTCAGATCAGTTACAAAACCGAGAGAGAGAGAGAGAGAGAGAGAGAGAGAGAGAGAGAGAGAGAGAGAGAGAGAGAGAGAGAGAGAGAGAGAGAGAGAGAGAGAGAGAGAGAGAGAGAGAAAGATGGCTGAGCACCAGCATTCACTGCTCTTCCCTTTCTGAGTATGGTTGCAGTGTATTCACCTGTCTCCAATGCCTTCGCTGTCCCAGTGGACTTCTTTGTAACTGCAAGCCAAAGTAAATCCTCTATCAAGAATTGGTCAGGTACTTTTTTATAGTAACCACTATACACAGTAACAAATGACCTCTACAACCCGAAGCGTTGTAGTTATGCTAGGTAAATAATTCACCTGCAATTTAATGATTAAGTTGTATCATCACACTATGTGGCACTCGCAATCAGCGATGACGATGGTTTTTGCTGTTATGCGTATTTATCCTCATTGAAAAAGTATATAGATCACACATCTACAGTTCAAAGCATTTTTACATTTTGATATTTTTGATGAGGGTCTCTCATCAAATTTATTATTTGACGTTATTACCCTACAGGTGTTTTACTGCTCTGCCAACGTATTTACATAAAGTTATAGTGTATACTGTTTTGTGCCTGCTTTCTCTCCTCAGCAGAATTTTTTTGTGAGACTTCCTTACATTGTTTTGGTAGCAGCTGGATCATCATATATACTTAATACGTGCTTGTTGATTTACATAACAAGCCTCTCCTCGTTCATTTAGAAACTTCAGAGAACCAGTTGAAGTCTGGAAGCTTGCTTTCCTCTCTAAGCAGTCTTGTGTGAAGACCACAACTCCTCCATCCTTCCCTTTCTGTTCTATTTTGGACAGGGGTCTAGTGACTGAACAAAGGGAGTCATATATAACAAGGTAAATAACACCCTACGCCGAAGTTTATAATTTCAATAGAGCTTCAATGACAACGTTTTCTTCTTTCCTCTGTGCTCATCATGAGTTTTGTCATACCTATACACCTTGGCTTATACCATAGCCATTTGTATAATCTAGATGGCACAAGAGTAAGCTTCATTAGTTTTACATCTCGTGTTTAGGGCTGTAGTCTACCTAGGATTTATTTCCCTCAGACGAAAAGTAAGGCATCTCTCTGGGTATATAACTTAACTAGCATCATTTCCAAACAACACTGCTCTTCAGTGTTTACAAACTTCAGTTTGTAAACAACCCTGCTTTTATAGGCATACTGTTTTATTTTAAATTTAGTTTCTGGTTTTTTTTTTTTTTTTTGATAGTGAAAATCAAGTACCATAAAGTGCTTTTAATCCTTTTAATGCTCCATTTTCAACTTATGCTTCCAATTGCTTGTTTAAAGTTTAAATATAACATTAGGCAAATGCAGTAAAAGCTGAGAAAAAGGCTTCTATTCCATCACATATATCATTTATTTATAAAGATATTTGAATTCGAGAGTGATTTTATGAAGTACATGTGATCATGAGGGTGAGCTGTATAGCTAGAAGGTCTAGAATCTAGTGTGGTCTCTGACTAATAGCAAGCCATCTCCCTTGAGGATGGGCAAGAGTCTAGGTGGGAGGAAGTCTGAGACAATCATTCCCCAGTGGGTGGGCAATTTGGATGAGGTCTGATTATATAGCAAAACGTGGGTGAGTTCTGCCGCCACAGATAGGAAAAGGTCATCAGGTAGTTAACCTCCACTCTCAGCTTTCTGGATTTGATTGTATTTCCTCCACAGAGGAAACAATATGATGGTCTTTTTAGGGCTTCTCTGTGAGTGTGAGGAACTCTGTGTCCCCAGCGTCTCCTCCCTTCTAATTTTTTAAAGAAAAAATAATGGTCATCATAGAGGGTCACCTCTATAGCTAGGATATTTAATAAGAGCAAGCATGAAAGAATTATGAGTAGCTAACAAAGCACTGAGCTGAGGGGCAAGCCATCAATTTCAGTTAATATTGTAAGTGAAACAAAAACTCTGAACAATATCAAAGCATAACAATTTCATGGAAAAAGAACTTGCTAGAAGGTTTTATTTTTTACTATATTCTGTAGACAGTTTGATTTAGCTGATTTTCAAGCTCTTACAAAAATAGTTTCAGAAAAAATTGTAAAATAATCTATTTTTTAATGATTGTCTTCTTGTTAAATTCTTTTTAACCTCCATGGGATTTTAAGACACATGTAATTATGATTGCTTCTTATTTTTTTTTAACTTTATCAGTTGAATTTAAGACTTTATTAATTTTCTTTAAAAGAATCTGTTGGCCTCTAACCATTTGTAATGGTGGGTCTAGACATTGGCTAGTATGGAGGCCAAATAACAAAATTATTTGTCCCAGTATCTAGAATGTCTCTAAAGGAATAATTTTCCACATATAAGGACAGCACAGGATGTCTGTCCTCTGACAATGATCTTGATCACAAAGCTAAAGAATGTAACTCCACTGCACTAGATCCTGTTGGTCTTCCTGAATGAGGGGATATTATCTTGAGCCTGGTTTGTTTTTTGTTGCTGGGTTGATTTTGTCTTTTGTTCTGGGGCTGGGGCTTCTCCCACTGAGAAGTTAAAGACTTCAATCTTTGTCAAATTTGGATTCTTTATCCCAATATCTTTCTTTTTCTTACATCATGGGTAAAGAGGAAGGGCTGGATTAATAGGAATTTTACACTTATTTTTTCAATGCCTTCAATGGCCATATTCAAAGCAAGATCTCAAGCGTTTATCTAATGTTTTTAATCAATAAAAACACAGGAGCCAGATAGCGGTTAGAACTTGAATGACAGAGAAGCAGTGAAGAAGTAACCAGTGACCTCCTATTTTTCTCCTTTCTCCATCCAAAAGGACCAAAATTTGTTCTAAACCCTTTTCTATTTCTTCCTGTGTCTCTCTACATGTCCTCCAAAACCTTATGGCTAATTTTGGTCAACTTAGAGCTAGCTCTAACCTCTGATTCAAAGTAAACATCATTGGCAATCTCAGAGGTGTTAGAGTGCATTCAAAATATCTCACAACCTTTCCTCCTTTTTCTTTAAATTAAAAGGGAATGTTTTGACTCTAGCACAATAAAATTATTTACAGTAAGTACAATTATCAGATAAGGATACATTCACAATGTTCAGTCCATTTGCATTTGGCAATTTCAGAGAAAATACTCTTTTATACTGTACAAACTCTAGTTAGCATATAGTGAAAACCTCTAGCCAGATATTGGGGAAAAGCTGGGATATCATAAACAAACCACAGCTACTCAAAAACTCCCCAGGAAACTTCCAACTGAAGGCTGGATCCTCAGTCAAAAAAGGGGGAAAGTTTCTGGGAAATCTGAAAACCCTCTTCTCTTGCTCCATTCAGCTCTCTTAACTTCTTCTTTCCAAATTTCTAAAGATATGATTAGTGCTGGCTTGTTTCTGTGGTTAACTTTAATATTTCAGATTAATTTTATTACATATATATCACCACATATTCTCTTTTGTGTCAAAAATTAAAAAGTTATAACTAATGTAAGAAAACTATATAAAAGAGCTATAATAACTATATAAAATACATATAAGCAATAATTACATTAGTAATGTTCCGTCCAGGAACAATTGACAAATTCAAAGAAAATAGTTCATTATCATATTTTGGTGAGTCCAAAGGACTGTACCTAACTCACTTTCTATCTAACTTGTGTTACTAACTGAAAACTATCTTTTGATGTCTCTCAAACTTATATACTTCAACCTTTTAGTGAGTTTCTTTTCTAAATCTGTTACTAGAAAACTGTAACTATCTCATCTCCAACTCTCTCAGAGACTCAAGAAGGAAATAATATTAACTGAGTAAACATAATGTTCAAGCAAACAACTTTCAAAGAATGTGAAAAATGAAACAGCTGGCTTCCTGAAAAGTCACCCAAGATTTCTCTGCAGGATTGAAGTATCAGTCTTTGGGCTTAGCATATCTGACAGACTTCTCTGAATCAGGATATTCTTTCTACCTTGTCCTGGTAAGGTCCAGCTGTTCTTTTTTGTATATCCCTCTTGTCTATTTTGAACATCATATGGTCAGCAGTTGTGACAAGGTCACTTTCTTGCCCAGTGGCTAAATTGTGCCACAAAGAAAATCAACTCCATATGGAGTTTCTTCAATGCCCATCATCTTCCCTGAAGAGGATTGGTGCTGCCAGAAGCAGATATCTCATTGCCATAAAAATAAAAAGAAACTTCATTATTAAAATATCTTAAATGCCATATTCTATAGATCTTTGAAGTAGTTGAGGAATACCTGTCTGTCTAAAATATATCTCTGTTTGACCTTGAAAACATATCTAACATGTTTATAAATTTGATTGTAATGATTACTAACTTGCATTTTTGTATATCTTAATTAGTTGGGATAACTAATAGCTTTCTAGGACTAGTAGTTTGTATTAGATTGTTAGATGAACTATATAGGTACAATACTTGAACAAGCATTGAAATATGTGTACAGTAACAAAATTCATCTCAAGTTTGTATTAATATATACAGTTTGCATGAAACATACAAAAATTCAATCCAATATAAAATATTTAAAATTAGCGATTGTTTTTAAAAGTTGATTCAATAATTTACCCTTACATTCTATCATATTTGTATCCCCCTTTCTCTTTTTCAAACATGAACACTAAATCAAATTTCCACTGCCCAGCTTTTTCCTAACCATAAATACTAATCTTTAAACAGTTACTCTAAACAAGAAGAAACACCTATAACCCATTGAAAGACCAAACATCACCCACCTCACCTCTTGTGAATGGGGGAATCATGTTCTTAAATTTATTTCCCACTGTCTGAGGCAACAGCATCTTTAGGGGATCTTGACAAAAACTGATAAGAGACTAAATCTCAACATAATGTACAAGAAGCTAGATAAAGCCTTTTCCTACAATTTATTAGTACTCTTTATGATTACTAATATCACAACATAATGATTAATATATTAATATATATTATTCTAATATATTTTGTTATAAAATTTATATCCAATAAAATTAGTAGCAATAGAATAGTCCCTAAATTTTGGTTGTTCTTCTGTCTCATATCAAGTGGCTCTTCTGATATGATACGGAGATTTTGCATTTTCCTTTAACAAGCATGCTTGGGTTTAGAGAAGGAGAGAACCACACTTCAACTCCAAAGCCAGTTTTAATTTGTAATTGAACTTGGACGTCAACTTTTCCTCTAAACAGAGAGATTTAGCTATTAGGCAGTGAGATTTTTCCCTGTAGAGTGTATTGGTACCAATATGTCTAATATTCCTTTGCTTGTAAATTTTTTCCTTGATGGCTTTCCCTTATGTTTTTAGACATCTAGATGTCCAAACTCTTTTGCGATCTTGAAGATAGGTATTTATAGTTTTCTGTAAAGACAAAAAACAAAACTGTGCCCTAACCCTTGTTTGATGAATCTTTCTTACAATTTAAAGAATAGTCACATGAGTGAATGGGCCATCATTTCTTCTTATCAAGAAGTTTCTTCAGTTCAGACCAAGTCTTTATTAATTATGATGGTATCCATAGCTTTTCTTCACAAATGGAAACAAAAGAGAAACCCTTTTCCCAATGAAACAGCACATATTCTAGTTTTTATTCTGAGGTCACCACGTCTTTGAAGGAGACATTATGTAGTCTATCTCTGGGGGTCTTTGTTATTTCTTTCTGTTTATTTAACATATCCTTTAGAGTTTGATTTTATCTATGACTGCTTGCCCTGTAGGATTGTGTGGTATTCCTACAATATACTTTAAGTTATAAAAAACAAAAAATAGTTTCATTTTACTAGAGACATATGCTGGAGCATTGTCAGTCTTAATTTGTACAGGTATTCCCATGATGGCCATAACTTCTAGCAAATATGTGATTAGAGAATTAATCTTTTCTGAACTCAAAGCAGTTGCCCATTGAAATCCTGAAAAGGTATCTAGTGTATGATGGACATATTTTAATTTTCCAAGTTCTGTAAAATGAAACACATCCACCTGCCAGATTTCATTTCTATGTATTCCTTTAGGATTATTTCTTGCTGGAAATTAAATTTGGATATAGAAGGAACAGGTGGGACACCTTTTTACAATTTCTTTGGCTTGTTGCCAAGTGATGGAGAAATCCTTTTTTAAAACTTTTGCTATTGATGTGATTTTTTTTCCCACGAAACTCTGAGGCCTCTAGCACATTTCCTATTAATAATTTATCAATTTCATCATTACTTTGTGTTAGAGGACCTGGCAGAACCATATGGGATTGAATGTGTGTTATATAGAAGCGATGATTCCTAGTCCTGATTATTTCTTTTAATAGAATAAATAATAAAGTTAGTTCTGATTCATGAGGGATAAAGTTTAAATGTATAAAACAACTCTTTTTGCATACTGAGAGTCAGTGACTGTTAAGAGATTCTGTAAGATCTATTAATACCATCATAATAGCATATAATTCTGACCTTTTAACAGAATTATAAGGACTTTGAGCTACTTTACTTATATTTTCTGATTTGTAACCTGCCTTTCATGATTTGTTTGCATCAGTATAAAATGTAGGGGCTACAGAAATTGGTGTTTTCCGTATAACATGAAGAAGAATCCAGTCAGTTTTCTTTAGAAATTCATTTTTTTTTTCCTTCGGGATATTTATTGTTAATCTCTCCTAAAAATTACTGCAAGCTCTTTGACAAAGTTCACTGTCTGTCCATAATTTTTCAATTTCTTAATTAGTTAAAGGTACAGCAATTTCTGCTGGGTCCATTCCTGTCAATTGATGGAGTCTTAATTTCTCCCTAAAAATCAAATCAGAAATATTTTCTATATATGTCTTTAATTTCTTACTCAGTTTATGTGGTATAAATATTCATTCAAACATAATATTTTCCTCTTGCATTAAAATTTTTGTAGGAGAGTGCTTAGAGGGTAAAATAACCAAAATGTAATTAAGGTCTGGATCCACATGATCCACATGTGCATCCTGTAATTTTTTTTCCACCAAAGCCAATTCTCTCTCGGCTTCAGCTGACAATTCTCTTTGACTATTTAAGTCCTTGTCACCATCTAAGGTTTTGAACAAATTATCAAGTTTATGATTCTTTTTAATCACATAGTGGACCATAAATTGGAAATATTTCTTAGTAATCATTGGAAATCACTAAGAGTCCTCAATCTAGCTCTCCTGATTTGCACATTTTGGTGTCTATTTTTTGTTGACCTATTTTGTTACTTAAGTAATTAATAGAATATCTTCTTTGTATTTTTTCAGAATCAAGGAGGCATTTTTTTCACTTCTTCAAACATTCTTTCTAATGCATCTATATTTGAATCAGCCAACAAGATATCATCCATGTAGTGGTAAAAGATTGTAGGAATTGCTTATGTATCACTTCTAATGGCTGTTATACAAAATATTGGCACAGAGTAGTGTAGTAAGAGGTTTCTGGCCCAGACTTTCGGGCCTAACCTCAAGGTCTAGACCCACAGACCCGCAGTCCCACAGTCCCGCAGTCCCACAGAGACACACAGAAGCTTACTATAGTTTTTGGCTGATCAGCCTCAGGCCCAGGCATATCACATGCTAACTCTCTTCCTTTATTCTAACCCATGTCTCTTGTTCAGCCATGGGGCTCGTTACCCTTTCTTAAGGCATCATAGTTGTCCTTGGCTTCTTCCGGGCCTCTCTCTGGAATTCTGTCTGGTGGTCTGTTCTCAGAGTTTTTAGTCTGGTAGCCCCGCCTACACTTCCTGCCTGCCTTTGGCCAATCAGCTCTTTTTATTAAACCAGTGGGTGGGACAATTATTTACCATGAGACAACACAATACCCCTACAGAGTAGGACTATTTAACATTTCCTGTTTGAGACTCTACCATTGATATCTCTTTATAGGATAAGAATTATTATAAATGGGCACTCTGAAAGTAATTGTTTCTTTGTCCTGTTCTTGTTAAGGTATAGTAAAAACAAAAAAACCAACCAACAAACAAAAAAAAACCTCTTTTAAGTAAAAAACTAAGATAGATCATTCTTTATGTAACAGAGAAAGCAAAGGATTTTCAGATTGAAGAGAGCACATTGGCTCAATTGCCTTTCTATGATTGATCTCAGCTCTGTTACCATTCTCCATGTCCAGATTTCTTTTTGATAACAAATACAGGAGAATTCCATGGACTGGTTGACTCTTTGATATGCTGAGCATTTAACTGCTCCTTTACCAGTTCTTCTAAGACCTGAAAATTCTCTTTTGTTTAAGGCTGTTGCTGAATCCATATAGACTTATCTGTTAACCATTTTAAAGATAGTGCTGTGGGTGCATTTGAAAGATCAGCAACTGTTGTGCCTTGTTTTTGTACAACCTGAATGGTTTGTGTCTGTTTCTCACAATTACTTTTCATATTTTTCCCAGAAACATGTGTTAGGTTATGGTTTATTTCTGTTATTAAAGGAATGTTAATCTGAGTAGCCCATAGTTGCAATAAGTCTCATCCCCATAAATTCCTAGTTATGATATCCACATGCAGTTTTTATTTTCCTCTCTGTCTTTCTGGCCCTATACATCCAGGCCACCTTGCACTCTGTTGTACCTGGGATAATGTCCCATTTCCCCAAAATTGAACATTTACCTCCAGGAAGAAGCAAATTTAGATGCCAAGAATATGGTGAAATTATTGTTAGTCCAGTCCTGTGTTTGCCAAATCTTCAATGACAACATCCTTTATCCATATTTTTAACGTCGGCCTTTGTTTACTTATAGAAGTTTGGCAAAATATTCACTTTATGATTTTTCCTGAATTTTGTGTTCACTTCTCTATAGTTGTTCTAATTGTCCAGAACAGTATAGATTTTTTAGGATAGACTTCAGGTTCTTTAATTGCTCTGGGAAAGAGTTCCCTCCACAAAAATTACCTTATCTGTCCCTTGTTGACCTGCATTCATTGGTTCAATGCCTGCTTTTGCCATACCTTCTAACACTCAAGAAGGGAATCAAGTTCTGATGGGATTATTTTTCAAAAAGACATTGTTTCTAGGGATGCTTAGTTTACAGTCTATTCTTATGTGAGTTTGCCTTCCATAGTTATAACATTTAATATTTTGAATTTTTAGAACCCCTTGGAATAACCTCTCCTACCCAATTATCATCATAGTTATAAGATTATAAACTAATTGTATTGCAAATCCTCCAAGAATGTTGACCTTGCCTTTAATGGCATAATTATTCTTTTGTATTATGAATTAGCATTTTTAAAAGTCAGAGAATATTATTTACCTAGCTTCTGAATTTGGTATCATTCTGTTTATTACTGCAGTTAATATTTGAAAAAATATCTGTAAAAGTTTCTTTTGGCCCTTTAATCACTTTTGCAAATGATTCAATATTTTCCCTATTTCTCAGTACCTTTTCTTTAGAGCAGCATAGTTATCCTCTGCTTCTTCTGGCTTCTCTCTGGCATTCTGCTCTTGCTTCCTGTTCCCAGAGTTTTCTTAGTCTGGTAGCCCCGTCCACACTTCCTGCCTGCCTTTGGCCAATGAGCACTTTTGATTAAACCAGTGAGTGGGACAATTATTTACAAAGTAACAACCTAATCTCCCACAGTTCTAGGATACCCAACCAATCTTTTTTTGAAGCAAATTGGTACTGATAGGAGCAGATGTGTCTCACTGTCACGAAAAGCCTTATATTATTAAAATATCTTAAATACCATATTCCATTACTCTCTGAAGTGTTTGAAGACCATATTCTTATCAAAAATATATCTCTGTTTTACCTTGAAAACATACTTAAGATGGCCACAAATTTTTTAGCTGACTAACTACTAACCTGTATTTCCTAATTATCCTAAATAGTTTGTAATAATAACTTTTGAGAACTAGAAATTTATATTATGTTGTTAAATGAGTTGCATAGGTACAATACCTTAAACAATAGGGGAAATATATAAACAGTATAACCAAAAATAACCTTAAATTTGTATTAATATTCAAAAATACCTTAAAACAAGAGTAGAAACTAATGTACAGTATAACAAAAATAGCTTATCCAAAAATCTCTGACAATGTAAGTATTTAAGAAGAGTAGTTACTTTTGTTTAGTTTAAAAGCACATTCAATAATCTCTTTATCCAACCATTCCTTTATCCCTTTTTTTCTATTCAAAACGAGATCCCTGAATCCAATCTCCTTTAGTTTCCTCCCTTATCCTAACCACTAACAATTTGCAACTACACTCCCTAAATGACAAACATTCATAACCCACCGAATGCCCCCAAAACACCCACTCCATCTCTTGGGAATGTGGGAATTGTGTCCTTAAAATTACTTTTTGTTGTCTTGAGGGAGCATCTTTAAGGAACCCCATGAAAATTGAGATGCTGGTCAAGTCCTGAGAGAACTAGCTGTACCATTTGTTGTTCAGTCTCTGTGTAATGGGAAAATGCAGGGTTTATCTGAAGTTTCGGCTAGAGTAGTCTATAAGGTTGTATCATCTTAACTAACCAACTTGAAATTATCCTGAGCCCTTTATAGTCCAAAGCTGATCTTTGGGTAGTGTTTTCAGTGTAGTGGCATTATCTCCATTCAGGTGGGATCATTTTTGTGCAACCTCATCATCCTTTTGGAGACTTTAAAAGCTGCTGCAGAAAACCAAAACATTCAAAGTTGCTGCAGAAAACTTAAATATTTTAGATGGTACATTCAGCAGATCTTGGACAAGTTAAAGGGCCACAATTTGTTAAGTACATCCAGGGTACTCAAACTTAATTCCAAGTTATCTGCTTCAGACTCAAGCTCAAGTGGGTGTTGAGGTGGCAGCAACCCAAGAAGAGGCTCCAGGAAAAGCCTGTGACTCATGGGGAGAGGGAGCTAGCCACTTGACTTGAGAAAAAAGCCCATATTGTGTGATTGGGCTTTTTTCCTGTGGCATTTGGGAGTGGGGATGGGTAGAAGCTGGACGAGAGGCTGCAAAGGATAAAACCCCAGATAAATATAGGCAAATAACAATGATATCTATAGTTATTATTCACAGTTCCAGAAGAGAGGTATAGCTATAATTATATGTTCTCAGATGATTCTTCCTTATAAACATAACCCATGTTTATTTGGCATTTTCTTAAAGATTAAAGGTAAGTTTGTTACTATAAAGCAACAAATTTATTTGAAACCCATGCAACCCAAATTTCTATGAATCTAATTACCATTAATTTAAGAGGTACCATCATTTTAAACACCGTGAAGAATACCAGCTACAAATACTCCCAACTGAGGTATAAAAAGCTATCAATTGTAAAATATATAACATAAAAAATTTAAAACATGCTTTTCTTGAAATCTATGAAAAATGGTAGTCATTGTTTTTCTCTTTAAATGACCCATTATCCCTCGAAAGAAAAGAAAATTTATATGGTTCAAGTGTCTCACATGGCTTTGGGTTCTTTTGTGTTATTTGGTTGGAAATTATGAATTAGCAAGGAGTAACTTTTTTAGAAGGACATGCCCAAATACTTAGGGAAACATTTTTGAACCTACAGGATTGTAGTTTCAGGATACTGACTTTTAAAGATTTTCAGTTTTTCTAGAGAATACACAACCATGTCTGAACTACCTAGCCCATATTATATAAACCAATTTAATTGATATCATTTAAAATGTATATATTCTTTTTATGTCTTCAGTTGTTGTGTAGAAATTGAATAAAACAGTAGACACACTATTATTTGGAAGAAATAGGCTATTTGACTGCCTCCAGTATCTGAATTATGTATGGATTTTAGATTTTATCCCTGTTACCTGAATTATGTATGGATTTTAGATTTTGTCCCTGTCGGAAGTTGTCTGTTTGTTGAAAGAGGTAGTAGTAGCCCATTGCAGAAGGTTTTATGGATGATAAGATGAAGTTATAGGAGAGTAGACAAAAACCACAAGTCAATGGTTTCCAGAGATCCATTCACTGGAGTTAACATTCTCACCTTGCTTTCCAACTTTCCTATAGTCAAATATAGTTTGAGAGGCAAGGAATAAGACACCAGAAATGGATACACAGGCCAGATTTGGGAAGCTATGCCTCCAATCCTAGCACTTAAGAGGTCAAATGAGGAGGACTGATGTGAGTCCCAGAACAAGCCTGGTTTCAAAGTCATTTGCTTGTAAATAGCTATCTAAAGGCTTGGTAGAGATTACCCTTCCAAAACTGCAAGAATTGTTGAAAAGTTAATAATCTTCCAGTGACCTACAGCATATCATTCTGCTGGCTTTAGATATAGTGTGTGTGTGTGTGTGTGTGTGTGTGTGTGTGTGTGTGTGTGTGTGTGTATTCCTGTGCATAAGAATCAGAGAAGAACCTGGGATGTCAATGCCTGCTTTTCACTGTGTTGTAGCCAAGGACTCTTTTTTTGCTGCTGTGTATACCAAGCTAACTGGCTGATAGAGTTCCTGAGATTCTCCTATCCCCATCCTGAAATTACTCAGAGGTACTCGGATTGCCAGTATATACTATCATGTGCTCAGGGATTGGAATCCTCCTAACATTTGCATGTCTACGGTGCTTAGGTCTGCAGGCACCCATGCAGTTTCACACTGAAATTATCTGATCACCAGTTAAGGTCATAGAGAACATCCTACCATGTACTAAATGATTTAATTAGGTGAATTGTTGCCAAAGCTAATTTTTGTTTGTTTGTTTTTTCCCAAGCAGAAAATTCCAGGGCATTTCCAAGATTCACAGAACTTTGCTAATATATAAACATCCTATTGTAAAGGCTATAAATCAACTCTGGGTGCTTCATGATGCTTCTGAATCCTCTGATGGATGCAGAGTAAATCTGACAGTAAATAGTGGAGGCATTAATAAAAACAAGCTACCTGAAATCACATTGAAAAAGTCTACTCCTTAAATAACTACCTTTCTTAGGCTTGGAGACTTAGGTGCTACGTAATTTACATGACATCTTTACTCCGTGATCTCAACCAAATTCCTGAAATAGGTCATAAGCAAATATCCTGTAAACCTCTAGTTCATCTCTAAATTTTAGTTATTCTTCCATGTGTTATTATTATTATTTTGATACACATGCATCTTTAAAATTTGTGACTCCTGAAATGTTAGATTTCAATGGAAACCCAAACAACACTTGGCTATTGGGACCCCCAACAAAGATTTTCTTTCAGAGATTTAATGTTTTCTGGCTGAAAGGAGGTGCTATCTAAAATGTAACATTCATAGAAAGGAAACTACAGTGTGGTCACTGTTTTCCTGGGTGCTAATTTCACTGTTCTTTCCTCCCCAGAAAATATCCTCAATTTGGGTTCTTTTCGCAGTTGGGGCCTCAAGCACCAAAAATTGATATTGTTCTACTTATAATTACAGATTTTGGAATTTTGTCTTTGAGAGGTTGGGTACAAAGGCTGAAACTTGTAATCCCAGCTCTCAGAATGCTGAGGCAGGAGAATCACTATGAGACTCTTTATCTGAAAGATTTTGGAATCCAGAATTTTTAAGGAAGAAGACAAGACTCAGAGTATGTGTATAAGCAGATGAAATAGGGCAGTATCATATAAATCTACCCCTTTTACAGTTAGGTCCACCCTGAAGGGTTAGTTGGTGAGTTATATGTGAAGTAACCAAGGGGATACCTACTTCACAGTAACTGTGTCTCCGGGTCAGTGGTTCTCAATCTGTGAGTCACATCCCCTTTGGGGTCACATATCAAATATTTACATTATGATTCCTAATGTTAGCAAAATTATAGTATATGAAGTAGCGGCAAAATTGGTTGGAGATCACCACAACACAAATAACTGGATTAAAGAGGGTTGCAGAATTTTGAAGGGTGAGAATTACTGGCATAAGTGGTAAAAATGTCTTTCTGTAGCTAGATATCCTGGGCAAAGTTAGATTGTTCCTATGACATTAGAAATCAATACTATGCTGGGCAGTGGTGGCACACACCTTTAGTCTGATCCCAGCACATGGGAGACAGAGGCAGGAGGATCTCTAGGTTTAGGACTTGCCTGGTATGAAGGATAGCTAGGGCTACACCAAAAAACCCTCTCTTGAATGAGAGAGAGAGAGAGAGAGAGAGAGAGAGAGAGAGAGAGAGAGAGAGAGAGAGAGATTAATAAGTTAATGTTGTAGTACTTTTTACAGTGGCTATACATGCAGACCAATGAATATTCTGATACAGTTGAAAGAAAATGTGCAAATCCATCTTGATCCTGAAGGAACTGCACTAAAGGAACACAATAAAGTTCACTCATAATCATTTCCAGGGGCTTGTCTCCTAGATAGCTCTATATCACACAAAGTTGAGAGTCAGGATTATTCATCTCATAGGTTCTTTGGCTAGATCAATACTAATGATCTAACACTATAAAATACATGGATTTTACATCTATACTATTTGTTTTAAATGCTATTTATCAAAATGCAAACTATTCCAACAATCTATTTAAAAAAGAATACAAACTTGTGCTACATGTTGCGTTTTACCATATAGAAACTCATTTCAGTTGATCTGAGAAAGGCAGCAAAATTTTAACATTGAATCTGGTGTTTTATTAGCATGCTCTCTCATAGACGCTAAGAGGAAGCCGGATGGAAACAATGCACACAGAGGATGAGGTTTTTTTTTTTGCTATATTTATAGAATCCTGGTACAGGAGGATGTCTTCATGCAGGTTCCTCTCAGGGTCACACACTCACACAGTTTGGTTCCTGAGAACCATCACTCAGGCTAAGTTTACATCATGACCCAATTTGTTCTCCTATGATATGACTTTCTTGAAGTGTTCTGTTCCCAACAAAACAATGTCTATGGTTCACCATAAAAAGCTTCATTTAAAACATTCTGAAGGAAACTTTGCTTTTCATGCATGCTACTGTCTCATGTAGAGAAGGAAGTGGGGACAAGAGAAATATTGTTGGTAATAGCAGTTAGGAACAATGTAGATTTATTAAGTGCTTTCTTTGTACTAATATAAGACAGGAAGTAAAAGCATACTTTCCCCTACTATTTTAAAGTTCTGCTTCTGTGAACTGAAATTGTAAGCAACAGATTAACTGAAGGAAACAAGGCAAGTTGAGTCATCTCCCTGGTCTGGTCAGTCCATATTTTTGGTCTACCAATGTTAGAAGTACTTAAGATTTTTATCAAGAAGTTGGAGTAGTTCCTATGAATCCAATCACAAGGTTTAATCACAGCATTAAGAAAAATCTAGCATCATGATTATGTCTATATTTAATAAAAGGGGGAAATGTGCTTCCACTGTCTCTGATCAAGGAATAGTCCTTGAGTTTTCACAGAATTTCTCCAAGGTATAAAGAAATCTTATAAGAAAGAAATTGAGGTATGTTGCTCTATGCCACATCATTTCATATTTTTGGTATTCTATAGTAAATCTACCATATTTTCACTTTCATAGAGCTGAAATCTAGTTCACACTTTTCCATAATATCTGAAATTACTATCACATTGATAATAGGTTATGAGCTTTGTAGACCTATGCAGTTTTGTCAGTTTCATGTTTGACTTAGGAAAAAATAAAGTTAATAGGAAAGTCACAAGTCACAAGTCTGAAAGTGAATCAACAGTGGAAGAACACACGAAAATCTGAATAGACTGATGGGTAATTATCTGCCAGGTTTTCAACAAAGGTGGAAAAATTGAATTTTTATTTAAAAGGAATTACATGCAATTATTTCATCCTTTAGAAAAGAAAATTCTTTTTAAATAAAAATTCCACATTTCCACAAGATCACAAAGTAAGATATTTTATTTCCAGCTTTTGGCTTGTGATCTTGGGAGAATCTACCAACTTTGTGATGTCATTTGCTTTTAGGAACTTGGAATTTGCTGCGAAAATCTCCACTATGAGGTCACTTGTAGGTACCGTCTTCCCGTTGCCCTATTCTACGAGTGCTGGAGTAGATGCTGGAGTAGATTTAGGTCAGCTACGGTTCATGTGAAATAAGAATTGCTTCTTTTGTAATGTAGGAGATTCAGATGGTAAGCAGGTGTTATAAGGTTCTTTTCAGCAAAGTAACTGCATGGCTTTTAAAATAAACTTCTTAATATTTACCCATTGCTCAGTTGACAGTGGTTAAAAGATTTATCATTTAATGAAGGCTACATTTTTCCCATATGTGCCCTTGATAGACTAGTAAGAAGTTATTATATATGCCTCTCTCTCTCTCTCTCTGTCTCTCTCTCTCTCACACACACACACACACACACAACTTTTTAAGTCACAGCATCAAATTACATGTTCGTGCAAAGTCCTCTTAAAAGTTTGTAGATACTCTCAATATAGCTAAAAGTTATCACTGCTATGTTTATGCTTCATAGTTAAAGCCAATAGTTTTATGAGGGCCAAAGTAAAAGTTTTAGTTTTTAGGTATAATTTATTGAGTTTTTGAACCTAAAATTTCTAGTTTCTGTTGTACTTGTTCTAATTATTCGCATTATTATAAGATATAAAATTAATAGCAGTACCATGATTTTTTTTTTGGAGCAAGAGGTTTATCCATTGTAAAAATGAGGCCTTTAATTAAATTCAATTCATAAAAATATACTAAAGTGAGGAATGATCTCAGTTACTAAAATAATTTCAGTTTCACAATGTCAGCATCGTTACTTGAATTTATACTTGTCCATCCACCAAACATGTAGATAATTAACAAAGAGTGGTAGTTGCCAAAGAAAGAAGATAGGCTTATAAAATCAAGTGGAGTGTCTTCAGGGCAGTGTGAGATGTGAGGGGTTCCCTCAGAGGTGGTGCTTACCTCCAGACAAGTTATGTTACAATTAGTGGATGTTGAAAGAATCTGGTCAGAATGTGAATGCTCAGACAGAATGAATTGTCTCTCAGACCTTAGCCCAACATGATTTGAAGCATCATAGTAATTACATGTCCATTTGTGTTTGGAATATCAGAAGAGATTAAAAACCACAGGTTTCTAGATACAATTACCAGACTCCAAAGAACTTCCTCTTCAGCAAGTGCGCATGCTCCAGCGACAGCTTCGCTTTAATTGTCCGTACTCAACAGAGATCTCGGGAGCTGCTGTAGTAAAAATGTCCTGCGTTTTGCTGACTCCTGATATCTCTGAAAGGTCAGTTGCAGTCTCTGGAGTAAGCCTTGTATCTCTGGCGATGGTTACCCATTCTGCCAGAACCAAAGCAAAATAAACAACCCTTATATAGTGTCTGAAGTTCTGGAGATCATGATGAACTTATCTGATAAGTAGGAACAAAGTTAAAACATTATTTAGTGTTTTTCTCATGCACATGGAACCTTCACGAAGTTCCAAAGAAATGTGCATGACCAAGATCCTAGTAGGTAGGTCTTCTAACTAAAAATTAGTCACGAGGAAATGAATGAAACCAGTGAAAACCTCTCAAAGAAGTTATGTGTAAATACAGGACCAGGAGACACGTAGAAAAGAGTTGGCAGTGAGGGCAATGTAGTAAGTTCGCCAGCACTGATTTTAACAGCCACTCCCAATATCAGTTGGAAAATATATCCTAAGAATAAGGAGTTTCCTCTCTACATGCTGGATATTCTGCTCTGGGGTATATCAAAAGGTTTTCTCTCATACACCCTTGTTCATTGTTCTTTAGATCATTGTGATTTAGGGTAGTGTATTCTGAACTCTTCACGGGTATTAGGCTGAATGTTTTAGGTCCATTATCTTAATGACACAATAAACCTTTGAATAGTTACTTTGTTAAACATCTTATTTTAAAAATATATGTATGCATGCCTGTGTCTATATACAAACATGAGTGTGAGTGCCTATGTAGGCTAGAAGAAGGGTGTTGGGTCCCCTGGAGTTGGAGTTATAGGCTATTGTGACCTCCTTTTTATGCAATTGCTGGACACAGAACTTGAGGCCTCTTGGCATTTAACTATTAAATATATCTCACCAGCCCCAGATGCATAGATATTGATGTATTTTATAATTAATTAAGAAAGTAAGCATAAAATGTAGTGAAATTTAAGTTTGGGTAAGCTAACACTGTAGCTGAACCTCTCTGTATGTTTGGTGATCCTATCTAAAATGTTTGTTTAGTTCAGTAGTTCAGATATTTACACTATGGAATTCTTTGAACAATTATTTTTCTTTTGGTGTTAAAAAGATTAAGTTAAAGAAAATAAGTAATTTGGCTTTGGCCACTTACTAAGAAAAATGGCTTTTAGGATTCAAATTCAAATGTCTCAGCTTCTAATTTTTGGGGGGCAACAGAGTAATTTGTTGGGTTCTACAGTATAAATTTGTATTTTGTACTTCTATTTAGCACACACAAATAAATACCTCAGAATATATACAAATGTGTACCTGTGACATTATAAGGCACATTTTGGTTCTCATCTTTAGCTCCCACTTTACAGCTTCCTTCCTGCTGTAAGTCAGACTGTCTAATTGTTCCTGGGCTTTGTCTTTGAACTGGTAATAAATTCTCAGATTTCCCTTTTTATACTCAGAGATCAAAAGGCTACCCTCTTTCTAGAAGAGTCCCGTTCCACACTACACACGGCAGACAGTTCCACAAAGAGGCCTAGAAGAATGACAGTTCTCCCCTACCCTCCCCAGCCCCGAGCGTATAGGCATTTGATGGTTCCCTTCTTGTATAATCTCATTCTAACATCCTTTCCAAGGCTTGCATCATGACTGTTCGGTGAAATCACTATAAAACCTTAAAGAGCAGAGCTTAGGGGGTCTCAGACCTCAGATCAATGTAGTGAGCTCTGGACTGAAAGAGCTCTTTCCCACCTTTTCCAATCTGACCGTATGTATCTCTTCATCTATCTTTTGTAACATCGGTTATGAAAAACATTTAAATCCGTTCCCTTGAGTTCTGAGTTGTTTTGAAAGTTAAACACTAGGAGAGGGCTGTAAGATGTCTCCTAGACAGACTTTCAAAATTTTCCATATTCTATGAGTATAATCTGAAATGGAGGAATACTCGTGGTGACTGAGATCCAAGCCTGTGGTGGGCTCTGTCTTTAGGTAGCTAGTGTTAAATTACATCAAATGAGAAGACACTCATCTGATGTCCCCTTCAAAATCGATAGCTTCCTTCCTAAGGAGAAACACCTCCATGGTCACAGTGAGCCAGTGGAGGAAAAACCAGAAGACTCGTATCCCTTGCATGTGGTGCAAGAGCAGAGGAAAACCCAATTTTGTTTTTCCCAGCACAAGAAAACAAACAGAAAGCATCCGTAGAACAGCATTATTGTTCGGCCTGCTTTGCTGCTTCCTACTTTAGCCCATTCCACCCTAACTTATTTTATCCTAATCTCCTTCAGTTATTATTTGCTATATTATTATCATTGAAATGCTCATTACAACCATTAAGCTGAATTTGTGGCAAGTATGTCCGTGTCAGGTGTGATGTTAAATTTGAAAAAAATGCTATGTGTAGACTGTCACTTTATCAGGCCATCATGTTTGCAACTAGCTCTATTTTACAGACAATGAATGGTGTGAGGAAGTGATACTTAGGCTGTGCTTTGAAGTATTATTTCCAAAGATGTTCTCAATGTGGAGAGCCTGACTAAAGTGTTCTATGAAGGGAAAGATTCGCTCTTCTATTTTTCTGTCATCAAAATGCCAATGATCTCTTTGTGAGGTTAAAACGGCAACATAACAATCTCTTGAGTACTTTTAAGGGGTGATTTAATTTTAATACAGATGTTCTACCCTGACTTTGCAATATTGTCTTTCACAAATACATGATACTTCAGAGTGTACTTACTTTTTTTAATTGTCCAATTAACTTACCTAGTGTATCAAACCTGGAGGTGTGAGAAATATGTGTGCATGTGGCAACAAGTGTGTATGCTTTCCTAAATTTTATACAAATTGAAATGAATTCCACTAAAGAAGTTTTCCCCTCTTCTTTCATTTTTTTTATTGACTCTGTCTCTTTGCTTATTGCTATTGTACCCAAGCACCTCTGCATTATCTAAATCAAGATTCCTGGTATTTCTTTGGTATTATTGGGCTAGTAATACATAATCTTTAATTTTTATAGATTTTTTAATTAAAATGATCACATCACTTTCTCCTTGACTTTTCTCCTTCCAGTCTTTCTAAAATACTGTCTCGCAACCACTTCCATTTTTCCACTCACTCTCAAATCGATAGTCCCCTTTTCTTCGATAATTATGCTCTACACATAAATACAGCTTCAGGGTCTACTTTTGTTGTTTGTGTATATGTCTCATGGCTGACTTCAAGAGATTTCCTTGATCTAAGTGCATGCATTAGGTTTTATAACTTTTAAAGTTAAAAATAAACACTTTCATACCTGAAAAGATTTTAAATTCTGTTAGAGTTTGTTTTCAAAATTTAGTAGATTATTACAGAATGGTTTTTAAAGACCAATAAATAAGGATTTTTTTTACTCAACTGTTTTTTGCTAATGCATTGCAAGATATAATATTTTGTATACATAATAAAAGGGAAAATAGGTAGTTCAGCTAATGCTGACTGTTACAGATTTTGTACCATAGAGAAGAGAAAAAAAATCTTATTGCTTTAAACACAATAGTAGGTCTTCTATCTTCTGGAATTCAGTTAAGCTCTCTGAATAAAACATTAAGGATTTGGTAAAGCTGTCATCCTGTTACAGTGAACTCCATTTTTTTTTTATTTTTTTTTTATTTTCAGTTCTGGATGATTGAACTTGATGTAATTATTCCTGAAATGTGACAAGAAGAATAATCTCCAACGTAAAGTGATCATCATACAGTAGTCATCCCTCAGGGTGACTTCATGCCACTGTCTTCATCTTTTGCATCAAATATGGGACAAATCTGAGTGTGTAAGAAGAAATAAGTTTTTGCACAAGAATGAACTCTGCGATGGTAGGGTTAAGGTTTAAGCACCTCTTTGGGGGGAGCTTTGTTGAGTCTAGGGGCACATTCCAGATAGTGTTAATAATCTTCCTTCTGATTCAATGTTCCCTGAGTGTCGATTATAGGGCAGCGCCACTTATGCCAAATGAGACTTTCATATGGGCTTGGAATGTCCCAACGGAACCTTGTGTTGGAAAAGTTAATTACTCGTTGGATATGAGTTTTTTCCCTTTAGTGGGAAGTCCCCGAAAAACTGCTACAGGACAGGCTGTGACAATGTTTTATACTGACCGACTTGGAAAGTATCCGTATATAGATGAGAGACAAACCGAATATTATGGAGGATTACCTCAGGCGGGAAATTTGCAAGAGCATTTGGACAAAGCTAAGACTGACATCGAGCATTACATTCCAGTAGACCAACTGGGCTTAGCCGTCATTGACTGGGAAGAATGGAGGCCCACCTGGATACGAAACTGGACGCCCAAGGACATTTACAAGAATAAGTCTATTGAATTGGTCCAGACCCAAAATCCAGGTATGGACACTGCACAAGCCACCGTAGAAGCTAAACAACAATTTGAAGAGGCAGCAAGAAAGTTCATGAAAGAGACATTAAAACTGGGGAAAAAACTCAGGCCCCAATACTTATGGGGATTTTATCTTTTTCCTGATTGTTATAATAGTAAATTTAAAGATCCAGGCTATAATGGAACATGTCCCAGTATTGAAATAGACAGAAATAATCATCTTAACTGGATATGGGAAGAAAGCACAGTTCTTTACCCATCAACCTATCTAAAGTACGAGTTGAAATTATCTCCAAAGGCAAAACTCTACAACCGCCACCGTGTGTTGGAAGCCCTCAGGGTTTCTAAAGTGCGTGGGAAAAATAATCCACTTCCGGTTTTCCTCTATACGCGCAGTATTTTTACTGACCGAATCTGGGAATTCCTTTCTATTGTGAGTAAATCGTAGTACAGCTAATTGGTATTGTGCAGAAATTGTGTCAACAGAAATGAAATGTTATTCAAATGTGTAATTCAGATGTATGTATAATTTAGAAATATATACATCAATAGTTCTATGTTCTCCAAAGGAGGCAAAATTACCACATTTTTAGTTTTTAATGTAATCATATGATCTGTTAGCAGTCACGGAAAAATTACAAAATGCAGATAGTATTTTAACTATTTTTGCTTTTTCTTCTTCCAGGGATCTGGGTCTTTTGCTACCAGAAATCACTAAAGCAATGATAAATTCTTATACAGTAAAGAAACGTTTGAGTAAAAGATTTAAGACAGTGGAAGTATGCAAAGTGTTCTTGTAGGGTCAGCATGCTTAGCCCATTGAAGCTGTCATGTATAAATGCTCCCACACATTGCTCCCTGCTAACTCTTTCGTATCACCTTTGTTAGAATGACCTTGTGAATACAGTTGGTGAAGCTGTTGCTCTGGGGACCACTGGAGTTGTCATATGGGATTCTACATATATAGCACAACGTGCTCAGGTAATGTAGAAAATAGAAAATAATTCTATCCTTAATGCTTTTGAGGATGTTGTGTTAAGGAAATTAGCATTACCCTTGGCAATAAGTAAATGCTCAATATTTGTCAAATCAAGATATGTTGCATTTTTTCATTACAAAGTAGAAAATGTTGTGCCTATCTTCCTGTGAGGAATCAGATGATCAATGAGATTAACTAAAGTTCTCTAGGCTCTGCAGTTTGTAAGTAGCAAGACCAGGACTATAATTTCAGTTTTCTGACATGATGTTTAATGCCAGACAAAAGGGCTCTCTAATTCCCCATATCAAGTATTGTCCTCCAGTTTTACAAATTCTTTTTAATAAAAGAGTTTCATGCACATATGTTTGTGTGTATATGTATGTATGTCAATGTATGTTTAACATTGCTGAACCAAGGTTGAATTTTATGTGTGTGTGACTGATGTGATAATACAATTAGTGAATATGTCAAGGATATTCTCAGAGAAGCTCATTGCCCAGAAGTCCTGTCCTATTATTGTAGAGAACACATATTCTATTCTCAGAACAGGAGAGGCTTTTGAGTAGTATGATATTGGTCTTTTAGAGAACATCGATTTATCATGTAAAAGTACTTCAACAAATTCATTTGCTAGATTCTTTCTAAGTCTTACTTTAAAAAAGAATCCTCATATTAACATTATTTTTTATATTGATCATCAATAGAAAGTAACAGAAAATGCAAATTAGGGAATGGTATATATCTTTTGGCAAAATCTTTTGAGTTGAAGAAAATTATCTTAAAATGGTGATGGATCCATTCATGATTTCTGTATACTACCTCCTTAAAAAACAGAAGAATTGAGAATTCCTTCCTCTGAGTGAGAGGTACACTCTTCATCTGTCACATTTGTTTTAATGCCACTTTAATATTAGTTGTTCATTGTTTTACCACGCCCCGCAAGATCTGTAGTATGATTCATTCAGGGATAGACTTCAACCCTGATGTCACTGTTTTTCATTTTATGTGTTATCTTAACATTGCTTCTTATAGACTCTAGATCAGTTACTTTCCTCAATTTATCATTAGCTTTCCTTTGATCATCCCCCCACCTATGTTTTGTGCCATTTCAGCTCAATGCGCTCGTGAATCACTTTTCATGTTTTTTAAGATTCTCTGAGAAAATAATATCAAGCATGAAATATGTGTGTAGATAAATGTATCTTTGTGAGGTGTGTCTGTATGTGTGTAAATATGTGTGTAGATAAATGTATCTTTGTGAGGTGTGTCTGTATGTGTGTCTCTGTGTTTGTCTGTGTGTCTGTGCATCTGTCTGTGTGTGTACCCGTGTATCTGTGTGTATCTCCATGTGTGCCTGTGTCTGTGTGAATATGTGTAGTCACAGAGGCAATATTGAGTCTCTGTTGCTCTCCATCTTTCTTATCTTTAAAGAGAAGGTCTCTTACTTAATGCAGAGTGCAGCAGCTCAGCTCTATTGGTTGGCCTGCTAGCCCAAATATTTACTCGTCTCTGCCTTTCTAATGATGGGCATATAACCAAGTGATATTCTACTTTGTTTTTGGAAGTTAGTTATGAGAATAAATTCCTGGTCCTTATACTTCACATGAAGCATCATCTTAGTCTCTTGACCAGCCAGTCCACAGCCTTATCTGATTGTTAAAATTGACTCACAAAAAATGTAAAGTAAGTCATCTCCCACTCCACTTTATCTGATCCAGTGGTGTGATGAAGCCAGTTCTACCAGTCATTCCTTATGAGACTTGCTTTAAAAATAGTTGGGGGTTCTTGTGTGTCAGTTATTAAACATGGTCATTATTAAAAATAAAAGGATAAATAAATTAAATTAAGTACAAAAATAACTAATGTTAGAATACAGTAGCTATTTTGCTTCATATGTTCCCCAGTACTGATATTGTTTATATTGCACTGGTGGAACACTCTAGAATGGTTGTTATTCACATCATACTTGCATACTGTGAAATAGAAGCTTGCTCAGTTCTCAACTGTAGATTTATCATTATTGACTGACAACTTGAAGCTGGCTAGTGTGGGTTTAATTATACAGTATCTCCAGGATTGTCAGTTTAAATCTTTCCATATAAAAGATGAAAGACATCCAATAATTCTCATAATCTGCCCTTTGTGTAATACTTGTCTCTGCAAACAGCTTCAATTCTCCTTGAACTTGGTATGATTTTCTTAATGTATCAATAGTAATGAGAATATAATATTAAAGAATGTTGACACCATCCATAAACTCAGAATATAATAGTGTTCAGGAAAGAAAATTACATAAAAAGTAAAATATAGGTGTTTTGTAAGCAACTAACAAAGATATGAGTCTACAAAGAAAGTATCTTGGATGCTTACTTTCTAATTAAATGAATTAATTTAACCAGAATGACAAGAGGAAGTCAATCACCTCTAAAATGCCAACACACAGCATTTCACACATTGCTTCACAGCAGGCTATCCAGGCCCAATTTCAGCTACTTCCCTTTCGGTCCTTCCAACAAGCTTCTAATCATGTCTACAGTCACCTCCATTGTAAGCTCACACAGTAATAGGTTCTGGGAACAGGGGAACACAGATATCTCTGTGCCAGGCTATTATTGAAGCAAAAATAGTCTCACCACAAGGAAAATAGCAAATCCATTAAAGTCAAAGCTGACAAGACATTTGTTTTTGCTGCCAATATGCTACCACATTTGGCTCATTCAGGACAATTGTTGATCATAACAGACAGATCATGATCAATACTGCTTTTTTTTTTTTTTTAATGGCCAGTGACCAAGTTTTAGAATACGGTAATGATAAGATGGATCACTTCTGCTCTTCATCTTGCTTGTCTACATAATTTGTTAAAGAACTGTCATTCTGCACACCTTTTACTGTGTAACATTTAGCTAAAACATACACAGTTGAACATACTTTATTGTTTTGGGACATCAATTTTAAGTCTGTTTAATTCTGTTTATTTAATTTAATTACGCTTAATTAACTATGTTTAGTTACTCGTGTGACAAATGTGATACTTGTTAAAATTATTTATGATTTATTGAGAGTTAACTGAAGAAATGGTAGATTCCCATATACATCTTATTTATTTGTCCACTCAACAACCCTGTGAGGCAAGATGATACTAATGTTTGGCCAGTTAACCTCAAAGCTTATCATCCAACAGTTGTAAAATTTTATGTACTTGATTAATTCATAAGTTATTGGGAAAATGAAGTCTCGAATAGGTTAATCCTCAACTAAATAATTCTTCAGTGGGATGAAATGGCCTACAAAATTTACAAACGTTAAAATACGATTGGTATAGCCTCACATGTTTGAGAGAAAAAGATTTATTTCTTATTGCTTGTTCAGTCTGATGCTTCATTCTTTAAGAGTTACTGTAGTTTATCTGTTCACATAGTAACTTGTGCTTGCAATGCCGACTGTTTTAATATTTTACAGACAGGCTGTCCAACCCTTCATAAATACATGAGGACTACCCTGAATCCGTACATAATCAACACCACCCTGGCAGCCAAAATGTGCAGTCAAGCACTTTGTGATCATCAAGGCGTCTGTACAAGGAAAGATGTGCATTCCGATCACTATATTCAGTTGAATCCGAAGCACTTAGAAATTAAACTTTTGAAAAATGGAAGCTTTGAAATAGTTGGCCACCCCACAGTTGGAGACCTGAAGTACTTTGCTGAGCATTTTAAATGTAGCTGTTTTACCAACATGAATTGTAAAGAAAGAGCTGATATTGAAAATGTGGAAAATGTTAAAGTGTGCACTGCCAACAATATTTGTATAAATACCCATGTAGACCCCGACCCAGCATTCAATCTCTTACCTGGAAAAAACCTTGTCTTTTTCATGGCTGTCACTCAGATACTCTATCATCTGCTCTAGGGTCCCTTAAATTTCCTAGAGAATGTATCAGTGGGAACCCCTTAGTTATATCTGTTACCACCATTTGAAATATTTGTTATAGTCTTGTGCTAACTCAGAAATGCAAAATGGTGTTCTGCTGTGCAAAAATCATTCTATTTTAATACTAGAGGTTCTATTTTGATATTTAAAGGCAAAATGTCTATTCTTCTAAGAAAGACGGGTAGCCAACAAGGCAGCAATACTTGAATAGTAGCTTTTGTCTCAGGGAAATGAAGACTGAATAAAATCAAATTACTGTAAATGAATTACTTTATTTGTAGTTTGTCATAATTTTAAAAATAATCAGGTAAGTATTAAAATAAAAATTCTTAATGTAAAAATGTATGCTTGAAGTGTGCTAGCCAGACTAATTACAGAAGTATGAGTTTTATAACTTTTAAAATAAAATTGTCATATCTTAATTTTATAGTAAGAAACTTTACAAATGATGATCTTACCTATTTTTGTACATATATCTTCAGAAACTACTTTTATACAGTAAGTCATTTGTTTTATTCCTTTTTGCTTTTTTTAATCTAAAAGCTTTTTTAACATACCCCTACTGTTCATGTGTGTTATCTTTTCGTACCTAATTGTCAAGTTTAATTTGTGTTCCCCAATGACCAATTTTATCTAATTATTTACATGATCCTTCATTTGCTTCATAACACATTTATTGACTATTTCTCTCAAGCTTGGTATTCAGTATCGCCAACTGTGACTTTGTTATTTGTTTGAAGATGAAAAAAACAGAGATGGAGTGGATCTGGAGGAGAGGGAGGGATTGCTGGGAAGAGTGGAGGGAGAGAGGAAACCCTGGTCAAGGTGTATTGCATGATAGAAAATGTCTCTTTTCAATAAAAAGAAAAATGACAACATAGTGTGTTCTAAGTGACATAATAAAATTTAGTGCCTTGTCATGCAGATATAAGTTTGAGAGCATCATCAATTTCTGAGAGATTTATGTAAAAGCTATTTTTTTTAAAAAAATAATTGAATTAAAATACAATTATGCAACTTTTTTTTCTTTTCTTCCTCCAATACTTCCCATGCCCTCTTTGCTTCCTCTTCAATTCAAGTCTTCTCTTTATTTAATGGTTAATTTTCTTTAACTCTGTTTATTTTATTTAACATATGTACATATGTAACAAAACAGTCAAGTATACATAAGAACAGATAAATATATAAATACTAGCTGATTTATTTTTATTTATATTTTACTTGTATGTATATAACTTTAGCACTGACCAGTCGCTGTTGGGGAAGACAACTTCTCCCTCTCTCACAAGTCCTTAGTTGCCTGTAGCTCTTTGTCTATGGTTTGGGATTTTCTTTATATGGGTCTTGTGGTTTTTCTTTCAGCTTTCAGTACACTTTCTTTATTCTTCATATTTAATGTTTCAATTGTAGTATGCCAGATAAATATCTTTTTTGGTTTTGTTCATGGGGTGTTTTATGAGCTTCTTGTATCTGTATGGCTTTGTTTTACTTTATTTGAAGACGTTTTCTTCTATGAACTTGTTGAATATATGATTTACACATTGAAATGAGAATCTTCTCTCTTATGCATGCTTATAATATGAAGGTTTTGTCCTTTGATAATATCCCCCAGTTCCTACATGTCCCTTTCCTGTGCTTGAAAGAAAAATGTTTTCATAATATTTCTTGTGTGGTTTAATCCTGTACTTCATTGGAGTCATAGATATTCTCTCTTCTACATGGTCTATTATAGTTGTAAGGTTTTTTCTTGAATATGTTAGTTGGAGTATTGAGCTTCGCAGTCCCATGCTTGTTTCAGTTTGAATACTCTTCAACATTCATATTTCTTCTATTTAATTACATTATCAAATCCTATAGTCGTCATCATTTTATTCAGTGTTATGATTATGATTTCTTGGCCGTCATTCATCTATTTTCTCTCTAAGTGCAAATCTTTTACAGTCATTGAACTGTTTGTTGCATTTTTCCCAAAAGTCCTTAAATTTGTGATGAAGCTTATGTTTGTTATTTTAAGTTCTGTATCCTGGGGTTTGTATAAATAATTCTCATTGGAGAATATTTCTTGAGTAACTGGAAGGTGCAATATACTTTGACCTTTTATGTTATTTGTATTTTTCTGACTACACTTGGGTATATGGACTTTACAGAGCACCAAAGGATTAGGGTGTGTTGTGCTTGAAGGTTGGATATTGTATAGGTAGGATAAAATCAAGTGAACATAAGTCTGGGCTCACATATAGGATGTGTTGTCACCTGGTTCAAACATGGAGATTAAAGGTGTCATGGACAGGGCTGAGCTACTACGTCAAGACATTGGGTGTGGGATTTGGTTAGATCTGAGGACTTAAGGAGGGTACATGGAAAGAAAAATCTGATAGACTTGTACTAAGGCCTATGCAGAACTGGACTAGACCTGGAAGCTGATGAGACACTGAAAAGATGAAATCTTGTGGTAGGAGGGGAGAGTTTGGGTTGTTAGGCAAGGTGTCTGTCCTGGCCAAAGCCTAGAGTTTGGAAGTGGTACAGGCAGGGATGACTACACAAGGGTAGGGTATGTGACCTGGAATAGTTAAATGGTATGATCAGGTGACTCAGCTTTGGTACATGATGTGTGGGACTTATGGAGAGGTGGATGTGTCTTGAGAGATGAAGTCAGGTGGTAGGAGGAACCCTGAACTGGTTTGAAGGATGTGTAATCTTCTAACACTTGGAGTTTGTTGACAATGAGAGCTACTTTAACCAGATTAGGTTGTAACACTTGGAGGATCGGAAGGACTTCCCTGGCTGGGCCCTGGTGCATCATGTGCTGGACCTAGCTGGGCATAAAATTTGAATTAATATTTTATACTTAATTGGTTTATTAATTGTATTTTATTTGTATATTAGTGTGTATGTATGCCTAATATGTGTTAGAATTTATAGAGGCTAAGGGAGGATGTCAGATCCATGGATTTAAAGTTATAGATGGTTGTAAACCAACCCTATAGATTTTAGTACCTGAACTGCGGTCTTCTACATGAGCATCCAAATGCTCCTAACCACTGAAGCATCTTTTCCTGCCTGTGAAAGTTGTTTTACCCTGTGAATAGTTAATAGGTGGTATGTGAAAGGAAGAACTTCAGAGGAAGAGATTATTGATTATGCTTACTAGAGTGGTGCTAAGCAAAAGATAACCAAGAGATGAAATTCTTTTGATCCACCCTGAGAACTAGAAATTTGCAATAAAGACATTCTCTCAATTTGAAGTCTATTTTATTTTTCTCCACTTACGGTATGAGGTATCTTCTTTTACTCCTTATTAATCCTAAAGTGTCAGAATCATGACGATTTCTATTTGTTCTTTTTGTGCATAGCTACATGTATAACGTGATGAAAGTACTTGGGACTTAGGAAGAGCTCATTAAATATTTGCTGAATAAGGAAATCTAATGGGGATTCTTCACATGTTTTTGAAATTTATGAGTGGTAGTGATCATTTTTCATAGCTTTCATTATGGTCTATCATGGTGTAGTAAACCATATTACTTCATTTTCATGAAATAGCAGGTTTATGATGAAAGAATGCCAAGTGGTTTAGGGAATTTACAGATATTTCAGAAGGCTTGAGTTTGAGGTATATCACCCATATTGTATGGCTCACAATAGCTTGTAACTTAAGCTCCAGGGTATTGGAAAGCCTGTTGTAGTTTCCATAGACACCTCCATACAAATGGCTGACACACATATACACAAGAGGAAATTCTGGCATAGGCTAAATGTGTGCTTTGTTTTTTCCTTTGGAGGAGGTTGGGAGACAGGGATTAAGAAGGGTCCAGGGGAAGTAAGGTAGGGCAAAGAGAAAAGTGAAGGCGTCCAAGGGTTGGGTTAAGAGGTGTATGTCTAGAGTGGCTGAATGTCAAAAGAGTGGAGTTCAGAAGAGGTGTAAGAGAAATGGTAGAAGAAGCATAAATAGCCCAGGGGAAAAAGTTCATAAGTTGACATGATGCACAATGGCCCGCCCAAACTACAATGCTTAGTAACTGTGATGGACTGCTCAACTTATCAGTCATAAACCCAGGCTTCCACAAAGCGTCTTCAGCTCTATGCATGCTTCACCTGGTTTGTCTGCCTACACTGCTACATCTGCTTGTTCTTACTCTCTTCTCCCAAAAATCTACTTTGAAGTTTTGTTCTCCCCACTCTCTTTCTCCTTTACCTATAGCTCCAGCTCCAACATTGCCAAGATCTGTGGACTCTTAAATAAACTTCTTCATTAACCATATAGAAGTCAACTTAAGCCATGTATTTGCTTCTTGGCGTTTTATTTTGTATATGGGATACAGGTAAACGAGAGAAGTTAACATTCACCATCACTAGTACTTGCCTTGGTGAATAGCTTCAGAAGACTGATGCTGTATGAGGTTTCTGGCCTGTGTGGCCTGTGGTCAGACCGACAGACCTGCAGTGCCACGGAAATACACAGACACTTGTATTAACTATGCTGATCAGCCTACGGTTCTGGCATATTGCTAGCTATCTCAGGCTCTTAAATTAACCCATGATTCTCATCCTGTTCAGCCATGCAGACTGGTACCTTTTCTCAACAGCATTTCAACTTCTTTCCTCTGCGTCTCACTGATGTCTCTCTGGCATCACTGCCCTTCTCTTCCTGTTCCCAGAGTCTTCTTAGTCTGGTAGCCCCGCCCATACTTCCTGTCTGCCTTCAGTCAATCAGCATTTTTATTAAGCCAGTAGGCAGGACAATTATTTACAATGTAACACTACAGACTGACACTGTGATGTAACTAAAATTTGCATTTGATATATGCAAATGATATCTGCATTTGGTATAACTAAGCCTTTTTTTTTTTTTAACCTAAACTGAACAGCAACAAGATTGGAAACTTTCATTATACATTCTCTATGCCCCAGACATTATTATGAGAATTTCCTATACTTTATGCACCAATCCTCAAAATTATCCAATGATGCTAATATTATAATTACCAACAATTACAGGAAGAAAAACATCAGAAATAGCTTAAGCAATTTACATATGATATTTAAAAATAAGTCCTGTTCCAACCTCTTTTGTTCATCATTTCTTGTTGTATTTGGATAGAAATTAACGTACAGTAAGATAGCATTACACCCTCACAGTGTGGATAAAGTATCAAGTGGTAGTTAAGATATAGAACAACTTCCTTGTACAGATTTACTTGTAGGAGTTTAATGCTAACAACTGTGGAAAACTGTCTAATCATTTGTTGTAAACACATGCCCAGCTCCTTGCTCAAGAAACAGTAAAAATTATATTCTCCTGCAAATAAATTTTGAGTGTTCATAATAGCAATGCACACACACGTAGTCTTCATACTAATGAGCCAAATGCACATTAATTAATGAACATACAAATAGGCTGAGATATAAACATACAATGACATGCTGTTTAGCAGAATGTAACAATATGGGTAAATATCAACTGAATGACCTCAACACTGACTTTTTCACTTGCTTTAACTTCTCTCTATTCCCCTCCCAGCTCATAGCCTGTAACTGCAGAAACAATAAACTTAATGTGTATAACTTGATATTTTAAAATGTGTCATTGTGAAATAATTGCTATCAGACTAATTGATATACCTATGATCTCACAGATATTTTATTATTTTTGTGTTCAGAACACTTAAGAACCTTTCAGTAAATTTCAAATATATGACATAGTACCAGTCATAGTCAGTTTACTATACTGAAACTCATCTGCCATGTTTGAAACATTTTACACTTTGAGCAACATCTTTGCATTGCACCTTCATCACTCAGTCCCAGCTCTCAGTAACCACTAATGTGTAGTACTTGGCACACATGAATTTAACCACCTGAAATATCTTATATAAGTGAGATCATGAAGCATTTTTCTTTATGTGTCTGGCTTAGTGGATTTAACATAATGGTCAGATTCCTCCATGCTCAACAGCATGGGTAAGACATCTCTATTCTTTCCCTATTCCTTTGTCACAGGTCATTAAGGTTGTTTTCATATCCTGGATCTTCTGAAGATTGCTGTAGTTTCACAGAAATGCAGACTTTGTCAAGATGCTGATCCATTACATGTTTTATATTCAGAATATATTTATCCAAGAAATGTGTTCTTCATTGGAGAATGTAATTGATTTCTTCTCCTTTCATGTTTCTGTCAAACCAAAATAGTACTTTGTAGCACATTTTGTCTGGTTTGAACAACTATAACAAAATATCATAGTATTAGGAGAATTTTTTTAAAATAGGAATTTTCATGTTTCTGAAAGTTTGAAAATCCAAGGTCATGGAGACAGCAGGTCTCATCTTTGCTCCCTCTTTCTGCCAAAATCACTGACTAAATCATCATGTGTGAGAAAGATCAAGGCTGATCCATGGAATCTTTCTCATATGAACACTAAAGACATTTACTGTGGTTCTACCCTCATGATATAATCATCTCCCTAAAGGCTTATTTATTAATACCACCCTCAATGTTAAGATCACAACACAGAACCTGGATAGCAACGCTAATTAGGGAAATGAGATTTAAGAAGTTTCTATACTCGTTTTTGGACTTTTGGACTACTACATTTTATTTTTTTTATGTCTAGAGAAAAGTGCATGATATAATTCCTCCTAGATCTTTAATATCAGGAAACTAGATGACGTCCACCCACGAGTGAAAACTGCCACTCAGCTAGTGGTCCAGGGTTAGTGTCTGTAGTTGAAATAAGTTTAATGAAAAGGAAGAAGGAAGACACACAGAAGTATCCTTGGAGTCCCTCCCTCCGCAGCAGGAGAGGCATCCCAGCAGGACTCCATTGCACCAAACAGCTAGAACCAGTTTCCCAGTTTAGCTGCATCAAGAGCTGGCTGTGCTTTCACCGTGTCCACTCGGCCTGGCTGTGTATGAAATCATCAAAGCCTTCTCTGAGAGCAGTGAGGAAGGATTCTTTTGTATGATCAGTACCTTCAGACTAACCTATCTCCTGGGTATCCATGAAGGCTAGATAGAGCCATACGTAGCTGCTTCGCACCCTGTCAATCCACTGACCCCGAGGCTTTGAGAGGTACCCAGTGTCAAGTAATCATTGTCCTGTGATAGGAGACAGAATGTTTTCTTTCTTTCATTGTGTGATAGGGGCCTTCTTGGATTGCATAAGCAGGTGATTGGGGTTTCTGTATGACTTACATGTAGACATGGATGCAGGCCTGGTAGAGGGTATTGCAGGCAGTGGGGAACACTAGTCCATCGAGACCCACGTGAACTCGGGAGGCAGCTCTCAGTTCTGTTGTCAACTTGAAGTGTATTCTGGCCTTGGAAACCTTGTAAAGCACAATAAAATGGGCTGTTTCTTTTCTAAAATATTACCAAGGTTGTTAAAAAAATGTCTTTATAATTTAGAGCAAGATTGTCAGCCTGGTGTGATGGCATATGCCTGTAGGCCCTCAGTCATGAAGCTGTAACAAGACAATGGTCATGACTCTGAGGCTAGCCAGAAGTACTTAGAGTATAGTCAGCCATAGTTATGTAAGACTATAATTTATACAGCAAACCAATAAAATGATATATGCTAGTATTTATTTTTTAAAAAGTATTTCTTCAGATGCTATGTTTTTCATGCCTAGTACACCTCTTCACTTAAAATCTTCCCCCAATCTGTGTGTGCATGTATGTGTGTGTGTTTATGTGTGTGCATGTATTTGTATATGTGTGTGCACGTATGTGTGTGCACATGTAAGTATGTGTGCGTGTGTATGCACACATGTGTGTATGTGTGTGTGTGCATGTGTGCATGTATGAATGTGTATTTGTGTGTAACAACAATTAATGAAAAAGTGGCCATGAGGGGTATATGGGAAGTAGGCTGTTGAATAAGAATGCCCTCCATAGACTTATATATTTGAATTCTCCCCACTTAGCAGAAGTATTTAGGAAGGGCTAGGAGGTATGGCCTTGTTGGAGCAAGTGTGGCCTTGTTGGAGAAGGCATGTCACTGGCAAAAGGCTTTGAGATTTCAAAAGCCCACACCAGGCCCAGTGTCCTCCTCTCTATGCCCATAACATGCTGATTAGATGTGAGCTCACAGCTACTGCTGAACACCATGTCTGCCTGCCTATAGCCATGCTTCCTGCCATGATGATCATGGATTAACCCTCTGAAACTGTGAGCATCTCAGTTAAATGCTTTCTTCTATAAGTTTCCTTGGCCATGAGTCTCCTCATAACAATAAAACAGTAACAGGGTTTGAAATTAGTAAAGGTAAGAGGTAAATGATGTAATTATGCTATAATCTCAGAAAATAAGACAAATAATTATAAAACTATTGCCAAGAACAAACTAAAAGTCCTTTATCTTTCCCTGTTTTCTCCTCTCCTCTTCATTCACACCCAGACATTAAAAATGACACGAAACTTGAAATAAAAATAAGATTTGTTTTGTATAAATCATAGAGCACACGGAAAAAAGAAACTTGAAAGAGCCACAGACAGCTAGATGTGGTAGCTCGTGCCCATAATCTCAGCACTTGGATATTAAAGGGAGGAAGGTCAGGAGTTCAAGACCAGCCTCTGCTCTATAGAGAAAACAAAGCCAGCTTGGGTTACTTATGACCAGGTCTGAAAAATAGAAATAAAAAGAAATCAACCAAAAAGACCACAAAAGACCTTACCCACTCCACCCCTCCAAAAACAAAAGTAAGTCCATGGACAATCTGTTGGGCCTATAAACAAAGTGATTATGAGTTTTAAGGGTCTGGTGCTCATGTCTCTGAGAAAACAGGGAGGAGCACTTTACCAGTCACCCTTTTGCTAAAGCTACAAGTACAGTACTTGTGATGATTCTGATACCTTACTGTATGTAAAAAAAAATCCAACTCTGACAGAAAGGCTGTCTAGCTGGCTAATGTGCTCATAAAGAAAATGACTCTCAGATTTGTGCTTCCCTGATCTTGACAAAATGAAAAGTTATCATCTTTCATTAGTAGTAGGAGGTTTATGGCCCTGACTTTCGGGCCTAGCCTCAAGGTTTAGGCCTGCAGACCCACAGACCTGCAGAGACGCACAGAGGCTTACAATAGTTTTAGGCTGATCGTCCTAAGGCCCAGGCATATCACTTGCTTACTCTTTACCCTTAATCTAACCCATGACTCTTATCCTGTTCAGCCATGTGGTTCGGTACCTTTTCTCAGAGCAGCATAGTTGTCCTCGGCTTCTTCCTGCTTCTCTCTGGCATTCTGCTCTGTGCCTCCTGTTCTCAGAGTTTTCTTAGTCTGGTAGCCCCACCCACACTTCCTGCCTGCCTTTGGCCAATCAGTGCTTTTTATTAAACCAGTGGGTGGGACAATTATTTACAATGTAACAACATAACCTCCCACAGAGATCATAATTCCAAGGAAACACTGAGTCTTCCAGGCATGCCTGAAAGTATATCCCAGGTAGACTGTGCCTTATCACATCACAACCCTGGCTGCGGTTCTTCTCAGAATACAGACCAAGACCTGGATCCCACCAAAACTTGACTCCCTTGTGCTTTTGTGTAAGAGGAAATGCTTTAATCATGACTCCATTTGATTCTGAAAATGTTAGTCTAACTCAACAGGTCTTTCTTGGGTAATTTTATGGAGTCATATAGGTCTATGGCATAATGCACTGTTGGCCTCTTTAGGCAGACAAAACCTCTCCTTTACTAATCAGGCAGTCAAGTGGTTATCAAGACCTCAAAAGCTAGATCCCTGTGTCAACTAGAAAGTTCCCATGCCTGTCTCACTTTCTACCCTCATAGCAATTGAGATGCCAAGTATTACTCCCCTCCTGCTGACCCATGGAAGAGTCAACACAGTTTTTCAAGAACTGTGAACCGATACAGGATTTAAAGTGCCTCATACAAAATGGACACTTGACCCTCATTAACAGTGGAATTCTCTACTACAACATAAGTGGACCCCTATTCATGTCCTCTTTCTGCTTGCTGGGACCCTTGTGCTTCCCATTTTGCCCTGACTTTTCAGAGTCAGAGATGACAGTGAGTTGCTATTTATTCATGATGCTAATCATTTTGGGTTTTGTCTGTTACAAGGTCAATTTGAAACCATCACTTCCTAAGCTTTTAATAAGTAAAACTGCAGATTCTGTAGGTCAGTAAAAGTGTTGGACAAATCTTTAAATAACCCCAAACTTTCCATCAAAATTATGCCAAATCTGAGTTCAGAATATCTAGGATTTTAATATGCTTTTCAAACTGAAACTATCCAGTCAGCAATTGAAGTGGCCTAAGTCCCTACAGGTGGTCAATTTTGAAGTCCTGATCCAGTACTGATTATATAGGTCTGACCAGGAGAATTGATGCCAAAGCCTACATCTAGTTTTCTATTTAGAAGGTTCTAGAATATTTCAGGAATTTCTTGTGAATCATTTGATTTGGGTCCTGGGATCTGAACTTTAATCTTTTGACAGAGCAGCAAATGCTTTTAGTCATTCATTCACCAGAACCAAGGACCTCTGATGGAGGGAAAGCCAACATCTCAAGGAGTCTTGATGCTAATTATTCTTGCAAGTGCATTAGCAGATCTGATATGGGAACAGACATTCTCCAGAATAGAAGGAGAAGCGACTGACTGATGAACTATACCAGAATAGGTACAGCAGTCCTTCAGATTTCCTGATTCACTGAAATGAAAAGAGACTCTGGGCCTGTAGGCTGAAGATGGAAGCCCCAACTATATAAAGGAACTTTGAATAACAGTCCAGGCAGATAGGTGTCATCTCTGTCATTTCTAGATTTCAAGTTGCTTGCAGTCCCTGTTTACTTGGGTAAATATATCCTTCTGTGGCCTTTGATGTAGTTGAAGATTAGAAAGTTATAGGTATAGTTTTTCTTAGTTATTCTAAAAGGTATATTGGACATGAAATTTTAGATTCACAAGGATAAGGTAGATAGAGTATTTCCTTTAATTTTGCTAAATACAAATAGACTAGATATTGTAACTGTAATTCTTGCTTGATAACTATTTTGCTATATGTAAGTTTGCTATGTTAAAATTATAACCTTCCTTTTTGATTAGACAGAAACAGGGAGGTGATATGGGAATGCCTTTCTGTATGCTGTGAATATCATTCCTTAAATACAAGGACTGTTTTGGCCCATGTCAGGCACCATAGAAAAAGTAGGTGGGGAAATCAGAATAGGTAGTACGAGGGCAGAGACACAGACAGATCGAGCCAGACTCCAAAAGAAACATGTAAGGAACACAGGTGAGCCACGAGCCTTGTAGCAGACAGATTAATGAGAATGGGTTGAGTTAAGATATAAGAGCTAGCTAGCAATGTGACTAACCCATTGGCCAAACAGCATGAAGTTAATAAAAGCATCTGAGTCATTTTGGGGGGAATAAGCAGCAGTATGCAGCTAAGTGGTCTGGGACTGTAGGTCTGTGGGCCTGGATCTCTGGCCAGATAGGGTCAGAAAACCTTAATGTAACAGATAGTGTCCCTGGGTGGGACAAATACCCACAAAAAGCCTGAGAAAGCTTAAAAAGGTTTCTAGAGCAGAAACAGAGCCAAAAGCAGCTTTCAAATTGTGTATTTGAAGTGGGTCCTTGTACAGAGATAGCGTGGCATTGGGCCACAAACAACATGGCAGCAGCAGACTGGCAGCCAGGAGCATAAGCTGCAACCAGGCAAGTTCAGAATTCTCACAGAAAACTCAGTAACATATGATTAATTTAAGGTTTTTGTTAATTTTGAACAAAAAGGATACAGAGTCAAAGACGGTTTCTTAGCAGTAGCATTTCTTGGTTCTGCTCTGTTTGCTGGCGACGAACAGAAATGTGGCCCCTTTAAGAGAACTTCCTGACTCAGCTTTATCTGCAGAAACTATGTGGCTCTTTAAGAGAGTGGTAAAATTTTAAAAAGCCCTTCTGGTTGGAAAATTATTAAGGATTCACAATAAAACAGATTTAGATGGGGAAAAAAAACCTGTTATCAGGTTACAATGTGTGTAAAATGTACAGAAAATGTACATAGGCTTCCAAGAGAAAAGAGGGTAGAGGAAGAAAGAGAAATAAAAAATATAATAAGCCACATGAAGATAGAAAATACACAGAGTCTTTTCTTTTAATTTTTAACTGTTAATGAGCTAACTGCATAAAGACAATGGATTGCAAAGGCTGCTAAGTTAGACAAGAATAAATATTTTAAAGGTATCTTGACTTTGAAATTTGTGTCTAAGGATATGATATATTGCTTTGGAAGAGCTCTGCTTTTATTTCCACAGAAGATGAGAACCTGTGGATTGCTTCCAGGCAAATATGGTTTCATCAACCAAGACCACCTGAAAATTTTCTGGTGGGAAGAGATGGTCACATCAGCTTCAGGGCTGCAGACTAAGATGATCCAGTCCCAAGAACCTGTAAGATTGCCAACGCTCCTTAATCAGCAGGAAGTAGTAATGGAAAGCTATACCCCAATTCTTAAAATATTGTTTATAATTGTTTTTAAATGGTTAATTGTCATAGTTAATCTCTTTGTAAGAAGAAAAAGAAGATATGGTATATGAGTGGTTTTTAAAAAATTATATTATTGAATTTACTTTAATCTAAAAATTAGCTGTTAATCTTGAAATATTTTAAATTGGTATGGATTTTGGTTTATTGATACAAATTTAAGATCAATTATCTTATGTTGTATGTATTTTTTCTATTCTTGTTTAAGGTCTGATGTTTATGTAACTCATTTAAAACTGTAATGTATAATTAAGAAATGCATGTTAGATTTTTAGGTATACAAGATATATTTCAATTAGATAGGTAATCGTCAAACACTTCTAAGACATACAGAATATGGCATTTAAACTATTTTAAGAACATAGACTTTTCTGGACAGTAAGACAGGTTTACTCCTGCCAGCACCAATCTTCTTCAAGAGAAAAATGGGCATCAAAGAAACTCCATATGGAGCCTACTTTCTTTGTGGCAATGGTTAGCCACTGGATAAGAACCTGTTCTTGTATTGACTGCTTGACAGTATGCTGTTTAAACTGGACATGTAGGTTCCATAGGAAGGTGACCTCTGAACTTTGGCAGAATAAGCCTAGATGGTCATTCAAGTTCCTGCTTTACAGAGAAAACTGTCTGAAATTCTTCAGGACTCAAGGAGAAGTGATTGAATATCAGAATGGGCAGAGCAGATTTCCTGCTTCACTGAAATGAAAAGAGACTCTGGGACTGTAGGCTGAAGATGGATGCCCCAACTTTATAAAAGAACTTTAGGTGACTATCCAGGCAGATAGGTGTCATCTTTGTCATTTCTAGATTTTGAAAGTTTAGAACTTGCACTTCTTGTTTATTTTGGTAAAAATTATATCCTTCTGTGGTCTTTGATGTAGTTGGAGATCTACAACTACATCAAAGACCACAGAAGGATATAGTTTTAGTTTAAAAGGTATATTGGATATAAAACTTTAGATTCACAGGATAAGGTAAATGATAGAGTATTTTCTTTAATTTTGCTAAATACAAATAGACTAGATATTGTAACTATAATTCTTGCTTGATAGCTGTTTTATTATATGTAAGTTTGCTACATTCAAATTGAAACCTTCCTTTTTGATTAGACAGAAACAGGGAGGTATTGTGGGAATGTCTTTCTGTGTGCTGTGAATATCATTCTTTAAATAAAGGACTGTTTTGGCCCATGGCAGGCACCATAGAAAAAGCAGGTGGGGAAATCAGAGCATAGGTAAGAGGAGGGTAGAGTCACAGACAGATTGAGCCAGATACCCAAAGAAGAAACATGTAAGGAACACAGATGAGCCATGGGCCACGTGGCAGGACAGATTAATAAGAATGGGTTGAGTTAAGATGAAAGAGCTAGCTAGTGAAGTGCCTAAGCCATAAGCCAAACAACATAAAGTTAATCTAAGCATCTGAGTCATTTTGGGGGTGGGGCTAGGCGGTGGTGGGAGGCTAGCTTCTCTGGGAGGGCAGGTCTGTGGGTCTGGACCTCTAGCAGGATGGGGCAAGAAACCTCATTTACAACACAGGTCATTGTGTACTCAGTTACCTAACAACCCTGTCCCTAATGGCCTTGTCAGGGAACTGGCCTGGTTGGGGTATATATGACCTATGCCTTCACTGGTGCATTGAATGCCATGCCATAGCTGCCATGCCATTGCCATCATGCTGTGTTATGAAGTTGCTGTACCAATAAAGAGATATTGAAAAGGAATTGCTCTATGTTTAATTCCTGAGAAGAGATTATAGTAGGTTTCCTTCACTGGTGAAGAAGTACATCACTTAAATCTTTGGATCACTTTCTATCAGAGGCTGGACCCCAGAAGGTTTTCATTAGTCTACATTTAGTTCCTTTCCCTGAAGGGAAGAAATTCAGCTATTGTTTCTGAGTTAGTGCACCTCCAACAGTTCCGGTCAGCCATCTCTGTGGGTCTAAAGAGAAATGGATATCTTGATAAAGAGAGCCACTTTGGAGTTATGAAAAAACCTGTTGCTAAGGAATCCTCCAAGAACCCACAAGATGTCCCTGGCTAGGACTCCAAGCAATAATAAAGAGGGTGCCTAAACAAGACTTCCCTATAATCAAATAAATGACCACCCTGTCATTATATAACCTTCATCTAACAATAGATAGAGGAAGAAGCAGAGATCCACAGCTAAGCACTAGATTGAGCTACTGGTCCAGCTAAAGAAAGTGAGAGGAGAGAGTGTATAAGCTAAGGGATCAGGATTGTGAGGAGGAGACTCAAAGAGACAACGGAGTAGAGCTACTGGGAGCTCACTGACTCAGCAACAACCATTGAGGAACCTTCAGGGAAAGGAGCTCTACCTACCCCTTCTACAGATAAGTACATCCCGGTGGAGCAGGGAGTTGTATATGACGTAGCCAGGGAAAGAACAGTTGCTTCATGATAGTTGTGTCTTAGTTAAAATGCTCTTCATGGTTAGCATCCTTGAAGCTGCAGTCAGATTGTTCCTACTTCATCAAAAATCAAGGTTCTAGGATACAATCCCAACAGTCATTCATGTGCACCAATGAATATGCTGTTGGCATGGAAAGAAAATTACACAGCCATCTTGGTCCTACATCAAGTGCAGTTCGATCGGACACATAAGAAAGACTTCTGTCCAGTTACAAGGTGTCACTATAAGTGGAAATTTATAAGTGATTAGTCAGAATAAATATTGTGTGCAATTACTTTCACTATATAGGAGTTTGAGAAAAATGAATTACATAAATTTCAAGTTTAGGTTTGGATTTCATTTCAAAACATTACATTCTATAATACAAATATTTAAAAAACAAAGAAAAATCTAGAAATATAAAATTTTATGTATAACTAGAAGTGCATAAATTATTATTTCATAAGAGTATGGAAGTAAATTATAGAATTGAAGTTGAGGACATGATGCTGGAGAAGAAGCAACACAGGCATCAGGAAATGAACTGTCTCACTGGGTATAGCTTGAACATAGAAGACTTTGAAGCCCACCTTCACAGTGACACATTACCTCTAACAAGACTACATCTACCCAATAAGACTGAACATCCTAAAAGTGCCACTCCCTTTGGGGACCATTTCTTTCAAACCACTGTATCCCCCTCTGTAGGTGGAGTTTTACTTAGAAGGCACCAGTCCAAGATTGATATTTATTAAAATATAAACCAACACTCACGGTACAGGTAACAGCTTATAGCGGAGCCTGAACAGGGATTGGAGTCTGGAACAGTGGATGATGGATTCCAAACTGTTCTCTCCAACAACCAGGAACCAGGCAAACAGGCTTTCCGGGGTCCCAGCAGCCCCTTATCAATGGGGTTGGCCACGCCCCTTCAGGGGCCCAGAACCCTGGATAAGCATCCTCGGATCTTATCAGCTGACACCTGATTCCCACCACACCCCTCCCTGGGCCACAAAGGCTTGTGACCATATCATAGTGCAAAAATGCATACAGTTCAACTTCAAAAGTCAGCATAGTCTATAACAGTCTCAAACTTATTTAAAAATCTAACATTGAGAGTCCCTTCTGAGATTCAGGCAATCTTTTAGCTGTAATCACCTGTAAAATTAAAATTAAAAAGTTTCAACATATAATGGTATAGGATATACGTTACCATTCCAAAACACAGGGAAGAGAGCATAGTGAGGAAATATTGTGAAAACCATATAGACTGAAAACCAGCTAGGCAAACTCCAAACACTGTGTCTCTGTTTGATGTCAAAACGCTTGTCAGACTCCAACCCCTCTCAGCTTTGTGACTCATACACACTTCTCTCTCGTGGGCTGGTTCCACTTCCTATCAGCAGCTTTCCTCAGCAAGTATCCCATTGCTTTGATATCTCCAAAATGTTGAGGTCTTCAAAGCAATCCATGCTTCAACTTCACAGCTTCATATAATGGCATCCTAGGCCTCCTTTCATGCACACCCCTGCAGCTCTCCTTAGACTTGAATGTTACAGGAAATTTGTTGACCCTGAGATTCTGGACAATAATTTACCTTGAATCAGAGGTCATATCCAACAATTAGCTGACCAGAATGAGGTTTTAGAGGACCCAGATGGAGGTCACAGAAAGATAAGGAGGGACTTAGAGAGGTTTGTGGTTCTTTTTGATCTGGAAAGAGTGGAAAGTTAGGATCAGCTGATTATTTCTTTGATGCTTTTTGGATCTATCAGGTTTTTACCCTTATATCTGACTCATTTCTATTGATATTAGAATAACTTAGATAAATGCACCACTCAGAGGCAAATTTCATAGGCCCCTTCTTTTATTCTTAACTCTAAAGCCAGAAGTGCATGTCCAAAACTGTCAAGTTCTATTGCTTACTGGAGCTGGAACATGGCCCCTGTTTAATTACCTCCTCACTAGTTTTCTGTTTTCAATTATTACTTTCACTGCATAAACTTGGTTATTTTAGAACTTGCTCTGTAGGCCAGGCTAGCCTCAGACTAAGAAATCTGTCAGCCTCTGCCTCTGGAGTGCTAGGATTAATGGCATATACCACCACATCCAGCGTTAAGCTTTTCTTTAATTCTATTTTACAAATTGGAAACTTAACTGGGTAGAATCTTACCTTGAGGTCAACACTCTCCTTTCTTAATCTGTTTATTTCCTTAGCTCCATTCTACTTTCTGGTGTCCTCTTTTTTTCTCAAAGTTTATATTTTATAGTTTTACTTGCTTAGTTTGTTCCTTATAAATCTTCATTACAGTTACTACTAGTAACCACACGGCACAATCTGTGCTAGGATGTTTTCAGTGTAATTAATCCAAAACTTTCATTAAGCCAAGGGCAAAAAGTAGCCACATTGCTCACCAAAATATTGCAAAAACAGTCTCTAGGTAACATACTAAAATTCTTCTCTTCTGAAATCCCGTGAGCCAGGTCTGAATAGTTCAAATCCCACTCAGTGCAACTGTCTTCTGTGCCTCTACTAGAATGGCTCACTAAGCAGCACTTAAAGTGTTTAGCTACTTATCTAATCCACAGCATCAAGGCCCATATTCCTTGAAATGAAAGTATGTTCAGGCCTATTACAACAACACCTCAGTCCCTGATATCAACTTATGTCTTAGAGTTTCTATTGCTGTGAAGAGACATCATGATCATGGCAGCTCCTATAACGGAAAACATTTAATTAGGGCTGGTTTACAGTTTCAGAGGTTTAGTCCATTATCATCATGGTGGGACATGGAGGCATGCAGGTAGACATGGTGCTGGAGAAGGAGTTGAGACTCCTACATTTTGATTCACAAGCAATGGGAAGTGAACTGTCTCACTGGGTGGTATCGGGAGTGTAGGAGATCTCAAGTCCTACCCCCCACAGTGGCACAACTCCTCCAAAAAGGCCACACCTAATCCAACAAGGCAATACCTCCAAATAGTGCCTACACCTTCTGGGGGCCATTTTCTTTCAAACGACCACATGTTTATTCAACTCAGACTTTGGAACTGAGGCTAGCCTTAAGCTGATACCATTTGTCATGGTTCCTCATTGTATTTTATATGACAAAAAATGTTTACGATATTGGATTTTTTTGCTTGACTTTTGTTTATTTGAGATACAGTTTCTCTGTGTAACCCTGGTTGTCCTGAATCTTGCTGCCTAGACAAGGCTGGCTACAAACTCAGAGATCAGCCCGTGTCTGACTTCCCAGTGCTGGATTAAATGCATGTGTCACTGCACCCATCAGGGTATTTTATTATTTATTAATTATTCTTCAAATTTATCTGAAAAATTATAGAGAAAGTTTGATTTTCCAGCTTTCTTTCAATCACATGGCTATAATAATTAGTCAGGAGAGAAAAGTACCCTATAAATAAATGAAATTTGCCTGAAATTCCATGTCTCTTTTGTCTCTCTGTTTTTTCTTTTTCTTTCTCTGTCTCTACATACCAGTGTGTGTGTGTGTGTGTGGGGGGTAATACAGACATAGCCTCCCAAGGAGACGTATGTGACATCTGGTCATCTTTCTTATTGTTTAAGGCAGGATCTCCACTTAACCAAACACTCCATTTCAACTAGGATCTCAGGATTCTCTTGTCTTTACCTCCCAGGTCTCTGAGTTAGCATGTGCACCATGAAACCTGATTTTAAAGCTGGTGTTGTGGGTCCAAAGTCCCACCTACTGAGGAAAAAGTTTGTGTGTGAGAGAGAGAGAGAGAGAAAGAGGAGGGGGGAGGGAGAGGGAGAGATTAAGAGAGAGAAAGAGATTAAGAAAGAGTAAATTTCTACTTTTCTGATCATTAGTGGATGATTTAAAACACAAAATGTGACTTGATTATTGTACTCAGACCTCTTATCATACAGCTAAGTAAAACATACTGTTGCATGGAAATTCAAAGATAAGACCACTGTGGAAATCTAAACTGATATCTTTGACGATGTCTAGATATGGGTTTAACTTCTCTCCTCCCCATTTTCTTACTCAGGCCAACTGGATTCTAACTCCAGATTATTGGGTTACTTGTACCCACAGAAAGATTTCCATCATCTACATGTTGTACAAGATAAACAGTCCTGTCTTGAGTGTCTTATGTTGGTTTCAATTTGTTACCTTGGTAACAACAGTGACTCACCTAGGGGTGAACCTAGATTTTTCTAGTTGGATTGGGAGGTAAATCACTGAAGCTTTTTCTAATATTTATTTCTCCCCACTTGGAAAAAGTTACAATGATAATTTTACTCTAGTTTTGTTGAAAATTATTAAATGGTTTCATAATCATATTTACATGGTACATTTTTAGAAATTTTATAGAATTACCTTCTTGTTAATAATGTTTCAATGAAATATTTTTTGAAAGAATTGCTGTATTTTTAATTTTTAAAATTGTAACAAAAATCTCAGTTTTATCAAGAGTGTAAATTATCAGCAAATATGACTTTTAGTAGTATTTATTTTACTTAGTATTATTTTTGGAAATACAGTAATTACATGCTAAAAATTAAAAGCAAATAAGCCATCTGTAACTAAATAAAAATATCTCTTCTGCCAACCATAACATTAATCATGTAGCTAAAGTACTAATTATATGTGACTTCCAAGGCATTGGCTGCTTTGTAATTATGTTTACAAAGGAGTCTGTGCCTTTTGAAGTTTCTCTTTAAGCCTTCAGAGTTATCAATTTTTCTGCTCTATGATATTTTCCCATATTTTATAACTTTGTTATGTTTGTTTTTAAATCAAAGAATAGGTCTTATGAAGCTCTTGTCTCCATCCCCAATCTCATTTTGGTTTAAACTCATCAAGCATTCTGAAACAGATCAGCCCTCAACTCAAGAAACATTCATGGGTAGGTATTTTTGCATCTGGCTTCCCAGATTCTCTCAAAGTTCTTTTCTTTCCTGTACGGGAAAGTTCCCTGGTCACTGTGTCGCCATATTCTTATTTCTCAGTGTTCTAGCACTGAGTTTTTGTTTCTTTGTCTCAGATGAGACTGCTGTCAGGTTTCTACTTTCCTTTGTTCTTAGTAAGGAGACAGTTGTCTGGTCTTCCCATCTGTAAGGATAAAAAGTGCAGATTTCTGTAGAGTACAGAGAGGCAGTGAGACTCTGCTGATACATATTTATAGTGACAATATGAGGTTGACATTTTAGTTCCCTTTTCTTTTGTATAGCATCTTCTGTACATACACTCCATGCTTCAGTAAGGCTTCTTGATAATTGTTGGTATTTTACAGATGCGATGAACACACTAATAGCCAAAAGGAAGACTACCATTGCTTTGATTTTTGATAACCATGCTTCCTCTTTTGTTGAATAGAACCACAATAAGCTTGTTTGACTAGACTAAAATATACTCTCCTGACACTGGAAAAATATCTGGATTTTATATTAATCATAGGGTTTGTTACTACTCCATTTAGCTGTTATTTATCTATAATTTATTCTAATAACCCAATTCAAGGGGTAAAATTTTCAGGTAAGTTGCATTTTGCTGGTAAGAAAACTTTCATTGGATTAAATGGAGGCAGCTTAAAGTCTAATGTTGGCTAGGGTGTTTTCTTATCAGGTTACCTCCCAAAGAAGTGAAGGCAGAGAATGCAGCCTGACGCGTTCCTGGAGTCCTGATCTGTAAAGATTTCCTTGTGCAGGCTGCCTCTGCATCACACAGTCTGGTTCCTGAGAATCATCACTAAGGGAAAGTATCATCAGATTTGTCAGCATCAGTTGCTGGAGTGTTTCATTTCCACCAAAGCAATTTCTCCGTGAAGAACTTTTTTTCTTTTTTCTTTTTTTGGGTGGGGGGGTTAGTGCCGATAGATATAAATCATTAAATGGGTTTGCAATTTATGTATCTTTTTATACCTGCTACTACTGCCTTAGGTATAAAAGAGAGTGAGCAAGAAACAAAAATATTAATAATAATAAGAGAAACATTTAATGTATTGTCTTTTGTTTATATTTTTTCGTACAGTGTATTTGATCCTGTTTTCCTCTCACTCCTGGATTCTGTCTGCTTCCTTCCGACCTGACCTTATGTGCTTCTGTGAACTTAAAAAAAAAAAAAAAAACAGGCAAAATGAAAAAGCAATAAAACTAAGAGGCAAAGCAATGGCACACACACACACACACACACACACACACACACACACACACACACACACACATACACACACACACACCTCAAACCATGGAATTTGTTTTGTGTTGTATTGGCTGACTCTGGGCATGAGGCCTGCCCTGGAATGTGGTTGATATGCCCAATGACACTCCATTGGAGAATTTTTTTTTTATGTGTCAAGTATAAAGGAAAACAAAACAAAACCCAACAAATCAAAACAACCAAATCTTGCCTTTCCTCTTTTAAAATTCTGTGTATCTGACTGGATGAGCCAAAGGCAGATTAACAGAGATTATAAATTTTATTTAATAATCTGACAGATACAAAGACGACTCCATGAGATAAGGAAGCTCAAAAAAAGCAACTAGTGCCAAGGGCTTTTAAATTTTAATAGTAAAGAGTTTTGAACTGTGAAAACTGACAGTATAAAGAGAAAAGGGAGTTCTGAATCATAAAGTATGTGATTTTTGAGAATGTTAAGTGTATGTTGGAAATTATTGAAGGGTGCCAGTCACATTACTAGGCTTGCTTATGCTGATCCACTTCAGTGTCCACTTCAAGAGTCAAGTGTTTGGAACAGTCTCATCTCCCTACTTCAGGGATAGGTTTGCATACATGAGGGATTTGCTATGTTATGGAAAGTTGGAGAATTCTTCCTACATTTACTGTTCCTTCACCATCCTTAGCTCAAATACCTAATATTCCTAAAGGAATGTTTTGTGGTGGAGTGTTCTGAGGCTATTAATTTCAAAACTTCAGTGTACGTTATCTTAAAGCAAAAGGTAAATTGGCATCTGTGGGGGAAAGAATCTGGTCGGTATCTGAATAGCAAGAGTACCTGACCAATTCATTTTGCAATGAAACAGAGAATGTACTTGGGAGAAAATGCACCAAAAAAACAAAACAAACAAATGTAAGCACGCTCAAGTTCAATTACATTTATCTTCCAACCTTGTAAATATGTCAGTCCAATAAAATGACTGAATCTCAGTTGTATAGTAAGTAGTACTGGAGTCTTATGTTCATGTGTGTAAAATAGATGCTCTGTGTCACGTAATTCTTAGTAAGCAACATTTTCTCACAGCGACTGTACATACTCCTCTTTGTAGAATAGCTGTGCATCCACAGGAGGGTGACAATTTTGGAATATAATAGACCATAAACAAAAAGCATTCTGTGGGTTTTTCCTTAGGCCTAGACTCTCACCTGTAGGAAGAACAGCGGGGTATTCTTGTCTGGTCATCGATACCATCCCTTCATTTATCCATCTGCTACCTCGAGTCTACTTGAGGATCATATTGGCAGAGACAAATGTAATGCAGATTTTGATATTAGCTAGAGACTGACATCGCTAATTACCTATCGTGACAAATGTTTGGACAACAGCCTCACTTAGGAAAACAGTAAGGCTGGTAGGAAAGACAAGTTTGAAACAAAGCCCCTCAGCAGGAGAGACTGAGAAGAGAGAGAGAGACTTGTATTAAGAATATTTGAGTATTTTCTCCATCTTCTCCCTCGGGAAGTGAGAGTCTAAAAGAGAAAAGAGAAAGGAGTAAAGTTTCTTAATTTGTGCTCTTGGGAAAATCTGTCTACTTTGTGATGTCATCTGCTTCTAGGACCTTGAACTGACTATGAAATCCTTTCTATGAGGTCACCTGAGATGGTATTCCAGCTGTTCTGGGAACGTTGGTGAGTCTAGCTAGGCCATGGTTCACATGAATGCAGGAGGAGTGTCTGTTACTATAATGGAAGTGCAGGTGGTGAGGAGTGCCTCATAAGGCCCGTCCAAGCAAGGTAATAAATAGTGCACAGTATTTCATAAGCTTCTTGATCAACACTTGACTTCTTGGCTGAAAGGTATGACAAGAATTGTTTAACGGAAGCTGTCCTTTGTTCACCTACAATATGCCCCACATCTACATACCAGTTAGTTCTTGTATATTGCAAATCATAGTTATAATTTACGCCGAGAAAAAGTCCAATCAGTCTGGGAATTGAAGGGGTTTTTTTGGGGGGGGGGGGCGGGGATGCTGTTAAATATAAAGTCACCAGAAACATTTATGCTCAAAACTGAAGTTTTTATTATTTTAAAGGTAGGCCCATTTTAGTTATTTAAGCCCATTTTCTTGACTGGAACTTTTTCTAAGTAGTTTTTAACTTTTATGTTTAGATTTTATGTCTTACTTGTCATGATTATTTAGGATGTTATCAGTCATAAAATTATTTTGCATAAAAAAACAGTTGTGAATAAGTAGCTTATTTATGATGATAAGAATAAGTTTCTTAGTCAAATTCAATCTATAATGGAATGTCAAGGTGAAGAATAATCTTAGTTACTAATATCTTTACCACTGACATAATGTCAGCAAGGATACTTGGATTACATTTAGTCTGTCTACTGAACATGAATAAATTAGCAGTGTGGATAGCCAAGGGCGGGAGACAGGTCTTTCAGAGCATGTGAAGTGTAATCAGGGCACCGTGAGACCTCATAAGGGCAGACTAATTTCCTTCTGAAACTTGGTAATGTTTACAATTAGTAAAACAAAAACAAATTTACTCAGGAATATGAATGCTGGGAATGTATCAATTACATTTTATTTTCTTATTTCTCACTAGTTGTATGTGTGGGAAACACGTGCAAATCAATGATGAAACAGAATAAGAAAATGTTCTGGCCCAGGGTATGAACCACCTGCTCACTGCTCAACAACCTTATATATTTTCCCCCAGAATTCTCTGAATGTAAATAATATTAGTTAGTTCAAAGGAAGATTGAAACTGACAAAGGAAACAAGGGCTCAATTTTCAGATACATAAAAATAACAATTTTGTCAGTTCCTTTATTATCAAGAGATTTCATTTTCTAGGTGCAGGTTTGATGGTGAAAAACTGCTTAGAAAAAAAAGGAATACTTTGAAGCACTAGCATTATATTCCCACTTATAACAGGAATATCAAAAAATTTTAAACCTCAGTCTTTCAAATACTCTCATCAGCATGACAGACTCCAAAATCGTATATGGAATAGCAAATTGGGGTAATATTCTTGCTCTCTGGTATGAATGCTCCAGTGACAATTTTATTTAATTAAATATCTGCAGATATTTAAGATGTAAAATTTCTTGCCACTGACTGACTCAGATGCTTCCAAGATGTCAGCTATAGCTTCAGGAGTAAGCAGAGAATCTTGGATAATGTTCTTCCATACTTGTGAAACCAAACTTCTCTAAAGTTCTGTGACTTGGGCCAATAACTTGAACTAATAGGCAAAGCAAAAAATTAATATTTTCATGAGCACAGGAAAAATTCAAAGAAGAAACTCTCATCATTTCTAAAGAAAGAATTTTATGAAAAACTAAGAAGACACAGGAAAAGCCTCCAGAGGCAGTAACTTATTGGGACGTGACTAAGATATATGTGGGGAATATTTGCTGTGAATAAAGAACATGCCAAAGGGTTGATCGCACAGATTCATTTTGGCATGTGTTCCCTGTCTCCAGCTATAGGATATTACCCTTCCCTGTGCTGAGGAGGGTGCCCAGTACATGGTAAGTATCATCTCCTGGGGAAGACGAGAGAGCCCTTCCCTCATTGACTTTAGTTCACTCCATTTTAGGAGTTTTAGTCCCTTTAAAATGGCAAGTATTGAGTTCGAGGAGGGTGTGTTCTGGACCCTTCCAAAAGTGTTGTGCTCATATTTTTATGAGCCGAACTGTCACAAGGAAACCTGTGTACTGGTTATTTATCACCCATATTTTACACTTGAAGAGAAGCTCTCAAGTAGACTGAATTTACATATTGGGCAGGGTGCTTTGAGATTTTTGTCTCATCTCACTGTTGATCCTATTGGTCCTAAGGTGGAATATTTAATTGGTAGTTAAGATCACTAGGCATTCTCGGAGCAGGTCGGAGTTTTCTTCTTGTGGAGAGAACAAGTTAAAGAGGGAGTAGGTTTCCCATGGCCAATGAATCAAAACATGGCCACTTTTGTAATTCAAACCTGTATGTTGAACATAAAGTTTTTGTCTATTCTTGATTTGATCTATTATTGAGGAATATGTATTTTGCTCTTAACACACAAACTTATCGTTGTGTTACTAGGACTTTATAATATGTAAACATGTCCCTCATCTGTGAGTCCAGATTCATAATTTTCTCCCTGATAATGGGAATTTTCTCCTCTCCCAAGCATGTCATAGAAACTTTAACTATCCCTGAACTTTGGATTGTCCATAAGTTTTCTGACTTCCCTTTGTCTGATAAGAGGTCATGAGACTCATTTTTTCTAGAGGTTGCCCTCCTCCCTCTGTTCATGCTGGAAGTGGACACAAAGTGGCCAAAGAACAACAGGCCTGTCTGGAACTCCCAGTTCACGATCATCAGAACACTGATTGTCTAATCTCATTTTGACATATTTGTCAATGCGTCTATCCTGCCAGTGCAATAAAGTCCCTACAGAAATCAGAAAGGATAGACTTTCGGGATTTCCATGTGGAATACCCTGGATGGAGTTTTATCTGAAGAGAGTATGAAGCTGTGAATGTTTCACCCACACATCACTCTACGGTTCTGTCCATCCCTGTCCTTTGTAGCGCTTGGATAACAGACTGTTAATTAAATGTGTTTCCTTTAGCACTGGCAATTGCTTAAGTAAATTAACTAAATCCAAGGAGAGGTCTGTGGGAAAATTGATGTACAGGTAGTTGGCCAGACTACCTGTAGTTTGGAACTGCCATCTGAAGTACAAGTAGTCCAGTGTATCTGGGCTCATTTGTGAGTGGGGATCATATCCTGTTCTGGAGGGTTTTCCTAAATCCTGCTTCTTCTGTCTTTTCTCCCAGTCTCACAGTCCTGGATGGAGAGTGTGTATGTTCCTGTCATTCCTAACAATTCTGCATCCTTTGAATCAGTGGTTCTCAACATCTGAGTCCTGATCTTTCTTGAGGTTGTATACCAAATATCCTCCATATCAGATATTTATACTACAATTTGTAATGGTAGCAAAATTACAGTTGCGAAGTAGCAACAATAATAATCTTATGATTGGGGGTCACCACAACATGGGAAACTGTATTAAAGGATTGTGGTGTTAGAAAGACTGAGAACCACTCCTCTAAATATAGATTCCTGGTAAATATATTTGCCTATAAATTCATAATCCTCACATTTTTCTAGAGATACCCCCTAATCTAACCATATGCATTGGGTTTTATGATCTACAAATGCTAAATAGCATTCATGGTCTCCTTTTCTGTATATTGGCATCACCAGTAAGTGTTTCTGGTTCCATTTAATGACACCAGCATTCTAATAATGCATCACAGTATATAATTAGAGATGTAAAGTGGTAGCAGTTGGGACAGCTATTATAATTTAGGATTAAGTTAGTATAAAGATTCTTTAAATTTAATTCTAAATTTATTTCTAAGAAGCAAATTCATGTCTAAAGTCAAAAACAACTGTTATTAAGGAATATAATATTGCTGTTTAAATTTAAATCTAACATTAAAGATATTGTTATAAAGCTTATGCCCCATCCTCACACATACATATGTGTGTATGTATGTAGCTGTTAAAACTGAACCCTTGAGGGTATACTTGGATGTGATGTTATTTGAGAAGTGATGGCATGAAATTGGAGACCTCAGGAATGAGTACCACTAAGACAGGCCCCAAAGAGCTTGCTTGCTTCCACTACCATGTGAGAGTGGCTTACATTTTAATCTTGAAATTCCATTTTAAAAACTCAAATACTCTTGTTTTTCTTAGCAAATCTACAGTTCTTAAGATTTATTTTAGTGTGTGAGTGTGTGTGTGTGAGAGTGTGTGAATGTGTGTGTGTGTGTGTGTGTGTGTGTGTGTGTGTGTGTGACATGTATGCAGGTACTTGTGGAGTCCAGAGAGGGTGTGGGATCCAGTGGACTGCTGACTGTGAGCCCACATGAGTAAAGCTAGGAACTGAAATCAGATGCTCCAAAGGAACAGCACAGGATTTAACTGTTGAACCCCTTTCCAGTCCGCAAGCTCTAACACTTTAGTGTAACGGCCCACAAAGGACTAATTTAGACAAACGTTAGGTTTCAAGTATCTGATAAACTTGTGCTTTGGTGTGCAGTTGAAACAAGTGAGATGAGGGGGGAAAAAGACGGTTTTTTTGTTTTGTTTTGTTTTGTGTTGTGTTGTTTTGGCGTAAGTTAAAGACAAGAAATGTTTCAGGGACACAGGAAGTGAAGAAAACCTCTCACCCCAGAGTCCATTTGAAGCACCTCAGCATCTAAGAAGTGAGAATTTGAGCACAATTGACATTTATTGTGAAGGTTGATGATATAAAGACAGTGTTGCTTTGTGTTGGAACTTTCAGCAGGTACCCCTGGTCACTGATGTCTGCCTATAGCGCCACCTCAAGGAAAGGACCATGATTCAGAATACTATTATTTTCCGATGACAAGTCAAACACTACTTTCCTTAACATTTTAAAAACATTGATTCTAATATTTTAAAAAAATCCCATTTGCTTTGTCTTAAGGCTCACTGTAATATGATGCAGACATTTTTCTATCAGTAACTTAAAATGCTTAGCCATCACAACCACTGGACCCTGGAACTCATTTCAAATGCTAATAAAAAATTTTATAGCATTCTTTTGTTAATGTACTATTCTTACTAATCTTCCCTGCCACTAAAACAGAAACAGCGACTCACGTGCCTCACACAGAAATACTGGTCTTTCTGCCCCATCATAAAGAAACATTGCAAAACATTCTTTCTTTGGTCAAAGGGCTGCCTTTTTCTTACTCAGAGCGTTAGTTAAATACTACCTAACCTATAGATTGCAGACACTTCTGATCTACTACAGAGGCACTAGATGAAAACTCACATACTTCAGTAGTAAGTTGCCTATTTTTCTTTCTATGTCATAATCGAATAAAGAAAAAGCATTCCTAGCTCCTGGAAAGATGATTATTGATTTCTATATCTGCAATCTTCCACATTTTTTTTTTTTTCTGAAACTCACTTAATTGTGTGAATAGCTTGTCTGTCGTCTCGTCAGCCCTGGTAGATGTAGAAATAGAACTTCTTGAGCTTTGAGGTTCTCCAGACTTTCCAAACATATTTGGGGCAGCATTCTGAAAGTTAAGGCAAAGGTACACGACACTTTTAGGAAGAAGAATGAAAAAAAGAGAAGATAGTAGAAATGTAACAGTATGCTAAATGTTCTTGTTGAAGCAAGTTATGGCCAAATTATTTATAATATATAGTTCAAAAAACTGTTAGCAAATGTCCTTGCTTTAAGAAAAGAAACTTGTACTTTTTCTGGTTTTTTTATGTTTACATCATTTGAAGATTTATTTTTAATTATGTGTGTGTGCATAAGTATGTGTATATGTGTGGGGGAGGCATGAATGCAGTGTCCATGGAGGTACGAAGATTGTGTTGGATCCCTGAACCCAAAAGTACAGGTAGATAGTTGTGAGCTACCCAATGTAATGCTGAGAACTGAACTCAGATCTTCTGATAGAGTCCTCTTTCTGATCCTTTTAATCTTACCTTTCAAAAGCTTGTCTGAAACTTAGAATCGCTGTAGTGTTTAGCTGGCAATAGGCATCCATTTTTGTTTTGAAATAAAGAACTTTAGTACTCTGTAGCCAATGTCATTAGTGTACAGGTGCAATAAAACTAAAGTCTATTCTCAAATGGATTTTTATTTATTTATTATAAAGAATGAGCCTTACAATATTTGTGGATATGATCCAGATACAGTAGAAGTTGACCTTGAGAGGCTTCTGAAGACTGGCAGCTGTTTATTCAATCCCGTGACTGCCTTTATCATGCCCAGGTGCTCTAACTGGACAGGAATGGAGAGTGAGGGAATGGCCTGAGAATGGCCTGAGCCTTCATGCCCTTTTCTGTGCTCCACCAACTCCTAGCTTCTTTTTGTCACCAAGGACATCATTCAATACTATCAGTAATTATCAGTGTTTCTGTAATTTCCCTGTTTATGTTTATAGCAATGGGCTGTCTTTTAAAAATTTGTAATTTTAATGGCAAAATGGCTACAGCTGTAAGTAGTTCCTAATGTCGTCAAGCTGATGGTTACATGGATGAGGAATATCATGACAAAGTTCTGGACATAACTGTGATAATTTCTATTTTAAAATTACGTTTGTATTTTTTATATTATGATGTAGTAGAGCAGAGTATTCATTATGAAAGAAAGCATTTCCTATAAAGAGAGCAGAAATCAATATGAGAAATTTGGTACCTTTTTTTGGCCTGCCCTATCTCAACTCCCTGTGTTGATCTCAACAGCACATACCTTCTCATAAAATCATTTTGTACATTTCAACCTTTCACAGTAAAATTGGGGGGGGGGAGCAATAACCAACTCCTTAGCCAGAAAATAACACAAAAGTCCTGATCAGCATTGCAGCGAACGAAGGTGAGAAACTTTGTGGTAATTTTCTTTCTTCAGTGAAGAGAAATAACTACTTCAAATTTATTCTGGAAGATTCATTTTTAAGTTTACATTTAAAAGTTTTCTCTTTCAATTTACATATCAACCATGGCTCCCCCCCTCACCCGCCTTACTCCTGTTCACTCCCCAGCTTCCTCCCCCTTCTCCATCCACTCCTCAGAAGGGTAAAGCCTCCCATAGGGAGTCAATAAAGTCTGGCGTATCAAGTTGAGGCAGAACCAAGCCCATCCCCCCTGTATTAAGGCTGAGTAAGGAATTCCTTCAAAGAGAACAGATAGACTCCAAAAAGCCAGTTTATGCACTAGGGATAAATCCTGGTCCCACAGCCAGAAGCCCCATAAACTGCTCAAGCCACACAACTGTCATCCACATTCAGAGGGCCTAGTTCAGTCCCATGCAGATTCCCCAGCTGTCAGTTCAGAGTTTGTGAGCTTCCAGTAACTCAGGTCAGCTGTCTCTGTCTGATCTTGACCCCTTTGCTCAAATAATCCCTCCTTCTCTTCAACTAGACTGAAGACATAAGGCAAAGAATAACCAGGCTACTATCCACACCCCCAGAGAAGCTAGGTAACAAGGAGGACCCTAAGAGAAACATCAGTGGATTCCCCTGGGAAAGGGAAACAGATAAAATCTTCTGAGTAAATTAAGAGCACGGAGCACGGGCAGGGAGAGAGTAAGGAAGGTGGGAAGACAATATGAGGGAACAGAATGGTTGAATGTGGGGAGGGACACAGAGGGAGAACAATGAAATAGATATCTTGACAGAGGGAGCCATTTGGGGGTTAGGGAGAAACCTGGTGCTACAGAAATGCTCAGGAATCCAAAAGAATGACCCCAGCTATAGTGGAGAGGGTACCTGAGCTGGCCTTCCCCTGTAATCAAATTAATGACCATTCTAATTGTCATCATAGAACCTTCACATAACAGCTGATGGAAGCAGATGCAGGGATCCATAGCTTTACATGTTTTAAATTATCATTTCTTATTTTAAAAACTATATGATAGTTGGATCCAAAACAGTATTTTTGCTTCATGTGCAAGACCTTGAGTTTAATTCCTCATATCACCCCTACAGTCACACATATAAATGAATCATGAAAGGCAAAAGTTTTAGTTATGTGAGAAGTTGTTTTCAAAATTTGGCATATGGTGACAAGAGTGGTCTTAGCAATGACCAGTTAAAAGAAAATAAAACAAGACTCTATTTTCTATTAACTTGTCATTGCTAAAGCATCTGATGGATATAAGAAGAAAAAAGGAAACATGATTATATAGTTATCTAAGGGATAAGATGTGATTTGGAGCAATTAGATCATTTAGCTGGTATATAATTTGTATCATACATAAGAGAAAAAAGCTTAGTGATTTAACACAGAAGGAGATTCTGTCTTCTGAAGCTGAATTAAAGTGCCTGTAGTCAATGTTGAGGACTTAGAAACCTTCCAGTCTAGCCAGGATAAATAACTGGTTTTCTTCTTTTCTAGTTATAGATTATACAACTTGTCACGAAACATTCTCGAAACATGATGCAAGAGGATTAATAGTTCCTTGTAGAGAAGTCATCAAACTTCACCTTTCAAAGTGGCCTCATGTCACTATCGTCCTCATTTTTTGCACCAAATACTGGAGAGATCGAAGTGTGTAAGAAGAAATAAATGTTTGCATACTAATTAATCTCTGCAATGCGAGTGTTGTATCTGAAGCACTCCTTTTCTGGGAGCTTTCTTGAGTCTAATGGAGCACCTCAGACAGTATTAATCTTCCTTTTGCTTCCATGTTGCTTGACTGTGGATTTTAGAGCACCTCCACTGATCCCTAACATGCCTTTCCTCTGGGCCTGGAATGCCCCAACTGAATCCTGTCTCACCAAGTTTGATGAACCAATAGATCTCAGTTTGTTCTCTTTAGTAGGAAGCCCTAAAAAAACTGCCACGGGTCAGCCTGTCACCATATTTTATACTGATCGACTTGGCCTCTATCCTCATATAGACGACTCACAAAGAAGTGTTCATGGAGGGATACCCCAGTTGGGATCTATAAAACATCATTTGGCAAAATCTAGGAATGATATCCAGCATTACATACCAATGGACAATGTGGGCTTAGCCGTCATTGACTGGGAAGAATGGAGGCCCACCTGGTTTAGAAACTGGAAACCCAAGGATATTTACAAGAATAAGTCGATTGAATTGGTCCAGCAACAAAACATGCAACTTAATATAACAGAGATCACCAAGAGAGCCAAAAAAGAATTTGAACAGGCCGGAAGAAGATTTATGGAAGAGACTCTAAAACTGGGGAAATCACTTCGGCCAAATCACTTGTGGGGTTTTTATCTTTTTCCTGATTGTTATAACAATAAATTTCAAGACCCCGATTACAATGGAAATTGCCCTGATATAGAAAAAAAAAGGAACGATGCTCTTTCCTGGCTGTGGAAGGAAAGCACAGCACTTTACCCATCTATCTATCTGAGGAGTTATTTGAAGTCATCTCCACAGGCAGCACTCTATGTCAGAAATCGTATACAAGAGGCCATTAGGGTGTCCAAAACCAAGAACCCCCAGAATCCAGTTCCTATTTTTGTATATTCTCGCATTGTGTTTGAGGATGTAACTTCCCATTTCCTACATCAGGTAAGTAAATCAAGGCATGACAGCTAAGAGATCATTTTACAAACTGTGATGAATGGAATTTTGTTTTTAATGGGTGAAATTTGGTATTTAATATTTATGAATATATACATCAAAAAGTGCTATTTGTAATGGAGGCAAAAATGAGAGCACTTTAATCTTTTAAAATTAAAAGTAATTTTTTTTTTGGTGCAGGCAAGGGTTCATTAACCTCAGGTGTTGTTCTTTATGTCTACATTGATTTTTGAATCAGACTCTCTTGCTTCAAACTGAAGTTTTCCCCATTAGGTTAGTCTACCTGGCCAGTTAGCCCTAGGGCTCTACCTGCCCACCTCCAGCTTGCACCTCCATTCTGCTTTATAAAACATGGACCCAGGGGTGGAGCTTGCATTCTCATGTTTACACAGCATCCACTTTACCAACCAATCTACCTCCCTACCTGATCTTGAGTCCTGATTTTAATCCTATGAAATGATGGTATTCATGAAGAATTATATGTAGTATAGACCATACCCTATCTGTTTCTCTTTTTTATTGAATAAATGTGTTCTTTTGACAGCAGAAGTAATTAAAGCAATGGTAGTCTCCACTTTAAAAGAGTAACAAAATGCTGTGTGAAGAATGTAAAAACTGCCAGGAATCCACAAGGATGACTCCAGCTAAGACCCCTAGTAATAATGAACAGGGTGCCTGAACTGGTCATCTACTATAATCAGATTGGTGACTACTCTTATTGTCATTGAAGAGTCTTTATCCAGTAACTGATGGAAGCAGATGCAGAGCTCCATAGCTGAGCACTGGGCAGAGTTCTGGAAGGCCTCTGAAAGAAAGGGGGTGAGGATTGTATGATCCAAGGGCTCAAGACCATGATGGAGAAACCTTCAGAGACTGCTGACCTAAGTTCATGAGAGCACATGGACCCTGGGACAATGGTTAGGGAGCCTACATGGGACTGATCTAGGCCCTCTGTATGTGTGTGATAGTTGTGTAGTTTGGTCCGTCTGTAAGGCTCCTAGCAGTGAGATTAGGACCTGTCCCTTGCACTTGACTGGCTTTTAAGAACCTGTATCCTATGCTGGATTATCTTGCCTAGTCTTAATACAAGGGAAGAGCTTAGTACTACCTCAACTTGATGTGCTATACTATGTCCAAACCCATGGGAGGCCGGCCTCTTTTTGAATGGAGACAGAAGAGGAGTGAGTAGATGTAGAGGGTGTAGATGGGATTCTGGAGGAGAGAAGAGGAAGGGGAAACTTCTGCATGTAAAATAAAGAAAAACATAATTAAAGAGAAGAAAATAAATAAATACAGTAAAAAAGGAGTATAGAAATATTTAAATTGCTGGATCATCATGTTTAGCTTTGTATTTCTGTTGAGTGTTAAATACTTGCACTTCACTCCCATGGGGTAATTCTTCTTGTCATACTTTCCAGGATGACCTTGTGAATACAATCGGTGAAACAGTTGCTCTGGGTGTCTCCGGAATGGTAATGTGGGGAACTCTTGGTTTAGCACGAAGTATGGTAAGTTGAATTAATAGAAAATAGATGAAGATATTTCTATCATTTTAATGTTTGAATAATCATGCACACAATATAACAAAATAGTCATAAATTTCCCCTTCCAATGAATAATGAATGAGTTGGAAATGTAGGATCAGGCTGTGGAGCAGCATCATGCAAAGTGTTTTGCAGTCCTGGTTCTCAGAAAAGGATTAAGATATTGTGCATGCGTGCGTGCGTGCGTGCATGTGTGTGTGTGTGTATGTGTGTGTACCAGGAAAGAGAGTAGATGGTAAGACACTGGACCTTCACCTGTATAGTTTTTCAAATATCATGGCTTCCTCATATCGAGCATAGATCCCAAGAATGATCTATCTATCCCTTACTTTTGCCATCTTTATAAATAATAGTTACTGAGACAGACAGTACAGGGTATGGTGTGATGAGAGAGTGGTGTAAGACTCCTATCACCCTAGAGAACTTAAGAATCAGTAGTAGAGGGTCCCCGGAGGTCTTATGCACATAGCCTCTTTCTCTTGTTCAGATGGGCACATCAAGGACAGTAAGAAGGCACTCTTAGTTACCACCTCCCAAGAGAAGGCGGACCCTGAACAGCCTCAGTATAGCACCCCATATATTTGATTATTTGGGACAGGAAGTATTTCTTGTTTTATGCAAGTGGGCACAGGTCTCAGTTACTGACTTGTAATAACATTATATTTCTTCCTCTATTCCAAGGAACATATTTCACTGTAATATCTGTAAATGAAAATTAGACACAGGTAGATGTTCTCCCATGTCTCCCAACAGTCTTTGGTATGATTCATTTGGAGATAGCCTTCCACTTTGGTATCACTGTTTTCTATTTAAGGCACTATCTTAACATTATCTCTTGCGGACTCTTTCAATACATTTCTGCTATGGTTTCCCATGATCAGTTTAATTTTATCTGTTATTCATCATTTTTTTATCTGTATTACAATGAATGACCTGTCACATTTTCTCTGATTGCCAAGAATTTGAGAAACTGGTGATTGCAGAGTTTTGTGTTAATTGCCAGTGATAGAGCTGAGCTAAAACAAATATAAAGAAAATTCTTTCCCTCCACTCTGCTTTATAAGAGCCAATGATGTGATGAGGCCCTTTCTACCAGTCCTACTTAATAACACTTGATTGTTTATTGTTCAGGAGTTTGTGACTTGTTAAACATAGCCATCATAAATGCAAAATAAATAAAATGATATAAAATTAATGTTAAAAGTAACTAATGTAAAATAAATATAAATGTTTTTACAATAAAAGTAAAAATAATGACTAATGATCTCATCTTCATGTTCATGCCTGTGCATGAGGTTAGATAGATCTAATTGTTTGATATATATTGATTAATCCATCCTAGAATGGATGCTACCCATGTTTAGACTGTGTAATGATGCTGTTCTTAGTTGCGAACTCTGCATTCAGTACTGACAGACTGGTAAGTTGAAGATGGCCAATGTGGGTATAGTTCTATTGTATCTCTTATCCTGTCAGTACTCTATCTTTCAATAGAATACATATAAAGAGACCTTCAAATCATTGCACTAGTCTGCCTTTCTGCCTGACCTTCATCTCTGAAGGCATCTGCACTGGAAGCTGACTTTTCATGTATTCGGTGCTGAGAATTTATCATTAAAGAAAACTAACAGTCAGTGCACACTTGAAGCTGGAGGGCACCAAGAAAGCAAAGCCCTCTGAATTAACGTTATCAACTCTTAACTGAGCTCAGAGAGACTGAAGCAGTGTCACCAGGTCCTCTGTATATGTATTATAACTTCAGTTTAGTGCTTTTATGGGATTCCTGCATGCGCAAATGAGTGGGTCCCCTGTGCCTTCTCCTGGGCTCTTTCTCTTGGTTTGTTCTTTCCAACACCAATGTGATACATTTTTTATTCTTATATTTTATTTTGTATATTTTAATATTATCTTTTAGAAGCCAGCTGTTTTCTAATGTAAATAGAAAGGGAGTGGAACCCAGTGAGAGGGGAATTCTGGAAAACTGTGCGGGGTAGAAGCAAAGGAAAAATGTAATCAGGATATATTTTCTGAGAAAAGAATCTACTTTCAATAAAAAGGAAAATCTAATAAAGTTGCCTGTAAAGCACTTATAATACCAATTATTTTAGGTACTTCTTTTTTTTTTTTTTAAGGTTCCCAAAGCAGCTTGTAACAACATTTTTTTGTTTCATCCTTTAAGAGTTACTCTAAGGCAGGCCCCATGCTCAGGAGTAGTTGGCCAACACAAATGGATTCATGGGGGGGGGGGGGGGGAGTGCCTGCAGCTAGGAGTTGCAATTTGTTTCATTTTGGTATTCTTTGTGATTTTTGTATATTATTGGGTTTTAGTTTGTTTTTTTCCTTTATGCTTTTAGTTGAGAGAGACAGGAGGGGAGGGAGGGAAGAAGTGGGCGGGTAAGGAGGTGGGTGGGTAAGGAAGTGGGTGGGTAAGGAGGTGGGTGGGTAAGGAAGTGGGTGGGTAAGGAGGTGGGTGGGTAAGGAAGTGGGCAGGTAAGGAGGTAGGAAGAACCCGAGAGAAGTTAGGGGAGGAAAAATTATCAAATATATTATATGGTAGGACTCAAATACCTAATATCAATTATTTTAAGTATGTTTTATGTTCAAAAATCAGTTTTTATTTTTATTTTTCTTATGGTAAAATTGGGAGATAGATAAAAACCATTTCAATCAGGAAAAGTCCAGATATCCAATTTCACAGCTGTTTGCTGGAAAGGATTGATGTATTCTACAGTTTCGGTAACATCTGAATGGGTAGCTGTCTTTTCTTCTTTCTCCTCCTCCTTATTTTCATATAGGAAATTTTGATCATGGTTTCCTCTCTTTCATCTCCGCTCACCACCTGACCCTTCCAACTCTGTGTCTTCTTCTTCTCGTAAGAAAACAAACAGGCAAATAAAGCAAACAAAGATAAAAACAGAACAAACAAGAATAAACTAATGATGAACACAGAAATGCAAATGCATGCGCTCACGCATCCACACACACATGCACACACACATACACACACACACACATGCACACACACATACACACATCAATCATTTGCACACACACGCACAAAACTAAATCCATAAAACTCAAATTGGGGGCAATAATATATAAACAAAAAGTAAGGTTAAAAGATACCCAGACAAAGCAATATAGATAAAACATGCCCCTAACACCTTTGAGCTTATTTTGTGTCAGAGACCCCCTTTTTGAGAAACTAACTTTCCTTTGTGAGTGCTTGTTAATTGGAGATAGCTTCTTGGTTGGAGACGGGAACGCCTGTCTACTGCTCAGATCTGTGTAGACCCTATGCATGCTGCCACCGTTTTTGTGAATTCCTATGGGAGTCCTACTGTGTCTGAGAGACACAGTTTCCTTGTAGTGCTCATCTCCCCTGGCTATTATCTGCCTCCTTTCCCACATAATTCCCAGAGCCCTGTGGTGAGAGATTTGATAAAGATATCTCTTTATCTGAGTGTTCAAGAGTTTTTACTCTCTGCAGATTGTCCAGTTGTGGATCTCTCTATTAATTCTCATCCACTACAGAAGAAAGCTCCTCTAATAATGACAAAGTGAGACACTCATCTATGAGTGTATCATTAGGAGTCTCTTCTTTTTTTGCTATGTTCCTTTAGCAGAATTTGATTTTATTCCTCAGGTCCACAGCCTATCCAGTTTCAAGTTCTTGGCCTTTGAACAGTTTCAGGCATAGGTTCCATTTTGTGGAGTGTGAATCTTAAATCAGTGGGTGGTTGTTTCCACAATGTTTATGTCACTAGTGCCTGCCACATAATGCATGGCTTTTAAGCAGAGTATTCCTTAAGAGGTAGCAAGGAATTAGGAACCAGAACTGTTTAGTTTATTATTATTATTATTATTATTATTATTATTATTATTATTATTATTATTTATTCTATGCACTCAGCAATGAATTCTAAGCTGCCTAATCAAATTTTGTCTTTAGTTCTCATTTATACCAGTGTTAAGACACTCAACACTCAAACTCTGCAGAATTTGCAAGGACTTAATGTCATGCAAACAGAATTATGTAACAGTTATATAAACAACACAGTTTGAACCTATTTGTTTTGAGCCATCCCTTTGGGAACTATTTTTGATGCTGTTAAACTTGTCTGGCAAATGTGATTCTTACTATGATTTTTTTATGATTCATTATGGTTAACTAAGAAATTCATAGGCTTTGTGTTAAGTACATTTCTTTCTTTTTGTCTTCAGAATAGTCCTATGCATTAAACTTTAACAATCATCCTCATATTAAAAGTGATAAAACTGAAGTGTAATTAAATTAATTAATTTGACTTGGTTGGGGGTCATACAAACATGAAACTAACATTGACAAGGTCTGAGATACTCCCAAGTCATACAGAAGGTTATGTATGAAGCTGTAACTCCAACTATCAGGGCAAGAGAGATTCAAAGCCCATATTTTAAAAGTTAAAACATTCCATTGTTTTGATTGATTCTTTAATAATTGTGAAATTTCAAGGCTAAATTGAGTCTTGATTAAACAATTATTCAGTGTTGTGAAATGACACACGAAACTTAAGAATGTTATGAAAGTAATTGATTAAATAATATTGCTTGTCAAAGTAAAAAGGAATACTTCCTAACAGTGAGGTAGGTCTATGGCTTTGTTTTTTAAGAGTTGCTTGATGCGTATATTGTTACAAAGAACTTATGCCTGAATATTCTATCTTATGATTTTACAGAAATCTTGTCTGAACTTACATGATTACTTGGAGACCACGCTGAATCCTTACATAATCAACGTCACCCTGGCAGCCAAAATGTGCAGCCAAACACTTTGCCAGAATCAAGGCATGTGTTCAAGGAAAGACTGGAATTCAGATGACTATCTTCATTTGAGCTCCAAAAATTTTCAGATACAATTTATGAAAAGTGGAAAGTATGAAATCAGTGGAAGTCCCACCCTTGATGACCTAGACTATTTTTCCAAAAAATTCCGTTGCAGCTGTTACGCCAACTTGAACTGTAAGGAGAGAGTTGACCTGGAAAGTGTGACCACTATCAGTGTGTGTGCTCTTGAAGACATTTGCATCAATTCGTTTGTAGTTGGAGAACCTAGTGCTCTACCTATGAACTGGAAACGCCCTATTGTTTTTAATAACAGTCAGTCAGATATTATTATGTCATCTGCCACACAGAGTCCATGTGTGTCAAGGAAAGGCATCAGTGGGTACCTGTTTGTTCTTTCTATCTATTCACAGCATTTGAAATATTTGCTATAGGTTTTTGATCACTCAAAAATTGGACGTCATCTTTCAGAAACAACTCTATATATATAATCAAGATTCTACTTAGAATTTCAGAGACAAAAAATATTCTTCTATTAAAACAGATTACAAGGTTGTCATACTGACAGGGTCTTAGGAGAGTAAAGATCAAATAAAATCAGGTTTATATAAATGAATGTCTTTTAGTAATTTGTTTTTACTTATTAGCTATTGGTTAAAAGTTAGTAATGTTATAGTAATTTGTCACTGGGTAAAATCTTCAATAAAATAAAAATCTATATCCTTTAAAATGTAAGTGCTCTAACCTGCCTTAATTATAATTTTTATCTATTCTGTCTTGAAAAATATTTATATTTGGGATTTATGAAAAAGCAAACTTTAAAAATGATCCTTTTATTTTTATATAACTTAATATATTTTTGAAATTCATACCTGTAAAGTATTAAATTGACTTTTCATTTCTGTTCCTCAAGTTTGTGTATCTAAAATGGTGTTTTTCACCTAAGCACCTACTTGTAGTAACCTGTTCCATAATGTGTGTACTGAGTTTTACTTCTTTCAGGCTTGGTATTCAATGTCATTAAATTCTTGTAAAGCAGCATATTTCTCTCCATCAGTGAGTATGTTGTATGTTTGAAGGTGAAATAAATGGATGTTGAGAATGACAACATGGTGTGTTTTCAGTGCTATCATTACAGCCCTCTGGCATGCAAATAAGAAGCTGAGAGGTCAGAATGTCCTGATAGGAATAAGTGAAAGGTTTAGAAATAAATATGTGTTAGTGAATATGAGTTAGTATGGGAGACAAACACTCTAGAAGGAGGACAAACTGAGCATGCTCATTAGAACATTGAAAACCAGAAAATAATCAAATGATACATTTATGAATAACACTGGGAAGTCAAGGCTTTACAGGGAAGACACTCCAACATCGTTGTGCCTGCCCTGATTTTCCCTACTCACTTACAACATGATGTGTCTATGTTTTAATTCTTATTATAGTCCTGTAATATATACACAATAAAGGCAGTTATGGTAGCTTGTATTACAACTATATATAATATGTGACAAACAACCTCTGGGACTTAGGATGAGTCCACTGAATAATTGATAAGTATAAAATATGAAGACTCAGTACAAGATCTTAACTTGGAGATGATTGTAGGTACTTTAAAACTTGAGATCTAGGATCAATGCTTGCTTTTCCTTAAACTGTATCATTCACTGATGTGGGAATGTCTTTCTGTATACTGTGCATATCAATCTTTAAATAAAGGAGCTGTTTTGGCCCATGACAGGCACCATAGAAGAAGTAGGTGGGGAATCAGAATAGTTAGGAGAAGGAGGGCGGAGTCAGAGAGAGATCAACCTAGTCACCCAAGAAGAAACATGTAAGGATCACAGGTAAGCCTCGGGCCTCCTCGTAGCAGACAGATTAATGGAAATGGGTTAAGATGAAAGAGCTAGCTAGCAATGTGCCTAAAGCCATAGACTGTGGCTGTGGGGGTTCTTGGTCCCGGGCGGCCAGAGGCCCAGACCCACAGACCTGCCGCGCCAGACCGCTTAGCCAGCTGCTGCCACTGCTCAGGCCCCTAGAAATGACTCCGACACTTATATTAACTTTATGTTGTTTGGCCTATTGTTCAGGCACATTGCTAGCTCGCTCTTACATCTTAAATCAACCCATTTTCATTAATCCGTCTGCCACGTGGCCTGTGGTTCACCTGTGTTCCTTACATGTTGCTCCTTGGGCGGCTTGCTCCATCTGTCTGACTCTGCCCTGCTTCTCCTACCTATGCTCTGATTTCTCCTCCTACTTTTTTCTATGGTGCCTGTCATGGCCCAAAACAGCTCCTTTATTTAAAGGTTGATATTCACAGCATACAGAAAGGCATTCCCACATCAATAGAGCAAACAGCATGAATTTAATATAACTTAATAACATATAATATAACTTAATATGAGGCATTTTGAGGCCTAAGCAGCTACAGGTGGCTAATCAGTCTGGGACTGCACGTCTGGGGTCTGGACCACCTGGGACCAAGAAACCTCTTTGTAACAGATGGTGTCCCTACATGGACCAAATACCCACATAAAGCCAGAGAATGATTAGAAAGGGCTCTAGAGCAGAAACAGAGACAAAAGCAGCTTTCAAATTGTGTATCTGAAGCAGGTCATTACACAGAGACATCATAGCATCCCCACCACAAGCAAAGTGGCAGCGGTAGACTGGCAGCAGGGAGCATAAGCAACAACCAAGCCGGTTCCTGAAGTCTCTCAGAAGACTCGGTAGCATGTGATTGATTTAAGGTTTACATTTATATTGAACAAAAAGGAAATAGAGCCAAAGACAGTTTCTTAATAGCAGCATTTCTTGGGTCTGCTCTTTGGACAGAGAGATGTGGCCCCTTTAAGAGAACTTACTGACTTAGCTTTATCTGCAAAAAGGTATGTGGCTCTTTAAAAGAGTGGTAGCATTTTAAAAGCTCTTCTGGTTGGAAAATGATTAAGGATTCACAATAAAACAGATTCAGATTTAAAAAAAAAACCCTGTAAATGGGTTACAATGTGTGTAAAATGTACATAAGCCTCAGAGAGAAAAGAAAGAAGGTAGAGAAAGCCCATAAAAAAAGAGAAATAGAGTAATAAAAATATAATAAGCCAGGTAAAGATGGATAGACACAGAATCTGGATTATAGTTATTATTGTATTTTATTTTAATTTTTTAACTTAATGAGCTAACTGCAGAAAGACAATGGATTGCAAGTGCAAAGGCTACTATGTTAAACAAGAATATATATTTTAAAAGTATCTTTTTTTGAAATTTGTGTCTGAGAATTTATTGTTTTGGAAGAGTTCTGCTTTTCTTTCCACAAAAGATGAGAACCTGTGGATTGCTTCCAGGCAAATATGGTTTCATCAGCCAAGACACCCTGAAAATTCTCTGATGAGAAGAGATGGCCATATCTGCTTCAGGGCTGCAGACTAAGATGATCCAGTCTCAAGGACCTGTAAGATTACCAGTGCCCCTTAATCAGAAGGAAGTATTAATGAAAAGCTATGCCCAAATTCAAAATATTGTTTATAAATGTTTGTTTTCATTATAAATGGTTAATGGTCATAGTCCTTTTCTAAGAAGAAAAACGGGATATGGTATATGAATAATTTTTAAAAATTAGATTATTGTATTTACTTTAATCAAAAACTCAGCTGTTAATCTCAAAATGGTTTGCATTGATGTGGACTTGGTTTATTGATATAAATTTAAGGTCAATTCTCTTATGCTGTATGATTTTTCTACTCTTGTTTAAGGTATGATGTTTATGTAACTCATGTAAAGTTGTAATGTCTAATAAAGAAATTCAGATTAATAGTCACCTATGATAACCAAATTTATAGTTATCTTAGGATTTTTTAGATATGCAAACATATATTTCAATTAGATAGTTAATCTTCAAACAGCTCTAAAACCTATAGAATATGGCATTTAAAATTATTTTAATAACTTAGACTTTTTTGAACAGTGAGATAGATCTGCTCCTAGAAGCACCAATCTTCTTCAAGAGAAAAATGGGCATTGAAGAAACTCCATTTAGAATTTACTTTTTTTGTGACAAGAACTTGTTTTTGTATTGACTGCTTGACAGTATGCTGTTTAAACTGGACATGCAGGTTCCATATAAAAGTGATCTCTGAACTTTGGCAGAACAAGCCAAGATGGTCCTTCAGATTCCTGCTTTGCAGAGAAAACTGTCAGATATTCTTCAGGACACAAGGAGAAGCAATTGATGAACTGTACCAGAATGGGCAGAGCAGATTTTCTGCTTCACTGAAATGAAAAGAGGCTCTGGGCCTATAGGCTGAAGATGGATGCCCCAACTTTATAAAGGAACTTTGGGTGATTGTCCAGGCAGATAGGTGTCATCTCTGTCCTTTGTAGATTTTAGAAGTTGCTTGCACTTCCGGTTTACTTAGATAAATATTATATCCTTCTGTGGTCTTTGATGTAGTTGAAGATTAGATAGTTACAGGTATAGGTTTTCTTAACTATTTTAAAAGGTATATTGAATATGAAACTTTAGATTCACAATGATAAAGTATTTTCTTTAATTTTGCTAAATACAAATTGACTAGATATTGTAACTGTAATTCTTGCTTGATAGCCATTTTGTTATATGTAATTTTGTTATGTTAAAATTGAAATCTTCCTTTTTGATTAGACAGAAATGGGTAATTGATATGGGAATTCTTTCTGTATGCTGTGAATATCATTCTTTAAATAAAGGAGCTGTTTGGCCCATGACAGGCTCCATAGAAGAAGTAGGAGGGGAATCAGAATAGGTAGGAAAGAAATGGTGGAGTCAGAGAGAGATCGACCCAGCTGCCCAAGAAAAAACATGTAAGGAACACAGGTGAGCCACTGGCCACATGGCAGACAGATTAATAAAAATGCATTGAGTTAAGATGAAAGAGAAAGCTAGCAATGTGCCTGAGCCATAGACCAAACAGCATGAATTAATATGTGTCTGAGTCATTTTGGGGGTCAAAGCAGATATGGGTGGCTAAAGGGTCTGGGGCGGCAGGTCTGGGGTCTGAACTTCTGGCCTCTTGGGACCAAGAAACCTTTTTGTAACAGTTCACTCTTCAGTACTGTAAAGAATTTGCCAAAGCTGTGTCTTCAAAAGTTAGTTATTGAAAAGAAATTATCTAGTAAAGTTCTGAAATTGACACAGCATATGGAATGGGATGAGTGTAATAGCAACTAATGTTCAGGAGTTAGACAGAGTGCAGGCAGAAAAAAACTGAAAAGAGATTTTGTAACTGAGCAATCAGAGTAAAATCCAAATTCCATGGAGAGAGGTAACCAGGTTCAGCTTAGGATTCCATAAACCCAGTTAAGGTTTACCTTGAAAAGGTCTTGAAAAGATTCAGTGTTATGATACATTAAAAACAGTAGACTTTAAACATTACTCAGTAAAGATCTGCAAGGAAATGGGTATGTTTTGTTGATCATAGAAACATTCTCACAGTCATATTGCTGGATGGAATGTTGAAGTCATATTGCTGGATGGAATGTTGAAATAAACTTATCTACCATGAATATGTCTTTCGTAGCCATTCACCTGAAGTAATATGCCAAGTTGCAAATTAGTCTCACTGGTAATATTTTATATAAAACATAACTTTGTTCATGATGAGGTTTGCAGAAGCATATTGCACTTTCATTTCAGCCAAATATTTTTTTTTACTAAGAGTCACATTAATATCCAAGTTGGGTAGAAAATAAAATGGAGTTTCTGCTCATTTTTATTGATAGAGCCATAAATAAAAATGTCCATAGAATATTATGCAAGTATATATAGCAAAATGGCAGAGGTGAAAGAACAGATGTTTCACCCAATCAATCAACAGAGTATTAAAAAAAAAAAAGTACCTGGCTTCTTACTGATTCAGTATTACTTTGCCTAAATGCAGACTACCCTTAAACATCAGGTTTCTCTCAAAACATTTTCCCTGACAAGGAAGGACTGTGTTTTCTTCAGAAATATAATCCTGGAGAGGCGACCCGTGTCCCAGTATGTGGTCCTACATCCATGTACTTGTGGGCAGCATCAAATGGATTGAGTTGTTCCCCCCCCCCCCCACACACACACACACAAGAACGTGGGGACTAAAAGTGGAGGTGATAGGTTTAGGAAGGGATATTGGAGGAAAGGGAATGAGGTTGTATTTGATCAAAGCTTTTCAATGGAGATCTGATCTCAATTAAAAGGATGCATTTTTTTTAAAGGAATTAAGCGTTTATTGAGCTGCAATTAAGACACAAAAATGGATGGTTTTCTAAAAACAAGTCACAAGTTTCAGTAGATAACTACTTTGCTAGTGTGCTTAAAGTTCTAGTTAAATTCCAGATATAAAAAAGAAAGAACAGAAGGTCATGAGAGAGGAAGAAAGGATGGAAGATACACAGAAGAAACGAAGGAAAGAAGAATAGCCTTAGAAGTGAATTTTAAGTTTGAATGTGAGAGGCTGGTACGAGCATGTGTATATGGTTGTGTGTGTGTGTGTGTGTGTGTGTGTGTGTGTGTGTATGTGTGTGTTTATGTGTGTGTGTGTGAACATGCACATGTGGGTATATGTGCATCTTATGTGTGTGTGCACATATGTGTATATGTATGTGCATGCGCGTGTGTGTTTATGTGTTTGTATATTGTGTGTTTGTGTGTGCACATGTGTGTATGTGTCTGTGTGTATGCATGTATGTGTGTATATGTTTGTGCATGCGTGTTTCTATGTGTGTGTATGTGTGTGTGTTTGTATGTGCATGCATGTGTGTATGTGTGTGCATGTGTGTGTTTGTGTGTGTGAGTGTGTGTGTACATGCGTGCACGCAATGCATATCCCCACTTAGGAAATTGCTGGGTTCTAAATACATGCAAATACTGTTTTAACTATATGATGAATAATTTAAAAAGCGTAATCATTAGAAAATGTAATACAAGATGAAAAGGAAAAGGCCATAACAGAAATTCTTGTACAATAATGATTTGCATTTGATAATAAATTAATAAATTGAAACACAAATTCTAGTTGGTATTTAATGACAATTCAGAGCCAGATGTTGGAGAAAAGCTGGGATATCAGAGAGAGGAAACAGACAACAGTCAATTCTCACCCCAACTTCTCAGGGTATCTTCAAGAGTCCTCAGCCAAGCTTGTTGCTCCTACAGAATCCCTCAATGTCTGCCTGCACCTGCCTTAAATATCTTCTCCATCCAGTTGTTTCACTTACGGGTTCAACTCTGCATCATAATCCTAGAGTTAGAATTAAAGGCGTGAACTACTACTGTTTGGTTGTTAGGCCTTGAACTCACAGAAACACAGAAAAATCTCTGTCTCCTGAGTTATGGGATTAAAGGCAGAGGTCACCTTGCCATCCCAGTGCTAGGATTAAAGGTGTGAGTTACCTCTTTCTGACCCTCATGGCTTAGATGTTGGTGATTCTGGTCTCTGATATTCCAGGCTGATTTTGTTAAATATAAATACATCACTACAATAACTTTCTGAAATTTTCTGAATCTTGGTAGCTGGCAGATTAATACTACTCTTTAGCATCTAATTTATATCTAAGGAAGTAAACAAATAGAGACGAAGAATAGTGAGGTCATTTGAAAAATTCTGATTCCCAGACTGTCTTGTCTACTTGGCTCCTAGGTGTGTTTAGTGAAGGTAAAAGTATGAGCTTGATATCGTAAGATGTAGAGCCATGAGGCCTGAGAAGAATGGGATGAGGGCTGAGTGTGTGTAACTGCAATTGACTGAAAGCAGATTGGATTAGTTTCTGATTCTGTTGACCAGATACTATGGGTGAATTAGTTCTCTTTTTTCAGATGAGCGTTTGATTAGGTACATATCATAAAAAGTTATATCAGACTTTGGAAACACTTCCCGCTGTCTTGTTTCTCTGGGAGCACACTAGAAACAGTTTTTACCTACATTTTTGCCTGATGGATTCAAAGTAGTGGGAAACAATTTTTCTTCCTTTTTAATATTTCTTATTATAGATTATTCTGAAGTGATTCTATATATGTGCATTTTTGTGCATGTGTGTGTGTGTGTGTTATATACATGTTTGTACAAGTTTGTGTCTGTGTGATTGGTGTTAGTCGTCATCTAGGGATTGCCAAGCTTGATACCGGGGAAGAACAAAAAAATCGAGTGTCAGGGAAAAACAGAAAGAAGTTCAAGTTTCAAGAACAGTGGAAGTAACAGCTTTATTGTTTTTTGGGTGAGAGGTTCTGCTCTGGACTGAGTATTTAATAGGGCCTGGGGTCTTCCCCTCCCAAGTTAGTCCTCTTTATACACTGGCCCCTGTACCTTTCTGCTGTTCGTTCTCACATTTTGGTAACAAGTTTTGGGAACATGAAGCCACCATGTCAGGGAGATTGATTTTTGTGTTACTTGTCAACCTGTGCACCTCTAACTCTCCCTTACCTAAATACTTGTGGATGCTTATGGAAGCCAGAAATCAATGCTCCTGTTTTCAGTTGCTTCTTTATTTATTTTTTGAGACAGAGTATCTCATTAAAACAGGACCTCACTTTTAAGACGAATTGGCAAGCCCTGTGACCCACCTATGCCTAGCTTCCATTGCTTAGGTTACAGATATATGTCATCATACCCAGCTTTTACATGCATTCTAGGGTTCAGAACTCATATGTTCATTCTTACACAGGAATTACTTCACTCACTTTGTCATCCCTAGTGTCCTCAACACGCACACTTAAAAATGTGTATTCATATTAACGAACCAGCAGATGGCAATAACTATCTGAAAAATAATTTTGGATTTCTTTATCCTGTGAGTACTCGTTCCCTTTGAACTTGATAAATGTTCTGGTGAGGATTAATATTGCTATGATGGAGTACCATGACTAGAAGCAAGTCACGGAGGAAAGGGCTTATGGGCTTATACTTCCATATCATAGTCTATCACTGAAGGAAGTCAGGAAAGGAACTCAAACAGTCTGGAACCTGGAGGCAGAAATTGACGCAGCGGCCATAGAGGGGTGCTGCTTACTTGCTCCAAGACCCCAAAAGATCTCTTCTGTGATTAATCTATAGGGGCACCCCACAGGCTCCAACAGCAGCATCGCTATCTACCACTAACACCAAAAATCCTATATAGTCAACTGGATCATACGGTCCAGGGTAGAATAGCTTGCACAGCATCTTATACATGTTGAAGATCTATTTCTTGTTGCAGGCTGCATTCAAAGCCATCAGCTTTCCTAGTCACAAGGTATATGGGTTGGCATGACAAATATGCTGTCTTCAGGATCCAAATAGCTACATTTAACACAGTGCTTCTCTCTTGGTGGTGGGAGGTGCTATGTACAATAGTGTATCCTTCACCTTAGAAGGAATATCACTGTGTGACTTCCACTACTGGACTCCTAAGAATTTTACTGAGGTGGAAGGACCTTGAGTTTTAGTTGGATTTATTTAACATCATCTGATGCTTATTTGTGTTACTCAAAGTCCAAAGTGGTTGTTACCTCCTGCACACTTGATCTAATTAGCATAATTTCATCAATCTGGTGAACCAATGTGATACTTTGCAGAGGAAACAGACAGTCAAGATCCTTTTGAACTACGTTATGACACAAAGCTGGAGAGTTAACATATCCTTGAAGTAAAACTGTAAAGTTTGACTGCTGGCCTTGGCAACTGAAAGCTAATTGCTTCTGGTGGCCCAATGAACAGGTACTGTGGAAAAACATATTTGTTAGATCAATAGCTGCATGTCATGTATCAGGAGATGTGTCAGTATACTCAAGGACTTCTGTCTTGTACAGAAGCTTCAATTGGACACACTATTTGGTTGATTTTTCCATAGTCAACTGTCATTCTCCATGATCCCCCTGTTTCTACACTGGCCAGATAGGAGAGTTAAAAGGATGTGGTGAGAACCATGACTGGTGCATTTTTTCAAATCCTTGAGGGGTGGCACTAATGCCTTCAGTTCCTCCAGGGATGTGATACTGTTTTTTAGTCACTAATTTCCTTGGTAGAGGCAACTCTCAGTGCTCATATTTAGCCTATCCAACCATAATAGCCCTCGCTCCAGAGGTCAAGGAACCAATGTGAGAATTCTGCCAACTTCTAAGCATATCTTTTCCAATTTCACTTTCCAGGTTTAGGGAAATAACCATGGGATGAATTTGAGAAACCACTGGACCTATTATGAGTTGGGTTTCAGCCAAAACTCAGTCAACTGACCTCCATAAATCCTTACTTTAACTGGAGGGTCATAATGTTCCTTGTGGGAGTCTGCAGGAATCAGCATCAATTAAGAATCAGTATCCTGTAGACCCTAGAAATTCTGATTGTTTCCTTTCCCCCAGTGTATTTTATCCTTGTAAAAGGCTGTAGATGAAAGACTCATGTAAAACTCATGTAATTTACCAGGGTTTTTCCTCAGGAGCACCTAGCCATCTCTTCATTCAAGGGATTTGGGTTTGCAAACTGACTCAAGTCTAGAAATTGGTTCACTGACTGAGATTCCATTTTGCCATGACACACTGTGGTCCTTTTAGAGTTCTTCTAACTATACAGATCAAACAAAAATGCTGTAAGCTTATCTATTTCATGCCTGTAGATAACATGATTGATTAGCAGTACTAAAAATCCATACAAGTCACACCACCATAATAACTGCTTTGCCTGTGCTGCCCATTATAGATTAGGCCATTACAGACACTGCTTTGTCAATGCTGCCCATTATTATAACTATGATCACTTTGCCTTTGGTAATTCAGTATTGCCCCTCAACCCCTGATAATTAGGGGCTCAATAAACCCACAGTGTTTATTTCATCCAACTGAGCATCAGCATCTCCAGTCAAGGAAAGAAGTTACAACAGAACTCTTCAAATGTTCTGGTGCCTCACTCAATCATTTCGCGTTTTATAGGAAGGATGAATGGAGTGTCTTCTTGGCCTTCCTTTGTGGAGAATTGAGTTTTACACAGCACACTCTAGCATTGCAATTTTCCCAAGCCTTAAATCTCTTCATCAACACTAAACCAAAGGAGATTAGGCATCTCTAACTCCTTTTAAGTTGGGCCATCTTTGAAAATGCTTTACCCATCTGTAGTCTGAGGTTTCTGGCCCTGACTCTTGGGCCTTGCCTCAAGGTTTAGGCCCGCAGACCCACAGACCCGCAGATCCACAGAGACACACAGATGTTTACAATTGTTTTAGGCTGATCGTCCTCAGGCCCAGGCATATCACTTGCTAGCTTTCTACCCTTCATCTAACCATGCCTCTTGTTCAGCCATGCGGCTCGGTACCTTTCTTTAGAGCAGCATAGTTGTCCTCGGCTTCTTTCAGCTTCTCTCCAGCGTTCTGCCTGGCGTTCTGCTCTGGACTTCCTGTTCTCAGAGTTTTTCTTAGTCTGGTAGCCCCACCTACACGTCCTGCCTGCCTTTGGCCCATCAGCGCTTTTTATTAAATCAGTGGGTATGATAATTATTTACCATGAACAACACAGTACCCCTACAACCATCCATTCAAACAACTGTGTGAGATTTAATATTAAACTTGAATTTTCTTTCAGTGGATCTGTATCAATAAACTCAGCCTGATCCAATTTTGCGCCTTTTTTCTACCATTATCCCACACCATTAAAATATATTTCCACAATTATTTCCAGACTTCTGCTTGAATGAATTAGCAAACTCATTAAGGTCGTTAGTAGCATAGTGAACCTCTTCATGGACTCTACTTTTTATGTCTTCTTTAGGAGCCTACTTAGCCTTATAGGTCTATAAATCCTGAGGAACATTAGCATTGTCTTGCTTGGTATCTCCTTTAGAGGTAGTGTAGTCACTGCTGACTTAGCAGACAAAGATTAATTTCCTCAGTCAAAGGTGGAAAAGGCAATGTTTCAGGGGTCAGGAATGGGAATACATCTTCTGCTGAGAATGTACAGATTACTTCTTCAGATGAAATAAACTCTTAAGAATATGAGTGTTCAAGGATCTCCACTTCAATAGGGTCCTCCAACACATCCCTTATATAGGATTATAGGATAGGATTATAGGTTATAGGATTATTATTACCAATTAATGTCCTTACTTAAACTGCCAGCACCCTCTAAGTCTAGGACTTGAATTTTCATTATAATTCATCCAATTTTATAATGAGTTTTTTGATTTGATTTCCCAGAACTTTAATTCTGTAGCTGTTGGAGAGAAAATTATCTTCTAGGGCACACTTAAAAACATTTAAATTGTTCGTGCACATCTGGAGCCAGTCAATTTTATCACTGAGTTCGTGGCTGTCCTTCACCATATTCTGAGATGCTAGAGGTCAGTTAACTTTACATGGAGATTATTTTTTCTTGACGGTTTATCCAGAGATACTAGGTGCCACCAATCAGCATCATTATTATCATTATTTTCTTCCTTTATCCCATAATGTCAAAAGGGTTTTTTTTGGGGGGGGGGGCAGAGTAACCAAATCCTTTTCCTTTCACAACTGATGACTCAAAATAGTCAAATTCATGGCTCCTGAAGTTTGAAAATAGTTTACACTTTGGGTCTTCAGTACTTTCTGAACTTCTAGGAGAGATTTCACTAACTCTGGAGGTTTTGTTTACTGGAGGTGTTGGTAAATTAAAAAACCTATTCAAGACACTTAAATAATTTTTATATTCTGTTGCCCTAGAACCACTTCTGATACCAAACTCTATATTAGTAAGGGTTTTCTAAAAGAACAGATCCTGTTAATCCCCAAATGACTGTCTATCAATGAAAGATCCAAGAATCTAGTAGTTGTTCAGGCCACAAGACTGGATGTCTCAGCTGATCTTTAGTATGTGCCTCTTATTCAAGTCAATGGGAAACTACAACAACCTAATTTAGGCAGGATGGCAAAGGGCACAGATCTTCCAGGAATGAAGGTGTGGGTCACTCCTCCAGGAAAAGAGCCAAGACTTGCTGAGGTACTCACTGAAGGTGGAGGAAATACAGAATGGGTTGTAGAGGAAAGTAGTTATAAATATCAGCTAAGGCCATGTGATCAGTTGTAGAAATGAGGATTATAATCTACATAAGTGTTTCTGTGATATTTTGTTATAAATGTATTTGTACAGATATTTGTGTTTTCTCTTAATTTCCTTATATGTAATATAACTTCAACAAAGAGGGTAGGGTTGGTTATCATATTTTAGTTAGAGATACTGAAAGAATATCCCTGAAGTGACATTGATCCCTGTTCTAGAATTTTTAATGCATTTGTGGTTGTATGAGGGATAGTTATAGCACCTAAGGCATAATTATGACCTGGTTATCGTTTTCATTTGAAGATCAAGCAAGACATAAAAAGATGTGGTTGTGTGGTAAATTGATAAGAGGTGGAGTTGTGGTGACCACTTTTGGTTGTCAACTTGACTGCATCTGGAATTAACTGAAATCCAAGTGTCTGGGTATCACTGTACAGGATTTTTTCTTAAGTAAATCATTTGAAGTGTATTGACCAACTTTTAATCTGGATCTTTTGATTAAAGATGGGAAGCTCCACCTTTAATCTAGACATTCTGAAATTGTAAAATCCACCTGTAATCTGGGCCACACCTTCTGCTGGCAGCCTTTATAAACATGGAGGAAGGAAATTATCTTTCTTTGTCTGCTTGTTCTTGCTCTGTCTGGAAAATCCATTTTTTTCACTAGCTTTAAAACCTATTTCTTCAGGATTTTGGTGTATCTTGAAGATCTTCTAGTACAAGACTATCCTTGTGTACTGAAAAGTTCTGTTCCTCTAGAGAGCCCTGAATAATACAATAAATATAGCATTTTCTATAAATTATGGATCCTGAACTCATCATTGGTATTTCTGGGCTCAAAAGCACAACTGCCAGTCTTCTGTTCCTAAGAATACGTGATTGTCGTAACATGATGATTCTGCACAATGTTCTGTCATTTTTGTAAAATTAGTATTTTACATAGAGTGATTAAGCATATGAAAGTGAAACCTCATCAATAAAACTGAACCTGACTATTTCCTCTACCTAACGGGAGAGAAGGAAGGGGATGTGTGGAAGTGACGAGGGTGGTGGGGGTTGGAGAGGTAGAGAGGAAGAGAGAAGTGAGAAGAACCAGCAGTCTTTGCTTTCACTGGTTCCACTGAGAGCACAGATTTGCACAAGGTCATGAGGAACATTTGATGTAGACATAATTGGCTTTCAACTTCTTGTAGAGCCAACATCAGTTACAATGAATGCCTGGTTGGCTTCACAAAAAAATTCCTGCTAACTTCTTCCTCTCACTTTGTCCCTGGCCTCCTAAAATATTTTATCGATGTATGTGTGTGTGTGTGTGTGTGTGTGTGTGTGTGTGTGTCTGTGTGTCTGTGTGTGTGTGTGTGTGTGTGAGAGAGAGAGAGAGAGAGAGAGAGAGAGAGAGAGAGAGAGAGAGAGAGAGGGAGGGAGGGAGAGGGAGGGAGAGGGAGAGAGAGACCTGTGTGAGGATTGCAGACATTTGAGGGTATAAGAGAGTTGGCTCTTTTAGAACTGAAGTTACAGGCAGTTGTGAGTTATCCAGTAAGATATGCCAGGAACAGAACTCAGGTCTCACGAAGAGCAGTTCTTAATTGCTGAAACATGTCTCCAGCCTTTTCAATTATTTTCAGAAACAAAATGAAGTAACAGAGTGAAAGTACAGTATGAGATATGCCATATGTATAGTCTTTTTAAAACCAACTTACAGATTTAGTTAAAGTCAATATGATATTAAAGTTGATTCTTTGGTGATTAACTTTTGAGTGTAGAAAAAGACACATTAAATCTGTTGTAGATCTTAAGGGTTTTTTTTTGTATGTTCATTTCATATATATATGTGTCGTTTTTAATCCATGTATCCCCCTGATCCCCTTCCCTTCTCCCAATCCGTCCAGTAATCCCTAAGCCTCCCCCTTCCCCACCCCTCCACCCCCCCTCTTCCAAAGGGGAAAAAGTCTCAAAGTGGGTCAGTTCAGTGTGGCACATCCACTCCAGACAAGTCTGATTTCCTCATCCCAAAATCTAGACTGGTTGATTGTTCCTCTGCAGGGAATGGGCTTCAAGGTGACAGCCCATGCACAGGAACACAGTCTGATCCCACGCCTCAAGGCTCCTCATACTGACCATGACAATCGACAGTTGCCTACCCTTGTAGGGCCTAGCTTCTTTTCCCGATGGTTCCCTGGTGACTGTTCTTGATTCAGTGAGCTCCCCAGAACTCCAGTCAGCCATCACTGTGGGACTTTCCCTCATAATCCCTATCCCCTTGCTCATACAGATGCTCCTCCCCTGCTCTCAGCTGGACCAGGAGCTGGGCCCAGTGCTCAGCCATGGGTTTCTGCCTCCACCTCTATTCTTTGTTGGATGTAGGTTCTGTGATGACACTTAGGGTGGTTATTCATTTGATTATAGGGGAAGTCCCGTTTAGGCACCCCCTCCACTGTTGGTTGGAGACCTAACCAGGAACATCCTGTGAGTTCTTGGAGGTTTCCCTAGCACCCTGTTTTTGTCCAACCCTACATTGGCTTCCTCTATTAAGATATTCATCTCTTACTATCTCTCTCTTTGCTCCTCTCACTCAAACATCTTCTTCCAAGATTTGTTCCAAACTTTTCTTGGTTGCAGCTCATTATGACTCCAATTTGCTAAGGTGATCTTCTCTATTTTCTCTTCTTAGGGGAATCTCTGGATGTCTTTCAAGTTCCTTCTGATCCCAAGCTGTTCAGGGGTTGTGGTTTGCAGCTTGGGTATTCTTTGCTTTTTGTCTAAAAATCTACTTATGAGTAAGTACATCTCATGTCTCTCTGGGCTTGTGATACTACCTCCCTCAGGAGGATATTCTCTTAATCCATCCATTTGCTTGCAAATTTTAGGATTTTTTTTTTTCTGAGTTGTACTTTATTGTATAGATGTACCTCCGTTTGTTAATACGCTCTTCAGCTGAGGGGCATCACCATACCCTCCTGCCCTCTGTCAGTATTAGCTTCTAGTTAGTTTTATAGCATAAAAATTTTCAGAATTATGGATGCATATATATATATATATATTTACCACAATTTGACTATGTTATAATTTTATATAACATACTTTCCCTATGACAGACACCATAGAGGTAGACAAAAAATCAAAACATATACAAAAATAAAGATAAAGTCACAAAAAGATTGAGCCAGACATCCAAAGAAGAAACATATAAGGAGCACAGGTGAGCCATGGGCCATGTGTCAGACAGATTAATGAAAATGGGTTGAGTTAAAATGAAGGAGCTAGCTAGCAATGTTCCTGAGCCATAGGGCAAACAGCATGAAGCTAATATAAGTTTCTGAGTCATTTGGGGTGGGGAGCAAAGCAGCTGTGGGCAGCTAAGCGGTCTGGGAGAGCAGGTCTGTGGGTCTGGACCTCTGGCATCCTGGGGCCAGAAACCTTATAACCTTATTACATATTTTGAATGTCGATTTCAATACATCTTGTAGAGACCACATCATACTCTAGTATGCCATTATGGAATTTTTTTATATCTAAAGGTCTTATTGATAAAAATATTATTTTCTGGAAATGTTTTTCTATTTGAAAATCTTGCAGTTAGTACCATAGGTATCTATATCTTGGACACAGTGTATGTGAGGAAATGGAGTTGCTGATGCATAAGGTAAATCCATAAGATATAGAAAGTTTATATATATATATATATATATATATATATATACACATACACATATATGTATATATTAATCCTGTGATTTCTGTCCCTCTAGAGGACCATTACTAATACCAATGCAATAGTGAATAACAGCTGTTCATTCACTAACTAGACTTTATCAAATTCTGTAGCCACTGTTTATCTGTTAGCTAAAAAGGCGTCTCAAAAATTTCTTAAATAGAAATATTGACATATACAATCATTATATAATTGCAGAATTTTTTTGATGAAGAAAAACAGTTCTTCAATAAATCTTTATGGAAATTCCTGTCCTCAGTAGCAAGAATCAACAAAAGTCAGTTAACCATGGTCCAGTCATTGGTGAGCTACTGAGTTGGGATAATTATTCCTCATGGTCCAGTCATTGGTGAGCTACTGAGTTGGGATAATTATTCCTCATGGTCCAGCCATTGGTAAGCTACTGAGTTGGGATAATTATTCCTCTTCTCTATATGTTTCATCAGCTACAAAATATCAGTTGTTGAGAAGATGAGAGATCAGTCTAAGTCAGCTGACACATTAGGCACACAGTAGGAGCTGCCCAATAAGCAATAGCAGTTTAAAAGTCTTAACCTGCTTTCCACTGTTCTTCCCATTGGTGAGCTGAGGTTCACATAGGGAGTACAAAACAGGCTTGGTGATTTCATTAGAGGGTCAAGATACAAAGTGAAATGCATTTCTAGTACGAGCATGTTTAATTTGACTAAAATACAAATTAACACTAGCACCATGCTATTTACTCATGTCAAATGTTAAATATGTGACTCAGTTATCTGGAAAAAAGAAAGAGCATCCTCAGGGAATCTAAAGCTGCCTATGGAAAGGGATTATTAGGCTCCAATGTACTAAATCTACATATGAGATAGAGATGCAAGAAAGAGATGGGAACAATATAGCTCTGTAACTTTTACGGTGTAAATGATTAGAAATTATTTTGATGATTTTTTTTCTACATTTGAAAATATAGAAAGTAATTAAAGACTTCTGTTTAATGTTTATTTTCTGGTGAGCCTAAACTATTAGCTCATTTTACTGTCGCTAGGACAAAATTTCTGGCATGAACAGCTTACGGGAGAAGTGTGATTTCATTCAGGAAGTCGTGTTTGTTGCTATTAAACTGGAGAGGGTATGGCTGCTGAAGTGTCTTGGTGATAATCAGGTGAGCACAGCCAAGGTGTCTCCATTTGCCCAGACTAGGAGGCCAGATCAACCAGTGTCAGGAGACCTACCTTTTTCAGTTAGCCTCCATGTCAGGAAGGTTTCACAACTTTCAAACAATGTTACTTCCTGGGGAACAAGTATCCACACACATCAGTCTGTAGAGGCTATTTTACATTCAAACCATAATACTTCTTAAGAACTCATGTGAAAACCTACAACCGCAGAAGCTCTACACACACACACACATACACACACACACACACACACACACACACACACACACACACACACACACACACGAGCTAAAATGAGGTTACCCTACAATGAGGAACAGAGCCCTTACTAGATACCACAAATAACAGATAAAAAAACTCAGTGCCAGGAATGGGCGACATTTTTTGTAGTTTTTAGCCAGAGAATTGCCACAGACAGCCAAACATTATAAGTTATTGTCAGTATTCTTGGTTGCTTTCTAGAACCTTATGGTAAAACCCTATTGCTAAAGCAATTATACACATGAATCATAGGATATGGAAAGTCAAGCTAGTGCTAGCTGGATGCTCTACCCATACTGACTAACTTCCATAGTGCTGGCAGGTGCTATGTATGTCACTGGATAGGAAAAGTGGTTTACACTTGTATTCATCTGTGAGCCCTGGGAACTGAAATAATGATCGCCATGGCTACTGGTAGTAATGGCTCACATTCTGGTTTAATGTGACTCCTCCCATCAAGATGAAACCCATATCTGGCACAAGTATTGAGACAAAGACTTACGGATAAACAGATCATATACTCTAGAAGAAAAGCCTACTGCTACTATCTGCTAAATGGACAGAGTATTAAACTGACTCTTAATAACGTATCATTGTACCCATAGAATAATGGATCTCTCAACTACACCTGAAAAGCTTTTTTTGTGATAGATTGATAAACCCAAAGACCCACAACTAGCCAAGCTACAAAGAATATGGCACCACATTATGTTCAGCTCTAAATGGAAGTGTGCTAGCTGGTCTTATGTTAACTCTAATTGACAATCTAGAGTTACCTGAAAGGAAAGAGCCTCGGTTGAATATTAAATATAGCTATTAGGCATTTCTTAATTAGTGATCAATGAGGCAAACCCAGGCCACTTCGAGTGGTGTCATTCCTGGGCTAATAGTCCTGTATTCTATAAGAAAGCAGGATGAGCAAGCCATGTCAGACAATCCAGTAAGCTGTGCTCCTTTTTGGTCACTGTGTCATCTCCTGATCCAGGATCCTGTCATGACTTCCTTCTATGATGAACAAGTGGAAGTGTAAGCCAAATAAACCCTTCCGTCAACTTGCTTTTTGGCCCTGGTGTTTAGATGCAGCAGTAGAAACTCTAACTAATAAGACAAGAACTTAGGTACATCACTCATCTCCAAGGGTTGGGGACCATTGAAAAGGAAGAGTAGAAAGTTTTAGAGATGGGGTTGTTGGTGACTACAGGGAAATGTCTTCTGGATACATCAGGGCATCTGCACATATGGACACTCAGCAGTTGTGATAACACTCAAAAGACTATGCATGCCCAAGCCAGTCCAAGTCCTAGCATGGTAGGGAGAGCAAGGCATGAAGTCCTAGCTAGGTGGCTGTGGGCAATGGTTCTCAGAGAAGGGAAATCAGTTCTGGAAAAGAGCATAGCCTTGGATAAGTTGGCATGCTCCAGTGGAATGCCATGTGTCCAAGACAGAAGTTTGGACAGGAAGATTTAGTCTTAATTATAAAAACCAAAACAAAACAGAATTACACAAAGTAGCATGGAAAGGGGTTAGATTTGGGAAGAGTTTTGGTGAATGGGTATATATTGTACAAAAAGCTAATAAAATACTAAAAACAATAAAAATAATAATTTATTGCTAAACAATAGCAACAACAACAAAAAAAGCAAAATCCTGTCATAGGTAGTACACAAACATTTGTGAGAATTGAGCAGTCAAAAGTTAATCTATAGAAAACGTGAGTTCCTAAGAGCTGAGATTCCACGTCAGCCATCAATAATAGTACAGTGAAGTACTGCTCCTGTGAGATGCTGGAACCTGCACGGATGAAACTGCCAATCACTGCTCTTGTTTCTCAGAACTAAGAGTTTCTGTCTTTTACAGAACACTGTGTGCTTTATCTTCCCGCTCACTATTTCCCTCCCTCAAATGAAATCAGTTTTAGATGGATCTTGATTCTCAAGCCCCATTGTCCACTGTTAATACAATACTGCCCCCATGAGACTGTGTCGTAAAATACTGTGAAGACGAAAACAATTCCTGTTATTTTCATTCCGGATTCAGAACCACACCTAAAGATCTAACGTAAGTTGTCTAGGTGCTGGACTATTGAGTCCAGGTAATCAAAAGGCCACTTAGATGTATATATACCTTCATTTTTGTTTTTATATATTAAAGGAAAACCTGTCAACTGAAGACAAGGGAAACTCTTAAAAAGTTTGCCGCATCTGAAGGTCTCTTGGGCCTGATTTTGAAATGCAATGATAAGCACATGAGCTAATCACAGAGCTAGAGGGACATGACGACAGTGACGTCAGGTCTCCCTTGGCTCTTTTTAACAGTAATGAGTTTGTGTTCTTGAAGATGTTTTGTTTTAGAGAACAGAAATGATAGCCATCCATCTTCAGAAAAAATTCAGTCAGCTTATCTTTCAGTTAAAAAATCATGCACAATAATGCATTTCTAGGCACTATGGGTACCTTCTGGTGTTTATCTGAAAAGTGTCCCATTACTTAGAAGAGGTGGATGGGTTTGTAGCTCCAGGGAGAACTTGGCACCTAGAAACTCACTTTTCAAGGCATCATGTCTTCCATCACGTGTCTCAAAATATTATTTTAAAACTAGCTGTCATGAAACAGTTGAATTCAGTTGATAGGATCCCCGAAGTCACCTATTTAATCTGCTAACTTGACCCATGATTGGCTATCTGAATTTCACCTTACCACTATTTTAAAACCAGGTTCCGGGGTAAGAGAAAACTCAAGTTTGATAAAGCTGTCTGTTTCAACCCCACCTTTCCTTTATTAGGATAAAAAATTCAATCTTACTATAACTTTGGAAGAAAAGTAGATACTGATACATCTTCATTTTTGGCTTCTTCTACTGACAAGAGCATTGTTACACAAAAAGTACTTGGGATTGTCACTCGTGGAAGAAAGCAAAGCTAAGGATGTTTACCTTTCTTCTCTATTAGTTCCTTGGACATTTTTCTAGCTCAAGCTCACCTTGAATAAAGAAAAGTGTTCATCATTGTAACAGCAGGACACATGTTCATGATTTCTTATCTGGGGTGGCATGTTGTATATGTGTGCACATGTTACATGCAAGTGTAAGTGTTGTGCAGATGTGTGTTTGTGCAGGTGTATGTTTAGACCAGAAGTATTGATTGTTTACCCAATTGTTCTGCACCCTTGTATTTTTCTAAAGTGTTTCATTGGTCTTGGATTGATCTCACTCATTTGGGGATATTGGCTTCCCAGCTTCAGTCCCCCAAAATTGTCCTTTCTACTTTCCCAAGGCTGGAGTTACAGGAGTGTGTGGGCTCACACATTTTTTATGTAGATGCAATGGTTCTAGACTCATTTCATATGTCTGAGTGGTAAGCATTTTACCAATGTAGCTGTTTCCCAAGCACTACATAAACTGTTTAATCCCTCCCACTGGGGAGCCATTCTGTCGTATGCCATCACTGATGAGGACTTGGCACCTGTACAAGTCTGAGTATGCATGAAAATTATTTATACACCCAAATTACTTGGGAAAACAAAAAATGTCCTCTTTACATTTTTTTTTGTTTGTTTGTTTGTTTGCTTTGTCTTTCCAATATACACATAGCCATGTACGTGGTTCTCAGAGCATTCTGGCATATTTATTTGTGGGCCTCCAGTTAAGATCCCTTGTATTACAGAATGGTTAGAAGCTTTGGCCAGATCTAGAAGTCTAGTGTGGTAACAAAGGTAGTGTGACTCCAGTGTCGGGAGGAGGCTGATTTCTTGGTGATGAAGGAAAAACCTCATAAAGACTCTGCTGATGATATTTGAGCTGCAACTTCAAGTGCTAATGTCTATTAGGCTGAGAAGAAGAGAAAAGACGATTGAGTTTGTTTCTGTGGTAAAATTCTTTGACAAAATGTAGAGAAGGATTCTAAGAACCGCATGCTGGTTTTCATATTAACTTGACACAAGCTGGAGTAATCACGGAGGAGGGAGCCTCCAATGAGGGATGGCCTCCATAAGGCAGGCTGATTAATGCAAGCCTGGTGGTCATTTCCTTAATTGGTGACTGATGGGGTGTCACCCCATTGTGGTCTGGGCTTTATAAGAAAGGAGGGTGAGCAAGCCATGGGGACAAGACAGTAAAAAGCATTCTCCCGTGACCGCTGCATCAGCTCCTGCCTCCAGCTTCCTGCCCAGGTTCAGTTTGTGCCCTGGTTTTCTTCAGGGATAAACTGTAATGTAAGCCAAATAAATCTTTCCTCTTGAACGTATCTTTGGTAATGGCGTTTCATCACAGCAGCAACAACCCTAACTAAGGCAAACCAAGCTGTCAGGTTTATCATAGTTATTTATGCTAACAATACTTTCAGTCATTCCTTCTGTGACTGTGCTAAAAAGAAATCTCCAACAAAAGCAACTTATAGACAAAAGGTTTATTACAGATATTGCTGAAGGGTGGAGTCTGGCATGAAGGGGAAATCTTGGCTGCAGGAGCTTAAGGTAGCTAAATACATTGCAGCTATAGACAGGAAACAAAAGAATGATGGATGCTGGAGCCCAATTCATGCTCCCTTTTATAAAGATCATAGTATTGAAGCTATCTATAGTTAAGCTACCCATCTAAGTTAACCCAATCCAGATAACAAATAATAAGCAGGCCCACAGACTTGTTTCATAGCTGATTTGGGGCCCTGTGAACTTGACAATCAATATTAATGATCAAAATAATCTAAATAAAACTGAAAAGTAAGATGTTGGAATGGGGTATTATAAATAAGTCTAGGAAACTATGAGTTATATTGGAGTTGCTCAAGTATCATGACAGAGCAAGGTGCTCAGGTTAGATTTTAAAACCTGCTGTTTATTTATATAACTGTAGGTGTTCATTTATTTTTCTTTTTTAACCTTAACTATCTACTTTTGGATAAGTGTAGAACAGTTGGATTTTAGCCTGTGCCAGCTGTCTTGTGTTGTCCGGAATGCCATTACAAAGTATGTGAAAGACTCCACAAAACCAAACAGAGTTCTCTCCCTTCTGTTCAAGGAAAATAGCCATGACCATAACAACTAAACTGCCATTAGTAGAGCTCTTGGTCGACACTATTTATACTAAATGCCCTATCCTTTGCTCAGCATACCTGAGGGAGAAGCTGTAACTGTTTCCATGATGAGAAAACTGAGGCTGGGGGATAGTATGTGTCACAGCCAATGACAAGTGGGTCAGGGATTAAATCAGATCCCTACCTTCTCTATTTTCCAAAACAGAATCTCAGATATCTCAGTCTTACCTAAAAGTCACTATGTTTCTGGGGTGACCTATGACACCTCCCACGTGTGGGATTATGGGCATATACCCAGCTGAAGTTTTGGCTTCAGGGATCAAACTCAGAGTTTTTGTTTTGTTTTATTTTGTTTGCACTTGAGGAAAGCATTCTATCAACCAAAATACACTTGCCAGCCCTATAGCTGTTTTAAATTTCCCCTAATGACTAGTGATCTAGTCATGTCCATTGAGTTCTATGTAAGATTCCTTCTTGGCCAGCCTCTCCAACTGATTCTTTCTGGAATGGTCAGCTCACTTTGATTGGCTTCTGTCTATAATCTTCCTCTCAGAGGATCCTCTTGATGTCCATACATCAGGCTGTTGTTCCACTTGGACATTCATTGACAGCTATCAGCTTCCCTTGGCCCAGATCTGTAGAATACTGCTTATTTACAACATGGAATTGGAGACGTAAGTGAGCTATTCTTAGGCCCAAGGAAAAGTATTTCTCCATGAAATATGATGGAAGCGAGTATTATGAAACTGAATTAAGTAAAGGCTCTTCTTACTTGCTGTATCTAACTTGTATGTTCAGGAGTCTAAGTGTAGGGAGATGATGGGACATAAATAAAACAGAAAATATGAAGTCTGGTCTTCATAAAGTCCTTGGAATAGAAGCAAAGTGCTTGCTTGGCACCTAAAGAAATGTACTGTGGTGTTTGTAATTCTGTCAGAGGTATTTTATCAGGTGTATCAACAGATAAGCCTGCTCTGCTGGAAATGGCTGACTCAAACTTGGGTTAACTGTTGTTTATACGTCAGCATTTGCTTCTTCCCGTCACTTCCTGCAAGTTTATCATATCCATCCATCTTTAAGTCACAGAAAATTAATTTTTAAGGTTCATTCTGTGGGTCACCATGGTAAAGGATAAAATAGAACAGAAGCTGGAGATTAGGTTCCTGAGCTTACTAACATAAATTGCCTGCCAACTTGATACTCTTGAGAAGAGGGTGGTGCTGCGGTCACCCTGAACTCCTTTATGATTCCAAGTCTGCAACAACATCTCGTGCAGCCTTCCACAGTGGGTAGAATCATTCCTCTGCTTAAAGTCACTATGCTGCTTCCAGACCTAAGCAGAAAAGCTCCTTAGCAAAGAGCAATTACCACAAAACTGGTCAAAGTGTTTGTGCTTTCTCATCTATAGATGGGATCACATCCCATCTTTCCAAGGCTCAGTAGACATCTCAGCCATAGGCTGTAGGATTGGAAAAAGTCAATAGTCTGGTGGGACCTGATTGGAACAGTGTTTTCTGACATAACAGGACAGCTGAAGTCAGTGACTCATAGTAACTCTTGTTGCTTACATAAGATGTGAACAAGATGAAGACAGTCAACAAACTATTGTGGATGTTGAAGGGGTTCACAAGCCCCAACCCTTGGGTGAGGAGATATTGATGGTTGATAGTTTTTAGGGGCAGAGTGAGTCTGTTTTTAGCCCTTATTAGATCAACTACATCCTTGGGTATACAGTCAGCACAAATTGGACTCATTAGATTGAGTAGATCGTTTTTTTTTTTTTTTAAAAAAAAAAAAGCAGACATGAAGTTGAGAAGGTGAGAGTAGTGGACCAGAAAGAGGTTAGGTGAGGAGAGGAGTAGAGGTAAAAATGATTAATGCACATTATATACATGTATAAAATTCCCAGAAGTAATAAAATATTATACTAAATTTGGCTAAGCTGAAAGTCACAGAGATGGATATTCTGCGTGTCTTCAGTGTTTCTTTCTTGGTATCTTTTACTCATCTTTCAGTTACACATGAATTTAAAGTACTTTTTTTCTTTAAAGGCGTATGTACGCATAAAATAAAATTATAATTTCATTCAGCCAGATAACAAGAGAAAATTTTGCTGAAACCTCTTTCCAAGCTTACATTCTTGACCACGGCTAGTCTTACTATGGTCTATTGTGTATTAACCACTGGTCTTCTTTATATGTAAGTGGGGAAAGCAGAATACTGTTACAGTAAGGTTTCTTAGCCCCGTGCAGCCAGAGGTCCAGACCCACAGATCTGTATCCCCAGACCTCTTAGCAGCCTGCCACTGCTTTGGCCCCCAAAATGACTCAGATGCTTATATTAAGTTCATGCTGTTTGGCCTATGGCTCAGGCACCTTGCTAGCTAGTTCCTTCACCTTAAGTCAACCCATTCTCATTAGTCTGTCTGCCACATGGTGATGTGGGAATGTCTTTCTGTATGCTGTGAATATCAATCTTTAAATAAAAGAGCTGTTTTGGGCCATGACAGGCACCATAGAAGAAGTAGGAGGAGAAATTAGAGCATAGGTAGGAGAAGCAGGCGGAGTCAGGCAGATCGAGCAAGCTGCCTAAGGAGCAACATGTAAGGAACACAGGTGAGCCACGGGCCACGTGGCAGACAGATTAATAGAAATGGGTTGAGTTAAGATGTAAGAGCTAGCTAGCAATGTGCCTGAGCCATAGACCAAACAGCATAAAGTTAATATAAGCGTCTGAGTCATTTCTGGGGGCCTGAGCAGCAGCGGTGGGCTGCTAAGGGGTCTGGCGCAGCAGGGTCTGGGCCTCTGGCTGCCCAAGACCAAGAAACCCCATTGCAACAATGTGGCCTATGGCTCACCTGTGTTCTTTATATGTTTCTTCTTTGACGGCTGGCTCAGTCTGTCTCTAACTCTGCCCTTCCTTTCCTACCTATTCTGATTATCCACCTACTTTTTCTATGGTGCCTGTCATGGCCCATAACAGCTCCTTTATTTAAAGATTGATATTTACAGCATACAGAAAGATTTTCCCACATCAGAATACTGAAAATGTTGTATCTACACCTGAAGACAATCAATATTCACCACTGCTTCCTCCAGGGTCATGTGAAGTGATGGCTGGTTCTTCACATTGCAGTTTTATTTCCATCCATTTTATAACAGAGAAACATGCTTCTAAAGCTCATATGTGTGAGCTACTTTGAACTGCCATGTTTACTGCAAAAACACAGGCACACTGTCAAGAACTTTGCGTTTTCCTAAATCAGTCAAGTTCTCAAAACACTTCTGGGGTGTCACAAATCCCCTCTGAAGTGGGATGATTTTGCCTGCCACTAAGAAATAGGGAAGACATTTATTTGACTTGTTTATGGTCACGGAGACACAGTGCCAGAGAAGACAGAAACTTGTTAGCTCACTAGGAAATGAGTGCAAGAGGGCATGGCCATGGTACTTAGAAGGTGATTTCCATACGAAACAATGGAGCTAAACACACTTGGTCCTTTTCCTTGGAGAAGGCCAAGGGAATGGGGTGTAATTAATAGGCAAGGAGAAAGAGCAGGCATCAAAGTTTGACAGGCAGTACAGAGGGTAATAGAGCTACTGAGGCTGAATGAAGAAGTCCCAAGTTGAGGGTGTAGAATAAGAAAGTCAGTCACAGCTCCAGAAACAGGAGTAGAAGAGAAATAGGAGCCAAGTTTGTGCATGGTCATGGGGTCCAACATCTTCCAGACTAGAATCCCTAATTACAGCGATGCATTTGTCAAAGACTTGGATTCCCTTCCTGTCACGCTTTTAGACTTTTTCCATATACCAGAAGAAAATGCTTGCTGTCTCCCTTGGGAGTTTATAATTTATTTGGCCACACTTGTATATTTTGGAAACATTCTATTTCTAGCCCTTAAAAGGTCTCAGGTTCCACTTTACTCAAGCCCAGTTTAATCCTCCAGTATTTCCTTCACGGTCTTTTTCACAGTAGTCTAGGTCTTTGTCTTCCGGTCCTTTCTGTCCCGTCTGAGCCAGTCATCATTCTCAGCCATGGGACCTCTTCAGCTGGCTCTAGGTTTTTTCTGGAGTACCTGCCTCCACTCATCAGTGTGTTTCTCCTTCCTTGATCTTCTTTTCCCTATCTCCTCAGGGAAATGCACCCTAAAGTTCATAATAAATGTCTTTGTTATTGTTTTCTTTATCTTGAACCCTGAGACTGCAAGATCTATGGACCTTTAATGAATGTCCTCCTTATGTTTATAGAAATCAGGTTAAACCACCGCTTAGCTTCCTGCTATCAGGACAGCTGAAAATGGAAGAAACTGACATTCACTTAAGCTGTTCTTTAATATAGCATTTCCTCAGTGCTTTAACAGTTCTTATAGCTTCAAATTTACAATGTGACCTGACAGCAAACATTTTAAGTTATTTAGAGATTAAAACAACCACAACAGAATAGCCAGCTTGCATTAATCATTTACCAAGCCTCATGGATTGTTTTTTATACTAAACTCATCTTTGAAAGTATCCTATATTGGAACTGCTGTTAGCTAAGAATAATGAACTTCAGACGTGGATAATTTAAACAACTCGCCCATGATTTTGGAAAATAAGTCCCAATACTTCTAGTTTCTACTGTTCACTATGTTTCGATGATTAAATAGAAATAATGAAATGGAAATATAAAGCAAAATCTGATACCACCATACACTCACTATGATGAATAGAGCCTCCAATAGCAGGCAAGGTCTAGAAAAGCTTGTCTCTCAAAGCTTTCCTATAGAAATTTAATTCATCCTCTACTTCAGAAAAATACATGATGTTATATATATACATATATACATACACACACACATGTATAGAAAACACACACACACACACACACACACACACGTACATCTAGGCATTTTAAGCCTAGGTATTCACTAAAAATAAAATTTTAAAAAACACAAAAATATGTGTTCCTACAAAGACTTGCTATAAATGTTCACAATAGTTCTGTTCATAATGCCTCCAAACTAAACAACCCAAATGTGCATTAATTGATGAATGAATAAATAAATTGAAGGACAGACATACAGTGGGATACCATTCAGAAGTTTGTAATAACATGGCTATGTTTCAGTCACACTGCTCAGAGGGAGGCACACAGTCAAAATGAGTAAAGAATGTATAATCTTTTATAGAAAGTATAAGTCTTGCAGCAGGCAGAAGAATTTCTGTGCTCAGGGAAAAAAAAAATTGACTCCTGGAGCTGTTTGATTCTTAATGGTAGAGACTGGTGAAGACACTTTACAAAACCCATTCAATGCACATTTAAAATGCATCCATTTTGTTGTATGTGAATTATATTTTTATTAAAGAAAATGATAAAACTTTAGACCTAGAGATAAAATCTCCATGATGACTCTAGCCAAGCAATACAGTGTTTATGGTAAGGATGCCTTTTCAAACATTCTATTCCAATATATGTGATTAGTTTGAGGACAAATGGAGTCAGTCAGTGAACAACAAATGTGGAAATACATTAAAGAATAAGAAATTATTATTCAAATAAGATATCATAATCTTTCTATTAGAAGTGGACCTTGCCTGAGATGAAGCAGCCAGTTAGTAGCCATCACACAGACTCCCACAGACTCCACAGTAATGCTCCATTTTAAGGTATGTCTACGATAACTTCTTAAGTCCATAAAATGATGACATACAAATCACACTAGAATATATTAAAAGCAGCAACTTTACTCTATAGTTTTAAAACTTGTTCTCATCATAGTTAAGTGAGGCAAACTGAGGAAGCAGGCAATGTAAATTTGAAGTCTTGTCTGTCTACTGAGTGCTGTGGTACTGGGTAAGTTTTGAACATCTCAACCTCCATCATCTATAAAAACATGAAGTATGACATCACATGGGATATATCATAACATAATTTAGTCCCTCATGAGTCTATGGACCTCATAAAACTGTCAGAAAAGAACCCTTTAGGATGATAGTTAATCATTAGTTAAACTTATATTGCTAAAATTATTGTAGTAGGAAATCCCTTAGTTACTGTTTGCACTGTTTTTAATCTATTGCTATCAATAATTTCTTCTATTTTTTAAATCAATAAATGGCTGCTCGGCTTCGCTTGCTCCTTCTGTTTGATAAACACAAAGGGCCTTAGGACGTATGTAGAATGTGATCTGTAGATCTGAAGTCACCACCAAGCCAAGATTACCTATCTTCTTTGTGTCTCTGTTCTCAAAGGGTATAAAAGTTAAAAGTCATCTCCTACCATTAAATGAGATGTGTAGGAGATTTTGTTGTTGCATTGTAAATAATTATCCCACCCACTGGTTTAATAAAAAGCGCTGATTGGCCAAAGGCAGGCAGGAAGTGTGGGCAGGGCTACCAGACTAAGAGAACTTTGGAACCTGGAAGAACAGAGCAGAACATGAGAGAGAGAAGCCAGAAGAAGCAGAGGACAACTATGCTGCTCTAAAGAAAGGTACCCAGCCGCATGGCTGAACAGGTTAAAAGTCATGGGTTAGATTAAGGGTACAGAGTTAGCAAGCTATATGCCTGGGCCTTAGGCTGATCAGCTGAAAACTATTGTAAACATCTGTGTGTCTCTGCATGTCTGTGGGTCTGTGGGTCTAAACCTTGAGGCTAGGCCCAAAATTCAGGGCCAGAAACCTCATACTACAAATGGCAACCCAACATGGGTAAAATATACCCACATAAAGCCATAGAAAGCTTAAAAAATAGTCTAGAGCACAGAAACGAAGGCCAAAGCAGCTTCCGAGTTGTGACTCTGAAGTGGCCTGTGGTAAAGAGACCGAGTGATTTATGGGATTAAATTATAAAATGGTGTGTTTGCTACATGCAACTTAAGGTTAACAAGGCCAGTTCCTGAGTCTAGATGTAAGCAAAGAGCTCTATATGGTGGATTTAAGGTTTCTATTAATAAGGACAAAAAGAGAATAGAGTCAAAGATGGCTTCTTATTGTCAGTGTTTTCTTGAATCAGCTCTGTTTGCCTGAGGAAAACTGAGGCTTAACTTTTTTAAGAGAAACTTCCTGATTCAGCCTTAGAGGCAAACACTTGTGAGTTTTTTAAGAGGCCCTGCTGTCAAATACTTATATGGAGTTAATGAGCAGCAGATGGCAAAGCTTTACTTGGTAATCATATGGGCCCTAAAATTCCCCAGAGTACCTGGGTTAAAAAGATACATTCTATGAAATTTGACTAGGAGCTGGGTGGAGCCATCCACCTATCCTACCAACCTTGAATCCTGGCAGATTAGAGGTGTGTTCAGAAAAAGAAATAGAAGAATCTGGGTGGAGTCGACCACCCTAGCCAAGCAAAGGTGTGGTCAGAGACAGAAAAATTTAAGAAATAAATATACAGTAAAGACAGTTTAAAAAAAAAAGTAAGTGGTTTAGAGTGTGTTGAAATATATATACATAGGCTTAGAGAAAGAAAAGAAAGGGTAGAAAAAGTCCTTAAAAAAGAAATACAGTTAAATAAATAAATAAATAAATAAATAAATAAATAAATAAGCCACCTAAAGATGGAAAATACAAAGAATGTCTGGATACTCTATATTATTGTCTTATCTTTAAGCTTCTTGACTTAGTAAAAGCTGCTAAAAGACAGTTGATTATAAATGCTACTGGACTAATTCAACCTATATATTTTGTAAATGAGTTTACTTTAAAACTGAAATTCAATGATATGCTACTTTGGAGAACAAGTTTTCTTTTTATTTTCACAGAAAATGAGAGGTTGTGGATTTATTTCTGGATAAAGAACATAAAGTTTGATAGAGGAAGACCCCTGAAAAATCTCCAATGGAAATGGATGGCCCAGATGATTCAGCATTTCAGAGCACCTCTGTTGAAGTTTCCAGAGCTCTGTATCCAGAACAATTTCAAGGAGACTGGCTGTGATGACCCAGCCTTACAGATTACTCCACTAAAGACTTGTCCATAATCCTACATTTTTCTTTGGATTCCCATGAGATTGCCAACGCCCCCATTCAGCAGGAAGTAGCCTAGAGAATGAAGCCCACATCCCCAAATCATGGATTATGGATGTTGGTGTTTGTTTACAGTGTTGTTTATAAGTTCTTATAGGTAAGGGGGAAAAGAATATTAGATGTGGAGTTCTTTTTGTTTTAAAGAGAGAATAGGGGATGTGTAGGAGATTGTGTTGTTTCATTGTAAATAATTATCCCACCCACTGGTTTAATAAAAAGCGCTGATTGGCCAAAGGCAGGCAGGAAGTGTGGGCGGGGCTACCAGGCTAGGAGAACTCTGGGACCTGGAAGAACAGGGCAGAATGCCAGAGAGAAGCCAGAATAAGCAGAGGACAACTATGCTGCTATGAGAAAAGGTACCGAGCCCCATGGCTGAACAGGATAAGAGTCATGGGTTAGATGAAGGGTAGAGAGTTAGCAAGTTATATGCCTAGGCCTTAGGCCAATCAGCCTAAAATTATTGAAAGCATCTGTGTGTCTCTGTGGGACTGTGGGACTATGGAACTGTGGGACTGAGGGTCTGTGGGTCCTAAACCTTGAGGTTAGACCCGAAAGTCTGGGCAAGAAACCTCCTACTACAGAGATGTTTTCTGCTGAGGAGGCTGTTGATGCACACGCTAACCTATCAGAAAATGGTTCAACTGAAAGTCCATCTGGATAGCTGTTCCTTTCTCACAGATAACTTTGAACTTGATAGCTTGTTAGGTGCACTCCACAAAACCCAGCTTCATTTCACACCTTCCTGACACTGCTCATGCAATTGAGGAGGGTATCATAGAGGTTCTAATTTACTCAGAATATGATTGCTTCTACCACCTCTGCTATGCCTACCCTCATTGTGCATTGGTATTATCTTTGAAGTAGCCTCTTAGTTTTCTCATTTCCACCATTATCTTTTCTCTTTCCCCTTCCTAGGTTTGCAATTGACAAAGTTTATGTGTGAATTCATTATAAACTATATAATATATAATGAAATAAAATTTATGTATATATATATTTTAAGATATTTTGTGTTTTGATATGTGTTAGTTGAAAATTAATTGCCATCAAGGTAACTAACATATTCATCACTCACATATTTGCCATTTTTGTCAAACACAGAACTTAATATCTATCAATTTAGCAAAGTTCAGATGTATGATGCAATGCAATATTATCCATAGCCACTTTGCTGTGCTTAGATTACAGAAATGACTATTTTTCATGATTGAAACTTTATACTCTTTGAGCCATATTTTCATTTTACATTAACAACCAGCCCTGGCCCTGGGCAACTAGCATTGTGTACTTGGCTTATATTAAGTTGACCATGTGAAGTGTCTTATATAATTAAGATCACAGAATACTTCTCTTTCTGTGTGAGATTTACTGTACTTAGCATAGTGACTATGCTCTCCATGTTGTTGGAAATGGCAGCATCTCTCTATTCTTTCCATAGTCTTTTGACCAGTCATTAAATGTTTCTATACCTTGGCTTTTATGGATACTGTTGCAATGCATATAGGGATGCAGTTTTTTTTTTTTTTTGAGATATTAATCCCCAAACACAGTTTATCTTAAGGATCCATTTCAGCAAAGACTGTATTCTTTGTTCTATTATATAATTTTATCTATAGGGCTTTTATTTTCTTTCCTTCTGTGTTTCTACAAACTCAGCTAGGACACAGTAGTATCGACTACTCTATTTCAGGTTACTATATCAAAGGACTGTAAATTAGGTGCCTTTTAAACATCAGAGATTGGTTTCTCATATATATGGAGGGTGGAGAGTCCAAGGTCAAGATGACAACAGAATCAGTCTTTGGCATCATTCTATTCCCAGAGGCATCTAATCTATGTCCCACAAAGCTAGGGATCTCCCTTATAAAGCCACTACTGCCATTCAAGAAAGTTCTGCCCTCAAGAACTAAGCACCTCTAAACAAGGTTTGTAACAGCGCCCCCAGTGTTAAGGATCACAGCATAGGAATTTGGTAAGGACACAAGCACAAAGACGTTCACTAGGAAATTTAGACATTAAAAAGTTGGGGGGGGGGGGCTGGGAACTTGAAGGTTTGAGATGGACAAATTGGGAGCGGATGGGGCAGGTGAGAAGGGAAGAAAGTATCTTGACAGAGGTAGCCATCATAGGTCTAAGGAGAAACCTGGTCCCAGCTAAGACTCCTAGTACTGCTGGAGAGGATGTCTGAACTAGCCTTCCCGTGTAGCCAATGACTGATGTAAACAGCTGCAGACACCCACAGCCAAGCACTTGTTGGAACTCCTGAAGTTCAATTGAAGAGAAGGAGGAGTGACTAGAAGAAGGGGGGGGGGGGGTGGGCGGGGGGGGGGGTTGGGGGGTGGCTAAGAGCACAATGGAGAAAACCACAGGGACAGCTGATCAGAGCTAATAATGGGAGCTGAAGTGTCTGGATGGGACCAAACCAGGCCCTCTGAATGAGGGTGACAGATGATCGGGTGTTAATGGGTCCCCTGGCTATGGGACCAGGGATTAGTTCTGAGTACATGAACTGACTTTTTAGAGCCCACTCCTTATGGTGGGATGCCTTGCTCAGCCTTAATATAGGGAAGAGGGGTTGGTCCTACCTCAACTTTGTATGCTACCCTGTGTTGACTACCCAAAGGAGGTCTTATGCTCCTTTGAGGAGTGGATGGGGGGGGGGAGTGAAAGGAGAGGGAGAGAGAACAGTGGATGTTATATAAAAGGAAATATAAACCTTCCTAAATAATGATAATAATAATAATAATAATAATAATAATAATAATAATAATAATAATAAAAAAAGTTCTATAGTGTCAAACAGCTGAACAACTGGCTTAGTTTAGGTTTCTATTGCTATGAAGAGACACAGTGACCATGACTCTTTTTTTTTTTAACTTTTTAAAAATTTATTCTTTGTGTCTTTCACACCATGTATCTCAATCCCATTCATTTCCTGTTCTCATGTATCTATCCACTGTTCTTCAGTCCCCTAACCCACAAATAAAATTAAAGAAAAAATGGGAGGGGTGTCGTGTAAGCCTTACTGTGACACAGTGAGTCACACAGTAAATTCTTTTGTCCAGATACCTTTACTTGCAAATATTTAATGCAAAGAGTCCCTGGTCTGGTTCGAGGCCTCTGGTTTGTGCTACACTATTGATGCTAGGCCCTCACTGGGACTCTTGTTGGATATCCTGCTGTTGCCCAGTGTTGTGGAGATCCTGAATGCAGCTTTGGGTCTGTAGGACCAGTCTTTCACAGGTTCCGACAGATTACAGATGGGGTGGATGTTGGGGGATACAAACCTATAACCCTGTTCTGGGCCTACTCGTGTAGTTGCGGGGTTGATCAGCCACCAGCTCTCCCTTGTCATCACTGCCAGGGTGAGCTCTCCTCCATTATTTCTGGCAAGTTCAACCTTTGTAGTTATGAGCCTATGGCATTGATGGGTGGGTAGGTGGAGGATGACCACAAATCTTATGAACTCTTACAAAGAAAAGCATTTAATTGAAGTGGTGGTATACAATTCAGAGGTTCAGTCCATTATCATCATGGTGGGGATCATGATGGCAAGTGGACATGGCTGTATTTTGATCAGAAGGCAACAGGAAGTAGACTGTGACAGTGAGTGATATCATGATTATAGGAAACCTCAAAGCCCACCCTCACAGTGACACACTTCCTCCAACAAGGCCACACCTCCTAACAGTGTCACTTCCTATGATTTTAAGAGATTACATTCAAACTACTACAACTACTAAGTTTCTATCTTTATGGCAAGAGAAAAATAAATAATATAATTCATCTTAAAAGCTTTAATATAGGCCTTAGTGTACATCACATGTGACCCTGGAGAAAGGATACTGAAGGCAATGGGGAATGATATTCAGTCAGAACCCGTGTAAACACCGAGGAGCACCAGACAAAAGTTCTAAATTGTATTGTAATTTTGAAGCGTTAACCTTAACATGGGCCTGCCTGACAAATAACATAAAAGTTAACTTTATTCCTTCTAAAATAATATGAAAATATTATTAGGTTATAAAACAAGAGAGCGCCATTCTTTATGATTCATAGGATAAAGGTCCTCCAGGTGCAGCGGCACATGCCTTATAGAGCCAGCGCTCAGGGTGCTGAAGCAGGAGGATGTCCATGAGTTTGAAGCGAGCCTATGTTTCAGGCAGGGTACTAGGCTTGTCAGAATTATGTAGTAAGACAACAAGACACACAAACAACAAATAAAAGGTGGTGATTATAGCAGCAACATTAACTGCGGAGCCTGGGTCCTGATGCTCACACTGTGCAGAATAAAAGGAAGCTGTTGTCTTCCTCCCGCATCTGTCTTGCTGGCATTGTACTCTCCTCCACCTTCCACACAGATCTGGACACTGTGTGACCCAAGGATGATGACTGCAAGCAGCTGAGTTTAGCCTTCCAAAAATGAAGTGAATGGGGCAGAAAGAATGGAGGTGGGGGATCAGAGAAGTGGGCGGAAATAAGGGAAGTGGAAGGTGACAAGGTTTGGCTGAGGAAAAACAAAATCAATGGGTTCTATACACAGTGCAACTCAGAGGTTATTGGAAGAAAGGAAGCAAGACATTACCCCAGAACAGTGTTTGCTGTGATGTGTACTGTTAACCTTTCCTCGTTGTCCCTAAGACATTTTCAACAAGCATCTAATTTTATTTCATAAAAAAAGGACAGTAAAAATGTAGTATTACTATAAAGGTCACTTGATAAATTTTTTCATTACTTAAAATTAAAAGTTCATTTTTCTGGCATAAGATTTCTTTACTAACAAATGACCTTTGAAACAGAGATGTGTATCAGTTTAACTAAAAATTAATGATTCATGCAGATCAGTGATTCTCAAATTTTGGGTCATGATCCCCTTGAGGGCTTGAAAGGCCCTTTCATGGGGGTCACCTAAGACTATTAGAAAACATAAATTTACATTACAATTCATAACATTAGCAAAAATTACAGTTCTAAAGTAGCAATGAAAATAATTTTATGAACATGAGGACTGTACTAAAGGGTCACAACATTGGGGAGTTTGAGAACGACTATTCTAGATCTGTTAGTCCACAATCAATTTTATAGCTGATGATTATCATTGCTATATGTTTTATCCTTTTCATAATTATCTTGCTGGCATAACACAAATGCACATAAATCCATATATCATACTTGTACAGTTTAAAATTTAGGTTCTTGGGGTTGCTTGGTCAGCAGTTAAGAGCATTTGATGTGGAAGCCTCAGGGCCTGAGTTTGGAACAGAGAAATTAGCAATTCAGCCAGATGATGGGCTATTCATCTTCAGTTGCACCATTGCCACTCACTGTGAGATAAGAGCAGACAGGGCCAGAGCCTGGACACTTGAAGATCAGTTAGTCCGGAGCATGTACCATGCCAAAAGCAAAAATCTACACCTACAGTTTGAAGGAGAGACCTGACTGGGACAGGCGTCCACACATAAACTATAGCATGAGCACAATTACACTCAGCTACACACTACACATAACATGAACACACAGATACACACACATATAAATAACTTTAAAAAGTGTATTTATTGCACATACCCATTCTCATCAAAGTTAAAAAAAAAAAAAACCCAGGTAGTGGTATCACATGCTGTTAGTCCCAGTACTTGAGAGTCAGAGGCAGGAGGATCACTGTGAGTGCAAGGCCAGTCTGGTCTACAGAGTGAGTTTCAGGACAGCCAGGACTGTTACACAAAAAAACCCCTGTCTCAAAAAACAAAATAAAAAACCAAACAAAAACAAAACCAAAAACAAACAAACCAAAAAGGCTGGAGAGATGTCTCTGTTCTCTGATATTCCAGATGAATTGTATTAAAACTATATCACCACAGTTATTTATTTTTATCCCCACACGTGTCTTCCTGCTTTATCCACGTGCATTTAAATCATACTTTGCGCCTTGTCTTCTCCTTCAGTATTATTTTTAAGAGATTTTATTCATCTTTTTTGGCAATCACTGGTTTATGTTAAGTAATGGATAATATTCTAACAGGTGTGTATGTTTACATAACAAGCCCCACTCCTAGTTAATCTAGAGACATGTATAGAACACACAGCAGAGAACTGGCTGAAGAACTCTGAAGCAGTACTTGTCCAACCCGAGGAAGCTTTCCCTGGGTCTGGCAGTGAGTGCATTCTTCACTTATAACGGTCGTTTGTGATGACTAGATGCCTGGAATTTCTTAATTTTTCATTTTCCTTCTGCTCTTTGGTGCTGGGGGTTTGAACCCAGGAAGTCACACTTACCTAAGTCCCAAAGTCCTTAATTTCAGTATAACTCAGTTGATGGCTCCCACCCCCCATAACGGTAGTAGAGTATTTTTGTCTGCTTGAAAAAAACAAAAAACAAAAAAACCTTTGCATAGATAAATGCCATTAATACTATTGAGATGATAGCAGAGTTAGCTTTATTATTTCATTTTTCGTATTTAGACTGATAGCAGACTTAGGGAAAAAAAGCTGAGGAAAAAAATGTCTTTTTCTATCACATAAGTAAGTTTTGTTTACATTTCTATATTTGGACCCTATGACCACAGATTTCACTGTTTTCTTGTGCTGGTGCAGATTTATCTACTTGGATTCCTTTTAATGATTATTAAGCCGAGATCACCACAGGATTTGATCATCACTTTGGATTTGTGCCATGGTCTTGAGAAAGCAACTTAAATTGGTTTTCCTTTTGCTTTGTCTCTTTGAATAATTGTCAGGGAGTGATAGGAAAAGACTTGAGGTCAGACATCTTTCCCAAGGTCAAATATACTTTAGCTGAAATAAGAAGGAAAAACAGACCAAGACTTCTATAAAAAGAAAACAAAACCCAGACTTGTCATTGAAATGCAGCTATGAAATGGAGCAGGAAGACACTTTAGATTTTTAGAATACTGAAATAAAGCAAATACTTTAAAAGCACTGGCTCTCTAGAGTTGAAGATGTTCCTTACCATGAGAGGATGTCAGGCCATCCCCTAAACGCTGATTGTTAAACAGCATTGGTCTGCAGCCATGCCTCTGCATCTTCATGCTCTCTCTACATTCCTTTGAAGGCCTAAATTTTTATCTTTATACAGTTAACTCTATCACACCAGCAGTTTATAGATTTTGCCCTGACATGGCTGTGACAGGTTTCACTGTACATGCTGCTTCCATGTGCAGACATGGGGCAAGAGCTGACTTTTCTTTATTCAGTTCATTTTTAGCTGTAACTTCTACTAAAAAGCTTTCCTTAAGGCGGGAAAATAAAGACTGCTTTGTGCGAATAAGAGCTCTCATCCCCTTTAGTTCATTTCAAATATTTCTCAAATTATATCTTTGAAATAGCTCTGGGACCACGCTGACCTGAAAGTTTAGGATACCCTATAATTGTTCAAAGATTTCCTTTTCCTCCATTCTGTGTTAATACAGCATCCAAATCACTACTGATCACTACTACTACATACAGAGAGCAGTAGCTCTGTCTGTTGCCCCGGCAGAAGAGGTAGTAGCCCCACATGTTCTCAGCTGGTTCTTTGATGTAACCAGAGCCTGTATTAGCTGCCGTAATTTTAAAAACAAAAGGTAAGTTCGTGACTATGAAGAACAATGAAAGAAAATTAGAACTTGCATCAATCATACATCTCCAAATCTAATATTCCATCCATTTAAGCGGCACCGTCTTTCAAACATCCTACAGCCTGCCAGCAATGATTGTTCTCCTCTGAACCATGAAAGCCATCCACTGTAAGATATATTCTAATATAAGAATATTAAAATATGTTTCTTAGAATCTGTGTTTTATAGTCGTCATTATTTGTCTTTCAAAATGATCCATCATACAAAGCATAGGCATGTTTCTGAGTAGCTGTGGGTGCCTTTCCTCTATTTGGATGGAAATCATAGTAGGCAAGAAGCAGCTCTCTTGGGCATGGCATAGGGGGCTGGCCCTTCAAAGCCACAGACTTTTTGCTATAGCTCTAAGCCTTGAGAAAGAGAGACTTGGGACTTTGGGATTCCAAAGTCGGAAGCCTAGGGGCTCAAGTTTGAGGCACTAGAGTTTGAGTACAAGTGATCCTTCTCCAAGCAGTTAATATCACAACTCTAGGCTCTGCTAGACTCTCAGCTCTTCACCTGGTATGCTGGAGCTTTCTAGAAGTCTTTGTACTGGCCTTGGGAGACTGTATAAGCAGAGGATTATATAGGTACAAAGTTGGCAGGGAAGGTTTGTACACCGTCAGGTTCCACCAATCAGAAGCAGGGTATGTGCATAGCCTTCATTCTGTGACTCAAGAGTTATGTTAAATCATTAGAAGTGTTCTGTTGTGGGACTATGCTCTTGTATACTGCAAATATTTGTCATTATAATATTGGTTTAATAAAACATTGATTGGTCAAGTAGCTAGACAGGAAGTTGAGGCAGAACAACCAGACTAGGTGAATTCTGGGAAGAGGGAGAACAGAGCAATAGACTACAATGAGACAGAGAGGAAGCAGGATGAGAATGCTGCACTGATGTGGGTTAACTTAAACCATAAGAGTTAGCAAGCAATAAGCCTGAGCCATAGACCAAACCGCATGTAATTAATATATGTCTTTGTGTGATTCTTTGAGACTAAGGGACTTCAAGTCAGGACTTCAGTGCTAGGATGGACCAGAAACTTCTTACTACAGTGTTCTATGCCCTAGAAACTCATGATAATAGCTGTAAGGTGGGCAGGACCATCTGTACCAATTTAGGCGATGTCCTGCAGAGATTCCAAAGCTTGTCATAACCATCTTATCTGAAGTGAAGAAAATTTCTTGGAGTTGGTGAACAGTGTAAGACAGTTAGTCAAAGCTATCTGAAACAGTTAAAACAGAAGCAAGGAGTCTCAGAGCAGAACCCAGGACTTCTTCCACAGTAGTGGATGCTGCACCTGCTCACAGCAGTGGCCACTGTGCCTACTCAGCCTATGAAGTGTGCTAAGCACCTTGCCTGCCATGATGACTGCCCAGGCAGTCACAAAAGAAGTGGCTTGCTATGGCAACACCCTCCTTACAAAAGCCAGGATTAAGGGGAGAATTTAGCTGTCAAGTGGCTGAGCAGGTGGTTCTTAACAGATTTCATTGTATGAAAGGTAAAACCTTGAGGACAATTTCCAATAAATATTTACCTTTTCTTTAACAAACTGTATCTTCCAGTGCTGTTTCTTCTCCACCTGGTGCCCTTAGGTAATGTTGGGTCTTTCTAAGTGTCTCGTAGGAAAAGTGGGCTTCAAACTCTGCTGTTCATTCAAATTACCTGGGGCTTTCCCTATCCATCTGATTGTCTGCTAAATCTTTATAATGGAAGATGGCTCCAGATAAAGGTAAGGCAGCCATCAAATTAAAATTTAAAAAATTTGTCACTTGGTATTGGTGGTTCTTCCTGCTTGGAGACTCACGGGACAGAGGAGCTCACCTTAGCGATTGTTCTGTTGCTGTCTCATGTCTACAACCAACAACCACAATTCTCAGTCTAAAGCTTCCTGGTGTGTGCATTGAAAAGGTTGTTTCCACATGTTTCCCCAAAAATGAGAATATAAATTATGTGACTACTAAAATATTATTGACAAAAACGAGAACTCAGAAATAGTTTGATTTTAGAAATTAATAATCCAATTGCAAAAATCAAAATACAGACACATAACCTATTGTTTCTTTTTATATATTTTTTCAAATATGATTACTAGATATCTGAGAATGGCAGAATCATAATGTTCAATTAGTGCAGTGAGCATTTGGCATACTTTCTATACATCACTTGGATCATTATTATGAAATATGTACCATATAGTATTGAGTGAATTTGAGCTTTATGGCTGGACAAATAAATAAACCAAGATTCTGTCATTATTTATATCTTATTTGTCATTCTCATTTTGATGAGTATGTTGAAAGTATATAAGAACACATCCAATTTGGACATGGTCAAATCTGAAAAGTCTCATCAATACTAAGATATCCTTTAAAATGACTGGCTATGTGACCTCGAAATTCTGGGACAGAAGGATAAAAAATATAACAATAAAAAAATCATTTAACTGGAGGTTTCCTTAGCACCAGCTTTTTCCTAACCCCACAGTGGCTCTCTCTATCATGAAATTCATTTCTTTGTTCTCCCTCTCTGTTGGTCCTCTCACTCAACCATTTCCTTCTCTCATGATTTGTTCCTACTTTCAGGAACCCACAAGACGTCCCAGGCTAGGACTCCAAGCAATAGTAGAGAGTGTGCCTAAACAGGACTTCCCTATAATCAAATGAATGACCCTAATTGATGTTATAGAATCTTCATCAAGCAATGGATAGAGATGGAAGCAGAGATACCTAGCTAAGCACCAGGATGAGCTCCTGGTCCAGCTGAAGGGGGGGGGGGGGTAGAGGGAGGGAGGGAAGGAGGGAGGGAGGGAGGGAGGGAGGGAGGGAGGGAGGGAGGGAGGGAGGGAGGGAGGGAGAGAGAGAGAGAGAGAGAGAGAGAGAGAGAGAGAGAGAGAGAGAGAGAGAGAGAGAAAGAAAGAGAATATGAGCAAAGGGATCAGGATCATGAGGAGGAGACTCCCAGAGACGGCTGACTGGAGCAATTTGGACTCTGAAGTAATCACCATGGAACCTTCATGGAAAGGAACTAAACCTGCTCGGGCAGTTTGTGGAACCTCTTGCTGTAGGAACAGAGTATGTTCCTGGTGCATAAACTGACAGTTCGGAGCCCATTCCCTATAGAGGAACACCTAACTCAGCCTTGATACTGGAGGGAGGGACTAAAACCCACCTCAGCTGGATATACCACACTGAACTGACTCACCTTGGAACTCATTGCCCTCCTTGGAGAGTGGATGGGGGGATAGGGTGGGGAAGGCTGAAGGGGGACTAAAAAGGACTGGGAAGAGGGAAGGGAGGGGAAACAGTGGTAGATATAAAAAAAAAAAAAAGAACTCACATTTATGTTAAATATGTACACGTGCCTGGAGCTACAGCTCAATAGTAAGCCATAGGCTCAGTTTCCTGAATTAGAGTAATGTGTGTTTCCCCAAGGCTCAGGGGTCATCCTAGAAGAGAAGTCCACAGCTTATAAGAGCCAGAGATGGAGAAGGACCAGAGCAAATCCGTGTCTTCTGTACATAACAGGACCACTGCATTCATGGACTCACAACTGTTCTTGCCTGAAGGAGACCTATTCAGAATTGAGCAAGTCAACATTGCAGTTTGTACAGGCAAAGGGCTTACAACCCTGCCTCTAGCAGAGGAACTATTGACAGCTGACATCTGCTGGGAGAGAGGAAATCAGTCTTCTTTGTGAGTGTAGCCCCCATAGGTTGACTGAGATCCTGTGAATAACCAAGCGTGTATAATATGTGGGAAGCACTAACTGAACACTGTGGATTAAAGACAAGAACATGAAATGTGAGGGTTTGAAGGGTTGGAGTCAGTGTCCGTATGGTTAAAATACTCTGCAGATGTGTGAAATTCTCAAAGATTCAACAAAAGCTTCTGAAAAAAATATCTATACATCATATGTATATAGTTGACATATCTCCAAAACTCAAGAATTTTAGTTTATCTGAATATTTTTTTTTTTAGTTTCAATGAATAATGTAATTCTTGAACATTTAAAGCTACTAGTGTGGTGTGAAGAGATTAACCAGTTCCATTAGCGGAATAGCAGTCTAATTTTTCAATTTGTGGTGGAGTTAGAATCTCTTATGGGAAGGCCTTTTGTAAATACATTATTCCTAACTCTTTTTATTCAATATATGCATTGATTTTCCAATATGAAGGAGGCGATTGTCTAGACAGTAGAAATGTTTTCATGAGAAGAGACCAAGCTTTCTGTTCTTGGAGACGTTGGTCGGCAAATAAGTGGTGAATTACGTTAACAAAGCAACTAAACAATGCAGAAAATGCGACAGTATTCTGGAAAGTGCTGAGGACAAGGAAGGCAGGCATTCTTAGAGCAGGTGTGGGCAGGTGCAGAAATAACCTCGCTGACAAGTAATAGTTGAGTAAAAACTTGAAAGCAGAGAAGAGCCTTTGTTTGAAAATAACACAGCTGTCACGGAAACAATACATGTTAGAATGGCAATAATGCACCATTTATTTACTTTCACCTACCATTTTTATATTGTGCTAGATCAATGGCTTTAATAGTTTTATGTGTGTTATTTTCATATGCATATTGCTTTAGTATAAAATTCAGTTTCTTGTTAAATCATTATTTCCTAATTTCTTTAATAGACTTGTACTACATAGACGCAGAAGGCTGTGTTAAAGAAATGGTGCTCTGGGGGCTGGAGAGATGGCTTAGTGGATAAGAGCTTCTTCCAGAGGACCCAAGTTCAATTCCCAGTACCCACATGGCAGCTCACAATTGTCTGTAATTCTAGTTCTGGGCGACTTGACACCCATAGCAAAACACAGAGGTACATAAAATAAAAATAAATAAATTTAGAAAAAGAAATGGAGCCCAGTTTTAAGTTGAGAAGATATGTACAATCATGCTTTTCTTCTGTTTTTTTCTTTGAAGTGCAGATAATTTATGTGCAGATAATTTCTCTTCATCTTTGTTAAGACCATGAAATATGTGAATTCTATTTGTAACATGAATGAAAATGGTACATATTTATGTAATATTGACCATGATAAGATGTTGGACTGAATTTTTATGATATAATTTTAATGCCCCATGTTGGGCACCATTGAATACAAAAAAAAAAAGGAAAGATTAATAGAAATGGGTTGATTTAAGATGTAATGTGCCTGAGCCATAGGCCAAACAGCATGAAGTTAATATAAGCGTCTGAGTCATTTCTGGGGCCTGAGCTGCTGGCAGCTAAGGGGTCTGGGGCTGCAGGTCTGTGGGTCTGGGCCTCTGGCTGCCCGGGATCAAAAAACCACATTCTAACAGATGGCATCCCTGGGTGGGCAGAATATTCACTTAAAGCCTGAGAAAGTTTTAAAAAGGGTTTTAGCACCGAGACTGAGCCAAAGAAGCTTCCAAATTGTGTGTATGAAGCAGGTACAAAGAAAGCATGGCATCCGGGTCACATTCAAAATGGCCCTGGCAGACTGGCAACAGGCAGTGTAAGATGCAATCAAGCCGGCTCCTGAAGTCTCACAGAAGACTGGGTAGCATGTGATTTGGTTTAAGGTTTCTGTTTATTTTGAACAAAAAGAAACAAAGACTAATACTTAGTAGCAGCATTATCTTGGGTCTGCTCTGTTTCCTAGCCACAAACAGCCGCAGTCCCTTTAAGAGAACTTACTGATTCACTATGCAGCTCTTTAATAGAGTATATTTTAAAAGCTCTTATGGTTGGAAGATGATTAAGGATTCACAATAAAACAGATTCAGATGAAAAGAAAAACCTGCAAACAGGTTACAATGTGTGTAAAAGGTACATAGGCTTCAAAGAGAAAAGAAAGAGGATAGAGAAAGTCTTTAAAAAGAGAAATAGAGTAATAAAAATATAATAAGTCATGTAAAGATGGAAAACAGACACAAAATCTGGATTTTGGTTGTTATTGTGTTTTATTTCAATTTTTTAACTGTTAATGAGCTAACTGCAGAAAGACAATGGATTGCAAATGCAAAGGCTACTAAGTTAAATAAGAATACATATTTTAAAGGTATTTTGATTTTGAAATTTGTGTCTAAGGATTTATTGCTTTGGAAGAGTTCTGCTTTTGTTTCCACAGAAGATGAGAACCTGTGGATGACTTCCAGGCAAATATGGTTTCATCAACCAAGACCCCTGAAAAAACCTCTGATGGGAAGAGATGGCCGTTTCAGTTTAAGGACTACAGATTATAATCCAGTCTTAAGAACCCATGATATTTTCAACGCCCCTTAATCAACAGGAAGTAGTAATGGAAAACTACGCCCAAATTCCCAAAATATTGTTTCTAAATGTCTGTTTTCATTATAATTGGTTAATGGTCATAACTAATCTCTTTGTAAGAAGAAAAAGGGGATATGGTATATGAATAATTTTTTTAAAAAATTCGATTATTGAACTTACTTAGAACAGGAAATAAGCTGTTAATCTCAAGATGTTTTACATTGGCATGGACTTTAGTTTACTGATATAAATTTAAGGTCAATTTTGTTATGCTGAATGTATTTTTCTACTCTTATTTACGGTATGATGTTTATGTAACTGATTTGAAATTGTAATGTATAATTAAGAAATGCATGTTAGATTTTTAGGTATACAAAGATATAATTCAATTGGATAGGTAATCTTCAAACACTTCTAAGACCTACAGAATATGGCATTTAAATGTTTTAAGAACTTATACTTTACTGAACAGTGAGACAGGTCTGCTCCTGGCAGCACCAATTTACTTCAAGAGAAAAATGGGCATCGAAGAAACTCCATATGGAGATTAGTTTCTTTGTGGCATCAGTTAGCCACTGGACATGAACTTGTTATATTGACTGATTGACAGTATGCTGTTTAAACTGGACATGCATGTTCCATAGGAAGGTGACCTCTGAACTTTGGCAGAACAAGCCAAGATGGTCATTCAGTTTCCTGCTTTACAGAGAAAACTGTCAGACATTCTTCAGAACTCGAGGGGAAGCAACTGATGAACTGTGCCAGAATGGGCAGAGCAGATTTCCTGCTTCACTAAAATGAAAAGAGATTCTGGGCCTATAGGCTGAAGATGGATGCCCCAACTTTATAAAGGAACTTTGGGTGACTGTCCAGGCAGATAGGTGTCATCTCTGTCCTTTCTAGATTTTAGAAGTTGCTTGCACTTCTGGTTTACTTGGGTAAATATATCCTTCTGTGGTCTTTGATGTAGTTGAAGATTAGATAGTTATAGATACAGTTTTTCTTAGCCATTTGAAAGGTATATTGAAGGTATATATGAAACTTTAGATTCATAAAGATAAGGTTGATAAGAGTATTTTCTTTAAGTTTGCTAAATACAAATAGACTATATTTTATAACTATAATTCTTGCTTGATAGCTCTTTTGTTATATGTAATTTTGCTTTGTTAAAATTGAAGCCTTCCTTTTTTATTAGACAGAAAGGGGGGAAGTGATGTGGGAATGCCTTTCTGTATGCTGTGAATAGCAATCTTTAAATAAAGGAGCTGTTTAGGCCCATAACAGGCACCATAGAAAAAGTAGGAGGAGGAATCAGAATAAGTAGGAGGAGCAGGGCGGAGTCTGAGTCAGAGAGAGAGACAGAAGGAGCCAGAAACCCACAGGAGCAACATGTAAGGAACACAGGTGAGCCACGGGCCACGTGGCAGACAGATTAATAGAAATGGGTTGAGTTAAGATGTAAGAGCAAGCTAGCAATGTGCCTGAGCCATAGGCCAAACAGCATGAACTTCATATAAGCGTCGGAGTCATTTCTGGGGGCCTGAACAGCGGCGGGCTGCTAAGGGGTCTCGTGCTGCAGGTCTGTGGGTCTGAACTTTGGCCTCCCGGGACCAAGAAACTACTACTTTGTAACATAATTTAAATAAAATCTTTTTAATAGTTTTCTGTGAAGTAGCTCTTCATTCATGTATCATAGGTGAGAAACCTAGATTACAGGAGATAGTGGCAGAATAAATTCTAACCCATGTTTGTTAAAAAAATTTTTTTCTTTGACTCATTATATATAGAACAGGCATGATTATTTTAGGAATCATGCATTTATTAAAAGGTTTTGAGTTTATATTCTCACTGGATGCCGTGCAATGCACAGCCACTGAACAAGAGAGGAAAGGATCCAGATGCTGACAGATGATGATGTCTGGGAAGGCATGGAGATGGCTGTGGCTGCACAGATCACTCACTTCTGTCTCAATGAAGCAAAGCTCTTACAAAATGGGTAAACATTTTTCTTAAGACAAGCTACTTTTAACTTTACTAGATAGAATATAAATTTACAGAGTCTGGGAGATCACATGAAACTGATGCTAAGAATAAGACACAACCAGAATTCTCTGTGTGTGTGTGTAATTTATATGTTATTATATATATTTATATACTTATAATCAGTAAATTCATTTACTCATTCAGTGTAATGAGTAGATATTAGTGACTACTTATGTTAGGTTCTTATATATTTGACACAATCAACTTTTAAGATGAAATACTTACTTTAAAAAATATTTCTCCCTGGGGTCATGGTAACATCTACGCCTGATCTGCTGACCAGGGCCATGTTTGTGTCTATAGCAGCCAGGGTCTGCATTGATATCTGTAACTTCTGTTACCACCAAAGGCCATGCAGATGCCCAGAGTCTGGACCTCTACCTGAGACAATGTTTGTGTCCAAAAGCCATATTGCTTTCAGAGCCATATTGATCTGATTGACTTGTGTTGCCACCTAGGGCCACGATGACATCTGGGCCAAGGCTGCTATCAAGAGCCACATCTGGGTAGATGGTCCTACTACAGCTGGGTCTTTGTTGATGTCTATGGCCCATGTTGCCACCAAAGCCTGCAGGGATGCCCAGGGTATAGGCTGTCACTTATGGTCATATTAATGTCCAAGGGCCAAGCTGCTACTGGGGCCATGCTGCTCTGAGTGGCCTGTGGTGCTACCCAGAACCATAGTGACATCTGGGATCACGCTACTGCTGATGATTATATATGTTTGGATCTGTGGTCCTGCTGCAACTGGATTCTGTGTTGATGTCCATGGTCCATGTTACCACCATGGGCCATTTGAACCATGAGCATTGAAATCTGAAGGCTGTGTACCTTTGCTTGTCCTAGGAGATCTGGCCCTGCCCCTTGCAGGTCACTGCAGATGGAGAGCTGGCCCTGAACCAGGAGAGATGATCTCACCCCTCACCATGGAAGAGGAAGAGCTGACTTCATCCATCACCTGAGGGGGTCTGTCCCCGTGGAGACTTGGACTCACCAACTCAACTACCACCCAGGCCCACATCCACAACTTTGAGTTGGCCCACCGTAATTTCTACCCCATCTATGACCTGCTGGAGCATATGAAGTGTAAACGCCAGTGTCACAGAAAGAGCTTCACTGAGCAGAGGCCTACAGATTGAAAAATGGACACATGCAGGTCACTCTTGAAAGAAGAATGCCGTTTATTGGAGCTCAGGGAAAGCCTTATATACTGGGGATTGCCTTTAGATCTTGAGTAACCCCTGCAGTTTAAAAGCAACACCTGACTGTAGCCAGCTTCTTTGTTCTCTGCTAACTTCCCCATTCCTAAATCGCAGCATCTGCTTGGACATAGCTCCAATTAATGAAAATGGATCAATTGGTTCCTGTAAACACTGTAGGCCAGTAAACAGTGCTAAACCCTGGGGGCTTCAGGCTGACCTTTACAGGTAACTGCAAGAGTTTTGGTGGGGGTCTAATATTGATGTCGTACTAGAAGCTAGATGCTTGAACCAGACCAACAACTCCTTGCAATGAACATTTGCAAATAACACTGTTCGATATACTGTGTGACACACTGATGCTCCCAATGCCTCTAAGATGAAGTAAAAGGTAATGAAGTGTTTTTTTTAACTTAATATATATTTAAATTTTATTTTCTTTTAGTGGGAGGGGATGTTGCAAGGGTGAAGAGTGGAGATGTATGGAACAGGAAATGAGTGGGATTAGGGTATGTGACATGAAATCCCCAAAGAAGCAATAAAAATTGTCTTAAAATATTTTTATTTTATGAGTATTTTTTGCTTATGTGTATACATATGCATGTCTGGTGCCCACAGGAGCCAGAAAAAGGCATTAGCTTTCCTGGAACTGGAGTTATAGAGGTTGAAAGCTGTCCCGTGTGTTCTGGGAACTGAACCAAGGTCCTCTATAAAAGCAGCCAATGCTGAGACATCGCTCTAGCCCTGAATATTTATTTTAGAAGCCAGTTTTGAAGGTTTCAGTGTGTAGTCTGCTCCTTAGACTCCACTGGGACAGACCACCCCTTAGGTGATGGGTGGTGTCAGCTCTCATTAGGGGTGGGGGTGTTGGTGGAGTTTTACAACAAAGATATAGAAATTCCCACCTAGGAAAAGGTTTAGGGTCCCTATAGCCATTTTAAGAGAATAAGTCTAACAACTAAAACATCACGCACACACACACACACACACACACACACACACACACACACACACACACACACACACTCTTTGAGAAACATTTAAATGGTAGTTTATTTCAAGAACACCAATTCCTTGACTTCAAGGAGGAGGTAGAAGAGCAGAGAAGCCAAAAACTATTCATTCATTTGTCAGCCCACATGCAATGGCATCTATGACTGCTGCATCTGAGGACAGGCCTGGTGCTCTATGAGGAACAGCTAAGGAAGATTTTAAGGGTCCAGGGAGAAAGTTTAATCAAAGTTAACTAGGTGAGGAAACAGGGGCAGGCATTTCAAGCAAGTAGCAGGTCCTTGAGTACCAGGAAGATGCTAATATGAGGTGGAGTGGATATGAAATGGGAGATGCTTATGTTAGGTGGGGGAAACTGATGCATGTACCAGTAACAGCACCGGCTAGCTTGCCTACTGAGCTTCTCCTTCAGCACTAAATCTTCCTCAAATTACAACTGGTATTTTTATTAGAAGACTTCTAATAATTATAATTTATCTTAAGGCTTTTTTTCAGTATTAAAGATTAAACACAAGGCCTCTGTGCATGCCCACCCTACTCTTTACTGTTTCTTCTTTTGAGATAGGTTGGCAGTAGGTTCCTCAAGTGATCTTTCTAAAGATAGGGGATAGCTGGCAGGAAGGAAGTGTCTTCAGCACCCATTTCCTCCCACAGGCAATGTTTACGACATGAATAACAACAGCACAACAGGCCAGCTCTGACTGAGACAGATGGCTTGACTGGTGGTCAGTTAATAACTCAGTAGACAGAAAGTCCGAGATTAAACATTTAAATGGAGGCAGATTTTAAACATTATACATATAGACTGGTTACACTTCGCTTTCAAATGGACTGGTAAGATTACAGCTAAACCAGCAGGGATCTTTCAGGAACAGAGAAAGATCCACAGAAAGCTTCCATGTGAGGTTAAGATTAGCTGCTGACAGAGGCTCAGAGCTTACATGACATGACCACTTTTTCTCATGTCAGAAGATCTCAAAACAAGAATGAAATGAATGTATCATAAAATATAAAATAAAATAAACGTATGATCTGGAGTGATGGCTCAGGAGTTAAGAGCACCGGCTGCTCTTCCTGAGATCCTGGATGAGTTCAATTCCCAGCAACCGCACAGTGGCTCACAACTATCTGTAATTCAATCTGGTGTCTGAAGAACCAGAGAAGTGCCTCCATTTTTGACCATTTTGGGTTTCTTAACCCCAGTTAAGACAGGCCTGCCTGAGTTCTGCTGAGACCAAAGTACAAACAGGAGATGGTCTAGGGGCCATCTGACAGCAGCTAATTAACCATGGAATGCCCCAGAAAGGGAGACAGCCTGGAGCCATTCAATAGCCACAGAATGTCCTGACCCAGGAGGTAGTCTAGGAAGGAGTGTTTGACAAACAGCTGGCTAAGATAACATAGGAAATCTGGAAAGTCCCTCAAGACAAGCTAATCAGAATTGTATCTGTACTAAGACCCCTAATTGACATATAATCTTGTGGTTTTTTGCTTTTAAAAACCCAGCTTGCAGAGGGGCAGGTACCTCCTCCGGCCACTGCCATGCTGGTAAGCCCGACTGGGGTCCTTGTTGCGACTTCCATTTTTCAATAAACCTTGTTTTTGCATTTCGGAGAGTTTGCATTTCTGGTGGTCTCTTTGGTGGTCTCGCAACCAGGGCACAACAGTGTCTTCTTTGGGCATTTAGGCAGAACACTGTATACATAATAAACAAATAGACCTAAAAAAATAATAAGCTAAGCATAATAATTAATTATCTTCCTTCATGAACCAAAGCTAACAGAAAGGATGTTTAGTTATCATGCTTTCCTGTTCTGGCTGCATCCTGAGTTCTAGGCCACCAGGAGCAGCTCTTATTTGACTCCAATGCTAAACCAAGTGCCATTAGGATTAAACATTTCCTGTTTGGTTGGCCCACACAGGCAGACCCAAATTACCCAGACAGGAAGGTAATTTTCTGCTATGTCATCAAAAAACTCCAAGTAAGAAGTGGCCATAGGACTTCATAGTTTTGTCCCAGTGTGCTCATCTTGCCCTCCACAGTATCATTTTATTTGTACTCTCTTAAGAGTGTGTATCTACTTGGTGTAGTGAGGAAGAGACTAGTGGGAATGAGAAGAATCAGCAGTGCAGTAGTGGGAGACAGAGAAAGGAGGGGGCAATGGGGTAATGTGATACTTTGTATACATGTATTATATGCACTGTTCAGAATAAAAATTAAAAATAATTATTTTTTAAAAAGAATAAAAATGAAGTTTATTTTTTTTTCTTCCTTCCTCCATCTCCCTCACATGGCGACAGCTGCTGAGATCTTGTGGGGCCCAGAGCAGTTTGTCAGTCAGAAAGCAGCAGGACCCTGCTGGCACCTGGTGGTTTCAGGAAGGGTCCTTCAGCAGACACCATCCAGGGAGGAGCCAGCACCTAAGGAGAAATGCCTGACATTCCAAACATTCCCTTCCTGGAAAAGGGACCTTTACAATAGAACAGATAGTCATCAGTACAGGTAACTCTTACCACTGCTAAATGTTGAAACATCCCTAGAATTCAAAGCAGTCAAGGAACAGGTACTCTTAGCCTGAGCTTGGACCAAGCCCAGGCCTGTAACCCTCTCTCCCCAGCCCCCCCCCCCCCAAGCTCTGAGCCCCTAGAGCATTCCCCTTCCCCACACACACCAATAAAAACCTTTTCCTCCTATTGCTCAGGGTCCCTCTTACTCTGCCACTAGTTAAGGACCCAAGCTCACTTGTCAGTAAAGAAAACCTTTGATGTTGCATTAAATAGGTCTCTTGGTGAAATGGGGGGGGGGGGGGGGGTTCTGGACCCTGGGCACAACAATCTCTATCTTACCTATTTTGCTTTTCTTTAACACACACACACAGAGACACACAGACAGACACACACAAACCACACACCACACATTTCTCAAGTTTCCTTTACATTTATTTTTCACTTCTGTCAATGAGACCAAAAACTTTCAGATGGGACTCAGTGACCTCTGTGACAATGTCTGCCTCTTTTTTTTTTTTTTTTTTTTTTTTGCAGGTAAGACTGGTTTTCTTTCTATATTAGTAATTATTATTTTTTCTCTAATGATCAAGTGAACTTTTAATTTTATAAGAAATGTGATAATACACAGGTACATACTTTATAAAAACTGTGGGGTTTGACTATACTGATGTGGGAATGTCTTTCTGTATGCTGTGAATATCAATCTTTAAATAAAGGACTGTTTTGGCCATGGCAGGCACTATAGAAAAAGTGGGGAATCAGAATAGTTAGGAGAAGGAGGGCAGAGTGACAGACTGAGCCAGCTGCCCAAGAAGAAACATGTAAGAAACACAGGTGAGCCACGGGCTACATGGCAGGATAGATTAATGGAAATGGGTTAAGATAAAAGAGCTAGCTAGCAATGTGCCCAAGCCATAAACCAAACAGCATGAAGCTAATATAAGTGTATGAGTCATTTGGGGGGGGGGGGCGGACACTAAGCAGCAGCGGTTGGCTAAGGGGTCTGGGACTGCAGGTCCATGGGCCCGGGACCCCTGGTGGGATGGCCCAAAACCTAATTGTAACACTATACCATGGTATAAGTCTGAGAAATATTATACTAAGCCAGTGTTTGGCAAAGGATGACCCTTGGTCAACTTCTGCTTTATAAATACAGCCAGTGGAGTGCAGCCCACTTGGCCTCTGAAGACTGTATGGCTGCTTTCTACTACAGTGGAACAGCACAATATTCAGATAGAGATGGGATGGCCCAACAGCCTAACATATTTACCATGTGACACTTTTAGAAAAACTTTATGACCTATTTACAGGGCTGTGCTAAGACATCTAAAATGAAACCTTAATAGTATCATGACACCATTGTATGACTTTTCCTGAGGATTTGAAAAAATGCCTATTTATTCCAGATAGGGCACTAACAATAGACCAAAGTGTCGCACGAATAAATGAGACTCAGGGATAGATTTCTGAAGAAGTTAGAGATATTAGAGAGAATAAACACCACAGTCAGATCTTACCCAGCTGTCTTCCAGCTTCCTCAGCCTTGCTTCCCTTGGCTTGGCTTCCTCTCCTGTCTTTCTATCCTCATCTTAAATTCCCTTTTGTAAATGAAGGTGTGGCCCCACCACTGCCTGCTTGGGAGCCTGGAATTCCTTCTATAATCTGAAGTGACCTCAACTCAGTTGGGATTAAGGGTGTAGGTCACCACTCCCAGGATACTCCCAGTGCTGGGATTAAAGGTGTGAATCACCACTCTGATTCTCCTACTCTGACTGTGGTTAGAGCTCTGGAACTTCTGGAGCTTCTATTAACTCCCCATATAGACTGTGGGTAGATTCCTTCTGATATCTCAGAAACTTCTGAAACTTTTATTGAATCCCCAAACCAAAGAAACTGTGAGGTTAGTTAGGGTTCCAGAAGTGTGCCTGAAGGGTTATTTGCAGAAACATGGGCAACTGGAGGCCAGCTCTACCACCTAATAAAAATCTCCCCTCCCCAGCAACTATTAACCATCCTGTGAAGGGATGAGGTCAAGTGAGCCCCTCCCAATTACATGAAGTTGATAGCTTCAATCTTGTGCAAGTCTTCTTCAGGTAATCATACCTGCTGATGCTTTAAGAGGGCAAGACCTGACCGGAGGACAAAGGTCTGTAACATGCATAGAAACATTCACCTGCAACACTTGTAATATACTGCTGCTTTATGTTCATAGTGGTTAAATGCCTTTCCAAAGCTCCAGAGCATTCCAGATCAGCAAAGGCCTGAGGTTATGTGAGAACAATGGGCTATTATGAGAGTTTCTTTGTTTACTGTTTGACAGGATGATTCTGTCTTCTCAAGTTCTGTTTGATCACAAACACTGCAGCAGAGTAAAAGGGACACATGAGTTACTCAGGCCCTGAAGCTCCATTAAAAAGTAGACCTTGCCCTTCAAACGGTCCTGGTGAAGGAAGGAAAGCTGATGGCTTTCTATTTTCAGTAAGGATAGAGGAAGGACTGCTGAGACTCCTCATCTTAGAGGGGCCTCTGCATAGCAGGAACATATCTCACCTACTGCTCAAGGTTCTCTTGTCTTCCTCTTCCTCGCCCCTTAACAAGTATTTTCTGTCTTTATTCTCCACAGTTGGTATTCCTGGAGTAAAGCAGAGTTCTCTTCACCTGTGTCTGTCTCTGGACACTTGCTTATTAGCATTATGAGTCTTTACTGCCAAGCACTCCTTTTAAATCGGGTACATTTGTTGTCTTATAATTGAGAAAGGATGCTAAACAGGAAGAAAGGAAGTGAAATGGGCCATTGGGAGCCCTGTGCTTCCCAGGCACATTGAGGACTTATGACTATGTACGTCAGTATTTTCTGGCACAAATGGGTTGATTAGTGTTCAGTAGAATCCCTTTTGATGTAGATAGAAGGTTCTTCCACCTTGTGGGACATGTAAACATTAACATGTCGACATCCTTAGATAAAAATATGGTTGGTGATCAATGATACCCTATATAGCTGACAGGGCAAGTGGCTGACAATCGCCTTTTGATATAGGCATTAGGTTCTTCCCTTCAGACAACGCCAGGGACCTACAGCATTGAGGGAATTATGTGTGACAACCTAAAAAGGAAACAATAAAGCTAAAAGGTGAAGATAAATATGATAGTTGAGAACAAGACAATAAAATGGTAAGGATAGTTGTCTTCTTCCTTCTTTACTTTCAGTCTTTTGTTGTCGTTTTTCATATTTTATTGAAAATTGATTTTTTATACAGCATATTCTGATTATGGTTGTTATGAATTGCATTTACCCAATATGGCTGATGGATGGTGATGGATAGAGACAGGCCCTAGGCCCCCCATGTGGGCTTGGTGGGCAGCATGGCAGGAGACACTTAGTCTTGTCTATGTGGAAAGACTTTATTATTATGAAGAGAGGGGAAAGTTAGAGAGAGAAAGGGAGAGAGAGAGAAGAGAGAGAAGAGGAGAGAGGGGAAGGAGTTGAGAAGTACATTGTCTGGGTGGGGGAGGAAGGACAAAAAGAGAGAGGGGGTAAAGATGGAAATCCTTCTTAAATGGAGCTTGACATCAGAACTCAGGGCAGGTCCGGGACAATTTCCATTAGCCAGGTGTGGCTTCAAGGTCTAATATAGAATTCTATCGGTGGTTTCTCCTCACCTCCTTCCAGATCCTCCCCACCTACCCATTTATCCAAATCCACATCTTCTTTCTCTCACTGCAATACAAACATGCATTTAAAATCTTAATCATCATTGTTTCCACTAATAATATAATATAAAAACAAACAAAATTTAACTACTCCTTTAATCAGATATGTACACAACTGGCTGCTAAGTCCCTCTCTCAGAGCAGTGCCTGGCTTCCTAAGTTCTTACTCAGAAACATAACTTGATGCATTCTTGTCTTCTCCAGGCATAGGGCAAACTCCTCAGCCATTTGCCCAAGTTCAAGGCACACTCATTCTCTCTAAAATCCCAGTGGTTATAGCTATTCCTAGACTTCCACCACTGAGTCTGCCTACCTTCTCAGAAAGTATACCTCCCTTCTTCTCTGTGCATCTCTCTGATTCTGGAAGCTGTAGGGATTCACAGCTAATTCTTTCTGTTGTTGTCTTGTTATAGGCCAGTACGAATAATCTTTGCACTCCTCATTTTGCCAATTCTTAAATCTTTTTTTCATGCCCTCCAGTGACACATGACTTTTCAGGTAGCTTTTCTTACCTCTGATCTAAAAGAGAGGACACTGAGGACACAGAGAGATTTAATAATGAGCTAAAAATCATAGTGTTAAATAGCAGAATCAAGATTTGAATTTAAAGTCTTTCCATAGCTATATTTTAGTCTTTTCCCCCTTCCTTCCTTCCTGTCTTTCTTCCTGTCTTTCTTCCTGTCTTCCTGTCTTTCTTCCTTCCTTCCTGTCTTCCTTCCTTCCTTCCTGTCTTCCTTCCTTCCTTCCTGTCTTCCTTCCTTCCTTCCTTCCTTCCTTCCTTCCTTCCTTCCTTCCTGTCTTCCTGTCTTCCTTCCTTCCTGTCTTCCTGTCTTCCTTTCTTTCTTCCTTCCTTCCTTCCTCCCTCCCTCTCTTTCTTTCTCCCTTCCTACCATTCCTACCTCTTCCCTCCCTCTTTTTTCTACTTTCTTTCTTTCCTCTTTCCTTCCTCTCTTTCCTTTTTTCTTTTTTTATTTGAAAGGAAGGAGGTGTGAAGGAGAGTTAGACAGACATAAAGCCAGACCCAGAAAGGGGACAAGCAAATATGAACATGACAGGAAACACACATGGACGTCAAAACACAACCTGCAGGAATCTTGTCTGCCATGTGGGTCTGTGGGTTAAATTCAGGTCAGTCTTAGCATTACATACCTTTACCTGCTGAGCCATCTCACTGCCCATAGCAGTATTTAGTCAGTATACTTGCTTGTCTTTCCTGATGTCCCAGTCAACTGACAGCCTAGAGCCATATCTTGTGTTTCAAGTCATCCTTGAATATATGAAGTGAACATTCTTTGCTTTCATTCCTGGGGGAAAAAAAAATGTAGATTTCAGCAGACAGCTGGAGCTAAAGAGCCTGGCCTTAGATGGGCAGGCGAATGTATTTCTGCCTCCCAACTTGACCTTCTCTTCTCCAGATCAGATCAGTAGTTAGAAGGAGCTGAGAAAACAGCAAGAACATTTCAAAAGTGATGACTTGGAAATTAATCAAATTGTTTTGCAGTTTGCTTGCCTGTGAACAATGACAAACATTGAACAGTACAAAAAGCACTTAGTGTAAAGCAATTAGAGGAACCCAGACTAACACAAAGAGTTTCTTGTGCTAAGCACATATTATCAACAATTAAGTAATATAATGACATGTTTTCATGTGTTACTGTTTTATTTAATTAGGTATGTCTTAACTTTGAGATCACACATAAGAGAGGCAAAGTATTTACATACAGTTGTAAATATTCACCCAGTAGGAGATAGATCTAATACCAAAGCCTTCCCACTTGCTTATTTGCAATTGTAGAGATTATGGCTAAGTGGGTTTTTATGACTTGTTTGGTGTATGGAAGCAGGCAAATAACATGGATCCATCCTTGTCAGAATGCCCCTGTAGGCCAGGGACTGCTGCCCTATCAGCTCAGACAGAAAACTGACAGTTCACTGGGGAACCTTGACCCTTAAACTTAGATCTTTACCCTGAGCCATTGTACCCCCTTAGGAGTGTTCTTAACCCAGCCCTGCTCACAGTACTTTCCTACAAACTGTGATTAGGAATGGTGTCTTAATTTGTTTGCTAAAAAATACATGCTTTGAAAGCAGCTATCCTTCTGTATGATGGAGGTGATGGGTGGGAAAGAGACAGTGGGCCTGCCTTGCTCAGGAATGGAGCTTACTTATGAACTGACCCCAGGTTCTGGAACCTGCTATGATCAGTGCTTAGATCTGCTTATTTACTCTTGAAGATTGAAATTACCCAGATCTGCTTTTGCTCAAAACCATTTAATTTGCTATTGTCAATAGTTGCTTTGCTCTTCTCTATTGGCCTCTAAATTGGTTTGCTAACATTAGGATTTCAATGCTAATTAAAATATTTTTTACACAGATGCTTTTTTTTTTTTTTTTTTTTTTCCCTAGGAGTGGACCAAAGGAAAGATGGCTACTCCACCTCATCCCCTAATGTTTGTTATTCATTTGAAGATTAGAATTCTGCCATACTGATGTTATGGGGTTGGAGGGAGACAAACATCCGGATATAGGGATTCACAGAGAGGAAAGAGAAGACAGCTATGTGATGGAGAAACTGGAGTGGCACATCTCCGAACCAAAGCATATCAAAAACTGCTGGATAATAGCAGAAGGTAGCAAAAGCAGGCAAGGACTGTCCCCTCTAGAATGTGTAGGACTAGTTCCAGTTTGACTCCATACCTCTAGTCTCTGAAACCATGAAATAATAAACATGGCCCTTTGGTAACAAACAGAAAGTAAATGCATGAATCACATAACTATATATTAGTATAGTAGGCATTGGACTGCTTCATTTTAACTTAGTTAAATTAATGTACTTTAGGACTTAGCCAGCCAGGCACACTAGTCACAGGGCAGATGTCCATTCATAACATGGGGCTAGTGCATAGTGAACGGTGCAGACATAAAGCATTTTGTAGTAGTGTGGTTTCTTGGTCCTGGGCAGCCAGAGGCCCAAAACCTGCTGTGCCAGACCTCTTAGCTGCCCGCTGCTGCCACTCAGGCCCCCAGAAATGACTCAGATGCTTATATTAACTTCATGCTGTTTGGCCTATGGCTCAGGCACCTTGCTAGCTTGCTCTTACATCTTAAATCAACCCATTTCTATTAATCTGACTGCCACATGGCCCGTGGCTCACCTGTGTTCCTTACATGTTGCTCCTTGGGCGGCCCTTCCTTTCCTACCTATTCTGATTCCTCCTCCTACTTATTCTATGGTACCTGTCATGGCCCAAAACAGCTCCTTTATTTAAAGATTGATCTTCACAGCATACAGAAAGGCATTCCCACATCAGCATTTCTCATTGCAGTATGGTCTATGGATAAGACTGGCAGGATGGTGACTTTTAAATAACTTACCAGCATTCACCTGCTATAGTCACATTTCTGTCATCCTGTAAGTAATGAAGAAAATCAATTTAAAGGAGGTAAGATTAATTTTGGTTCACGGTTTCAATTGTTTGAGTCTAAACTTGGCTGATTCCACTGTTTGGGCACACAGTCAAGACAGAATATCCTTCTGGGAGGATGGGGGTAGTTAAGTTCATCACCTTTTGGTTGCTAGGAAACAGAGAATGAGAAAGGAGCTAAGGAGCTGAGCATAGAATACCCCTTCTAGGGAACACCTCCATTTACCTACTTCTCCCAACTTTCCAAAGTCTCTACTACCTTTGCATCATACCATCACATCACATTATCAAACCATCAATGGACTCATCCATAAATTAGAGCTTACATGAAGGAATTACCAGTCAAACTCCAATTCTAATGCTGTTGTTGCACAGGGAACTAGAACTCTGATACACGACCCTTTGTGGGACTTTTAGAATCAAACCATGACAGGTCTATCCAGGAAAGACTGTACAGAAACCAAAATCAGTTATTTAGGAAGTCATTTCAAATCCTATTTCCAACACAGACTGTAGTAGAGAGGAAGTACTGTCACATCTTGACGTTAAGGTGTGGCCTCTTAGTTATCATAGATCTGGGAATCCCCTATCGGCTCAGGGCATATTATTTAAAGCATGGCTAAAGGGGCCAGTTTAAGATCCGGAATATACATATCTAGGCCCCTTCTTTCTCTTGTGCCCTTGGATGGAAGACCTGACCAGCAGAGTGAAGCTACCCGAAACCAGTCCAGCCTTCCAGGATCAGCATGACTGACTACACCTTTCCTTTTGTATCAGTGAGTGCTTTTCTTTGGACCCTTTCATAAATAAATTATCTTTCTTTCTCAGTCATCCGTGATTATTTCACTATATCAGACCTTTTCTATTTCTAGAAATTTTTACTTACTTCCTTAAATAACTTTGAAATAGCAAGTGATCTAACAAATTTTTTTTGCAATGAAGATTTCCATGTTACCCAAAGATATAATTTAGGTGGCAAAGATTTGATACCAGGAGTTTTAATCTTCATCAAATCTCCTTAGATGCTTCAGTGGAAAATTTACACTCAGATTATTATTTAGTGTGTGTGAGGATAATATCTCTCACACAAAGTGTATCCTGTTCCTTCATGGCTGGAGGAGAAATAGAAATACATACACCCCAAAATAGTCATTTCTTCCAAGGTCACAATTTCCTGTTGATCTTGTATCTAAACTACTTGATTTATACATAAGTTCCAGAGTAATATAAGGCAAAAAAAGTCTTCCAGGGCTGTGAGATAGCTCAGCTAGAGGAGACTCTTGTGCAAGGTCGGCCAACTTGAGTCTGATCTAATCCCACCAGGTGGCAGGGGAGAACCAACTCTTGAGAGTTATTCATAAGTACTCTGTGGCATGTCTATGCCTGTACAGACAGACAGGCAGTCAGACACACACATTAAAATAGATAAAAGCTTAAAAATTCTTCACTAAGTGATCCAAAGACTGCTATCTATTTGGTGCCTCTCAATGTGAATCCTTACCCTGTAAGTACATTTGGAATTATTTATAGATCATCTAGACAAACCATGACATATTCATGTTTCTGAAATGGGAATAAATAGACTATAAAGTTAATGGGAATTTAGTAACCCATTTATAATACATTGAAAATTGATTTTGTGCTCTTGAATATCACTGGTAAAACATTTTAATCCCTTTTTTCAAAACTAAGTCTATGGAAGGCAGCAGAGTAGCTCTGACTACAACACCCTCAATGCCTGACTCAGCTCTCAGAAAGGTTAGGAGACAGAGGGCCTCTGATCACATTTCCCCAAAGGATAATTTCCTGAGTAACAAAATATACTTAGAAATAATAATAAAAATGGCAAGGGAATAATTTAGAATCTGTGTAAAACAGTTAAAGTCAGGCACAAGTGGAATAGACCTCATCTCTGGAGAGAATGAAAACCTTGTGACTACTAGATTATAAAATGTTGAAGGGACAAGGTAAAAGGATGGTTCCTTATTTTTAGGGACACTGCTCTTTCCTATCTAATGACACAGTCTTTAACCTTCTTGAGAGATAGATAAAGATGCCTTGAAACATGCTGGAATGGATTGTGGTTCATGTCCCCTCCTATCTGTGTGGTACATGATGTTTCCATGTTTCATCTGTGTCCTGTGGATAAGAACAGTAATTATATTAAGAATTATCACCACGTAGTATTGTATTATGTTTTTGGCCTGTGGTTGAGATCCACAGACCTGCAGTCCCACAGAAACACACAGATACTTGTATTAATTTTATGCTGACCAGCCTATGGCTCTGGCATATTGCTAGCTAGCTGTTGCTCATAAACTAACCCATGACTCTTATCTTGTTTAGTCATGAGGCTCAGTACTTTTTGTCAGAGCAGCATAGTTGTTCTCTGCATCTGTGGGATTCTGTTCTGTTCTTCCTGTTCCCAGAGTTTTCTTAGTCTGGTAGCCCCGCCCACACATCCTGTCTGCCTTCAGCAAATCAGTGTTTTTATTAAACCAGTAGGTGGGACAATGTAAGGTCAAGAGCATAAGTATTATGAACTAAATACACTAAATTGTGAGATCTAACCTTCAGTGGGACTGAATGTGGAGACAAGATCTTTACAGAAACATTAAAGTTTAATGAGATCATGAGGGAAGGTTAGTGTTTTTATGAGATATGGTAGATCTTAATCTCTTTGAATATTGGAATGAGTTAGTGAGAAGATTGCCATTTGGAAACCAGGAGAAGAACCTCTACCAAGCCATTAGCCCTCTCATCCCTTAATCTGGGGCTTGTAGCCTCCAGCACTTTGAGAAAATCCTCTGATATTTATAGTAGCCAGCCCATGTCAGCTTTCTTTATGGCAGCTTTATCTTAAAAAATGCTATAAAGTAAGGTATTGCTATGCTTTAATGTAGCAATGAAGTTTCTTGGTCCTGGGCAGCCAAAGGTCCAGACCCACAGACCTGCTGCCCCAGAGCCCTTAGCTGCCCACAGCTGCTCAGGCCCCCAGAAATGACTCAGACGCTTATATTAAGTTCATGCTATTTGGCCTATGGCTCAGGCACATTGCTAGCTAGCTCTTCATCTTAATTCAACCCATTTTCATTAATCTGTCTGCCATGTGGCCCGTGGCTCACCTGTGTTACTCACATGTTTCTTCTTTGGCAGCTGGCTCAGTCTGTCTCTGACTCCACCCTCCTTCTCCTACGTATGCTCTGATTCCTCCTCCTACTTTTTCTATGGTGCCTGTCATGGTCCAAAACAACTCCTTTATTTAAAGATTGAGATTCACAGCATACAGAAAGACATTCCCACATCACTTCCCCCTTTCTGTCTAATCAAAAAGGAAGGTTTCAATTTTAACATAGCAAACTTACATATAATAAAACAGCCATCAAGCAAGAATTATAGTTACAATATCTAGTCTATTTGTATTTAGCAAAATTAAAGAAAATACTCTATCATCTATCTTATCATTATGAATCTAAAATTTCATATCCAATATACCTTAAAATAACCAAGAAAAACGATACCTACAACTATCTAACCTTTAACTACATCAAAGACCACAGAAGGATGTATTTACCCAAGTAAACTGGAAGTGCAAGTAACTTCCAAAATCTAGAAAGGACAGAGATTACACCTATCTGCCTGGACAGTCACCCAAAGTTCCTTTATAAAGTTGGGGCATCCATCTTCAGCCTATAGGTCCAGAGTCTTTTTTATTTCAGTGAAGCAGGAAATCTGCTCTGCCCATTCATTAGTCGCTTCTCCTTGAGTCCTGAAGAATGTCTGACAGGAAACTGTATGATCATCTCGGCTTGTTCTGCCAAAGTTCAGAGGTTACCTTCTTATGGAACCTGCATGTCCAGTTTAAGCAACATACTGTCAAGCAATCAATACAAGAACAGGTTCATGTCCTATGGCTAACCATTGCCACAAAGAGAGTAGACTCCATATGGAGTTTCTTCTATGCCCATTTTTCTCTTGAAGTAGATTGGTGCTGCCAGGAGCAGATCTGGTTTCTGTTAATAAAGACAAAAATAGAACAGAATCAAAGATGGCTTCTTAGTGGTGATGTTTTCTTGGATCAGCTCTGTTTTCTGGAAGCAAACTGAGGCTTGGCTTTTTTAAGAGAAGCTTCCTGATTCAACCTTAGAGGCAGAAAGAACACTTGTGAGTCTTTTAAGAGGCCCTGCTGCCAAATACTTAAATAGAGTTAATGAGCAGCAGATGCAAAGCTTTACATGGTAATTATTTGGACCCTAAAATTCCCAGAGTACCTGAGCTAAAAAGATAAATTCTATGAATTAGACTAAGAGCTGGGTGGAGCCATCCATTCACCCTACCAACCTTTAATCCTTAGCCAAGGACCTTGGCAGATTAAAGATGTGGTCAGAAACAGAAAGAAACACAAAAATCTGGGTGGAGTTAATCACCCTAATCAAGCAAAGGTGTGGTCAGAGACATAAAAAGTTAAGAAATAAATATACAGTAAAGACAGCTTGTTTTTTTTTTTATAAAAAAGTCTAAGTCATTTAGAGTGTGTTGAAAATATATATACATAGGCTTAGAGCAAGAAAAGAAAAGATAGAGAAAGGCCTTAAAAAATAAATAAAGTAAAATAAACAAACAAACAAACAAACAAACAAACAAATAAATAAATAAATAAATAAGCAAGCCAGCCACGTAAAGATGGAAAATACAAAGAATGTCTGGATACTGTATGTTATTGTCTTATCTTTAAGATTTTTGACTGAAAATGACATAGTAAAAGCTGCTAAAAGACAATTGATCATAAATGTTATTGGATTAATTTAACCTATATATTTTGCAAATGAGTTGACTTTAAAATTGAAATCCAAAGATATACTACTTTGGAGAAAAGGTTTTCTTTTTATTTTCACAGAAAATGAGAGGCTGTAGATTTATTCCTGAATAAAGAACATAAAGTTTTATGAAAAATCTCCAATGGAAATGGATGACCCAGATGATTCAGCATTTCAGAACACTTCTGTTGAAGTTTCCAGGTCTCTGTATCCAGAACAATTTCAAGGAGACTGACTAAGATGTCCCAGCCTTACAGACTACTCCACTAAAGACTTGTGCATAATCCTAATTTTTCTTTGGATTCCCATGAGATTGTCAGTACTCCCATTCAGTAGGAAGTAGCCTAGAGAACAATGCCCACATTCTCAAAACATGGATTATGGATGTTTGTGGTTATTTACAGTGTTGTTTTAAGTTGTTATAAATAAGGGGGGAAGAGAATATTAGATTTGGAATTCTTTTTGTTTTAAAGAGAGAAAAGGGGATATGTATGGAGATTATGTTGTTCCATTGTAAATAATTGTCCCACCCACTAGTTTAATAAAAAGCACTGATTGGCCAAAGGCAGACAGGAAGTGTGGGTGGGGCTACCAGACTAAGAAAACTCTGGGAACAGGAGAAACAGAGCAGAAATGCCAGAGAAAAGCCTGAAGATGCAATGGACAACTATGTTGCTCTGAGAAAAGGTACTGAGCTGCATGGCTGAACAGAATAAGAGTCATGGGTCAGATTAAGGGTAACGAGTTACCAAGTTAAATGCTTGGGCCTTAGGCCGATCAACCTAAAACTATTGTAAGCATCTGTGTGTTTCTGCGGGTCTGTGGGTCTGCGGGGCCTAAACCTTGAGGCTAGGCCCGAAAGTCCAGGCCAGAAACCACATACTATACTTTGAGTATGAGGTGTCCTCCCCAATCTCATAGGTTAAGCTACCAGATGGTAGTATTACTGGCAGAAGTTCCTGGAACTTTTTTTTTTTTTTTTTTAAATTAAACCACTGAGGTTTCCCATTTCTCCTCCTTTCCCCTCCCCTCCCCTCCCCTCCCCTCCCCTCCCCTCCCCTCCCCTCCCCTCCCCTCCCCTCCCTTCCCCTCCCCTCCCTTCCCCTCTCAGTCCCTCACCCTTACCTTCCCTCAAACCCTGATACTCTTTCCTCCCTTTACCTTCAGAAAAGAAGGCCTCCCAGGGAAATCAATCAACATGACGTATCATGTTTAATAAGTCTAGACATATACCCCCATATTAAGACTGGATGAGGCAACTTAGAAGCATGATGAGGAGTCAGAGAGAGCCCCATCCCACTGTTAGCAGTCTTACAGGAACATCAAGCTGCAAACCCTAACATATGCCAAGGACCTAGGTCAGACCCATATAGGCTCTCTTTCAGTTCAGTCTCTGTGAGCCTCTAGAAGCCCTGGATTCTGCAGACATTTTCTTGAGGTGTCCTTGACCCCTTGGGTTCCTACAATCCTTCCTCCCTCTCTTCAATAGAATCCCTGAGCTCTGCTTAATGTTTGGCTATGGGTCTGTGTCTGTTCCTATCAGTTGCTGGGTGAAGCTCCTCTGATAATGACTGTGCTTGGCTCCAGTCTACAAGTATAACAAATATATTAGGAATAGTTTCATTGACTTATGTTTTTTCTGGATGTGTTTGTTTCTAACAGTCTCTGGTACTCGACCCTCCAGTTAGTTTCAGGTGTGAGCTCCTTCTTGAAGCATAGGTCTTGGAACTTTTAAAAGGCAGAAGAAGCTGTAAGAAGCAGTCACTGTGGTGGGTCCAGGAGTCTAGCTTCTTAGTGGATCCATTACACCCCCTTTTTCTTCTTCTTGTTTTCCATGACTCTCCTTCATATATTCCTTCCTCCAGTACCACAGCAGACCACAAGAGCATGTGTTCAAGCCACCGAAGACTGAACTCTTGGGATAATATAAGTTGAGATATACCTTTCCTGTCTTAAAGTTTGGCATTTTTGGTGACAGATATGCAAAGTAATAAATACAACACTCAATAGTAGACTGGCTATTTCTTTCAGCCAAGATTTCATAGTATGCTCTCCATAAATATTTTCTGAATAAATGATTGAAGATAAACATAAAAATTAGTTATTGTGTAAATATTTAAATTCTTTGAGTAGGTCTGGATTCAAGTGTTTTATTGGTTGCTTTTTTGGATTATGACCAGGGCAGCATGTAGCTCCAGGAGAGTACCAGCCTCAGGTCCTTCTCCCTGTGTTCCTTATGTTCTTCTGACCTTTCCTTTCTCTTTCATTTATAAAGGTGACATTTAGAGAATGCAGCTTGCAATCCTGATTGCCAGACTATAAATCCTTGTTCTACAATTGTGACCTTTGTAAAAGTAATTTCGCTAGTGTCCCAGCTTGACATATAAAAAAATGTGGATAACGGGGTCTTTCTCTTCAGGCAACCAGGAGAATTGAGTAGGAGATAAGTGCCATTTTTGGAAGTCAAACACTGGGCTCTTATTAGAGTTAGTAGTTAACAATTGTTCCTATGTTTTATCCATATTTTTTTTTGTATTTAACCTTTTTGTATTTTCAGCTTCTATGCTTATGAGCAGTGTTTCTCACAAGAAACATGTTTTCACCATTCTCCCAATTTAGAATATAACAATTCTTTCTTAACTAGATACCAGCAAGTCTTCTATCCCTTCCTTTATTCTGAAGGTCACTTACATTATTGTTGCCTGCAGAGGTCAGCCTACAGCCACCAGGGTTTAGCACTGTTTACTGGCCTGCAGTGTTTACAGGAACCAATTCATCCATTTCCATTATCAGGAACTACGCCCAAGCAGGTGTTGTGATTTAGGAATAAGGAAGATAGCACAAGTGTTAAGGTCTTGGTTTCCAGTTGATGGACTTTTGAGAGGTGGTTGGAATGAGAGGGCTACAATGTTGTAGTTTGATGGACCTACCAAGAGATAAAGTAGCTTAAAGAAGAAGGCTTGGGAAAGGTATGTCTTGTCCTTGGGTCCTCTCTTTATGCTCTTTGTGAATTCTGACAGCTGTGAGGTGATTAGCTTTCTCCTCCACACCCTCCCACTACCTTGATGATCTTCCTTCATCATAAGTGCAAAGCAATAGATTCCATTTCCCATGGACCAAAGCCTTTGAAACAATGAGTAAAAATAAACATGCCATGTTAGGAAACTGTTCTCTCTAATACTTTGTCACAACAATAAAAAATTGACACACTATCTCTACTTACACCTTGCTTTTCTGAGTGTCCTAAAACACAATAATCACAGGTTCTATTTTCTTTAAGTTGAGCTTTTACAATGCTGAGCAAACCTCAGCATTGCTGGGATTTTAATCTTGTATCCTCCTAACTTCATCCTAAGACCGAGGCTATGGTATTAGAGTGGGGGTTATTAGCGTGTGAATAAATCATGAGGTAGGCATTTTCTCAGATAGAGTTTAATTCAGAAAAATTTTTACCTCTGTCGTTACCTTGAGGTATTTCCTCTAGCAGCTTTAGTGTATCATGTCTTACATTAAGGTATGTGACTCATTTTGAGTACATTCATATTCATGAGAAATATGAGTACAGTTTCATTCTTCTATATTTAGCTTTCTAGCATCATTTGTTACAGAGACTGTCCTTTTTCCAAATTATGTTTTGACACCATTGGCAAGAATCAGTTGACTACAAATGGATGTGTTTATTTCTGAGAACTTTATTCCGCTCCATTTGTCTACATGTGTTTTCATGCCAATAATGTGCTTTTTGTTACTATCGCTTTGTTGTATATTTTGAAATTGGATTGTGTGATGCTTCTACTATTGTTCTTTTTTATTAAGACTGCTTTAACTGTTCAGATACATTAGCATTTTCATATACATTTTAAGATTTTCTTTTCCTAATTCTGTCAAAAATACCATTGGTATTTTGATGTGAATGATATTGAATCTGTAGATTGCTTTTGATAATATGATTGTTTTAAGAACATTAATTCTGTTAATCTTTTTAACATGAAACTCTGTCTTTTAGTGTTTCTTCACTTTATTCCAACAATGTTTTTATAATTTAAGATGTAGTTTTTGAATGTCAAGTTGACAAGTGCTAGACTTGTAATGTTAATTCTATGTGTCTACTTGACTAACATTAGGATGCCTACATATGTAGTCAAACATTGCTTTAGCTGTTTCAGCAAGGCTGTTTGTGAATACCACTTAAACTGACCAAATGAAGAGTATATATTGCAATATGTGGAACTAATATGCCTCCTTCAATGAGTTAAAGCCCTGGATAATGTTAAAAGACTGACAACCAGAGTGAATTCCTTCAAATTCTTTTGAATGTAGACATAATTATTTTCTCGTCTTCAGATTCAGACTGAGACATCAGTCATTCCTGAGTTTCAAGCTTGAAGGACTTTTAACTCTTACTCCCTACTATTTCTCCTGATCTTGCTCTGAGGTCTTTGGTCATGGAATGGAATTACATCACCAGCTCCTTGCACTCTAGCTCACTGACTCTATGATCGTGGGATTTGGGTTTCATAATAAACATCCTTTTTTCCTCCCTCCCTCCCTCCCTCCCTCCCTCCATTCCTTCTTTTTTCTCTCTCTCTCTGTTTTTGTTTCCCTTTCTGTCTCCATACACACACACAGATGCTGACTATACATTCACACACGTTAAAAACCCAAGCCTCCCCTTTCTATTTTTCATTGGTTTTGCTTTTCTGGATAACACTGCCTAATATAATCTATAAATAGTATTTAGAGTTCAAATAGCAAGACCCATATAAAATATACAAATGAAAACAAATATGTACCACACGCGGTTCCCAGAAATAAACTTTCAACAGACTAAAATATTTTACTACCGCTTCATTTTAAAAATATCCAAAGCTTACCAAAATAAAAAAAAAATCCATTTTAAAAAACAACAGTAATCTAGAGACTTCAAGAAGGAAAAAAAAAGTGATCAAATGGGCTTTCGTAGACGAGTCATAAAGACGTTAGCCAGCTACAACAGTCCAGGTGCACATCATCTTTCTGTTAAATCTACACTTTGGAAGCGATATTTTAAAGAATGATTTGCATTTCTTGATTAGATTATCAATTAAAAATATCTCATGATGTAGATCAAGTGTGTTAAAAAGTAATAGAGCCCTGTGCTTAAAGAAGTTCCTAAGCAGAAAAGGGAGAATACGGGCAATTAAGCTTTTCTCTTCCCCCTAGGCACAAACCGATTCTGTGTGCATGCATAAATAATGAAATTGAAGTTATATTTTGTCAACTGGAGAGATTCCTAATTACTGATGTCTAGTATTGAAACAATCAATATCTCCCTACCTCCACTGGCTGAGTGTTGGGATTTGAGGTATACCACCATGGCTGGCCTCTTACGGACCTTGTCGTAAACAAAAGTCATGGGGTGGGAGCAGGTGGTTTGACTACAGAGGTCTGAGTAGATGTGATGATCTCTGTTATTGATTTTAGGAAGAAGATGACAGTCATGTGTCCAGAAGATCTGAGTGAAATCATGGCACCTCAGGCAAGCTAGATGATGTCTCATCTCCTCGAGGCATACAGTTCCATTATCTTTGCTTTATGACTAGTTGTGGTTTCTTTACCTTAACACTGTGGGGAAACTTCATCAGCTTTACTATTAAAACTATTGTAGCTTGGCACAATAACCTGATCATTATATGAAAATTAGAAAAATTTCACTGGCCAGTAGTAACACAATAAAATGCTTCTTATCTAACAACACAAGGTATGCATTGCTTTGTGAATGTAACACTTTTCTAGAATGTAAATTTTATGTTCTAAAGAATTAGACTATCTTTCATCTTTATGAATATGTTTAGCCAAGGCTCTTGGACACACCCTTCTCTGTTACTTGTTGCTGCTTATCATAGTTGGTGTCCTATTCTGTCTGTTGGCTGTGGAAATCACCATGATGAGCAAGTACAATAAAGACAGATTTTTTTTAAACTCTCTGTCTTCAGAACTTGAAATATGAGAGCTTGCTCCATTGTACTCTAATAAAATCAGTTAATTTTTCCTCTTGTCCATTCATTGCTTCTAATAAAAAGTTAACAACAAAATAATTCTTCTTCATTAATGTGCTAAGCAAATTTCGTTCAACTTTTGTCTCTGAAAGTTAATAGGCTGTGATCATTTTTCATAATCAATCTATTATTGTTCGCTTCTGATAGTGGTTTTTCAAAACACTTGAAATTTAAGATTTTATATTCTATAGTGTTGTTTATCTGTACCACAGAATTTAAAGATATGTGGTAAATACAGTTTATGTCAACATTATAAGGTAGTCAAATATGTAGCTATATTTTTAATACAGTAGGCACAATTTATTATTGTCATTTTTCTCTCATATACTACATCCTAACCACAGTTTCCCCCTCATTAATTCCCACTCTAGCCTCTCCCCTTCAACTCCCCTTTCCCCCAAACTTACTTCCGACTCCATCTCCCCTAAGAAAAGAGCAGGCTTCGCAGGGACATCGACTAAACACGGTGTAACAAGTTACAATAAGACCAGGGACATACCATCACATCGAGGCTGGATGAGGCAACTCAGTTGAAGAAAGGGGTCTCAATAAGAAGACAAAAGCAACCACTCCTCTCGCTGTTAGGAATCTCACAAGGACACCAAGCTATTCAGCCAAAACAAATGCAGGGGGACCTAGGTCAAACCCCTACAGGTCCCCTGATATCTGTGAGTTACTATGTGACCCAGTCAATTGATTCTGTGGGCCATTTCCTCTTGGTGTTTCGGACCCCTCTGGTTCCTCAAGTATTTAAATGGGATGTTGGCCTATGGCAGTTTTCAACAGTAAGTGGCTGACCACTTTTTCCTTTCTTTTAAAATTTTTTTTATTTAAAAAAATGTCATTTTTATCCATGTATCCTCCTGATCCCCCTCCCTTCCCTCCTCCTAATTCCTCCCAGCCAGCCTTCAGCTCCCCCCGCCCCATCCCCTCTCCCAAAACGGCAAGAAGTCTCAAAGTGGGTCAGCTCAGTGTGGCACATCCACTCCAGGCAAGTCTGATCCCAAAGTCAATGCTGGGCTGGGTGTTCCTCTACAGGGAATGGGCTCTAAGGTGCCAGCCCATGCACAGGAACACAGTCTGATCCCACCCCTCAAGGCTCCACATACTGCCTATACCAATGGACAGCTGCCTACCATTAGAAGGCCTAGTTCTGTTTCCTGATGGATTTCCAGTGGCTGTTCTTGATTTGACATCTCTGGGTTCTTGATTCATGTGTTTGTGGGGGCAGGAGGTGCGTGCATTGGTGGGAGCACAGGGTTAGGAGAGAAAACTAGGTAGGGACAGAACGTGTCTTAGTCAATCATTTTCTGCCTTACTCCTGTGAGACAAGGTCTGTCACTGAATCTGAAGTTGGGTTTGGGGCCTAAGAGTCCCAGCAAGCTTACACGTGCACGTGAATATACTCAGCTTTGTATGTGGATACTGGGATCCACACTGAGGTCCTCATTCTTGTGGGGTGAAAACTCTCACTGAGTCGTATTTCTTGTCTACTAAGTTCCTTTTTCTGGTTCTGCTGGGTAAGTTAACAGAGATTTTTATCAGCTGGTACTCTGTAGGTCAGTAGAGCAAATAGTCAAATCTTTCACTAGTTTTAACCATGGATAGACATCAATGACTCGGGCAAGGATCTCAAATTTAACCTACTACTAAACTTGTAGCCATGATGCTTTTAATTTTTGAAACCATAATACTTCTGAAAGCCCTCCATCATTCAATGAATAAGAAAAAAATTGTAAAAACCAAAATAAATGAAAAATAAACAAGAGCACCCATGGAATTGATGGCTCCTAATGTTTGGAAGCCTGATTCCTTTACTGGTTGAAAATAGACTCAATGACTATGTTGGCGACAGTGTCCCCTCCTACTTAGTCTTTGTAGCAAAATAAAATTAAAACTGGAATAGTAAGTCTAAGCCAAGTTAAGAAATCATCCCTCAGAGGGCTGACTACTGCTGTGGATGAAAGGCCCAATGATTTAAGTGGCATAGTCTCTTGCAAGTTTAAATATCCTTAATCACAGTAAACATGTTAATTACTAGCTTGGAAAATTGCTTAATGAGAAGTTTTAGACTCTTAGAAAACATTGGAGGTACAAAGAAAATTAACCACATCCGTATATGGACCAGTCCTTCCTACCCATCTCCCTGACTGGTAATTGAAAAGACAATTTTAAATGTAAGAAAAACATTACCCATGTTCGTATTTTCCCTACATTGTGAGAAAGTGTTTTTACCAGAAAGTTCTCTCTCCACACATCCCGGAGCATTTTGCAATCTGGGTTCCTTGTGACTGGAATCGACTGCCTGGGTGATGGCTTGCTGCCGAAGTGTGAAAATGAGAATGAGGCCAAGTCCAATGAATGGGTTCATTAGACACAGAGACAATTGCCACTTTTGTCCCTTCCTCTGTTACCAACTCTACGAGAATAAAAAAGAAAAAAAAAAAAAAACCAGAAAAAGTCGTGGCAGTGCAACAGAATGATCCCTCCTACCTCATCTCAAGGCCCTACAGAATAAGTGTTTCTGTTTGATGAAAAGGGGTGAGGGGATGATGGATGATGTCTTCTGGTAAAGGACTTAGCTCTAGTAAGCGCTGCTAGTGTATTCAAAACTAATTGAAGCGGTAAAGAGTTGTAATGCGTTTAATATAAGTAAATACTGGCTTTATTGCAGTGTCAGAAACTTTGGTACAGTGGCTTACTGCTAAGTGTGTCATGAGTGCAGCCTATGTTCACATATGTAGATGCTGTATGAACCTTCAAAGTAGAAGATGAGCTGAACCTGTCCACCAAATCTCTTAAACATTGTTTCTAAACAGAATCAGATCTACCAAACTGACAGAGACTATTCAAAACAGTGAAAACTATTGCTTAAAATATTTGTTAGAAGATAGGATTATTCAATTAAGTATGTTTCTCAAGGAACAAAACAGATCATACTTTTCTAAACTGTATGTGTTGTTTGGTTAAAGTATTAACTGTCAATTAACAGAACACAAAATAAACACAGCAAATCATAGAAATGTTTAAAATATGCAATGAGTTAGCAACTTTATTGGTGCTTTTCTTTGATATCTGGACTTCTGTATTAAATGTTAACATGAAAATTCAAGAGCTTATATTCTTTATTAGATTCACAGAAATCAATAGAATTTACTTAAAATTTCAAGTATTTCTAAAAAGAAATCTTAGCATTGTATATGTTAAGCACACTTGATATGTTCATATTTTTCTACTAAGAATGCTTTTCTTAGGTAAAACTCAGAATAAATGTTTTTGTAAAAATAGTGGTTCTTTAAGGACAAGATATCATTATGAGCTCAAATTTGCAATCCTCTGCCTTAGCATCTTCAGTATTAGGATTACAGCTGCATGCCAGCACACATGGCTACAAATTGTCTCACTTTTTGGATGATTAGTTATTACAATGATTTCAGCTCTAAGTATAATATTTAATGTGTAGCAGTGATTAATTATATATATATATTCATAGCTTGTATGACCTACCTTGCATTGTGGCATATTATCCTTATATTTTTATGTTGCAAATTATTTTATTTTATAGGAGGAATTCCTTTCAGAGCACTGCTTAAAAATAAAGGCATTATCTATGGGGTAAAGAAGGCTGATTGTCAGTTATATATCCTGATAGTAATTCATTTGCTATGTACCATGTAATAAAAAATCCAACATGAGTCTTTCGCAAACAACAGCTATCTGTAAATCTCTAACAGTCAAGGGAAGAACAGTCTAGACAAGATCCAAACAGTAGACTGAGGCACAATTAAACTGCTGTTTTAAGAACAGACTGAAGTCCAGCATCTACTAACACAAATATCTATGTTCAAAAGCTGTATAGCTCGGATAGTTATTGAATCCATTTTGGCTTCAGTTTTATTGCCTTCATCTATAAAAGCAAGGTTGTTGCAAGTTTAAGTGAATATATACACACATATAAATATGTACTTAAAATATATACTGCATGTATATTCACTTAAGGCATAGTATGTGAGAATGTGTTCTTCAGTTGGTATCTATATAGTACACATATGTGAATTCTTTAAAGTTCTGTCAGAAAGCAAATGCTTTTAAATATTAGCTATCATACTGACTCAGCATTTGTTTCTGCCTCTAAACTACCGCTAATAACAAAGTTAAATGATTTGATGGTTCTCTTATCCCGAGGGGTCAAAGATCACAGCAAAAAGCCTCCTTAACAAAGTGGAGTGAACACAAATGAGAAGCCCTAGGACAATTTACTGAGTTATCACCCAGACCAATCATTTTCTGTATACACAGTTAATACTTTGAAGAATAGCAGGTGGACTGTTAGTTTGGTTATTTCCACAGGAATGATGAATTACTGTGTTCCAAGGATAGGGTTGATGACAGTTATGGTTCCTGCTGCTTACCACCTCTTGGTGAAATGGCAGTCTTGAAAAATCAAAACAAAACAAAGCAAAACAAAAAACCCAAATAAACAAGAAAAAAGTGTAATTTCACAGAATTAAAACAGTCAATTTCCAGCTTTATAAGGACAGAGGTCTGTCCATTGGTTCATTACTGTGTATACACAATCCTGGGAAGTGCTCTTACTAATTACTGAAGACTGGGTAACTATTTCTTGAATACGTCAAATGAGTGAAAACCTTGCTCTATCCCTTTGGTGAGCTTAGCATTAAAAATAAAATAAAATGGCATGTTTTCCTAAGTGGAGGATTTCTGAGCCAGAGGCTCCTTAGTGGCTGTGATAGCTGCATATGCTGGAAGTGAGTGGGGGCGATTTACAAAGCATTTCAGCAGCCATAGAACTGACTTAACATGTACAGGAATGTGGGGTGTGCAGTAATGCCACACTGAACTCAGATTCCCATGCATGTGTCACATTTGAGTTATAAATATTTTGTGCAGCTTCTTTCCAACTCTACCTAACATATTTTTCCCTCCAGCATCTTCAGAAACCTTTGACCTATTGGAGTGTCATAAAGAACTTAAGAGAAACCTTTCACAATCATAGAGCTTATTTTTAAGCTTTGAGTGATGAGAATAACTAGTTTGCCTTCATCCATTTTCCAGGTGGGGTTGGCAATTTGACATTACTTATAATTTAGTTTACAACTTCAGAGGATGAATTAATATAGCATTATTAGAACTGTGTCTGACATCAAATCTAAATACACATTGTTTTCTTTTTTCCTAGCAAACATTTTTTTTTTTTAAAAAAAAATAAGAAACATCCCTTTTAACAGCACAGGCAATTGGAAGATTCAAGCTCACTAATACACGTTCTAAGTTTTCCTAATTATCTTTGTACTGAAAGCTGAGAGGTTATTAGTCATTCCTGGCTGAGCCATACAATTCTCCTCACTCTCCTAAGTACAGTAAAACAACAAACACCCTCAGAGTCCATTATTAATCAATTATATATAATTTCTTAGAATGGCTTCCACCATCTCATTTAACTTTGGAGCTTTTAGACATTAATTAATCATAAGCTGTCAAAAGCTATCATGAATTTATAAGGTGCATTATCATATTGGGCCTTAAAAGAAAAGGGGGGGCAGGGCTGTGAGAGAACTCTAGCAAAAACATTAGTAAATAGAGAAAACAATTAGGCCTCATGTAATTAGAGAGGGAATTCAGATTTACTTTACTCCAAGGTACTGTTTCTATATTTAAAGCTCTATGTAGAAAAAGGTCCTTAGAGTTAGAACCCCATTGAAGGTGGGATAATTTCACTTGGCCCTGGGATGTATAGGGTAAACATTTAGGTTATTGCACAGTTACAAAAGTTTAGATAACACATGTTCTGATTAACATTAACACAAGTAGTGTTTAAGGCTAGTCAACATTGGAAAGCAATCATTTCCAAGATGGTGACCAAATGTCTTAACACAGTGTCACCTGTTGGAGTTGACAGGAAGGACTTCTCATGTCAAAATGTGTTCATGGGATGTTTTCACACCTGCCAGCTTCCTCTCACCTGCATTCTAGACAGAGGCACTTTAAGAGCTGTGGACTGAACTTTCTGAAGTATGTACAAGACACCAGTTTCAGCTGCCATACATAAACATGGCAAGAAAGTAAGATGAAATTACGTTAAAAAGAAAGTAAACAGCTCATTAAATAGGAGCCTGTAACAAACAATCATTGTTCTCTGATCTGCAAACTTTCATAAGAGAACAGAAAAATAAGTACTTAACCACTCTTCGAGGTCCAGTGAATATCACTGGTTTCTGATATTAAGGTAGAATGGTTTAGCTGTTTGGCCTCGAAAAGGTTTAAATTATTGATGAGTTAAATATTGAATTAGTTTTGAGTAACACTTCAAAGTATTGAACTTTACATACATATTCCAAGTAGTCTGGAAAACCAAAAGTCAAGTAAAACAAGTTGGAAGAGTTTAGTAAAGTGTATAAAAATTACAAGACTTGAAAACAAACCCACCTGATCTTAAATGTGTAAAAATAAACTGCATCCAATTGTCATGTCCCTCCCTTCATTTCTCCTCCCCTCCCCCAGTCTTAGTTTGTTGGGATATACTGTACCCGCCACAAGACGTTGGACAGTAGGTCCTGGTACACACTAAGGAACAGCCAACCAGGTAAATACATCAAAGTGATGAGGCCCATGAAATTGAGTGGATAGTGAGAATAGTCCCAGGAACAGGCCCCACACATGCGAAGTCCCAGACCCCAGGACAACTCCCACGCGTAGATAAAGATCACATAGATGGGCACCCGCTTCCAGGTGCCCCAGCCACGGTTGTAGTGCAGGTGAAAGTAGAGTTTTTCCACCACAAAGCTACAACTGCCATACATAAAAAAGGACCAGAGGGATGTGTGCCCACTGCTCGTCCCATCCCCCTGCCCCAGCACATTGAAGAAGAAGGTGAAGAAGATCTCATCCAGGAAGCCATGCATTCCAAAGAAGAGGAAGCGGAGGAGGTCTGGCAGTCCCTGGCTAGGGGCTCCTTCCGCACCCTTGGGGCCTCGGGGTCCTTGTCGCTGGCCACCAGCCTCCAAAAGGACTCCGGTGGACGGAGCTGCTGGTAGCGTGTCCCTGGTTTGCTGCTGGCGCTGCCGCGGGTACCGCAAACGCAGGAAGCGCTTCAGGAACACTTGGCCGTGGTAGAGCGCCAGGACGTACTGCAGTGCCAGGTCCAGCACCCCCGGCGCCGCCGCCGCGCCCCCCGGCCCGCCGCCTAAGCTGAGCAGCAGAGCCTGGCCGGCCAGGGTCTGCAGCCCCACGTGCGCCCAGGGGTAGAGCAGGAAATTGAAGAGGAAGGCATTGGGGCAGCGCGGCCGTTGCAGGTAAAGCTGTTCCAGGGCGAAGTGGGTGAGCGAGTGCAGGAGGCAGCGGTAGGGCGACGAGAAGCCCAGCATCCGCAGATCTAGGCTGCGGGCGAAGCGCCGGGCGGAGGACACCAGCACGTCCAGGGTGATGCCGTGCATCCCGTAGAAGTAGAGGCGCATCCAAGCTGGCAGCGCGCCGCGCTCGGCCGGAGCTTCAGCAGCGGACAGCGGCTCCTCGGGGCATCTGGCGGTTGCCTGGCTGCGCAGCCCGCCCGGAGCTCCGGGTCTCCGGGTCTCGCCTCCCCTCCGCGATGGTCCCTCACACGTCACATCGCTGCCCGCCATGGGATACTCCAACGCCGGGGGGCCGAGCGACTAAGCCCCGCACCTCCTCCGGGCCGCCGGCCGCCCCCGGGGGAGGGGGGGCGCACACGCAGCTCCGTCCGGATCGCGGTCTCCGGGAGCTCCGGGGATGCGCGGGTCGCCCGGGACGCTAGGAGTCCCCGTACGGTGGTCCCCGCCCCGCTCCCGCGATCACCGTGCGCGGCCTAAGGAGTGGCCCGGCCGGGCGAGGGGAGGCGATGCCGGGGCTGCGGGGAGGAGAGCCGAGGCTGGTGGCAGCCCCATCCCCTCCGCGGCTCGGCCCCGCCGCCTCTGCCACAGGCTCCGGGAGCGTTACGCGAGCAGAGACGGCCCTTCCCCCGGCCCTTCCCATACCCCTCTCCGCCCGGCTCGACCTCTCCCGCCTTCCAGGGCCCCCGCCCCGCCCAGCCTCCCGCGCCAGGGCTTGCAGGGGTCGGATCCGAAAGGCCCTGCGCGCCTCCGGGTTCCCTCTGGCCGTCTCTGCAGGCCCAGGGCTAGTGCTGCGGTGGGCTCCTGCTGGGATGGTGGCGGGCGCGGAGAACCCCCTAACAGGTGTGAAGGCGAACTGTGGGGCACTCCCGGTATCGTGGAAACCTGGGCCAGGCCTTGGCTGGCGGAGATAAATGGCTAGGTGCCACCAGCCGGAGGCCGGGCCCAGGACCAAACTGTGGTGCTGTATATTTAATGTCCTTATGCAAAGCCAGCTGTGTCCCTGTCGGAGTGTTAACTGTGCCTGCCCAAAACAGCCTGCTTCAGAGTGCTGCCCCCAAGCCGGATCTTCTTCATCAGTCTTTGCCTAAGTTAGTTTACTCAGGATCAAGCCCTGCAGAATTAAAAAAAGACTTAAGGCCAGTCCTGCTGAGTTGTGCCCTGGCTATGGTGGTATGGGGAGTCCCCTCCAGAGGACAGTGTGCTGGCTGCTACTGGCACAGACCAAGGGCTGGTTTTTTTCTTCTTGAAGAACTAGGTCATCTCAGAAATACAAAGTGAAATAGAGCACCAGCCAAGCCTTTTCTTTTTCTGTCTTTTGCCCCCCCACTTCCCCCACTTCCTGCTTCCTCCTTCAGGCCTCCTAGCCTTCCTCTTCCCTTCCCTGTTTCCTCTTCCTCTCTACCGCTTCCTCTCTCTTCTTTCTGTTTTCTCTCAGGTAGGGAGGGTGGAGGAATCTTTGAAATAAATTATATCATTAACAACAACCCCTCTCTCTTTCCCCAGTTTATGTCTAAGAAGAAACTATATAATAATATTCTATCAGGAGTTCACATTTTCCCTTCATAAAGCTTTACGGAGGGAGGGTTTTTGTTTTTTGAGAACATTCTCGGATAGATCTGTATCTGGAGCAACCCTGTTCCTGTCCTTTCCACACTCACCCTACTGTCTACAGTGGTCATGTTGCCTGTGAGCTGAGAACAAACACCACTCTAGATGACAATCAGCCTTTGTCCGAAGTCAAAGAACGGCGTTTTCTCTCAGCTTTGCTAGATGAAGAACTTTGAAGATGTGGCAAAGTCAAAAGTGTCATGAAGCAGACTCAACACCACTGTGGGACTGGAACAGGACTAGGTACCCAAGTTCCTGAACACCCAGAGTAAGAAAGAGAGCAGATGCACTTTCTCTTTAAAAGCTGTACAGTCTGGTTGGAAAAGAACCTGCCAAAGTAAATGATACACACTTGTTAGTACCAGCGTCCAGGAAGCTGAGGGGGTTCATGTCAGCTGGGATTTCATAGTCAGAACTCCTCCCCTGAAAAGTAAAAACAGAAACAAGCAAAATGCAATAAAAGCAATAATAACAAAACCCAAAAGACCGAGGTGATGTGAAATCATCTGTTATTCCTATTATAAATACTAACAAATATTGTGCTCTCCTAGTACTTCATTCAAAGGTAAAATTGCTTTTGCCTTATTTTATTCTTCCTGCAAACACCCGATCTTTACCACCACTGGTATTCAGTCGAGAAAAAGTACTTCATCACAGCTACAGTATATATCCACCCAGTCAGGTAGAGTAGATTAAAATTAGACTGTCTTAAAGTAGTAAAATAAACTTCAAAGGTATATGTCTTCTTTTCTAACATTTCCAAAGAATGCAAAGTAAACTTGCAAAGCATGTAGGGAAGTCTTTTGTATTAAAAAACTGAGTTTCTAAAAGTGTATTTTAGAAAGTGTCTGACTTTGAACTTGTAATCTTTGTCAGCCTCCTGAATGCTAAGATTACTGCCATGTATCAGCACTCCTCTTTCTGATGTTCTACAATTTAAAAAAAAAATCTATTTTGCATGCTGTGCTTAGTAAAATTTTAATATAAGGTATATGCAAACTTTACATGCATATGTGTATGTATAATTTATGCTAAATTTTTATGGAAGGTCATATAGTAAAAAGTTGGAGTTCACTATTGTCAAGTAGTGTGACATTCTATCAAGTGAGAGAGAATTCTGAAAATCTCATTATTCTAGGCTTCTTTCTGAAAATTTCCCATTTTCCTTAAAGTGATACAATGCACACATAAGCAAATGCAAAGTCAAAATATAAGCATACCTGACATCTGCTTCTTGCCACGATTCTTTCATATTTTCATTGTGGTCTCCATTATAACATCTTAGAATGTGAGAGATACTTTACAACTGAAAAAGAAGCCAGTAAGTATGGGACAACTTGCAAGAAAATTAAAACTACTGCTTTTTAGTTCTTTTAATTTACTATCTCCTTAAAAAATAACTTGTGAAGAATCTGCTCAGGGTATTATACCATTTAAACAGAATATCCAAGGCTGAACAATTTTAAAGACAATAAGTTTATGCAACTCATGAGTCTTGAGGACGACACTGGACTTTGGTCTATGTCAATGCCTCATGGCAGAGAGCAAGACAATGGTGTAGTGTGCAAGAAGAGACCATATAGTGAGACAGGAAGCCAGAGGGACAGATGGGTCACTTTCTTATGATAATTACTCTTTTAGCAAAACCAACCCAAGAGGAGCAGTTTTGGTGTCTCCTGAAGGCCTTCTGATGAGACGCTCATCTTTCAAAGTGTCTTTTCTCATCTGTTCCATCCTCCTGTAATCCACTCACACTGAAGAGCAGTCTCCCACATGGGAACCTTCGGCCACAACAGTAATGATGCCAACTTCTGTCTTTGCTTTATTCTTGTTCTTCCTTTTGTTTTAAACATCCTTTTGCTATATTTGTAAAACATTTTTTCTTATTTTAAAACTACAGAATGGATTTGATGATCCATGGCAATTTCATAATTAAAATCACCACATTAGTGTCTCCATGAATATAAAATGCTTTAAAGCATTTGTGTGTGTGTGTTTGTGTGTGTGTGTGTGTGTGTGTGTCTCCTTGTGCCAGGAGGCAAAGCTGACAAAATTAAGTTGTAATCATAACATGTTCTTAGGAGTTGGTGATATGGTTATAAGGGGAATACAATGGAAGGATCGGAAAGCCACAATAGAACTAACTTGAGTTTGCTTGGGTCAAGGGGCAGCTTCTCAAAGAATGCTGGTAGTTGAAAGTTTTTCTGTCACACACAGTCAGTCCAGCAGCCATTTAGTCCCAAATAGCCACACAAAGGCTTGTATTAATTACAAACTGTTTGGCCTATGGTTCATGCTTATTACTTGCTAACTCTTATGCTTTAAGTTAGCTTATTATGTTTAGCTACTTGGCGTGGTATCTTTTTCTCAGAGCATCATTCTTGTGTTGCTTCCTCTGCATCTACTGGCATCTGTCTTCTGCTCTTTTGCTTCCCAGAATTCTCCTAAACTGGTTCCCCCACTTCTACTTTCTGTCTATCTTATGACCAATCAGCATGTTATTAAACCAATATTTACCTTGAGAAATATTGACAGTGTACAAGAGCATAGTCCCACAGCATAACTCCCATTTTTTAAAAAAACAAGAACCCCAAGTCTAATCTCCTTTGTATAGCTTTTTCCTCACCATTATCTATAACAACTTGTAACCAATCCTATATAAAAAGATAGATATCCATAATCCATTTTTGGGAATGCGGCCATAGTTCTCTAGACTACTTCCTGCTAATTAGGGGAGCTGGTAACCTTATGGGAATCCTGAGAAAATTCATGATTATGGTCAAGTCCTGAGTGGAGTATTCTGTGAAGTTAGGTCATCTCAGCCAGTCTCCTTGAAGTTGTTCTGGATGCAGAACTCAGAGGAAATTGCAACAGAGGCACTCTGAAATGTTGGATTATCTGGCCCATCCATTTGTATCTGAATTTTTTCAGAGGGTCTTCCTCTATCGAACCTTATTTTCTTGAACCCAGAATAAACCCACAGCCTTTTGTTTTCTGTGGAAATAAAAAGAAACCCTCTTTTCCAAAGTAACATATGTTTTGACTTAAATTTTGAAGTCAAGGTATTTACAAAATATATATGTTGGATCAATCCAGCAGCTCTGATGATCAAATGTCTCTTATTAGCTCTTGTTTCATCCTCAGCAAACAATTCAAAGACAACATAACACACAGTACCCAGACTCTGTATATTTTCTATCCTTATATAGCTTATTGTTGTTATTACTATTTATTTACTCTATTCCTTTTTAAAAGACTTTCTCTACCTTTTTCTTTTCTCTTTTGTCTCCCAAGTGTCTATGTATACTCTTTAACACAATGTAAACTGTTTAGAGTTTATTTATTTATTTATTTATTTTTACTGTCTGACTCTGTGTTTAAAGTATAACTCTCATTTTCTAACTACACTTTTAATCTGCCAAGATGTGACTAAGATTTAAAGGCTTGGCTATGGCACTGGCTCCACCCAGCTACTTGGTCTGTGAGAACTTAGTTCTTAGTTTCATGGGCAAGGTACTAGCAGGAAGCATGTTTACCACACCAACTCTGGGAAATTTTAGGGTCCACACTGCTACTAAGTAACCGCCCATGGCTCATAAACACCATTTAAGTGTTTGGCAGCAGGGACTCTTTAGAAGTTTTCTCCACTAACACTGAGTCAGGAAGCCTCTCTTAATGGAGCTCTGCTCACCACCAGCACACAGAGCTCACCACAAACTCGTGTAGCTTAATCCCAAACGCCAAGGCTTCTCTATATCATGTTGCATGTGAAATACAAAACTAGGAAGCTGTTTTTGCTCTGCTTCTGTGTTCTAGAACCCTTTTTAAGTTTTCTTACGCTTTCTGTGGGTGTACATGCACCAAGTTGGAACTCTAAATTCTTCAAGGGGCCCAGTCCTCAAGGGGATACCTATGCCTTGTACTGCTTGCATGGCCTGGAACCAGAGACTGCATAGTTCGGAGACCTAGGGTAGAGTCAAACACAACTGGTCTAAAAAAATTAGTGAAATGATTCTTAATAATATTCTGCTATACTCACAAGTTGGTGCCTTGTCCTGTCACCATCATAGAGGCTTCCTTGAGCATCAGATAGAAGCAGGTTCAGAAACTCATGACCAGATCTTATTTTCAGAAAAATAGTCTAAGTTGTAGGTCTACATTGTGTCCCTCTTGGAGAGTCTTTCAGAAGAGGTAGAGGAAAGACTGTAGGAGTCAGAGAGGATGGAAGATGTCAGGATAACACAGTCCACTAAATCAAATAGACAGGGCTCATACTGGCTCACAGAGACTGAAGCACAGCACAGGGCCTACATGAGTCTGTACCAGATCCTCTGCATATATGTTGCAGTTGTTAGCTTGTTTTCTTTTTTTTTGTTTGTTTGTTTGTTTTTTGTGGGATGCCTAACAGTGGGAGCAAATCGTCTCTGACTCTTTTGGCTGCTCTTAGAACTCTTTTCCTTCTGTTTGGTTGCCCTGTCCATCTTCAGCGTGAGAGCTTTGCCTGTCTGAATGTATTTTGTTTGGGTGTGTTTGATTGCTGTCTCTTGGAGACTAGCTGTTTTCTGAGGGGACAGGGAGAAGGAGTAGATCTGGTGGAGATATAGGAGGAATAGATGGAAGGGAAACTGTGTTCAAGACACATTACATGAGAGAAGAAATTTTAATAATGATATTTTAAAAATAATAATGATAAAGATAAATGCTTCAGTGTATTTTTTTTTTTTTTTGTAGATGGTATAAGTTTCTTTGACCTCTAGTGTTAAAAAAAAGTGTCTGAGTAAACACATCTGTACAGGTATAATAGTGTATGTGAGGCCAATACCTTATGGAACTGGTCAGCTTGGCTATAACACGATACAAACCCTACAAATAGGTTAGTAAGTATGACCAGAAAGTAATGTGAGAATGAATAGAAGGCTCTGGTACTTCAGAGGATTGTGATCTCTGGTGATTTGCTGCCTAGTGGCCACAGGTTCAAGGCTGTTGTGGTCTTTCAGGTCACCAGGCAAGACTTCAGTGTGTTTTGGAAGGAAGTAAGAGAACAAAGAACTGAAGAAAGTCTGAAGGAAGTTAATAAGCTAAGGCATGCTGAGGGACACGTGGCTTACAGCTACCTCTCTACATCAATTATAGGTTTCCCTATCCATAGTAAATTGTAACCTAATCTGGCATATACATATTGTGAACTACTCTTGTAACAAGTAGCTGAGTCTCAGCCAACCATACAAGTGCACGACTCTTGCTCAGCCTCCTGACTACTTTGATCTTCTATCATTTTCCTTCCTTCCTTCGTTCCTTCGTTACTTCCTTCCTTCCTTCCTTCTTCCTTTCCTACCTTCCCTCCTTCCTGCCTTCCTTCTTTCTCTCCATTTATCCTTACTTCCCTCCTCTCTTTCTCTGTCTCTCTCTCTTTCTCCCTGTGTCTCTTTCTTTTCTGTCCTTCCCTCTTTCTCTTCCTCCATCCTTCCTTCCTTCTCTCTCTCTCTCTCTCTCTCTCTCTCTCTCTCTCTCTCTCTCTCTCTTCCCCCTTTCTTTTTCATCTGTGTTGGGGATTCAACTCAGGGACTCAAGCATATTAAGCAAACATGACCACTGAGCCACATCCCAGCCTTATGGTTCTATTTTTAATATCCCTGTCATTATTGCCTTAATAAAACATTTTCTTTTATTTTGATACTGTTCTCTCTGTTCTGCCTTGAGACCCACATCTCAAGGAAAAAGACAAGAAAAGGAGAAAGACTAGGCATACTCTTTGTCCTTGGTACTGTGTGGGTGCTGAGATCACTGTAAGACATCTCAGAGTTCTAATAAAAATGAAAATTTTATGTTGCTTTTACAAAATATAATTTATGATAGCTAGCTCTGCTTTTTGTTAGCAATTCAAGATAATTGTTAAACATAAGCAAAATAATTAAATGCAAATAAATAGAAAAAGATAACACTTCAAAATTTATAAAATCTTTCTGATACTTAGAACTTAAAGAAAAGTTAATAAACTAGTTGAAAGTACTAAAACATTAATCATTAATCTTATTTTACCTACTTTAACATCTCAATATGAGATTATGAAGCTAAATGCATTTAAGTCTGTAAATAAGTGCTCATTAAAACTTTTTGTCTAGAAATGTCCATACAATGGTAGGGCACAATTGCTTACGATTAAAATTGATATAAATATTTAGTAATTAAATGAAAAAAGGAAATGTCATGTAAGGAAGCAAAGATTATTTTATTGAAATTTATGAGTATCAGGATAGATATTTTTTGTTCTGAGGGGGAAAAAGGCTGTGTTCTACAGTGACTGAATCACATATTCCCATGTGATTGAGAAGGAAATCGCATGGATGGTGACAGAAGGCTCTGAAGCACTTTGAGTAATTTGTAGAGAATGATTCTTATAAATTATTTATGTTGTGACTAACGTGACTATTATTAGAAAGAAATAAATGGTTTCTTCTTATTTTTCTTTTTTTAGTAAAAATTGTGTCTTGATATTGACATAGAGTTTTATCCTGTATTAAAATGATGTTAACATTTTCCTGGAAAATTATTGATTTCATCCTAATAAATTATTTCTCAGTTCCTTCTATTTAAAAAAAAAACATACATTTCTGAATAGTTGGCCTACATAGCTTCTTTCTGTGTTTTATATTTTTTTACTTTGTTTTATGCTCATTTCTTATGTTTTATTACTTGAGAAAATTTACCTCTCTTATTAAAAGAGAAGGGGTTTTTCCCCTTAACTTTATGACTCTTCTGTGCTTTTCCTCTTAAATATTGGGTTTTATTTCGTAATAGTCTGCGTTCTTAATTTTACAGGTTTGACAAACCTCCAAAAATGGAATTTTAGATCAAAATACTTCAGAACTTTAATTAACTTTAGGACTTCAGAGAGTTTAAGTACGTCCAAACGAGATACGTTGTTTTATTTTTAATACATAGTAAAGATTATCAAATAAGGCATTATATTTAAATTTTGTGTTTAATTATGTTTATATAGATATATCATTAATGTAAGGCCCAAACTTTTCGTGAGATTCCTAGAAAATTAAGGTATCTTGGCAGAATATTACTTATTATAATTCTAGCTGTTAAGTTATTTGTGTCATAGAAATAAAAAAATGTTCATTGATCTTTAACCATAGATGTGTTAGGTCTTCTGTATAGTTAAATTTCTTTAATCTAATGCCTTTCTTGAAGTTTATGGAAAATTTCTATCACAGCTATGGTGTTTTAAAGGAGGTTTACGAACAGGATGAAAGGATCCTAACAGGTGTAGGTGGTTTCAAGTAACCTAGAATGGGTATGAGTTTTTTGCAAATACTAATAAAGAGAACGAATTAAAGAATACTAGAAGAACTAACAATGAAGAATCATGGGTTCTGTAGGTCCTTTGTGGTCCTTTTGTGTTCTGGTTCACATTCAAGTCTTTCTTTATGATTAGTGACTGTTCTACTATTGAGTTAAATCCGTAGCCCCTTTCATAGATTTTCTTCATGTGAAATGTTGCTAATTGTTTTAAGGTTTTCTAGATTTATGATTTTTTTTAAAGTTTCAGTCATCCATACTTTGTAATCTTGATGACTTTTTTTTTTTTTTTTTAGTTTTATGACCCACCTACACACTGAACAGGATTCTGAACTCTTCTGGTTCTCTATAATTCATCTTTCATCTCTTCAAGGATAAGTGAGGATTAATCACACTATTCCTGAAGTCATATAGGATAAAGCTGGGCAACTTCATAGGGATAAATTTCACAGCAGGTGCATAGGATGCACAGAGTTCAAGAAAATGGATGATTCACTAAGAAATGTAAAGGTTGTTGACATTGAAATACAAAATGAATTGACTTATGTCAACCGTAACAGAGGAATATTAAAGCTGTCAAGCATTAAGAAAGGGCTCACAGAAGAATATTCTAGAATCACATCATGATACAAAGGCCAATGTAATCATAACAGTTATACACCTGCCCAACAACTGTCTATTTACATACTGGTGTCACCTTTGCCAAAGATCTTTCTGAAACAGTTCATGTGATCCTATCAACGTCTGCCTTTAATAACTCCATATCTCAGCATCTTTAGAAATAATCCTTATTTATTATGAAGTGGACATTCTCTTTATACTTGTATTCTATACATAATTATATTTATCTTAAGATAAACCTCAGCTGTTATCTATGTTGACACCAAAGATACTCAATCTGCAACTTGGGATGTGAAGTTTCTGAATTCATGGTGTGCGGAGCTTTTCCTAAAGCCACACAGCCGAGACTCCCTGTCAGATGAGACCTTTTCACTTTCTCTTTGCCAATGCTGTGCTCTTTTGCTTGGCAGACGTTGCTTTAGCTATAGAATTTCACAATCAATAGGTTTTACAGACAGTGAACCAACTGTCACCCCTTGCTTTAGATTAAGCTTTTAAATTGTAGACCATGACCCCTCTGGGGCTACCTAACTGCATGAGGATGTAGTACAAAATGTCAACAACAAAAGGTTTCTGAAACATGCCACAGCCAAAAATAAATTCACACTCACAGGTGAAATGAATGCTTTTGCATGTCATATCACACAATGTCTCTGCCGCATTTGTTCTGCACACATAACATACACTTGGCACCGTGACTGCCATCATGCCACACAGTGCCTTGATGTACTGAAGACTTTGTATGTTATTAATAACTGTGTGGTTTATTTTTTTTTGTACATACACATGTAGTAAGAAGTTTCTGGCCCAGTCTAGTCCTGAGGTTCAGACCAGCAGTGCTAAATAATTGCACAAAGGCTTACATTATTTACATGCTATTTGACCTGTGGCTCAGGGATATTACTTGCTAACTTTTACTCTCAAACTAACCCATGATTAGCCAAGTGGCTTAGCACCTTTTCTCAGAGCAGCATCTCATCCAACTTCCTCTGTGTCTCCCTGGCATCTCTGTTCTTCCTCTTGCCAGAGTTTTCTTAGTCTGGTAGCCCCACCTCACTTCCTGTCTGCTTTCTGCCAGTCAGCATTTTATTAAACCAATAGGAAGGTCAAATATTTACATTGTACAAGAGCAAAATCCCATAGCATGCAGGGTGGTTCTTACACTTTCAGTTATGGAAGACAAAGCTTTTAATGTTTTCCTGGCCTTATTCCTTAGCATGTAATTAGTATGTCTTTGGACTGTGATGTGTTTGATTTCAAAAGTTGGTGTTTGAACTGCTGGTTTGAGTTCCATACAACCAAAAAAATCATCAAATTAATTCGGGCTTGAAATTAGGATAGACTTTTTAAAATCTTCTGAAATTTCTACGTACTTCTGCATTTTGTACTATGTAGTCATGGGTCACAGTATTGATGACTATAAAATCAAAATATCAATCAGTTATGAAAAACTTGACAATATTTTATGTCTTGCAGTATCAAATAGTCACCCAAGATTTAACTTTTTGTATAAAGGTAAACTAGAGTATTCTAATTATTATTATTTCCTCTTTAGCAATTACATGTAAGCCAAAAATTATTTTCAAAAAATTCTATCTTTTTCACTGTCACTAGATATTTGATTTATATACCTATAATATCTGTATATCCTGGGTCACAAAAGAATTTCTCAGGTGGAAAGGGACTAAGAAGTCCTGCTTTTGACAGCCTGCACTCTGCAAGGACCCAAAAGCCTCTGAACAGTGGCTGCTGCTTCTTATTTTACAGTGAAAATATACTGGGTATTTACATTAGGGGTTCAGCTGCAAAATAATATGCAGTTTATTAAATGAATGGGAGGTAATTTGACACATTCTTTAATTTATTCAAGTTTAGTTCATTTGGGGACCATGGGTAAGGAGCATAGTCTAAATTCTCAGAATTAGATTTAATCACCATAATAATAGTGTTTCTCCCATTTATCATCTGCTGAAAATGACTGTTGAGTATTTGTGTACTGTTGAACGTCAGATGATCTCTCTGATGTAAAAAGACAGAAACTCAAAGATAAAAATGGAATGATTTTGAATTTAATTTTTCACCCTTCTAGACTGACTGCTCCTCAATCTTAAGATGTCCATGTTTTACCCACTGAACAATCTCCACAGCCATGTTATTGGGTTCCTAATTAGTTTGTATTGGGTTGAAGCAGCTGACTTGAGGTTGATGTGTTAGCTTATGTTGTATTTTTTGACAAATGTGTAGTTTAAAGGGTAATGAAAAGAAATTATAGTCAGAGGTTGTCATAGGACATCAGGCCACAGCGGTGACCCCCCTGAGTCTTGAAGTCACAGGAGACTCCCTTTTTTTGTTGCTCCCTCATAGAAGGAAGGCCTCAAGTGTCTGTTTGAGTCAAACAAAACCCAGCAGTAAATAATGATCCATTGTGTGGAAAAACATCAGCTGTGTTGCTCAAGAGGACATCAGATTGAAAGCTACAGGCTGTGGGCAGAGGAAACCTGAGGGAGCTGGCTGTCTCTTTTCCCAGCCTGTAGATTGGACCCAGATCCTCAGGAGTTGCAACAAGTACCTTTCCCAACTATACTTCCTTCTAATGGCCTACTTAGGGCAGAATCACACTGATTCATAGATTTCCTTACTTTTTCAGCTCTCAGGCTTCCTCCTGTCTGTATTTCAATTGTCAGTGTCAATTTCAGGCCCTTTCTTCTGTCTTTGGAAGTTCTTGGATCTCTCCCCTCTAAGAGATGCTTTCTCAAAGTTTTTTCAAGTCTTACCATAGGTTTTGCTTTTAAAGGTAGAAAAGTGCTCTGGGAGATGTTCCTTAATTAGTTTCTTCTTGAGTGCTATGCTCTCCAGATTAGCAACTTTCTGTTTGCAAATCTGGATCCGTCCTTCTCTTGCCTTGAGCTCTCAGGGCCACTTCGCTCTCCCAGTTTATTTATTATAAGTTTCAAGGGACACATACAAATTTGAACAATGCTTCTTGTCTGACATCAAGAAAGGATTTACCTGCTAACATAAATCTATCAAAGACAAACTATACCATACATTAAATGATACTACTTATTGAATATTTATCATTTATACATTTCATACCTCCCTCTCTATGGAACCCAATGTCAAAACATCATTTCATAAACACCTTATATCTAATAACCTAAATAAAGTTGTGAAGACACTTTCAAGTAGACACCAAAACTTATTTGTGCTCCTGTGAACTTCATATTCAAGCCACTCTGATTGAACTGTGGCTTACAGAGTCAATGAAAAAAGACATCAGCTCTGTTTCTTGTTCCTACAAGGGGGAATAATAAAACGCCTTGTCACCCCACCCAGACAACTTCCTTTAATTATCATGCACTACATTTTAATCAAGTCTTAAAAGTCATTTAGAGCTCCCTACACATTAAGTTATTTATTTAATCCTCTTTCTTTAAAAATGTCTTTACAGCTACACAGCTTTGTAAATGAATACAGATTGTTCTAGAGCTTTCTGCTGCTGTGACTAAAGAAACAATTGAGCTAAGAACTGAAGAGGGGTTTCATTGGGTTCATGGCTTCAACAGTTTTGGCCCATGGTCATTTGTTGGGCTTGTGGCAAGGGAGAATCTTATGACTGTGGGAAATTTCCCTTTTGCCCTTTGAACAGTTACTACTAAAGGATCAAAGAAAGATTGTATAGGAAAAGCCATGCAAATACATTACATGCAAGGAAACAGTCAAAGAGTCTAGTCATTGTATTAACAATTCAAAAGCTTACACACACCTTTTGGTAGAAATAGGGAGAGATTGGAGAATGTAGAAAATTTTGCGGGGTAGATGAAAAACGAGTGGGTGGTGAACACTTCTAAAGACTTAAAACAGCCTGTAAAAGCATTCTCTTTGGAATTTGAGCTCAGAAGTCAGATATTATCTTGCAATGGAGTCCACCATTGCAAGCATCTGGTAACATGCTTCATTCTTCCGTTCTCAAACAGATGATGATATTTCATGGTGAGGATGAAAGACACTTGTGCTGCCTGCTGCATTCTAGCCAGAACGTGAACAGAAGAAGCCTGGAGAGAGCATCTCTCTACACTGGGATGAGCAGAAGCAAGGCATACTTTCAGAGATCCTAACTCTGTTGTTGCTTTAAAATCATTTAAATTTCCTTTAAATAAAATGTCCAGCATGTACCTAAACCATCTTTTGTTGTCTTCTATCTGTAAGTCCCATCATAGTTATTTATTTCATACATTTGCTGTGCACCTACTGAATGCTAGTGTTCTGCTGTGAGATGGAACTGAAGCTGAGTCCAGGGTGGATCTCTTTCTCTTTATGATTGCAGTTTAAACTCAAGTGTTAATTTTTAATCACCGCAATCAAGATGCTACATTTTGGCTGGTGATATGTATAGCTCTGTAGGCGTGGAGAGCTGGAGAGATCTAACTTGATGCCAGCCACATGAGGATTGCCAGGTCTTTCCCACATAAATAAGAACCCAACAGCCAACTTCCAGAATCTGGGCTGACTGAAATTTGTCTTTATTCAGTCTCTTGTGTCTTGTCACTTCTGCCGCAGAGGTAGGTAGGGGTCTGTAGAAATGAGTAGTATTTACTTGTTCCTTCAGACAAAGACAAGCTAACAAACTGAACATCTGCTCTCTTGTACTACCGTGTCTACTCTACTCTGGAGGTTGACTTTATGGTAAAACTTCCTTCTATTAGTCACCAGGGATAAAGTCAACACACTTCATATTTCAACACCTACCTATTGCACTTACTGGTTTTCCAATCCTCTCATTTCATCCACATTGATACCTCTTTTTGTTTCAGAATTTGTAATTATCAAATAAAACAAAAACTATAATGTGCTGATACACATGTTAGTGATAGAGTTGTTTCTCAGGATCCAAAAGCAACTCCTCTCAGACCATATCATCACTCTTCAGAATTCTTCTGGTAAGGGAAATGTGCCACCTTGTTTGCAACAAACTGGTGAATGATTGGAATTATCTTGGCCTAGTCAAGGCATTATAACAAAATACTACATACTGAGTGACTTATAAGGAATTAATGACCTATAGACATTTACTTTTTTCATAATTTTGAAAGCTAGAAGGTTCACATCAGGATACCAGAATATTTATTGTCCATTGAGGAGCTGCTACAGGTTTAGGAAGCTTATGGCTTTGTCCCTACCTGGTGTGTGTGTGTGTGTGTGTGTGTGTGTGTGTGTGTGTGTGTGTGTTGCAGAGATGAGAGATCAGTCAGGGTCTCATTTGTAAAGTCGCAAATCATAATTATAAGAACTCCACCCTATGAACTAATCGCCTCTCAACAGCCCCAGCATTTAGTACCATCACCTTGGAGATTAGAATCTCAATGTATAAGGTTTGCAGGAACATGTACATTCAGCCTACACAGCCGAGACTCCCAGGTGAGGTGTCCCCCTTCCCCCACTGAAGGCAGGTTAAGGAAGCTGAGTCAGACTTCTTGGCCTCTGTCCTAGATACTTTGGATCCTCAGGTAAAAGTGAAGCAACTGAGACAGTGCAGCTTCCTTCCTCCCCCTGGCCGAGCTCCTGGCTCTTCCCGGCTACCTGGTGACAAGACAGCCTTCTTTCTATGGTTGTAACGAGGTCTGACTTATGAAATCCTGTTTCTTTAGAGATGGGCCACGTTAGTGACTCCCTTCTGTGGTTATGATCACGGCAATTCTTTCTCTCAGCATCATGTAATTATTATTATGTAATATGTGTATACCACAAATTCTATTTAATTTACAATAGTAAGATGTGAATGTATAGTTAATATATATTTATTTATTCGATAATTACTGAACATTTTCCCACAAGGTTGTGTTATATCCTTGACATATCAAACTAAACATAATGAAATCTGTGTCCTCTTCAATTGAAAATATAGATGTTACAAATGATATAGTTGTCCATTTAAGAACTCATAAAAGTAGAAAGTAAGGTAAAAATATTACTTATGACAAAACAATTTAGAATAATAGTTAATATTTTCAGATTTTGTTTTTTTACTGTGTTATAGTATTAACAAAGGGAAGGCATGGGGCACGTCCTTGTGTAATTTGTAATTGGCTCTTGATACTTATTTATAGTTTTTTATATTTAAAGTCACATCTCTTTATTTGGTAGCATCACTGTTAGTGACTGCAGAGCACTCCTTGGCTCAGATATTATAAAATCTGTTCAGCTGATCCCTAAGAAGGCTTTGCTGTTGTGAACTTTGAAGGGGCAAGATGTCCACTAATAGCCTTTCCACAGTCATGTTTATTCACCTAGAAATCATTTTTTTAAAATTCTACTGAAAGATCAAAGTTATAGCTTTAAGTCTGTGCTTGCTATTAATAGATAACCCTCCAAAACTCTCACAGAAAACATTATTTTTATAGAGTTAACATTTGCCTCTGATGGGAGTCTTGGGTGAGCGATAATTTTTCAGTTGAGTCTTAGTTTTGAGAATGTATACATAATGGTGTGAAATGCCATGGGTATACTGAGTCAATCGTAGTAAAGGCAATCTTAGAATGTAATAAATATAAATCTGTCATTTAAATAATAAACTGTAACTTCCAACTGACCATGTATAAAGTTCCCTACTTGCCTCATACTCTAAGATACATCCTTCTTTTCCTTTCCTTTCATTTTTATATACATATAAGAGTTTTGTACCAGATATAACACAAGCAAAACATGATATTTACTTTGAGCAGCTCCATCTAGGAATGGAGGTGTACGAGTGAATAACAAGCAGGAAACTACTGAACAGCACAGATGGAGCCAGAAAGAGATCACTGTGTGGATTTGCGCTCTCAGGAAGTGCATGGGAGAAGTTCCCCAGAATCTTCGTGTTTTCCCAACCTTGACTCCTCTATGGTCTCTTATGGACCAAGCTATCAGTGCAACCGTCCTAAACAGCTGCTTTCAAGATTTCATTACTGCAGCCAAAAAAAAATTTCCTAATGATTTTTATCACTTGGATGAGCAGAAAATACGAGGGCTTTGGCTTGGCAGTGGCATTGAGAAGATTACCCATTTTTTCGTCTTCATTTCCTCTACTACTTTTAAAATCTTTTCTTTCCTTCTTTCTTTCCTTTTATTTTTTTATTTCTCCTGCTTGGGAAACTCTTGTCCATTGTGACAACCTATTCACCTTGTCCTGACCTTCATGACTTGCTCCCACGTTGTTGATATGTCACTTCTATCAATTCCTCACTTGCTCCTTATATTCCTGGACTTATCAAAATGTATCATGTTCATGTTGGGAACTCATCTGAATCACAAGTATACACATAGAACATCATTCATCTTTGGAAGCTTGTATTAGTTTAATGAACTGCCGATAGGGTAGTACTTGAATTTCATTGATATGTAAATGCAGTCTAATTATATTGACATGAAAAATGTCCTATGTATTTTCCCCACCCCTTCATTTTATTTAATAACCAGTGTTATAGACAAACTTTCTTTTCTTCACCCTCTCTTCTTGCTGGGACATTCTAGGGAAGATAGTACCTCTTTTTTTCCCCCTCAGACTTGGCATACATCTCTCATATATAGTCCTCGCCCCTACACATGATTTTGTGGAATAAAACTGTGAGGACAGCAGAAGGGAAGGAGGGAAAGGAAGCAGGCAGAGGAAAAACGTGTATGCTTATTTAGTGCTTTTTAAAGCAGGCCTGGACACTTACTCCTTTCTTCCTGACCACCTTTGTGGCAACCACAGTTGTGGAAGCCTTTCTCAGCAAGCCTAGACTTCATCACAGAATTCCATTCAGCAATGGGATCCAGACACTGTTGTTCAAATGACTTGTCAATATGAGTGAATCCTACTTAGCATCCTTATTTGAGTATGTATATGGGGCAGGAATTCACCTCTGTTTGGGTAAATGTAAAGCATGCAAATTTGCATGTAAACATTTTTTTATGATTGTCATAAATGTTTATGAAGCTATTTTATTTGTCAAGAGAATCACACAGTAGAATTCTCTGAGATCATCATGAGTCTGTTAGTAAATTAGATGTATGCTCTGAGTTATACACAGCTATTTTGAAGAGTGTGCTTGACAGTGTGGTAGCTCATTTGATTAACCTTATTGGATTAAGAGATACTGAAGGGATTAATGAGACACACCTTTGGATGTATCTGTTTCCAGACTTGTTTGCAGGAAGAAAGACACATCCTGAATGCGAATGGCTGCACCCCTTGGGCTGTGGTTCAGGGCATTATAAAAAGTAGGAAGCCAATGAAGCATTAGTATTTTGTTTCTCTATACCCTGAACTGCCCACATGTAAAGAAGCCCCCCACGCCTACCCTTCCCTGCCATGGCTGATACTTTCCCTATTAGGGTGAACTGTAGCTTTTTAAACTGTGAACCAAAATAAATCTTACTTCCCTTAAGTTACTTTCCGTCAAACATGTAGTAACGACACTAAGTTAACTCATTTATTTAGTGGCACAAATTTTGTTTCTTTTCATGTTTGTGATTAAACATTACAGAATCCAAAATAACGTGGCACATAAATAGGTTAGAATTTACACAGAATTCTTTTAATCTATGTATTAAGCGTCAATAAAAACATAAGCATAAAAACCACATGCTTCATGTCAAGGATCCAGGACTAGTCAATATTACAATGCACATCTAACTTATTTTTTTATTTTATATTACTTTATAATTAAAAAGTGCTCCCATGTTCATTCTGTCATTGGTTCTAAATCTGCCTTTGATATGTCTCTCATGTGCCTCCTTTTCTTTCTTCAATATTATTTTTATAGTATTAACATCGTGATTTCGAGAGTTATTATCTCCAATTTAGTTTTACATAGAGTTCATTTCTTTCACCTTGATTCACTTAATTTGTGTGGAAGTCATTCCAGATATGAACTTAAAGATCTCATATCATTAAAAACGCCATTATGTCATTTGTATGAATTATTATTTATCCAAATAAGCTCCTACTATTGAAGACTTACATAGTTTTGAATCTTTTGACATGGTAAGAAAATGTTACAATGACAAACTCTTTAACATAAATCATTCACTTGTGTGGAAATACATCTTCAGGCAAATGTCAGGACGGTGTTTGGTAAAAGGGCAAATATACTCTAAAGTTGTCATAGTACATTGCATGTGCCTACTTGCACTCTGAGCAGCAATTCTGAAGGGGCCTGTTTCAGTACACCTTTCCTAAAGATAGTTCCTTAGACGGTTTATATTTATGAATATGATTCTATGAAGCACAATCTTTACCTGTAGCTCTAATCTCCAATTACTGTATTAGGAAGGAAGTATATGATGAGATGAAACTTTGTATCTTACAGAGACTTATTTCCTTTTCTTCCTTTGGAAAGTATTTGCATCTATTTCTTTCCAATGAGCCAATATTCTTTTATAACATAATAGAAGCAGTTCCTATTTCTTACAGAAAATTGTTCTTTGTGTGAGAAACAAGACTCTCTTGAGCCTAAAGTTCATGCCCCCAAGACTCTAACAAACGCATTTAACATCATTTCCAAATATAGTGCCTCAAGGGCTTGTAAATTATTCACACTCTTTATTAGAACATAATAATATTTCTTTTTGTTTCTTTCTTTTCCATAATTAGTTTATAATATTGATAAACTCTAATTTTCTATTATTTTATTTATTTCTTAGAATTGTACTGTGTTCATCAAGAAAAACCCTGTTGCTCCACCTATCAAAAGGCCTTTTCTTTCCTTGGAACATCTTTACGGAGTATCTGGAAACAAATGTGTATCTTCTGATACACCTATGTGATTTTTAGTGGTGCCAGTCTCTTGAATCTAAACACTTTGGACCCAGATTGTTTTCTATTTGAGTGTTTGTGACAGCCAGTTGTAGCCCTTGAGTTTGCTGCTTTTCAACTCTAACCCAAAGCAATTTCTTGTCCTGAACTCATTTTCTGGGACAGTGTGCCAACCCCCGTTTGCTAATTCTCTGGGACTGCCTTAGTAAACCAAAGCAAAACACACTGCTCTTTCCCTCTTTCCCATGCCCCTGTCCACAGATGAATTTTGGAAGATTATGACAAACCAAACATAAATTCCAAAACCATAAAGGACAGATTGTAGTTTAGAAACTCTTTGTTTTGATGTTATTCATGTGGCTTTTGAGCAAATGGAACAAAACTTTCTTTGTCTATAGAAAACAGAAAGAGCCTCTTAACTCACCAAGTATTTAAGTCTGCTGAAATACAGTGGGTGGGCTAAAGTGTGAATCCTTGCTGGGGACAAAGGTGATGATCTGAGCAGCTCTTTCTCAAGACGATACATTGCTAAACTAGAACAGGACGTGGGTAAAAGTCGGAGGGAAATTTTTACGTGTTCCACGACTTACAGTGGGAATAATGACTTAAGGGGCTGGGAAATTAATATTATATATAAAAAGCTATGAATCGTTGGTTAGATTTAGCCTGCAAAAGAGAAACTGCCAGAATACATTTTACAATAACAAATTAAACATGAAAAAGATTGTGTCTAAGGAGTCTGGTATTTTCTGAGGGATAGTGTAAAAGAATCCTGTACACTGTAAAGAAAGAAGAGGGAATTTCATTTGAATGTGCTCCTTGTTCAAAAGCAAAACTACATAAAGGTTTTTCTTATTTTAATAGCAAATTAGATTAACACAGACTGCTGTTTCAAATGTGCGGAGTTGTTTTGGGGTTGGCAGAGAGTTATATGGGAGGTGGTTTGAAAGAAATTAGGCCCCAAAGGAGGCGGCACTATTCGGAGGGTTGAACTTGGAGGAAGTGTGTCAATGTGAGGTGGGTTTTGGGTTCTCTTTTCTCAAGGGTCATCAGCGTGACAGTCAGTGACTTCCTAACGCCTCTATGTTAAGATGTAAGGATGCTCAGCTCCAGCGTCACATCGGCCTGCACGCCGCTTTCCACTATGGTGATCCACTGAACCTCTGAAATGTAAGCGGGTCACCTCAATTAAATGTTTCCTTTATAGAGTTGCTATGGTCATGGAGTCTTTTCACAGCGATGAAAATCTTAACTAATACATGGTTTTCTAGAGTTTAGATCCTGAGGATATGGGCATCTGACCGCAGCATCCTGGCATCACCGCTTTCTGCTCAGATCACTGTGGATAGTATAGCAAAAGGTTGAAAGGATGACTGTGTACAGTCTTTCTTCCTGGTTTCCAGACTCGTATCACTCCAAACTAAATACCAAGAGTGGAGCAGGATAGAAAAGCTGACAAAATTTGGGAGACTTGACAACAGAGAGAAATGAAGCTCACCATGAAGCCCAGTTGAGGCTTCTGAGCAATGTAGAACCATGAACTCCAGCGTGAGAGTCCCAGCACTTAACAGCTGCCTTCGGAGCTGCAAACCTGCAGTTTTCGGGAAAGGACAAGTGTTTAATCCACTGTGACACATATTGGTTTCGGATCTGACCTTATTAGATTATATTTTATTCCAGGCTATGGAGGTTAACTTGTATCTTTTGATTGGGGGGGAGGGAGGAGAGAATTTTTTTCTTTGTTATTCACTTTATGAAACATACACCTATCAGGTAGGACCTTATTTTGTCCCGAGTGGCTCATTTCTTTAATGCTCATGTTTAAATCTATATTGGAATGTTTAATAAAACCATCAACTTTATTTCAGTAAACTGGCTTGTCCTGAAACTTCACATCAAAGTCAGGAATCCCAGTTTGGTCTGAGATTCCCTAAACACTAGGGAAACTTTTCAGGTGGTGCATCTGGGGACATTTGTTTTCTGGAATTCATATCTGGAGTCTCTATATCATATTATACTTCAAAGTATAAACTTATTCATTGTAGCTGAGAATATGGACTAAGGCCTTGTTTTTCCCCTGAGGCTACATTTTGGAAATTGTACTTTCATTCCTAGGCTATTGGAGCTAGCAGCTTGTGCTATTGTGTGGAAAGTGCTTAGCATAGAATCTGGCATTAAGTGGCAACTCTCATAGCTGCTAACAATGCAAACTCATATTCACACACCTAATGTCATTGCAGCTGCTTTTATCTGGGTCTGTCACTGCCGCACAACAGTTGTAAAGCATGAAATCACAAAATCACTGCTCATTTCATGCCTTTCATTTACCGTTCACAGAGCATAGCTAGGCCTTCTTTCTCAGCCTCCAGTATGCAACAGCTTCTCTAGACTTCTTTCCTCACACACCATTTTATTTCAATTTATAAATTTACTTTAATTTGGTTTTTCATTATTTTGAGAGTCTCATAAATAAATATTGTATTCCTATCATTTTCACTGTTAGAGCATGGTTCAAAAATGGAGTTGTGCGAGGAGATTTCTGAGTGCTTGGAAGAAAACTATGGGAAACCAAGACAAGAATCTTGTGACTTCAGTTTCTTCAAAAACATGGATTGTTCTTAGATTCTGCCTTCTTAATCTCCTCGGGAATAGCAGATAGGAGTGAGTTTACTTCAGAGTATTCATCACAACTGGCTATTGCTAGCTATTTATGGGCCTCAATGAAAACTATGTCTGCCACATATGGCTTGCTCTTGTGGTTGCGCACTTTACTGAGGTGACCTTTCAGAACACTCAGAGTATAAATTGTCTGATGCTCTGAATAAAGTTGGCCATTGCATGAGACTTTAGTGCCCTTTATTGTCAGCTCCTCCAAAGCAGGAGTTAGGACGTCTCCTTCTCTTTAGCCTGTAACTCTTCCCGTGTCTCATCCCAACTCTCTCTCAAACTTATGACTTCTCTATTAGTATTGTTACATGCGCACACCCACACATATTCACTTACATGAGCACACACACAGTTATGTAACATGCTGAGTCCATTTAATTCTGGTCGTATGTACAGGTTTTCAGGGCTGAGCACTTGGGACCATATAAGCTATCACAGGGCTTGCCTCTGGAGAAAACAGATTCTTCCCCATGCAGCAGCCATCCATTGACAATAGCTAGGAGTGGGACCCCATAAAATTTTCCCTTTCTATTTTTGCATGTGAACTGGTGGTGTCATTATGCAGGTCATAACTAGGCAATCACATTGCTAAGATTTCATAGGTGTAACTTCCCTGTCAGATATAGATGGAATTGTCTCCTAGCAGGCATCTTGGGTCTCTCTGGTTCTTACTTTTCCATTTACCCTTGCATGATGCTCCTTGAGCCTTAAGTAAGGTCTTATACTGTGGATGTGCCACGTGGGATTGGACATCATGATCAGTTTTGACAAGTAGTTTTCTTTAACAGTCTTCAAAGTGAAGGATTTCTGATGATGGGTGAGAGCTATCGTTATTGGAGAGTATAAGGGTAAATACAATAAAGTTGGAAATTATATTGGTTGAGAAAAATGACTGTAGTAGGTTGTCCTGGAGAATCTATGACCTCTGTAGTTACATGTACTGGGCTGTTAGTATTAGTCATACATTCTCACCTATTGAGCAAGACTAGTTAAATAGCTGTTGGTCACTCCCAACTATAAAAGTATTATTAGAGAACTATTGGGAATTTCTTGCCAGGCTAGTTTTTGTATTTCACAGACTTTACAAGTGGGTGGGGCATTTGATTGCTTTTCGTCCTTGGCAGTTTGCCCAGAAACATTGGGTATTATGAACACTAGTCCTCAGGAAGGAGGTTTCTATGTCAGATTCAGCTAGATTCCTTCAAGTTCTGTGTCTGAAATGGGTAATGTTTCCAACTAAAGGGTCCTGCCTTCAAGTTCTAGGAGACAAAAAGAAAGACAATAGCCTATATTGTTTGGGAACTATTTTGAACCAACTGACCAACACTTGGAAGGGAGATTTTCTATTATTTCTTTTCATTCATGTATCTTTGTCCATTTTTTATTTAAAAATTTTCCCATATCTACCACTGCTCCTCCTCCCTTCCCTCCTCTTTGTCCCTCTCAGTCCTCCCTCAGCCTCCCCCTCATCCCCCCCATTCCCAAAGGAGTCCCAAGGTGGGTCCATTCAGTCTGGCGTATTCATTTGAGGTAGGTCCCAGTATCAAGGCTGGGTTAGATGTTCCTCTATAAAGAATGGGCTCTGAGATGTCAGTTCATGCATCAAGGACATACTCTGATCTTACTGCAAGAGACTCCACAAATTCCCACACCATTTGACATTTGTCTACCTTTGGAGAGTCTAGTTTCTTTCCATGAAGGTTCCTCAGTGATTATTTCAGAGTCAGTGAGCTCTCAAAAGCTCATGTCAGCCATCTCTGTAAAGTTCCTCATGACCTGATCCCTTTGCTCATATACTCTCTCCTCTCTCTCTCTCTTCAGCTGGACCAGAAGCTTTATCTGGTGCTTAGCTATGGATCTCTGCTTCTGCTTCTATTCATTGCTGGATGAAGGTTCTATAATGACAATTAGGGTGCTCATTCACTTGATTATAGAGGAAGACCTATTTAGGTACCCTCTCTACTGTTGCTTGGAGTTCTAGCCTGGGGCATCTTATGGGTTCTTGGAGATTTCCTTAGCACCAGGTTTCTTTTTAACCCCACTGTGGCTCCCTCTGTCAAAATATCCATTCCTTTATTCTCCCTCTCTGCTGCTCCTCTCTCTCAACCATCTCTAGTCTCTACTCTCATGATTTGTTCCCACCTCCCCTTGCTCGATCCCCATTATGATCCCAGTTTACTCAGGAGATCTTCTCTATTTCTGGAAGGGAGATTTTCTATGTGTGACACTAGACTTTAGAGTCTATGGCTTTGGGTCTGGGGCTGTTGTTATATCATGTGATATAATTCTTAAATTGTGTGTGTGTGTGTCTTTTACATAAGCTTATTTGATTTCTTATGGCTTTGTCAAATATTTTTAGTGTTATCTCTCCTTCTGCCCATTCTCTGTGTATCAACCTTCTATTTTAATATTTAGTTGAAGCCCTCTCCATCCCTCTCCACATTTTCCCCTTTTCAAATTAGAGGTAACTGAGGAATGCTGAGAGCTGGAAAAATTGCCTCTTCTAGGGAAGATCTCCTCAACTGGCTCTCCAAAAACAAATGGTCAGTCCTGAAAATGTGCATACAAGTAGGTTTAGACAGTCTAAGTGGGCTGTATTTGCATATTTAGTAACATACCTACACAGAGACATACACCACACACACACACACACACACACACACACACACACACATTTGTAACAACAATTAATAAAAAGGAGGTCATGAATTTGAAAGATAGCAAGGAGTATATGGGAGAGTTTGGGAGGGGGAAAGGCAAAGGGGAAATGATGTAATTCTATTATAATCTCAAAAGTTAAAAAAAAAATTAAAAAGATGGTAAGCAATCTCCGATTAAGTCACTCTAGTGCTCTGACTGCTCAGACAAAATTCATATATTTCCTGTTGCCATCTCATGTCAGCTACTGGACTGCTGAATTTCAGTCTTAGAAAAGAAAGAAAAAGTCTTAAGTAGACTAACACTACTGGAAACCACGATGCCAGAAAGAGAAATGGTGTTATAGAGGTTGACAAGAGAGAAGAAAAAGGAAAGAAACAGATGAAGAGGGGAGAAGACTTCGTAATATAGTGGTAATCATTAGTTCTTATATGGCACTATTTGCCACATGCCAAGGCATGTTCAAACAACTTATATATGACAGGGAACCCACATAATATCAGCTCAGTTGTTTGTTCTTCCAGTTGACAGTGTTAAGTGTTAAGCTGGTAGAATGAAGCCTAAAAAATGAGGCAGACTAAAGTCTCATTCACTAGCCAACTTTATTCAGAGCATCAGACAATTTATACCCTGAAGATTACAAAAAAATCACATGAGTGGAGTTCTCATGTATTCAAGCTATATATAATCACAAGGATGGCTGCATGTGGCAAAACATGTTTTTCCATAAAGGCACATAAACAAATGACAATAGCCAGTTGTAATGAATTACCTAAAATGAACTGACTCCTATCAGCTACATTTGGGTAAAATGTGAAAACGCATTCCAAGAATAGTTTCATGTTTTGAAGAAACTGAAGTCTTAAGACTTTTTTTTTTTTTTTTTTTTTTTTTTTTTTTTTTTTTTTTTTTTTTTTTTTTTTGCGTTTTCTAACAAGTACTCTGAACTACCTTTGCAACACTCTATTCATGGACCATGTTCCAATGCACAGTGTTGAAGGAAGTTCATTATCAGCTGCGGAAATAATTCTGATGTGGATATTTTGATGATGCTCTGACACTCCTGAGGCTGACAATAAAATTTACTTGAACTAGAGGGCAGAGCTAGCTACCTGCTGATCAAAATTAGAGATAGAAGTTTTGAATGATGGGGTACAGGAAGGGAGACCTAGACAGGAGTAAGGAGGGGTTTAGGAAGGTTCTTGGCTCTTTTGGATTGACGAAAGAAAGAGAGAAGTGGTCACTGGTTGCTCCTCTGCCATGTCTCTGATCATGCAGGTTTTATTCCAATATCCGACTCTTTTTTACTGTTAGAGAATAATTAGATAAACGTCTCACAATTCTATTGTCATTCCTCACTGAAAGTGAAACAGAGTAGATAGTGGCAAGAAACTGGCCAAAGCCACCCAGGAAGGAAACAGTTGAAGACAGTTACAATATTCAGAATACTATTTCTGTAGAGTTTTATTACTCTCCCTTTGCCTTTTTACTTTTCTTTGTATTAACAGAACAATTTGTTATTGAGGGCAGTTTAAATCCCTGTCTGGTGATAGACATCACAGAACAGATAGAATCACAGAACACGGGAATCTGAGGCAGGAAGATATTGATCAGGTGCCATTCTAGGCTATATAGGGAAATGTTGTTTAAAAAAAAAAAGGTAAAAAAAGAGAGAAAGAAAGGAAGGAAGAAATAAGAAATAAAAGTCACCACCATAAGCCAGAGGACAGCCTTCTTAGTTCTAGCTTCGTCAATGTCTGATCACGTGAAGTGGGTCAGAACCATTTTCACAGGTTTTTTTCTGTCTGTCTTAACTTCGATACTTATTTTCATTTTAGACAGATGAGTGCCTCATAGCAGGTAGGTAGTGGATGGTAACTCTTACTAATGCCACTGGTCAAAGATTGAATCTGCTTCTTCAGTTTATACTTCTATCCTTGGTGAGAAATCACTTATAAAGACCACCAACTGGCATTTTTACTGTTACTCCTTAATACGCAGGTAGATAAAACAGTGAGAGAACTCTGGTTTTAACTCAGATTTAACTATGCTGAACCTTTTCTACATTATTAGCTGTTGGGAGCATAGCACAAAAGTCTTTGCCCCATAGATCTCCAAAAATATCCAGGAACGTTAAGCACACAGGATTGTCTTTCTATTGGGAAATATGAAAAACCTGTTCTCCATCCAAAAAGCTGAGAATTGTGAAAGATAAACAGGCTGATGATCTGCCTTATCTGTTGGGCCAGGCGGTATCAAGCCCTTAACAACCAAGACCAGAGGTGGCTTAGTAATCTAAATGACCCTTATAGCCAGAGGTTTCCTCAAGCTCCCAGGATCAGAGGTGAATAATAATTCAAGGGACCCCTAGTCTTTTAAGATAGTACAGGTACTTTTTCTATAGAACCCATTTTCTTCCAAGGAGAAATGATGGGAACACTGAATGATTCTTTGTGTAACAGGGATTATATTATAGCAGGAACTTTTCTTATCTTTTTTTTTTTTTTTTTTTTTTTTTTACAAATTGTACTGGATTCAAATACCTTGGGGATAACTGATTAGACCCTGGGACATCTGATTTGGGTTGATGAAGTCAACTTTCACTGTCTTTTCACTCATATCTCTTTGTGTGGTTTGCTTTCTTACCTGTAAATCTGCAGAGATCTATAGGGATATTATGTTGTTCCATTGAAATAATAATTGTCCCCACCTATGAATTTAATAAAAAGCACTGATTGGCCAAAGGCAGACAGGAAGTGTGGGCAGGGCTACCAGACTAAGAAGATTCTAGGAACAGGCAGAACAGAGCAGAACACCAGAGAGAAGCCAGAAAGAACAGAGGACAACTATGCTGCTCTGAGAAAAGTTACCGAGCCACATGGGTTAGATTAAGGGTAAAGAGTTAGCAAGTTATGTGCCTGGGCCTTAGGCCAATCAGCCTAAAAACTATTGTAAGCATCTGAATGTCTCTGTGGGTCTGTGGGTCTGTGGGCCTAAACCTTGAGTCTAGACCAGAAAGTCCGGGCCAGAAACCTCATACTACAGAGACCCCCTTCAATCAGCCACTAGAAGCCAGTCTTGCATTTAGCTTGAAGTGTGTATGTCTGACTTTTCACAAAAGTAAAAGATAAAATGCCAACCAGTGTTAAAACTAATATTTGCTGAAATGATGTATGCTTTGAGTTATTCTGGTTTTACCTGTCATAAAATAAACATAACTAATACTTATAATTGCAATCAAATTAACACTAAATTATCTTCCCCCTTTAAGATGACCAAAGCTTTTTTATAATTAGGCTGTTTTTTTTTTCCTCAGTGATTTATCATTCTTTGTTTTCTATACCATATGGTGGTTTTTTATTCTTGTGAATTAAGATCTATTAATAAGATGATTAAGTTTATTATATATTTTATGTATATGTTATGGCTTACATGTAGAATGTCTCCCACAGGCTTATGTGTTTGTACACTTGGTTCCCCACAGGGGAAGGAACAGTAACATTTCTTGAAGGTTATATAGTCTTTCTTCCTTGCCTTGACTCTCTGCTTCTCCTTCACCACCAAGATATGAAAATCCACAAGCTCCTATCACCACAGGCCAAGCTGCTTTAGGTGCTATGCCATCTCTGTCCTCTTAGACTATCATCCTCTGAAACCTTGCAGAGTAAAGCTTTGTTCTCTTTTTTTCTGTCCGGTATTTGATTACAGAGATTAGGAAGGTAATACAGTGCAAGATTACTAGAAAAAATACTAGATTAAGGGTGGGAATATAGCTTGGTATTTAGATTTATTTCATATGTGTGATGTGTGTTTTGCCTGCATGTCTGTTTGTGCACCATGGGCATACCTAGTACCCCTAGAGGACATCACATCCACTGGAATTAGAATTACAGATGGTTATGAGCTACCATGTGGGTGCTGGGAATTGAGCACGTGTCCTCTGCAAGAGCAACACATGTTCTTAACTGCTGAGCCATCTCTACAACCCCTAAATGTTTTAAGTAAACAGTGTGAGACTATGACCAAGGACACAGGGAGCTAGCTGGATAGCTAGTCCAGCAGAATCTGAGAGCACGGGGTTCAGTGATAGACATTGACTGCCTCGGTATATGAGATGGAGAGCCAGTATGAAAGACACTGTATATCAATGCCTGATTAATACATACACACAATACATATTCAAGAATGCATATACGTTTACATACATAGCACACAGGCATATAACATTTTATATAATACTTTATACTTTAATGCATATTAATGTTTAATTGTTTATTAAGCCATGTTTGGCAGGATCAACCAATAATTTTATGAAATAGTAGTTCTCAATTATCTTCTGTTAACATTTGGAGAGATTTTGGTGTTCATGATCAGAAGATACAGTACTATCAAGTATACATATGTCTAATAATACTGTCTTTACAATAAAGAATTATGTGATGTAGGTATGAGGATTATTTGGAAGTCTATTTTCTTAACCTGTACAGTGCCACAGATTTATCCTAAAATGCATATTAAAAGAAAGGTTTGGTAATCCCAGAACATGGGAGGTTGGAGGCTTGAGGATTAGAAGTTCAAAGTCACCCTTAGTGTATACAGACGTCAAGGCCAGACTAAAACCTTAATTTTGAAAATAATGTAGTATATGACATGTTAATAGGACTCAAGTAATATGGTCCAACAATTTTTAGTGAGTGTTATTACCCCTTTAAAGGTCTCAGGAAGCTCAAGTAGCTTGCTCAACTTTTTATAGCCTGAAAGTGGAGACCAAAGTCAGGAGTAAAAGGACATTTAGCTCTAAGTCCATACTTTCCATCAAGATGAGGGGGATAATTTTAGTTCATGGAAGGTGAAAATTAATACATGCATATATAATTTTTTAAAGGATGATTAACTGAAAAGAAATTATTTAACAAGAGCTTCTGGCAGTGCTGGAACACCTGAAATTACTGCCTAACATATCAAGTGAGAAATAAAACTGTAAAGATGATAGACAAATTGGAATAATTTTTCTTTCACTTAATTAAATTAATTAAAATGTTGCAACTGGATGTTGGAGTTTTAAATGACACAGGCAGCCAGAGAAAATTATTCATGTTTCTAGGAAAGAGGGTCATCAAAAAGAATCCATCAAGGCTTCATTAAAAATAGAGACATGATGGAACAAAATTGATACCAAGAAAAGCCTTGATGTATCGGTAAACTGCTTGCATGCAAAACAATCTTTAAAATGAGTTAATTGCAGCTTAGAAATATAAATAGATAATTTGGCTCACAAAAAACAAGACTGCCTGCTTACTAAGCTTATTTTACAGAAGTTCTTTGCATTTTATTCCCTATTCAGCTAAATATAATGCACTGGGATCTGTAATCGTGTGTGTGTGTGTGTGTGTGTGTGTGTGTATGTGTGTGTGTGTGTGTGTTTGTGTGTGTGTAAGCAATTTACGGAGACTGAGCCTAGATACTTTAGACTTTTATTCATGAGAAGGAAATATTTCTCCCCTGAGTTCTTTTCTTAATATTTCTCCATAGGGGCAAGTGACAGGTGATGGAGGCAGATACTTGAAAAATGAAAGACAATTAGATCTTACTCATAATCTGCAACAAGAAGATGGGTGTGAGGGTGATATTTCTGACCATAGGGTGGGATGCTACTTTGAAGATGATACATTTGTATGAAGAAGACTTCTTCCAGTCTTTTTCTGTGATCTGCTGATGGTAAGACTCTCAATTGCTTATAAAGAACTCACATTGTATCATGTTTCCCAAACAAAAATTGTTTATTTTCCTTTCTGATTTCTTTAGAGTCTAGTAGGTGAGAACAGGGTAGATCTCTAAATTTTGTTTGTTCTGTATTAGGTATTTTCTTAGTCAGTTATTCTGTACAGGTAAAATGAGTCTATGTAATTAGAAGAGATCTGTAATGTGAATTAGTACTCGCTTGTGGAACAAGTGGATGAATAAGCCATTGGTGTGCCTAGAAGCTAATACAGAAGAAATTATACCACTTGAAAATTGAAATCTGAAGTGAAATAAGAAGCTAAATACAGATATACTCCTGGAAAATGTTTATGAACATTTTGGTATGAGCATTAGAAAGAGAAAGGCCTTCTACGATGATATTTCAAACCTATGGAAGTTTATTCAGTGAGAGAGGACAAGCAAGCTCACTGCTTTCCTTTCCCTCTGCCGTGGTCAGGTTGTGTTTACCACCTTTAGTTAATGGAAAGATGTTCCTCAGTGATGGTTTGATTTTCATTTTTATTCTGTCTTCCCTGTTTGGAAGGAACACATTCAGGTTTGGGAGGTTTCTCTGGGGGTAGTCTTTAATAGCTTTTTGTATCTTTCATCTTTAGTTTTCAACCCCCCCCCCCATTTTTGCTTAAACAAGTGTTGGATACTTTTCTGCCTACTAAAAAACACATCAAGGGCTGGAGAGATGGCTCAGTGGTTTAGGAGCACTGGCTGTTCTTCCAGGGGTCCTGAGTTCAATTCCCAGCAACTGTGTGGTGACTCACGACCATCTGTGATGAGATCTGGCACCCTCTTCTGTCCTGCCGGAATGCATGCAGACAGAATACTGTATACATAATAAATAAATAAATCTTAAAAAAAAAAAACAACACCGAACTTATCTCATAAAAACTTGATAATGTATTTGCAGTGTTGTTAATAAACCATACTTAAAAAATACTTAAGGAACACAAGCTGAATAATACGATAATCAGCATTATAATTCTCTGATAACATAAACTTAATGAGGAGATATATCCTTGGAACTTCCAAAAATGTGAGCCCAAAGAAGTGACTGGATAATATGTCCCTCTGTGACTCCCAATAAAATTAGAGATGCCTACTGACTCTTGTCTGGTTTTGGAGAAAATTAGGGATATCTGAGTAAAATGACCGAAGCAATAACTTTCTGAAAAATAAAAGTGAGGGCCTGAACATGTTGCTGAGTTATGGATGATACCAGCATCTGGTGACTGGTTAACCGTCTTACTTTAGCTTTTTTATGACTGAGAGTTTTCTCCTCAGTGAGTATAGACTTGCCTCAGTCACCATAGACCTTGGAATCTGGGAAACATTGATCTTGCCAATCCTCTTTATGCTTAAGGAATATGCATGCTGTATCCTCATGAAGTAACTTTCGCAACGCAACACATGGATGAGTTGGGTGCTCAGGTAGGTCTTTGATGCAGGTATTTTGAGTCTCTGTTTTCTTCCTCATACACTGTGTGATGTCTGTCTGACACTGAATAATTGGCAGAAAGAGAGATGTGATAGGTACAATAGTTATTTGGTGTAAAGGGGATTAAATACATACCACCCTGTTCAGATTTTAAATCCAAAGAACCTCTGGAAAACAACATTGAAATATCCTAAGGTAACAGAGCCAAGGTGGTTTTATAGCATAGTAAAACACAGGTGATGTAAATTAAAATATGAAAAAAATCAGTTAGTGGTATAGCTAAGGAACTATTTTACACGTGCGTGCTTTATAAACCTAAACAATCAAACAACCCTAACTAAACATAAAACAATAGTTTCTGGAAATAATTTAAGATCCTGACACCTTCTGTTGCTGAGCGCAAGTTACTATTAGTTCAGAGAATCCCCAGGTGTGAATCTTCAAAAGAAATTCTATGAATTGATAAGAAAAAAAAGGAAAAGCCCATGTGCAAATCCTTCTTCAAAATAGAAGAAGCAAAGTTTTTAAAACATGCTTTCACTAACATTTAAATTTTGATCATAAAAACGCATATGGAAACAATATATTAATATAAAATACGATCACAAAGAGGGTATATGTTCTCTTCCTATGCTGTGATATATCATCATAAACTCGTGATTTAAAACTTTTTATTCTATAATTCTAGAAGATAGAATTTCCACAGAGGATAAGGTCATAGTGTCAAGGCACTGTCCTTTCTGTTTGGGGTTTCTGAGGAGAATCCATTTTCCTGTATTTTTCCATTTCTAGAAGCTGCTGCATTAGTGGACATCCTTGATCCTCAGACCTATTCGTGTTTCATCACTTCGGTCATTCCTTCAGCAGCATGCTCCTCTGACTCTTCCTTTGCACCTTCCTCGCTTCCTTCTCTTTTAGAGACCTTGTGATTGCATGAGGTCTGGATTAGCCAGAATAACCACGTCTTAATATTCATGTTAGTATATGCATGTGGTTGGAAAAATTAGAAGGTATTGAAGAGTTTATCTTTTATCCAATACTATTCTCTAGTCTCTACAAGTTACCAGTTTTATAACTTCAGTTTCTATTTATTATGGTGGTTAGCTCCCATCTCCAGAGAAATCACATGCAGGGCTCTTATGAGTTGTTTACTACAGACTCTCTGTAGTGATATCTGGCAAGTAGCTCATGCTACTTTGGGAGGTCAGTTTGTCAGTGAGTGCCACAGCCTGGAAAATTTTTATTTTATTTAACGAACATTTTAAAATTCATTTTACACACCAACCACAGATCCCTCTCATCCCTCCAACTCCCCCATGGCCTCCCTAACTCCCACACTCCTACCGCCTCTCCCCAAAGGGTTAGGCCTGACATGGGGGTGTCACCAAAGCCCGGCATGTTCAGCTGAGGAAGGACCAAGCCCCTCCCTCCTGAATAAATACTGAGCAAGGCATCCTATCATAGGCAATAGGCTCCACAAAGCCAGCTTATGTACCCAAGATAAATACTTACCCCACTGCCCTGGGCCTCTCACACAGTCCAAATTATACAACTATCTCCCTTATGCAGAGGGCTTAGAGCAGTCCCATTCAGGCTCTACAGCTGTCAGTCTAAAGGTCATGAGTTCCCCTGAGCTTGCTTCAGTTGTCTCTGTAGATTCCCCATCATGATCTTGATTCCACCCCCACACCAACAGACACACCCAATGCTCACATTATCCCTTTTTCCTCTCGTCTACTAGACTCACTGAGCTTGGCCTGATGCTTAGCTGTGGATCTCTGCATCTGCTTCCATAAGTTACTGGATGAAGGCTCTATAATGACAGGGTATTCACCATTCACTGGGTAGGCCAGCCCAGGCACCCTCTACTGTTGCTAGTGGTCTAAGCTGGGGTCATCTTTGTGGATTCCCAGGATTTTTCTAGCACCACTTTTTTTGCCCTAACCCTATAATGTCTTCTTCTATTAAGATATCTCTTTCATTGCTCTCCTTTTCCACCCCTCCCCCAGCTTGACCTTCTCTATTCCCTCATGATCTCATCCTCCAACCCCCCCACTGTTGTCCCTGAAACCCCCAGTTTACTCTGGAGATCTTGTCTATTTCTCCTTCCCAGAGTGATCCATGTGTCCCTCTTGAGATCCTCCTTATTAGCTAGCTTTTCACTGGAGTTGTAGGTGATAGTCTGGTTACCCTTTGCTTATATCAGTATCCACTCAGGAGTGAATACGTACCATGCTTGTCTTTCTGGGTCTAGGCCACTTCACTCAGGATGCTATTTTCTAATCCTATCCATTTGCCTGCAAATTCCATGATGCCACTGGTTGTTTTGTTGTTGTTGTTTATAGCTGAGTAATACTCTATTGTATAATGTAACATATTTCTTTATCCATTTTTTTTTTTTGTTTAGGGGCATCCAGGTTGTTTCCAGGTTCTGGCTATTATGAATAATGTTGCTATAAAATAATTGAACAAATGTCCTTGTGGTATAATTGAGAATCCCCTGAGTACATGTCCAGAATTGGTATCATTGGGTCTTGAGGTAGATTGATTCCCTATTTTCTGAGAAATTACCATCCCAGAGTGCTCTGCCACCAGGAATTGAGGGGTGTTCCCCTTTCTCCACATCATAAATGATGAACTGCAATTTAAGTGATTATAAAGGGTTAATTGACTTCCAATGGTTGACCACTAGTGAAAGGTAGAGTCAGAACTGCCAGTGTTCTGGGCACACGCATAGTTTAAACTCATCCCTGGCATGTGACTAACATTATCCCTGGCGTCTGGTGAAAGGCGATGACTTCCTTCTTATCCAGAAACCATTCAGTCAGTATATTGGAATGTCTTTTAAATTAGTTTCCCTTTTTTACATCTATGACCTGTCCTTCACATTATTCAAAATTTTGTTAAAATCTCTCATCAGCTTTCTTGTAAATTCTAGCCACCCCATGTTTATTCCCTAAAAAGTATCAACTGATACCATTTTATTAGAGAGGATATAACTGCACTTTTAAGGTCTGCATAGACACCAGTATAAGCGTAATTGTGGAACAGTGTTCTGGAGTTACAGTGGAAGTGGGTAGAAAGGAGGGAACTCTGGAAACTTTTCCTGAAATTGAATTAACCAGGAAATAGAGCTGAAATAGGGTTGGGCAATGGCAGAAGCAGTAAGGACAATGAACCATAAGCTGCTTCTCAGTCATGACGGGGCCTAGAATCTCGGGTACTTGAGAGTCCCAGGGAAGAGCAGCACAGGATTAAAGCCTATCTGGACTACAGATTACTATGGTCACCAGTTCAAGACCAGGTTTGGCATTTTAGAACAAAAACTCTGTTAAAATACAAGAAAGGGCTAAAGATATCTCAGTAGTGGAGCATTTGCCTGTCCCTCCAGTCTCTAGACCAAAATCCAAACTAACTTACAAAATTTTAAAAATGGAGACTTTTAAAGACCTATGATATAACAGTGTGAATAAACTTCACCCAATTTCATATCTTAACGTCATTAAGGTGGGGAATTTTATACCAGGTTTTTTTCCCCCCATAACCTTTAATACACACACACACACACACACACACACACACACACACACACACACACACACACACACACCACACACATGCACATCAGGGTAGTATTAATTGGATTCAGTGGGTTATGAAAATATTTACAGAAGGATATGAAGCTAGTAAGAATATATTTTGAGAGGTTCCCAGGACGAGTTGGGGGAGGCATATGATCAAGATACTCTGTACACGTGCATGGAAAATTTAAAAAGTAAAGAAAATAATTAAGTCAGAAACAAATTTTTGTGACATGACAGATAACATGTGGGCATCATGCTTGAAGTGAAAGTGACTAATCTCACAGAAAGAAAACAGTAGAATGAGGCTAGATATTTAGAGCAAGCCGGTGTTTGTTGTGAAGTATCCAGTTGCTGGTTCAGTTTCTGCCTTAGGGAGTTTTAGGCATACACTAGAAATGAAGGTAAGCTAGAAGTTAACAAGAGATGGCAAGAGAGAAATCATAGTTAGCAACTAGCTGATTATAACTCACCAATAAGAAATGGGCCACTGGAGGCAAAGAATTTGGGTTTATCCTGGAAATTCAAGGAAGGGAAAGGGATCCTTAAAAAAAAAAAGTATCATCCTGTGGTAAACATTGATTTCAACTGTTTAGTGACAGGCATCCTAACAAACTCCTTGGGAAAACTTGGGGATGATGTAGTGGATGTAAGGAAGTCTAGCTGCTAATCTTTCTTACATGTATTCTGTGCTTCGATTATTGAAATAAACTACAAGGAATTTCAAGATTGTTTGACTTGCATTTAATCCAAGATGTTCAACTTTTCTATTGTTGTTGTTATAAATATGCTTTTAAAGAGTCTTGACTTGCTTTGGACTGACTGGTCTTGTTTATATGATGGATGAACCACAATGCCCAAGTCTCAATTGCTGGAAATCTTAAGTGTCTTGCTCAAGTTGAATCTGGTCAATTGCTATATTGTGAACAAGGTCATCCATTTTTTAAATCATCATTTTCATTGTTAATACCTTATCATCCTGACAGCAGTAATGTCATTATTGTAAAATTTGTCAGCAAGAGGGGGTACAGTGGCTGTGGTCAAAGTTACTAGCAGCTCTAGGCATAATAAGATACTAATCCTTAATATTCATATGTACTTAGATTAGAAGAAAGTGCATTGTAGGGGAACGGTGTCAACCAAAATGATGACTGTTGAATACTAAGACTATATCCCAGAAACTCTTGAAAATATGTGTTTTAATTCACCCACTGCCAGATTTCATCTTACTTTTCCATACAAATTAGAATATGTGGTTATTCCTTATGTGGCAAACTAATGTTTGGTGTTTGTTTAGAACAAGCCTAATCATTAAACCAGACCAAAACAAATTCCTGCTGCAGGCAGACTCAACATTTCTAGAGGTGGGGCAGGTAAACGGTCTTCAGGGCTGGTACTTTCCTGCATGAGACTAGGCTCCCAGCTGCTCAGGTGGTCAGCTGAACAACAGAGCCTCTTAAAAGAGTCACTCTGAATCTATAAGAGAGACTGTGGTCACCAGAAAACCGTGCCGGAAAAGCTGCTGCTCACACTTTGTTTTGTTTTGTTTAGCTTTTTCAGCACTATGCCGATGCACAAGTCCAGAAATTGGGCTGTAACTGGACTTTTCTTTAGGCTATCAGCTCACAAATAGTGACAGAAACTTCTTATTAATTATGGAAACTCAGCCTTAGCTTAGACTTGCACTAGCTCTTACGAGTTATATTAACCCATATTATCTACATTTTACCATGTGGCTTTTACGTCTCTCCCATTTCGTGTGTCTGACTTGTTTTGCTTCTCAATGGCATCCCCTATTTCTCCTCTACCCAGAAATCCTGCTTATACCTCCTGTCTAGCTACCGACTGTTCAGCTCTTTATTAAACCAATCACACAACAATATATCTTCACTCCACCTACAAATATCCCCAAACAAAAACCATTCAGAAGGACTTAATCCCTAAACTGAGGACATCACACAGGGCTGTGGGTATGAGCATTGGTATGACATTTGTCTCACTTGTACAAGGGGCCTGAGTTTGACTCAGACCTTCTCTCACACTCCGGCAGTAATTCTGCTTCCTGAACCAAGACATTCGATCTTTCTTTAGCTTGGATTTTGTGTTTTTAATTAATAAAGGCTGCTGGTAACTTCCCACCCCAGAAAAAACAAAAATTAAGAAAACAAAACAAAATAAAACAAATCAATATTGTGCAGAGTCCTCAGAAACAGGATGAAAATATGCTGGGCACTGGATTTGTAAACAGAGTTTAAGTATTTTTTTAAACAAACAAATAAACAAGAGCAAACAACATGTGTATTCCTTTTACCATATGAGTCCCAGGGATGGAATTTAAGGCCCCTAATTTGACAAGTGCATTTACCCCACTGAATTTGAGTATTACATGCCCAACATGGAGTCAGTCACAGAGACAAAGGAAATTGTAATGGAAGAGGTTATTTAAGGTATATTGATATATTGACTTTGTGTGTGTGTGTGTGTGTGTGTGAGAGAGAGAGAGACAGAGAGAGAGAGAGAGAGAGAGAGAGAGAGAGAGAGAGAGAGAGAGAAAGAGAGAGAATTTTGTTGTTTATACAATACTGTATTTTCATACTAGAAAATGGACAGAACAGTTTCTATAGCATAAATAAACAAGTTGTAAAATTCTGATTTTGACTTGCATTATACCTAGAACCTACTGCCAAAGTTGATGCTTGTTACATTTAACCACAACGACAAGAAACCAAACAAAACAAATATTAGTAAGTAGCAAATAATAATAAAAGTCATATTGTATTCTATATTTGGAAGTAATCATCTAGAATTTGTCTTTTGCCTTTGAATTGCTACTATATTTCATTTTGTTAATGTGCTCTAAAGTTAATAGAAAAATCAAAGGCTTTCAAGCCTTTACAGTGTGAAATTTTTAAATCTCCTACGATGCTAGAAAAATTGTATTATAATTGTAAGTGCTTGATGGGTTATTTTAATGTAGGGCTTTCTTGATGTTTATGAGGCAGGAAGCCATCCTGGACTCTGAACAATGCCCCATTTACTTAAGTTTATTTGTAAATATAGCCAAAAGGCTGAAGAACAGAGCTTTCATATTTAATGAAACAGTCCAGTAGCACCTTGCCAGTAACTGAAGCTCTTTGGAACAAAGCCTGAATCAGGTTTATTTTGGAAATTGATTGTAAATTCTCTAAACAGTTATCATGAAGCTTTTACTAGAATGCCAATCCCTTAGCAGTTACTGCCTGATAAGTACTGGCCTTGGTGACTGTTGACTCAATGTCTGTCTGTATGGATGGGTACAGGGAATTTCATTTGTTTACTCAATAAATATCAAATTATGAACAAAATAACCCAGTAGAGGAGTTAGAGTAAGTGACTATAGAGATCCCAATCTGCATGTACATCATTTAATACTTAGATGGTATCCTATTTTATTACGGACGTATACATGCCTTTGTCATTAAAATTTCATAGTACTTAGAATAAGCAAAGAAAAACCTAGAGAATATCTATTTGCTCTTTTTAAATAACCATAACATGCTACTTTCTTTAAAAATGATTCCACAAGTAATCATTATGTAACTTTTAAGTTGTTGGACTTAAAAGTATAGGCGAGATGTTTTGGCAAGATTCACTGGCATTTGTAAAACTAAAGTCAGTGTTTAGATATCGTAGAGTAGTGAAAGAAAGATAGAATTACCCAGGACACATGATGTATGCACACAAAATACCTATCTTGACATAATTTACTCTTAGAGTAAACCTCTAGATTTCAGAATCTGAGCCTGAGAATGTTGAGCATGAGAGGGAGTGACGACTCAGCTTTTGTTGGCCTCTGGTCACAGCACTGCTCCCAGCTGCTGCTTATTTGATGTGACTTCATGTCATTTAGTGTTCCTGGCTTCCAGAAGTGCTCTTCTGCACCCAGTCCAATTCCATTTCTTAGGGAAATTGATGAGACTGAGCTGAAGAACAGCTGTGAGTTTGCAGAGGATGTGCTGGCCCAGTTGTTAAAGGCATTACTCTACCCTTTGCCCCAGATCCCCACTCACTAGTTTTCGGGGAACAAAAAAGTTTTATCTTTGAAACCATGGGAAAAGACTAAGACTATAATGAAATAACTCCAGCCTGGGGCTGGGGCAATTGCTGTTAAGATCCCTCACCTTATCCCAAATATATTCTGGTTGGCAAATTTATTTTCTACCCAAATTATGAATGAATCATTGAATTGCAAGTATAACCTCTGGGTCATTTGCTAGCATGGAAATCTACATTGCTGAGTTTAAATTCTCTGTTTATTTTGCAGAAGAAACAAGTTGGATCAGATTGTAGAGAGTCTACAGTTAGAGGGATTCATATCCCCGCCCCCCACCTCTGTGTACTAGTATTACAATTTGGTTTCAGTGCTATTCAGATGTTAATAACTGACCTACCTAGCCAGGAGCTTGTGGGTAATGGACACCACCCACACTTAAGATGGAAGATCAGGTGTTGTAGGCCCTGGGGACCTGAATGTAAATTGTGCTTCAGATTTCAATCTGTGATGCTGAGATTGTGGTAATCTACCAACCTACTAACAGCTTCAGCACTTCTTATCTGGTCTCAGGTAACATACACACACACAGACACACACACACACACACACACACACACACACACACTTTACAAGGACACACATGTGCCCATCAGAAAGCAACATTATAAAAAGACATACAAGATCCTTACTTCTTAACAGCCTCTTTTGTTACCAAAATGATTCAGTTCTAAAGGGACTGTGTCCCCATGTCTCATGTCCCATGGCCTCTAAACAAAAAGCAGGTGGGTTCAGTTAAGGCTGAGGTAATTTAATGTCAGAAATGAGTGTTGCGTCAGGGTACAGGGCTAGCATAGGCAAGTAGAAGCTGTTGGGTAAGCGATAAACTCAATTTACTAGTCAGACCTTTCTCTCAGCCAGCCTAAATTGAGCAATCCTGTATAATAAGTGTGGGATGTTTATTTTCATGTTTCTTTTCAATGCTTCAGTTTGTTATTTTAGCAGTATTCACAGACAAGAATAGTGTGTACAATGGTTTTGCAAGATGAGAAAGGATAACTTTATTGTATTAAAATTATTTACATTAATAAGTTCATGCAAATGGAAATTATAAGATACATGATATTAAGAGATTAGAATATAAGTATTATGGATTAATATTATAAATTGGTATATTTTATAATATCTAAAATGATATAAACAGGTTTTCACATAAAATTCCATTAAATTTAAAATTATGATCAATAAATTTGTTTCTTTATTTCTGAATTATTGTTACTTTTTCGTTGTTGTTTTTTGTTTTGTTTTGAAACAGGATTTCTTTGTGTAGCCCTGAGTATCCTGGAGCTATCTGTGTGGAGCAGGCTGTCCTTGAACTTAGAGATTCACCTGCCTTAGCCTCCAGAGTATAGGGATTAAAGACACATGTCACCACTGCCTGCCACTTCCTTGTGATCTCCATTGAAACATGCATTATATTAAGAACCAGGAAACCAGGATGACCTACTTAAATATAACATCTTCTACATGACAAGGAAGCTGCATCCCTACAATGTTAACGTGGTAATTATCTAAAAAAGAACCCCATAATGACCATAACATCAACATGTCAACATGGACAGGGGAAACTTACAAGGTTCCCCCCCCCCCCCAGATGAAAAGCTGTAGGCAATGAATGATTACACAGAAGAAGAATCCATTTCCTCAGCAACAAGACCCTCAGTGAATTATCCAGCTTCACTCTGTCTGCTCTAAACATGAGTACATGGCTTTAACAGGAAGTTGGGGACGAGAGAAGTTGGACATAGATGATTGGAAATGGTAACACAACTTCATGTCTAAAGCTCTAAGAAAGAAAGAACCCAGCATGATTGGGGATGGCTTCCTAGCTGAGGAGCTATTGGCAGTTGATAGCCTCTGAGAGAAGGGGAGTCATTTTTTCTTTCAGAAAGGGGCATCAGTTGGCTGCCTGTGCCCCTGTAGATGACCCCACAGCCATCCACATATTAGCAAATGGGACTCGATGGGTTATTTAAAAATAGAGAGAGAAAAGACAGGACATAAAGTTGAGAGAAGTTACATTGGCAGGGGCAGCAGAATAGTGGGAATGGCAATGACCAATAAAGATTTTAAAAAATATGAATAAATAATCCTATTGACTTAAAATGATTGTCTGGTATAGAACTATCACTAATAAAAACCAAGAAAACATTTTGATGTACACAGTCATCAGATTTGTAGAAGTGAAAACAGGAATCATTTTGAGAAATGGGTATATTATTGGTGCCTATGAATGTTTTTATGTATCACTATCATAATAGTTTCTACATTCTTTCAGTGGAATAATCAGACAAATTTGGAAATAATTACATTCATTTGTATGTGATATTTTGTTGGCTGCTGGTTATAATAAACCTTGGGCTTACATTTAACAAGACTTATCATCAAATTTGACCAGTATGAGGATGGAAAATATTTTTTAACTATTTGATATCTAGTCTTAAACTTTTAAGAATTTGATCACACGGCACATTAATTTTTGTTGTTGAACACAGTAGATAGAATAAATGAGCTTGTTCCCATGACCTACCCTTCATTTGTTTTCTAAAATTTCAATGTTGTTATTTTTTTTAAACAGGTTACCATTGTCTCTTTTTAACATTAGCCTCTTTTTTTCTTTGAATTTTTAACATTTCAAGTGAGACCCTAGCTTCTTGCTCTAGTGTCTTATTTAGGACATCATAGAGGCTCAAACCTTTTCTCATATGCCCCTTTTTAAATTGAGTAGTCATTTCAAAATGAAAATCCAAGAAAAATAATTCTTCTATTATTTTTTAGTTCTCATTCTAACTTAATCAATTGTTGACCTAAAAGGATCTTTGCAGAGTTCGCTGTTACTCTTTCATTTTACAGATTAGAAAAGTTGAGGTTTTGGTTATTATACTGATTTGTCTACATTTCCAGATTACAAATGGCTCTTTAAAATACTCTTGAGCTTAAATTGAAGTTTAGTGTCATTTCTTTTAAAGAAAATTCGGTCACGTGCTACGTTGAATAAAAATGGGCTCCCTATGTGCCTATGTTTGAATGCTTAGACATCTAGGAGTAACATTATTTATAAAGATTAGAAGGATTGGGGGTGTGGCTTTGTTGGAGTCCTGTGTTTTTTTGACTAACATCTGAGTCTATAAGCCAGTTTCAATTAACTGCTTTGTTTTCTAACAGTTGTCTTGGTCTTGGTGTCTCTTTCCAGAGATAGAACTGTGTCTACTGTCTAGTGTCCTTAATTCTCCTTTCTTTCTTCTTATCTTCTTTCATCAGGACAACTTGTGGGAGGAAGTGCATTACTCCTTCTACCACCATGAAAGCCCTGGGGATGGAACTCAGCTGTCTCTGCCCACAGAGCCATCTTATTGGTCCCTGCAATCTCTTTCTGAGTTGGTAATATATGAAGGTAAGACTAAAGAAAGAGAAATTTGTATCAGGAGTTTTGCACTAAGTTTGGATTTGCATATGTTTTCATTGCACCAAACTCTCTTACTTTCCTGGGACATGAATATTCAAACCCTGCTTGATCTCTTAAGGCTTAGAGGATAAATATCATGAAGCAGAGACTGAGACATTGAAGTTCTGTGAAGCTGTGCTGATTTCCCATGAAGTCATCATCTCAAGTTCTTTCATTTGCTCTACGCAGGAGTTAATCATTGTCCTGAACCATGTCATCACTTGCTTCTCTCTGAGGTGGGTCCTGTTCCTCTCTCCTACTCTACTTGTTGGTTTCTCCTCATGGACATCTTTATTTGCTTTCAACTTCTTTTTCCTTAAAAACCATCACCAGCCTTTAAATATACTCAAGCTTCTTCTACCACTAAATGCAATCAAATACCCTCCTCTGTACCACCAAATGGATATTCCCTTTCATCTACCCTCATTTCATATGGTTCAAGCTGTTCTCAGGAAGTTTCTAGGCTCTACCTCTACCTGTTCATTTCCCACTCCTTCCTTAATGTGTTTCTTCATAGCTCAGCTCACTCTCTTCACCCACCCTTAGCCTCCCCTAATTCTTACGCAGAGATCACTATAAAGTTTTCTCTGATAATTCCCTTGCTATTACAAAGGGTAGTTTATAGTTATTATATTTCTTGGTGTAGAATGTATGGGCTTCTAAGGGCCTGGAGACAAGCCTGGCCTCAGCCAGTGCAAACTGGTGATAACTAGTGCCTTAAGACTAAGCACTTCTGCATAAGCAACCTGGGGTCTGAGTGGGGGGCCTTGGTAAGGGTGGAGTTTAAATAGAACATTCCTAGACCAATGAGAGACCACTACCAGAAGTCGCAGATACCAGAAAGTCAAAGCCCTTTCCTCTGACTGGGAGGAGGGTCTGGGAAAAGAGCATTTAAGATTTTCCTCTTCATAATATAATTGGACTTGCTTGTTTCAAGCTGTCCCTAAGGCTCTGTTGTTGCTCTCTCTGCCATCTTTCCCTGTCCCCCAAGGAGAAATAGCAGGATCCTGAGCATAGAGGCAACTTCAGCTTCTGACTCCGAATCATGGTCACCCCAACATCTTGGCATATAGGACATATGGAAGCAGTATGTTTGGAAATGTATACACCATTTATTCAATCTCTCTCAAATAACAGATGTGAAATTGGAGGCTGGAGGTGGGAGAGGTGGAACACATTCTTCCTAGGTGATCTTGTCAGTGTTTCTGTAGTCTGTGAGAAAAATATAATTTTCGCAAACTATTCTACACTAATCATATGATCATTTCTCTCTTATGATAAATTAAAATTAATGATACTAAAAGTGAAAAGTTTTCATTTAGAGACCAGGGTAAATTATGACATATTCTGTGCATCTATTGAGCCTCATTTGTGAACTTCACAATAGGTAGGTACTTTTGAAAATTATAATAAAATTCTATAACATGAAGAAAAATGAGGATTTAGAAGAAATATCATGTTCCTCTCAGCATTTGGGACCTTCTTAAGTATCCAATGCTGAAACATCTCTGTGAGTGGATTTTAATTATTTGCAAAAAGCAGCAGCACACGGCGCCTCATGAAGCTGGCTGTGTTCTGTCACCCAGTCAGAAAAATCTCCACTAGAAGAGGAAGAAGCTGTCTTCTCTGTTTCCTTCCTCTAAGGAGAAGGCTTCTCTCTGTGATCTTTGCTCTGGCCAGCTTGTATTTCTTCCTGTTCAAAGTCAAGCATTTTAAGCTTCAAGTCCATCTGGTGTTTTTCAGATTCTGAAATTAGGTCAGTTTTTAACTCAGAGAACTTCATGATGTAAAACACCAAGGAGCCTTGGAGCCACACCAAACCTCATGTCCATAAAACAGTTTTCCTAGACTTTACTGGTACTGTGTGGCTAATCTTACGTGCGAATTCCCCACGGCTTGCTTGTGTAATCAGTTATGTCACCTATTAAACATCGTGGAGTTGTTTTCTAGATTACTTTCCCTACAGTATGTATCTTTGACCTCTCAAGTGGTCACTTTCATGAAACCTTTGGAGTCCTTCCAAATAGAGTAATTAATGAATGCTAATTTGCTCACTCTTGCTAACTCCTAATTTCTTTCCTGCCTCAGTGGGACTATTACCTGCTTCACAGAACTGTGTTGAGAATGTCAGGTTTTCCAACTGGCTGCTTACTCCATGGCAGGCAGAAGATGCATACTATTTCCTTTCTACCTCCTGCTTTTTTCTGTCTTCCCTCATTTTCTCCCTCACTGAGCTAGTGGCTGAGTCTTCTCTGATAGATATTTTATTTAAATCCTCATTGAATGAGTGAGATGACACTCATTAAATTAATGCAGACACTTTATTTCATGGAGACATTGAACTATATGTACAACTGTGGCTAAGCTGGATTTTACGATCAAGCTGACTAGGTATATTATGCAATATTTTCAGATGATACAATGAATTATTAATTCTAATTAGAGTGCAGTAAGCTGAAGACCTGGATTTGTGCCCAGAGAATGGCTTTGCCATATTATAGACATACAGTCACCTAAATGTTACAATGACATCTGTATATGTGTCGAAGGAAACTTCACAGTGTCTGCCTTTCCTTTGCTTCTCTATTATTAGATGACTTTGCCGCTCTTCCATGTCTTTTTTTATCTTAAAAACTAAGATGGATTGTTACCCTCACTCAAGCTCACCTGAGTGTTACTGAGAGGTGAGTGAGACAAAAGACTCAGACGCCCTATTTTTGGCCTCATTAAGTGTAAGATTTGGCCTTCAGTGGACTGTGGATGTGTAGAGCTTTGAATTTCTTTACTGAGAGCCTAACTTGTCTCTGATCATGTTTACAGAATATGACAAGTTTAACAAGGCTGGTTTTGCTTTTGTATTAAGTGAATGCTATCTTTCAGGTTTGGGCAGGCTCTCTTCCCACAATACACACATCTCAGCTACTCAGTGCAATAGGTCTGATTATCTCTGACTTGAAATTCCTGATTCTGAAGTTCTCAGTGAAGTGGATGACTGAGTCACGTGAGTTCTATGTGTAGTCCTGTCTGATTAGGTCACAGATGGTTACAGATGTCATTGCAGCATCAAAGATTAAAACTCTGCATGTCTTTCCATAAATGCATAGGTATCCGCAGGTTGCTTAAGTTAATGTCATTTCAAAGTTTTTTTTACTTCTTAATAGTGTAGACAACATGATCTAAGTTAGTAGGGTATACATTATGGTCATAGAAGTTAATTTAGATGTGGTCAGAATAGAAAGATGAAAGAGGACTGTAAACAGTTTTTAGTTTTGTTTCAAATTGTTCTTTATGTTGATTGCTTGCTGAGGAGCTCATTGGTAACTATCTGTCTAAGATGGGACATGTCTATTGAGGTTCCTTCCGGAGTACACTGGACTGTTTAATGGCTAAGACTGTGAGCTGTGATTTCGATGAAGACAGGCTCAGGCTAAGGACTGGGCAACTTCTGTGGGAATGACTGGGAGCAATTGAAAGTCAAGACTCAGCAGTAACAGAGGAAGGGCTCGGCTCCTGGCTGGAGGTGATTGGGTTACAGGAAATAGGCTGTAATGGCATGCTAGAATGAGGTGAAGGAAGTATGTGAGGCCCCAATTACAGGTTAATTTGGGCTCTGCTTTAGTCATGATAAGACTGCGCAAACTGCGGTTAGGATAAAGGCCCCCCCATGTCTTTAGCTATAGCTTAATGGAATCAGAGCATTTAAGCCATCGATAAACTGGTAGGTTACCTCTTACGTTTCTAATGTAAGGCAATGCTTATCAATGTTCTTTATGAAATGATGATATTCCTCAGATACCTAAATATAGCTGAGGAAATACCAGGTAGTATCTTATAAAAACTGATAAAATTGGCTTCAAATTTCTGATTTTATAATTGAAAGTTGACTAGTATTTTCATGTCCATTTAATTTATATTTATACTGCTCCATTGTTGAGGGGCAATGTGAAGATATTTATTATAATTTATACATAATGTTTTCATTTGAGACCTTGTTCATGTTCTGTTGCTAGTCTCAGTATTCTGGGCATCAAGTAATCCTCCTGCCTCAGCTTCCCAAGTAGGTGGAACCATCTGTACACATCACTGCACTAAGATCAAAAAACATATTTATTTTTAGAAACATGTTACAAACTTTAAATCGACAGGCTCTATGATTAGAGTATATGCATTCATAATGCTGTTAACAATTGTGACTTTTGTGTGACTTAAATTTCTCCTTTAAATAACCATGTTAACTTACTCTTCCTTTGTATTTTTACACTTTAGAGACCATAATTCTTATTTTTGCCAAAAGCAGTGATAGAAAACAAAGAATATATCTGCATATTGTATACTAAGGAATTTCAACACAATCTCTTTTTCTTATAAGCTATTGGGTTCCTTTTTGTTTCTGTCTTATTTTATTAAATAAATAATGCTCTTATCATATTCATATGTTTCTCTGGTTGTGCATATGGTTGAAGTATACATTAAACACTTACCCAGAGTTGAACAAAGAAATCAGAGAATACATAACCTTAAGTAATAAAATGCATTAATTATGTAATTGAATCAAAAGAGATCTGAAATAGCTGTAGAGCTCTCCATGCTGGGAGTACATAGGAGATGTTAGAAGGAACTGTACGAGTATCTTAGACTTGAAGAAGCCTCAGCAGCTGGCAATTCTGTTTGCACAGATGGACAGAAATGATCCGTTTTCTAACAGATGGATAAAAATATTCAGTGGCTAACGATTCTAAAGAGGCCTTGACGTGCATGGTACTGGGGCTTTGTTTGGTGGTCCTTGATCTTGTGGAGAGATCACCACCAGGCAGATTAGAAAAATTCATTAAAACCACACATGAATATTTCTACATAGAACTATGTGTAAGTTTTTAAGGTAGTACTTTGTAGTGTGGCTCCTTGTAGCTTTTCAGACTTCTTCACTGTTATTTTTCTTCTCTCCCTTCATCATATTTACCTTCATCCCCTCCCTAAATAGCCCCTCTTTCCCATTTCCTGGTTCTATTACTTGTATTCTGCTGTTACCTTCCACAACCAAACAAAGCGTAGAGTTGAGGCCAGTCTCAGTGGATGCATTTATAAAACTCTCTTGCACCTAAGGTTTAGGGAACATTGAAGAACTGAGAAAGGAAGATTATAAGAGCCAACGAGTCATGGAGTTTCCTGGGAGATTGTGTCTCCTAGTAACATCATAAGCTGTACCCATAAAGTTTCATCATCGTGAGTGCCCAATGTGAGCTGAACAAGGATGATACCAATGGACATGGAAAAGTACACAGGAAAAGCCCAGAAGACCTCAACTCTACACAAAGAGCTATAGACAACCCAGGAAAGCTGGGAATGGGAGACTGGGTCCTCCCTAGGGATGAACACACCAATTGGCTGTCCATTGCCACATGCTAAGCCCTGAAAACATGCATGCTTGTAACATTACACACACTGAACAGGTTATAGTTAGGAATATTTGTGAAATAAACACATATGCATGCTTTCATCATTAGCAAAAAAGGAGACTGAATTTGAAGCAGAGTTAGGAAGCTTATTATGGGAGGGTTTAGAAGGAGGCAAAAGAGAAATGTTATTATGTTATCTCAAAAACAAAATAAATTAAAAATTAAAAAATCAATTGCCTGGATCATTTCAATAGACTGAAGGGGATGTGTAACTTATCATCTCTGCTGATTAGAATATTTACAATGCATTGAGAGAGAAAATAAAGACTGGACTAGTCGTCAAGAATGTGTTGGATATTTAGAGTGTTCAGGCTCCTTGTGGCTAGCCTTTGCATACAAATCTCTCTGATTTAATTAAGTGCGAATGCTGCTGAAGGAGTGAGTAAGAGTAGGTCAGAGTTCTTTGGAGTTTGGTCCTTTTATTATTCGGTAGAATTAAGAAAGAGGAATAGCAAGTGACCTGAAATTCAATGAGAGGAGGTGGCAGTCTCACTGAAAAGATTCAATTAGTTCACAGTAGAAAGAAAATGGGAAGGGGGTTTTCTGCTGAAACAAACCTTCAGAACTACAAAATGTCTTAACAAACTTTGAAATGCAATAATTAGATCTAATCCGTTGTATGTTAGTTAAAAATCAAAACTTCAAAACAACAGCAACAGCAACAAAAACATAGTTCAAAAGTTAAAAATAAAACCACTACAGTATTCTAAATAATCCCAGGGAAACAGGCATAGCAAGCAGTTCTCCGTAAGTCCTGCAGTCCCCTCTTCACATTAGGAAGCTATATGCACTGGAGAAGGTGACAGAGGACTGTTAGAAACTCCAAAAGAGTCTGAGCCACTGGGTTCCAACACCTTTCCTCACTTAGCCTGCAAATGTGAGGGATGCTTAACCAGAGTGCTAATCACAGGAACAGAAAAGACAAGAGAAGTGTTAACTCAGAATAGGAGCTCTGTTTTAAAGAAAATAAGAGTCTATTCTGAGTCAAAAATGAGTGACCATGCTCTGAGGAGTATATGCTCCACTGTGCAAAAGGGTATGTGGCCTTTTATGATCAAAGCAAAGTAAAAGTCATAAATAAAACACTTAACAAATGCAGTGTCAGACATTAGGTCAGCAGGCTACAGCAAAGCCAGGTCTGTCCTACTGCTACTGTGTGCAATTCCTGTGGACTTCTTGGCTTTGGAGATGATAGAGGTCTTTTAGGCACATCAGCACACTGGAAAGGTTTACCAAACACCCTGGGGAAGTTAGATCAAATACAAAGATTAAAAATATGACTATTTTTCAAAGGCTTATGAAAGTTCAAGATACTTTTGGGTTTTCCTCTATTTATCATCTCTCCATAGTCATAAGATTTCACCTAGCTAACATCAAATGGTCTTTAGGTTCTTTACATGTGGGTGCCTCAGAGAACTTCATTACAGCAGTCACAATGATAGTGGTCAACTTTAAACTAAATGTGTCCCAGTTATAAAATGTTACCTGAGTAATAGTTTGAATGTGCTTGGGAGCTGGGAGAAATTAAACAGAACCCCCCCCCCCCACCTCCCACTCCTCGGAACAGCAGGGTATTATCGACATATGTTCAAACTGGTCCCCTGTCTCCTAGGGGCTCAGTTGTTCCTCTATACGTACACAGGCAGTTATCCAGCCACAGAGCCACACAAATGGACCAAGACATTGAGGGTCCATTCTGTCCGTAGCCATTCCTCAGGGCGCTATGCTGACTCTCTGGTTTTCATCCTCTCCCACACTATATGCTGTCCTATGTGCCCTATTGTTTTAATGACCACATGCTATCACCTCCACATCTGCATCTCAGCCACATTTTCATGAACGTTAATCTTACATACCCAGATACACACCTTATAGCTCTTCACAGATGTCTTAGAGGCAACTCACTCTCAACATGCTAAAAAAAAAAAAAAAACAAAAACCTTATTTTAAGCTTTTCCATACCTTTACTAACTTTATAATTCCTTCTTTGCTGCTGGGGGAGACCCTTGCTTATTATTTCACATATTTTCCTTATTCCACACCCGCTTTTCCAGTGTATATTTCTGATTGTCATGCTTTTAAATTTAGTACTTCTAATGTTTGTTCATCTTAGAAGCAGCTTTCACTCCGTTATTGGAACGTTAAGAACAGATATGGTAGCATAATTATAGATATGAGCTGTGCAGGGCAGTTACATGGGGTCAGTCTTTCCAAGCGTTTAAAACTTTCTCCAGGAGATGGCGCTCACAGTGTACTTTTGCTCTTAGTTTTGACTACTAAGATAAATAGATCCCAAAACATGTTTTCTTACACAGATGATTTAATACTGATAAGCTGTTTCACATTTTGTCCTTTTTTAATAGTCGTCTGGGATATTGAGACCTTACCACATAATTTGTGTGTTGCTTTTCATATGCAGTAGGTGTTAAAAAAGAAGCATCTAGAACAAAAGTTATGATGGGGCTTGAATTTGCAGTGTGAGATGAGAGGAATAATTTTACCTTAAATCTCTTGATAGCAACCCCCTCAGAACTTAATAATATCGTCAAAGATAGTGAAGTAATCAGGGAATCAGAATGTTTTGGGACACTGCTCACTGAATACATATGGTTATTTGCAAAACAAAGAAGTAAACTACATCATTGAAGATTATCATGCAGTGTAGTCTTTATACCTTATACTGGATGGGGCCTGGAGGCTTAATACCATGGTCCCAGTGTGTGATATGGGATAGTGACTTTTCTAAGAATGACAAAATAGAGCTAAGTGAACTCAAGTATTTTTGTGCTTGCCAAAGCAAGCTGCAGAGTAAATGGGAAGAGACAGGGTGTCAATAATAATCATAGCCTTAGTTTCCTATGGTTAGTTAACTTACAGAACCTTCCCTTAACAAGTTCATTGATAGATAGTTTCTCTTGGCTTATGTTATCAGTTCTGGGTGACTCTGAGGATTGGATCACTGTGGAGAATCTGAAGGTGCTGTGACAGCCCCACTCCGAACAATTAATCAAGGTCCTGTGAGGAAGCAAGCAAGTTAACAGGGAATCAGAGCACAACTTGGGACACATCAGAATCACATGGTAGAGAAGTCGCCTAATATGATGTGTTATTTGTTGCTTTTGATAAACTTTAAAGTTGTAGACAATGGAAATGGAGGGCGGGGGGAGGGGAAAATGGTTGTTCCTGCTGGCGTAGGGGTCGAGGAAAAGGGGAAAGTAGGAGACGAGGGAGGAGGGGGAAGTTAGTAAATAATCTTGTGAGATGTCTCAGTAGGTAAAATCGCTTGCTGCTCAAATGTGATGACTTATAATATGCAAGACTCATCAGTTGAAGAGAGAACCCATCCCCAAAACTTAGCTCCATACTTGATGTGGCACAGACCATAACTCAAACAGTACACATACAATAATAATAAAAAACAAAATACATAGTTAAAAGAAAGAAGACATTCTTCACCTCTTTATACATTGCTTCCATGCCACTGTTAGGAATTTCATTCTTTTTTTAAGCATAGAAACTGTTGAAAGTAAACAGTAACATAATTGAGCCAATATGACACTCAGCTGGTAAAGGTGTTTGTCATCAAGGATGATGAGACCCATGGAAGAAAAAGAGAAACGAACCCAGAAGTTGTACATTGTATTTTGACTTCCTCAGGTGCATGGACATACAAACACACAGACACACAGACACACAGACACACAGACACAGACACACACATACACACACAGATACACACAGACACAGACACACACATACACACACAGACACACACAGACCCACACAGATAAACACACACAGACACACACACATAGATACACACACACACACATCTCCTCCTCTCTCTCTTTTATTCACAGGTATGCACACACACAAATAAATATTTGTAACTTAAAATGTAATAATTATATTTTATAATTTTGATCATAGTAACTGGAGGCTTTTTTATGTTGACAATTGGAAAAGGCTACCCCTATGGAGTCTTAATATAAAAAGTATGGTCTGATATCTTTCAGTCTCTTTCTTATTGAACAAAGAGTTAATTTAAATTTCAGATGACTTCTGTGATTGTTTACTTAATATTAGTATACATAAAAATATTTGGAATATGTGATTAAAAATCAATTAAAGATTATTTTTTTACATGGTCCTCATCCTGTTCATTTTTATAGCATCTCACTCACTATAAAGTTTATTTCTGGATTAGTATGAAGAGGCAAACTAATGATCCGTCATAGAAAACCAGACAAAATAAAAAACAACTTATGCTACACATATATAATTTAAAATTTTAATTAATCTTGAAACCCTTCCGTAAATTTCTAATAAGCCTTGGCTCTCAGAACATATCTGAAAAGGATCTGGATTGGACAACATTTATGAATTTATTTGATGTCTTTTTAAAATTTTATTTTGAAGATCATAATAGAGTTATAGCATTTCTCTCTGTCCTTTCCCTTCAAACCCTTCAGATCACGACCTCCTTTGTTACTGATCATTACTGTGTGCATATTTGCATATGCATATACATATATTTTTATAATTGTTCAGTCCTTATAATTTTACACATACGCATGCTTTTATGACCTGCCATTTGACTCTGGATAGATAAGACATGGGAAGAAAGTACAAAAATAGAGCACATACAGAAATCTATTCTAAGATAGAAGTGGCATTTTAAGTAGGTGGGAGACAACTGTTTCTGCATATCACACACTTCTGTTATAAGAGAAATCAAGCGGAAATTGAGCTCAAGCTTCTTCTGTGTTGGCTGGTTTTAACATACTGAAAGGTGTTATGCAGCTCAATATAAGAGGAAAGTCATGTGAGTCTTAACCACTGGACTCTGACTACTATAGTGACCTGCTATTCAAAAATTTGCCATTGGGCCAATAGTGGCATAACTATTTTGGGAGCAACCAATCACTTTTGATCGGATTTAAGGCCGTTTCTATAAAAGAGAATTAACGTCTGATATTGTAAATCTGGTCACGATTAAATACAGGTCATAGGCTCTATGGGGGACTTGCTACAGCTGTTTTGCTAAAGGTCAGGGAGCACTGCTTCCCAATGTGATGGGAAATAGTAATAAAGTAAGGGTTTGATTAGCTACTGTTCAGCATTTTACTTATTGGGACACATGATTGACTGAAGTTCAGTGGTTGTGATGGATAGATATCTAGCTATCTGTTACTAAGTATTCTTGTAAATTAAGTTTTCAGTTGTCTACATATATTATCCTGTTGTTTGGTGCATATGTTTTTAAGGATGGAGGTGTCATCATGTCAAATTTATTTGATATTTGCTATCTGTCTGTCATCTATCTATCTATCTATCTGTCTGTCTGTCTATCTGTCTATCTATCATCTGTCTGTCTATCTGTCTATCTATCTATCTATCTGTCTGTCTGTCTGTCTGTCTATCTGTCTGTCTGTCTATCTATCGTCTATCTGTCTATCTGTCTATCTATCTATCTATCTATCTATCTGTCTGTCTGTCTTTCTGTCTGTCTGTCTGTCTATCTGTCTATCATCTATCTGTCTGTCTATCTGTCTATCTATCTATCTATCTATCTATCTATCTATCTGTCTATCTGTCTATCTATCATCTATCTGTCTGTCTATCTGTCTATCTATCTATCTATCTATCTATCTATCTATCTATCTATCTATCTATCTATCATTTATTTACTTTTTCTCTCTGGGGAAGTCTAGGTTAGAATATAGTGAATAAAGGTCATGTATGTTATGTAGTTTTGTTAAAGAACAACCTTAGAAGAACTGATACACTAGTACTAGTACGCTTAATTACTAAACATATATTCATATTTAAATACTATGATCCATTTTAAACATTTTATTGATTCATTGTGAATTTTACATCTTGCATCCCAGTTCCACTCATTTCCTTATCCCCTTGCTTCTGCCCTCTCCCTTTGCAATTTTTCCCCCAAACAAGACAAAATTTAAAAGTGAAACAAAAATCAAAAACAAACAAAAAATAAAATCAAACGAACAAGCAGAAACTCTCAGCAGAGAAGGTATACTGTGGCCCAGTGAGTCACACAAACACCTTTGACTCCATACATCACTACTTGTCCTTGTAATTAGTCACTGGTCAGGTTTGAGGCCTCTGACTTCTACTCTGCTGATACTGAACCCTCACTGGGACTCCTCTTGGATATCCTACTGTTGCCTTGTAGCATGGAGATCTTGTAGTTTTGGACCTACAGGTCTGACTCCTTCACATGCTCAAGCAGTTCAAAGATGTGAGCTCTCCAGCGCAGCCCTGGCTAGTTCACACAATACAGAACGCAGCAAGAATCAGAGCCAGGTTTTGTTTTTTGTTTTTTTTCTCTCTCTTGCCCTTTGACCTGGCTCATCCATATGTACACCACCAAGGCCAGTTCTAATGTTTTGTCCAGTTAATAGTAATCAGAATCCTTTGGAAAAATATTGTCTATAATCATGTGTTTTTGACCAGGCTGATGTATTATGTCAGGAAGCTTCAAAGTATCTTCCAAATTTGGTGACTTGATATAAAGATTTAAGTGATTAGCATTGAGCCATACTCATGCTATGGTTTTTGTGACAAACAAAATCATCATCTGAGGATAATAGACATGGAGATAAAGTTAAGATGAAACCAAGAAGGAGATTCCAAGGGCCTTCTACTAGAGTTACTCACAGAAGGCTTAATCTAGCAGAAAACTGTAGCCGTACAGTCTCAAGGTCTATCAAGGAAGACTGTTAATGATTCCACATTGCGTTTGCATTGAGATCTGGTCACACTGGGAAGCTTTCCTCCTGTACTTCCTTCCTTACTTAGCAGGTTACTACCAACTGCATCGAGAATAAACAACATAAGCTGTGTCATGAGAAGTCCAGGATGCAGAACAGTGCCTGGGAGAGTTTTCAAGGGCTGGGTCACAAAATGGTAAAAGAACAAGTGAACACACCCAAGACAGAAAAACTGGACCAAACCCTCTTCCAAAACATCCGCTTTTACCATCATTCTTCTATTTCTGCAGAAACGTTAATCCATTTAGTTGACAACCTATCTTCTGCACGAAGACTATCAATGAATCTCTTACCTTCTAGACTGCCTCATTTGCCGACATTATCACAGTGATAATTACGCTAAGGAAACAGACAAACCCACAAGCAGAAATATGCCACTGCGAAAAGAAATCCAAAAACAACTAAGAAATGAACTGCTCCAATTAAGGGAAGCTAAGACACACATCTCTGACATGCAATGTGTTCTTCACTAGAAAACTTGGACAATTTAAATAGCTCCAGACTAGGATAAATTAAACTTTCCATACTTGTTGTATGATAGTATGTAAGCTGGCTTTCTTTACTGTTACAAAGTACTTGCAATACTCTATGAATGAGAGAGAGAGCTTAATTTTTTTCCATAATTTTAGAGGTATATAGTCCATGGGTAGTTTCTCCTGCTGCTTTGGTCCTATTATGGAACACTGTGCTCAGAATGTGCAGTAGAACAAAATTACATGGTAAAGAATCCAAAGAAAGGATGAGGAAGGGTCTGGTGATCTGCTGTCTGTTCTCAGAACATGCTGCCAATCACTGAATGTCCTCCCAATAAACTCTACTCAGAGAGTAAAAGCTTTTCCTCATGCTAGTCTCTGGAAGACATTCAAGATCTGAACTACAACAAGCAGCATTGTATTAACTTTAGTTTCCCAATTTTGATAGTTATAGTACACATATGTAAGATGCTAAGCCCTGGAAAATTTGGTGCAGACTATCTTTAAATGCATTTTAGTGCTTTTGCAACTCTTCTTATTTTTAATATTTATTTACTGAAGATCAAACCTAAAGACTCAAGCATGTCAGACAAGTATTACCACTAATCTGTACCTCACCTCTGTGATTTTCATAATTACAAAATTATTTCAAGTTGAAAAGTTTGGAGAAAATGGCTTGGAGGTAGGTCAGTGGTAGAGCTTTACTTGGCATGCAAAATGTTCTAAGTTTGATTACTAGCAGTATATACTCCCCAGAAGGTACAAGTTAAGATGATAAAACATTATTTTAAATGAATCTGAATGACATAAAAGTGTAGTATATTGCCTTTACAAATTTACTGAAATATGGTAAAATTTGGATTCAGTTTTATAATACTCTAAGTTACACAATATGAAAGTTATAACATGAGGCAAAAGTATATTTTTGATACATACTTTTTGGATAATAAAGTTAACAAGTTGATGGTATAGAATAGATAAATTCAGAAAGAAACCAGATGTATTCAACAAATGTCAGAAAACAAAGCTATTGTCTTTCAAAAGCATTCAGGTAAAATCAATAAATTATTTGGCTATAAATAAATATTTTAAAAGCATGATTTTTCTTATGGACAGAAAATAAATGTTTTATGAAATATTCAAATGTCATTTCAAACACCTCCATTTAAAATGTTTCAAAGGCTGTTTTCAATTGAGGATGTTCAAAGTGTTTCAACTCAGAAGAAAATGCAGCTAAGACAAGACAATTCAGCTCTAACAAATATTATTTTCAGACATAGTCTGTAGTAGTGGGGTTTCTGGGTCCTCCCAGCCACCACTCAGGCCCCAGAAATGACTCAGACGCTTATATTAAGTTCATGCTGTTTAGCCTATGGCTCAGGCACATTGCTAGCTAGCTCTCACATCTTAAATCAACCCATTCCCATTAATCTGTCTGCCACGTGGCCCATGGCTCACCTGTGTTCCTTACATGTTTCTTCTTGGGCAGCTGGCTCAATCTGCTTCTGACTCCGCCCTTCCTTTCCTACCTATTCTGATTCCTCCTCCTACTTCTTCTATGGTGCCTGTCATGGCCCAAAACAGCTCCTTTATTTAAAGATTGAGATTCACAGCATACAGAAAGGCATTCCCACATCACTTCCCCCTTTCTGTCTAATCAAAAAGGAAGGTTTCAATTTTAACATAGCAAAATTGCACATAACAAAATAGCTATCAAGCAAGAATTACAGTTACAATATCTAGTCTATTTGTATTTAGCAAAATTAAAGAAAATACTCTATCATCTACCTTATCTTTATGAATCTAAAGTTTCATATGCAATATACCTTTCAAATGACTAAGAAAAACTGTACCTATAACTATCTAATCTTCAACTACATCAAAGACCACAGAAGGATATATTTACCCAAGTAAACCAGAAGTTCAAGTGACTTCTAAAATCTAGAAAGGACAGAGATGACACCTATCTGCCTGACAGTCACCCAAAGTCCCTTTATAAAGTTGGGGAATCCATCTTCAGCCTACAAGCCCAGAGTTTCTTTTCATTTCAGTGAAGCAGGAAATCTGCTCTGCCCATTCTGGCACAGTTCATCAGTTGCTTCTACTCGAGTCCTGAAGAATGTCTGACAGTTTTCTCTGTAAAGCAGGAACCTGAATGACCATCTCAGCTTGTTTTGCCAAAGTTCAGAGGTCACTTTCTTATGGAACCTATATGTCCAGTTTAAACAGCATACTTTCAAGCAGTCAATATAAGAACAAGTTCTTCTCCAGTGGCTAACCATTGCCGCAAAGAGAGTAGATTCCATATGGAGTTTTTTCGATGCCCATTTTTCTCTTGAAGTAAATTGGTGCTGCCAGGAACAGATCTGTCTCACTGTCCAGAAAAGTCTAAGTTCTTAAAACATTTTAAATGCCATATTCTGTAGATCTTAGAAGTGTTTGAAGATTACCTATCTAGTTGAATTATATCTTTGTATACCTAAAAATCTAATTAACATGCATTTCATAATTATACATTACAATTTTAAATCAGTTGCATGAACATCATACCTTAAACAAGAATAGAAAAACACATACAGAATAACAAAATTGACCTTAAATTTGTATCAGAAAACTAAAATCTATACCAATGTAAAGCATTTTGAGATTAATAGCTAATTTCCTGATCTAAGTAAATTCAATAATCTCACCTTTTAAAAAATCATTTATATACCATATCTCCTTTTTCTTCTTAGAAAGAGATTGACTATGACCATTAACCATTTATAATGAAAACAAACATTTAGAAACAATATTTGGGGAATTTGGGCATAGTTTTCTATTACTACTTCCTGCTGATTAAGGGGCGTTGAAAATCTCATGAGTTAGACAGAATCATAATCTGCAGCCATGAAGCTGATCTAGCCATCTCTTCCTATTAGAGATTTTTTCAGGGGGTCTTGGTTGATGAAACCATATTTGCCTGGAAGCAATCCACAGGTTCTCATCTTCTGTGGAAACAAAAGCAGAACTCTTCCAAAGCAATAAATCCTTAGACACAATTTTCAAAATCGAAATACCTTTAAAACATATATTCTTGTTTAACTTAGTAGCCTTTGCATTTGCAATCCATTGTCTTTCTGCAGTTAGCTCATTAACAGTTAAAAAATTAAAAGAAAACACAATAACAACCAAAATCCAGATTTTGTGTCTATTTTCCATCTTTACATGGCTTATTATATTTTTATTACTCTATTTCTCTCTTTAAAGACTTTTTTAACCTCTTTTTTTCTCTCTGAAGCCTATGTATCTTTTACACACATTGTAACCCATTTACAGGTTTTTCTTTTCATCTGAATTTGTTTTATTGTGAATCCTTAATCATCTTCTAACCATAAGAGCTTTTAAAATACACCCTCTAAAAGAGCAGCATAGTTTTTGCAGATTAGGCTGAATCACTAAGTTCTCTTAAAGGGACCGCGTCTCTATTCGTGGCCAGGCAACAGAGCAGGCTAAAGAAAATGCTGCTACTAAGAAACTGTCTTTGTTTCCTTTTTGTTCAAAATAAACAGAAACTTTAAATCAATCACATGCTACTGAGTCTTCTGTCAGATTTCAGGAACTCACCTGATTGCAGCTTACACTGCCTGCCACCAGTCCGCTGGCACCATTTTGAATGTGACCCGGCCGCCAGGCTTTCTTTGTACAAAGTTTACTAGTCATCGGGTTAAAGTCCTAAATATTAGTATTAAATGTCAAATTCATGTAATGACTTGGTCATTACAAACTTCTTTGCAAAACAAGAGCAGGTATATTTGCTGAGAAAATACCTTTGAAAACATGTCAGACTAAAATTTTTATTTTAGTATGGGATGATATTTGGATTTTCTTGAATTATCATGTTATTGCTTTGACTTTAACCAGAAATGATGAGATCTGTTTTGACATTTTGTTTATTTTTGAAACTGCATTTTATGTAACCCAGGCTGGCCTTGAACTCTCTATGTAGTCAAGGATGACCTTGATTTTCTGACCCTTCTGCCTTCATCGTCCAAGCACTGAGATTACAAACACACATCGCCAAGCCCAATCTATGTGGTGAAGAAATCTAGGGCTTCCTTTGTGCTATCCAAACTCTTTAGAACATCCCCAGACTCTGTTCTCATGTTTTGTTTTTTTGACATGGATTACTTGTAAAGACAACATTCTGTAGTGCCTAATAGTCAGCTTCTTCTTTCTTTAGTTATAAAAGCTATTAGAATTAGGATTGAGTGCTTGGTGTTTATCTGTAACAGGAGGTTTTTCTGGCCTGACTAGCCCCAGTCTGGGCCTGCTTTCAGCTGCTGCCCCCGCCCCCATGACTCAGACACATTTTAATTTAATGCTATTTGGCCTATGGCTCAGGAATATTGCTAGCTAGCTATTTCACCTTAATTCAACCCATTTCTATTAATCTGTCCTGCCATGTGGCCCATGGCTCACCTGTGTTCCTTACATGTTGCTTCTGTGGGCATTTGGATGGATCTCTCTGTCTGACTCTACCTTCCTTCTCCTACTCATGCTCTGTTTCCTGCTTACTGCTACAGTGCCTGTGATGGTCAAAACAATCTTTTATTCACAGCATATAGAAAGACATTCCCACATCATTTATCAAAAAAAAAAGTTCTATTTGTCCATGATTCAAACTTGTCAGCCACTCTGTCGATGCAGTAGTCCTAAAGGTGAATACCCATGGGTGTTTATTTCTTCTTTCCTTTGACAGTTAATTATTACTGCTCTAACCCAAGATTCATTTCTGAATCCTAGGATCTAAAGTCTTTGTTCAAGGTAGAATTTCACTTTACTCTGTCTTTGAGCCAGTATGTCCACTAGTGTCTTACCATTGTTCTTTGGTTCCATGTATGCAAGGCTCAGTTTTTGGCTCTTGGCAATTGGCTATTTCAGAGTTTATTCAAATTACATATCTATCATTTTCAATCTGGTATGTTATAAATTAAGTCAGTCAACCTCAACTATGAGGAATAGAGAAGAATCTGACTAGTGGGGTCATTATAGAACACATATGTAATACCTTCTGAAACACAGATAACAAATTACAAATGTGTTATTGCTATTGTGAGCCTCTTCACAGGGTAATGTTTGATTGCTCAATCAGCTTAAGCACAGCATTTATCCGTCCATACTAAGCCTGTAGCAGCTCTGTGGAAACTGAGGAGTTGACATAGCAGAAACCAGAAGGGTCAATGTGTCAGGGGTGAATGGTCCCCACATAGATCTTTTGAGGTGAAGAGCCATAGTGCATACATTGCCTGTGCAGGCCACAGTGAATACCGAGGCATTGTTTCTTGCCTTGGAAAGCCTGTGCCATGGCCTTCACTTCAGAAGCATTTTATTGTTGTGTATATCACACTTAAAAGTCTCTAGGTCCACATATGTATATTCCTGGAAGACTCAAGCATTGATGATAGCCCTGCTTTATTTTTGTCTCAAATCACTGCCTGATACTTTTTATGCTTATTTATAATCTACAGGGTAGTTTTACTGCTTAAAATACTGACACTAAAATCATTGGTGATTGAGAAGTGAAAATTTCTTGATCTCTGTACAACTGAGACCATTATTATCTGTATCATTACCATTTCATTATCTGTAATTTACCAATAATTATTGTAAATCCATAAGTCACTTAAATATTTTTGGACTCTCCTTTTTAATTTATTTTTTCTTTTTTACTAGTTTTGTTATTAAATTAACTATATTGTGATTTGTAGTTCTTTTTACCATTATCAGCCTATGAGTGTATTCAGTTTTCCACAATATCATGGCAGCATTTATACTTACTGCTCCTTTAAAAATGTTTAAATCCTGGAAATTTCACAGGTACTTTTATATTTCAGCTTCTTTGTTAAAGGTGGTGGATTTTATGTTAATACATACTAATTGGTTGATTGAATCCTTGCTTTGCATATCATTTTTACTCTGCACCTAGTGGTCTGCAGGAGCCCAGGTCTTTTATTTGGATGTGACAATAGTCTGTGTAATAATGAGATTTCATGTCATTTGGGTACCAATATCATTAAGCCACTTACAATTTTTTTTTACTATTAAACTGATTGAAATGTCTATATACAGTTTTAACTTATTTACTAGATATTTGTGTAGAAAAATCCTTAAGTATTTTAACTTTTGAAAATATGTTTGAGTTTTTTCTCATTTAGGTCTGAGCCGTGCATACTTTCTTCTTAAGTCTTTCAAAAATTTATTTTGAAGTAATTTTGACTTATAAAAAGGTATAAAATGTTTGTGCTTCCCAACTGCTGCCAACTCTTTACATCTTATTATTTTTTCTCTTAAATGTGATTTCTAATGCTTTAATTATCTGAGTATTTCTCTAACAAAATTTTAGCTATATTCAGTTTATTTTATTGTATGCCATAAATTGGAGAGCTAACTTAAATCTCCCTTTTACTTATTAGCTGCCTTCCTGAGCCTATAGAATAATCTATGTCCGTATTTGCAAAGACACATTTACCAAATACTGAAATATCATGTGTTTTCAGATTTTCTTCTTTTTTTCCCAATGATCTCACATTGTTAATTATTTTAGTATCTTAAGAGTTTATCACTTGATGCGATGGTTTGACTATGAAAGTACTTTTATGGAATTAAGGATTGAGTTTAGGAATCACTAAGGAGTGTAGAGAATGGAATTTGATCCAACTACATTGTGTAAAGGTGAGGACTTGGGAACTGATTGGGGATAGATAAAGACATCAGGGTAAGCATCCATAAGTGGATTCATGTGGATTCATGCAAAGAGGAAGGGGAACCAGGATACTCTACACTGTCTCCTGTCTCTGGCAGGAAAAGGGCTTTGACCAAACGGTACCCCTTTATTTTGCACCAAACTCTGAACCAAAGTAGACACTTGGATTCCAGGCTAGGGTGTTGTTTTGAAAGGTAATAGCACCTAAAGAAGGTGTAGCCTTAGTAGAAGAAGTGCATCATAGGGAATGGTGGTGGTGAATTAATGTTTCACAGTCCAGCAGCACTTCACTTACCCTCTGCCTACTGAAGAGATAATGCGACCAACTGCTTAATATTTTTGACATGGGTTTGCTGCCAGGCTTTTTGCTCTATGATGATTTTCAGACTATGAGACAATAACAAAACCAACCAACCAAACAACAACAACAAAACTCTTTAGTTTTGTACCTGCAGCATGGTGTTCTTGGTGTGTATAATAAACCTTATCACGTGGTTCTTAGGCTTTTGTAACTGATTTGCAGGAGAGATATGGACCTAGAATGCTGTAAGCAAAGTTTAGTGGAATAGTCTAGTGTTTTGAAGACCAGAATCCAGAAGAAATGTAGGCAGGGAAGATTATGCTACTAGATTTCAGAAAGAGACAGTACTCTATTGCAAACTTAGATAGAAGTCACTCGATTCATGTTCTGGCAAATAATTGGGCAGCATTTCTGTCCATGTCCTTAGAGCTCAAGAGAAGCTAATATAAAATGTAATAAACTTATGTGTCTAGTGAAGGGGATTTCAAGACAGGGTAAGATTCAGGCAATGTGATAGTTACTGTCCACTGCTCTTATCCAGGTCTACAGGAGAGAGCTCAATAAACTGCAGAAAAATTACCTTATAATGTACACTTTTATGATTTTAAGCTTAAAGTTACAGAAACGTTTGTTATTTACTTAAGAGATGAGTAACATAAGCAAATAACAGAATTTGCTCCACAAAGTTGGTGACAGGCTGAGAACCACTCAAAGCCATATTTATTTTCACTGTACTTTAGAAAGTAAAACTTCTTCTTAGAACTGTTTTTAATTGTCATAATTCTTCTGGTGCTTACCTTCTACTTTCAATGAACATTATAAAACTATTTTCTTCTTAATAGAAAGTGTACTTCATTAAGCTTGGAATTTTCAGTACCTGCAAAATAATTGGTACCTATGTAGAAGCCTCAGGGCTTTTTAAATGCATAACAACAACACATGAATGTGCTCTGGTGCTCCCGTAAGCACTTCCTCTGTCAGTCTTCCCATCTCCAGGAGCATCCTTCATGCGAAAGTCTCATCGTCCAGTATTTTACTCTGAAACTAAAGACTTGAATAGTGTAGCTATCATAGTGTCTGTGAGGTTTTGAACTCTAAGCTCAGTGTACAGCCACTTCAAGATTTATTTATTTTTTTAATTATTGGAGATGTAATCAATGACCTAGTGAGAAACCCTAGTTTTCTAATGTATCAAAGAGTAATAAGGTAATATGAGGAACCAGAGTTATACACACACAAAAATAATAAAATAAAATGCACTTAAGTTCATTCTGTAAGCCTTGTTATCTATATGCATTTCCATGAAATATATTTTTTCAAGAAAAGTTTTAACATGAAATGTATTAGAGTATGTTTTTGAGTTCCCTGAATCCTGAGGCACAATGATGCACACTTTTTAATTATTTAGATAAAGGAAACTAAGACCCCAAATGGTAGGGTGTTTGGGACAATGAAAATGAAATAGAAATTTTTCTTTATCCTTTCCCATTATTTTTACTCATACTCCGCCTTGATAATAACTAAGATCTCAGATCTGCAGAGCTGACACTGAGATGATGACACTATAAACTGCAGTGCTATCAAATTATAAGACATTATACTTTTTTTACTTTCTCTGAAGTACAGAACTCAATACAATTCTGCCATTCTAGCTTGAATATTCTGTTCTTATACTATTCATTTGGTAAGAAAATACTCTAAAACAGAAGAGATAATAAAGCAATGAGGAACAGGGGTAAAGCTTTACATAAGGTGGTGTCTATGAAGGAAGGACTGAAAGTGGTTCACAAAGCTCACAACCTCCTATAGTGAGATCTGGTGCCCTCTTCTGGTGTGCAGGCAGGCATGCAGGCAGAACACTTTTACATTAAAAATAAAACATTTTTAAAAACTTCACATCTTGAGATTTGTGGATAAGGATGGATTAAAAGTTGATTTGTTAATGCCGGTATTCAATTACGATTATTGAGTGAATTATTATTGTCAACAGTAACAACAGGAGATGATTTGGAATGAGCAAATGAGATGATTATATCCTGTACTGTGTACTGATTAAAAACACAAACACTTCTAGGTTTCGATATCACAATCCAAGATCAAGAATGAGAAATTTGGGGTCCTGTTCTAGGCAACCAAATTATTTTAGTCCAGTTCCCCATCAGTCATGAACACATCTCTGAAAGCACAGGGAAAACAAATAATTTCAAGTTATTTCTCTCAGGAAAAAAAATGCACAAATATAATGTCAGTATAGCCATTAATTTCTAAACTAGTGAAATATCAGTTGATATTTCATTTTTTACTTGACATGATAAAAATAGTAAATGTTTTTGATCCTAACTCTAAAATTTGAGAAAAATATATCAGAATAATCAGTCCAATAAGTGAGGTAAATATAAAAGGAAAAATCATGGAGCCAATAAAGCCTAAAAGAAAAAAGAATTAAGAAAATAAGAAAGACATAGGGGTTGACATCATTCCATGTACACGAGTTATGCACACACTGTCACCATTAGACAGGGGTCCATAGTTTAGAAATATTTTCTCCTCTTATCACGTCCAGTGTTGTAATTTGAGGATGAGCATGCTGACCTGTGATAGGTTTGGAATCCTCCAGGGAAGAGATTCTCAACCTGTGGGTTGTGACCCCTTTGTAGTCAAATGATCCTTTCATGGACCTCACATCAGATATCTATATTATGGTTTATAATAGTAGTAAAATTACGGTCACAAAGTAGCAATGAAAATAATTTGATGGTTGGGGGGATCACGACAATATGAGGAACTTAAAGAGTCACAGTGTTAGGGGGTTGAGAGCCACTGGTCTGGGGCCTTGTTTTTCCAGTGATTCCTTTGGTTCTGATTAAATTATTCATGCACTTGATAATACAAATTCTGACATAGAAGAAGCAGGTAAGAAGGAATGATGTGGGTGTGTCCTACTTTTTTTTAATCCCATAATTTAGTATTTATATCTTCATTTAGTATAGCCTGCTTCTCCAGACTTTGGGTGTCTTTCCAATCACTCTCTGTCTTCCATACTTAACATCTTCCTATTATTCCTTTTTTGGTGCCTTCCATTCCAATATACAGAATATCGAAATCATTTTGTATTTTTCTTTCCTAAGACTTGACTTCATTTTTTTATCTCATGATCTTCAGGCTTTTAAAATGATGTTAATTTTGTTGCTTAAAATGCAAGTGCCACAGTAAGAGATAAAATAGGCACATATTTTAGGGCATATTTATGTAATCTTGCATTATCTGTGCAAGCCAGATGAGCGTTGGGAACATTGATATGCAAGAGAATGTTCTTGGGACTATTTGGTTTCCAAAGTTCCTTTAGAGCATCTAGTTGTGAAACAGCAAACATCCTTTTGCTACTGAAGCTGGCTCAGACAGGACAGAATAAACAAAGAACAGTGTCCACTGGATGAAGCATTGGAGGTAAGCCCATCATTTTGCTTAACAAAGCAAAACAAAAGTCTACCTCTCTAGGGCCCTTTCATCTAGAAACTGGGCTTGGAACTAGTAGACACAAGCTCTGTCCAGTGGGATTCACCACTTCCTGCTTTTAGATAGGCTCAAAGAATAGGCTCTCTTGTGTTTCCCTACCATTCATTCACCGTTTTAGTCAGAGCTGAAGCTGGAGATGTGCTTAAAACATGAAGGCTAGGTACACATTTTGTTTGTTTTTGTTTTTGTTTTGTTTCCAACTAGGGATTCAAATCTTTATTTTCCCAGAGTAAAGTGAAATTTCTTTTTAATTTAGTACATTTTCCAAAACTGGTGCAAAATGATATGAAGTGCAAGTCTTTTTAATGAGACAGTTAATTAGAGGATTTAGTTTCCAATGCCTCTTTCAATGTTATTATTATTGTTTCTCTTATCCTTGAATAGCTGTGGCATATTCTTTTCCTGAAAGTGGGGAACAGTAAGCACTATTTAGATATCTAAACACTATAAAACCAAACAAGTTGGCCCTTGTATCATCTAGCAAGCCACTTATGGCCATGTTCTAATTTCTGCATAATTGCCAAGGACTTTGTATTGGTGTATGTCTGTACACACCATAGGTTTGAATTCTGCACTAATCAGCATGAATGCAACTTTGTCTCTCCTGACTGCTGAGACAGATGCTTCTCTTTGAAATGGAAATCTTTAAAACACATAATAAGATTAAAATCAAGCCACAGGCCAGTTCGGTAGTTCAAATAAGAGTAAAACTCCCTTTGTAGATGTGACTCACGGTTTTAATGACTTGTAGGCGTTTCAAGCGCTTGCTTAAGTATAGTCTTGTTGGTTTTCTCTTCTTCACCCACCTACTCTGATGCAGAAGATGTCAATAAAGGACAAGCTAAAACACCAACTGCTGATTTTGTCCAGTTTATGCCAGGGACCTGTTAAATGCTGTCAAATCTCACCTTCTTTGCAATGTAGGAGTGGACAGCAATGAATGCTCTCCATTGCTGAAAGGCTTTTTTATGAGAACAGTTGTTCCCAGACAGTGGTGGGACACACCCTTAATCCCAGCACTCAGAGGTCAGAGGCAGGTGGATCTCTGAGTCTGAGACCAGTCTGGTCTACAAACCGAGTTTCAGGACAGCAAGGACTAAACAGAGAAACCCTGTCTTGAAAAATCAAAACAAAACAGTTGGAAAAGAAGCAACAACCATTATTAGTTGTGAATATTAACTTCCTTGTCACAAACTTAAGAGAATCTACAGTTAAATTTGAGCCAAAAAACAACCCAGAGACTTTTTAAAAAAAGTTGACTGATATACAAATGTTTGCCTAGTGAACATTTTATTAAATGTTTTAGAAAGACAATGCCCAACTGAAAGATCTCTTTTCTATCTCTGACGTCCTTTATACTCTGGAACAGAACAAGTGTTTATCTATGGAATAGAACAAGTGAAGGATTGACATTATTCAATAGCTTTAAAATGCAGGTGGAGAGTATATTAGAATTGTATATTCTCTTTGCATTTTTCCACACCGAATCCTGGCATAACTTGTTTCTCTCTTTACACTGTATGAAAAGTTCATAAGGTCTTTTATACACCCAGAAACGTTGGGATACATGAAAAGACTTTCCTTTTAGCAAAAATCATGTAAAAAATTTATAGATGGGAAAACAAACACACTTTAAACCGGGTAGGGCTTTATTTATGAGCTAACTTTAAAAATTAATAATGATAAGCTCAATTACTTACAATGATGAGAAAATGAACACGGTTATCATTTTATATTCTACCTTTGGAGCCCAAGAGCTCTTACAGCTGGGGAAGCCCAAAGGCAAGACTTAACAGTGGATAGGGCTCACTGTTTGAGCTGGCATAGCACAACTTTCCATACTTAAAATTCTCTGTAGCTCCTCTTTAATGACTACCCAAAATGCACAGTGTTTGTTGAATGAATATTGCAATTGAATGTCCTCCGTTCTGTTATTGTATAACATTTCATTTGTGGCTGCTACAGAGAAATGTACTTGATCACGAATATTGATAGTATTTATTCAACTAAAGTTATTTTAAGTCTTGTAATTTATAAGTATATCATTTGGTATTTTCACCATACATATAATCATATGTATTTGTATATGCGTAACAGCAAGTTAATTTTATGGCCTTTTTCTTATAGTGTGAGGTAGGTTTGACAGTTCGAATTGGAATGAAAATAGGAAAAATGTCATTGACTCATATTTGATGTTAGAAAACTACTTTTTTTTTTTTTTTTTTTTTTTTTTTTTTTTTTTTTTTTTTTTTTTTTTTTTTTACATTTTCCCCTTCTGTACAATAGAGATAGGTGCTTTTTAATCTACTGTTAGAATTAGGAAAAGCCCTTTGTGACGGTGGTATCAACAGAAGTCAAATTCTCTGGATTTTGGTCCTGAGTACAAATACCGATTCCCTCTTTGTTCTTGATCATGGGTGTGACTAGATATTTTGTGTTTCCCCTTCTTCACTTTCCCACAAGCGATGGGAACACTTTCTCTCCTCTAAGTTGCTTTTATTGGGGTATTTCACCACAACAACTAAGATCCTATTGTTGAAGCCACCATAGATACTGTCCCAAAGCCTGAAGAAATTAAGCTGGAACTAAGTTTAATTAATTTCTCCCTGCAGGGAAGTTTTCATTGTGCCAGAAAGTGCAGTGTAGGCCACTTAGGAGAGGAAAATTTATCAACAGTCTTACCTAACTGTTAACACTGCCAGCTACAATAGTGAGCAGCATGGTAAGATATGGCAAATGGTGTGATGGTGGCATAAATGTTATGAGGAAAACCAACCAGTCTCTGTTTGGATTCAAAGCCTGCTCCCCAGAATAAAACTTAGTACTGTAAACTTTGTGAAGAGCTGGTACTAGGCTGGGTGATCAGATCTAATTGTTTGTTAAATGAACATGTGAGAAACTGCCTTATACACTCATGTATACAGCCTAGGATTAGCACTGCTCTCCAACTTGTTCAGGAAGTTATTTGGACAGGAGGCAGAGACTAATGCAGACTCATAGCTGGTGAAAGTGCTTAGAATAAACCATTGTTCATGATCTTTCATTCTTATAATAAAAACATTTAAATCTAGATATATCATTCTTTTGCATTTTGATAAATTTAACGTAGTCTTTTGTAAATTTTAATTTTCAAGAATTTTCCTCTAACGTCTTCCATAAACATGTCTTCAATACCCTCACAAATTCATGGTTCCTCTTCCTTTAATTATTATTGATTTACACAAATATAATATATGTGTATATGTATATATATAAACATATAAATACAACCTGATGAGTTCATTTAATATTGATTATATGTACAAGGTTTTAAGGCTGACTTCTTGGTATGAGGTAACCAAGGGATCTCATCCTTGGAAAAGATTAATTTTCCCTCTTTCAGCAATTGTTTGTAATTTTTGTATAGAAGTGGGGAGTCTTTCTGAGTCTTAGTCTGAGTCTTAGAACAACATTATCTGAATCTTAGGTAACAGTGGTTGTGTGGTTGATATGTCAGTTGGGCTGGACACTCTACACTCAGTTGTTCTCTGTATTCTGACCACATAGGACTCATTAGTCTCCTGTTGCTATAAACCTATAATTCACTCTTTTATTTTAAGCATGCTTTAGGACTAAATGACCCTGTAAAAACTTCTAAATATCTACTATCTTAAAGGACTAAATGTTGGTGAAGTTTCTCTGAGGTGTTGATAATGGTGGCTTATATTAACTGTGTCCATAGGATCATAATTATGGTCCCATACCTGGTTTGTAGCTATAAAGCCTCAGGGAAACATTCATTAAAAGGAAAGACAGATGTACCAGGATGCCAAGAAGACTGCACAGTCTTTTCTAATATCAAGTTTCTTAGAAATGCCATCTCTCAATTTGATAAGCATGGAAGGTTTTGAGCAAATGAATTGTATAATAACATCACCCAGGAAAACATTTAAAGATGTCAAAGACATTGGTTTCTTCTGATACACAAATAATAATTTTTAAAAAGAATACTGCTTTTTTAATATTCAAAGATATTTGGGGGATAAGTTTGGGCATTGATTTAAAAATGACTCATGTATACATCTTAAAACTACTAGAATGAATACGCTTAGTGTGAAAAAAAAGTCATGGCCCTTTGTCTACCACAACACTCTCAATTTCCTTTCATCAGAAAGTCAATTTCTGATAGTGTTTATACACACACACACACACATATGCACGCACACACATATGTAATACAATGGGTTTTTTAATTACATAAATATATAACTGTGTTATTTTACAGCATCATTTCCCTCCTAGCCTTTTAATTTTCTGTATTAATCACTAAAACTACATTGTTATTTCACATACTCTAAAGGAAACAGACTAGAAATCACTTTTGCAATCCCATAATGACATTGATTTCCTTAGTTCACATATGAAAAGACTTTGAACTCACAAGATTGTCTTCTGAAATACTAAGCCATAGGAATCCCCATGCTTTTAATAGCAGTGGCCAAGAATGAGTGAGTATGCATTTTGTGATCACATCACTGTCACTTGACTCTTCGGTATTAGTAATGGTGGCAGAGGTGTGCTGAATAGACACAAGTTCCTACAAATGCTCTGTCTTTTTCAGTGGAAAATAGAATTTCATACCCTCCTTAAGCATAAAGTAATCACTGCACTGAGATGTGCAAAGCAAGATAAAAGATTTCTAAAGAATTAGTTCCACCATCCTGGAAGGTTATGAGACAAAAAAGACCCAAGCTACTGCATTTGAAACTTGCTATAAAATCCTTTGTGCAATATAATGTTCTTTGTGGTAGAACTATTTCTGGATTACAGCCAACGCTCTTTATTTCTAAAGAGACAGAGTTTCATTCTGGAAGACTTACCTTGGATGATGTGATGAAGTTTTTTTCAGGTCTCTCTAGCCTTGTTTTCCCCACACAATTCATTTCTTCTAGGAAATGTCTATTCAGCCCTCTTGGAAATATTAGCTATTTTTCTTTTCATTATTCCAGAGGCACCATTACTTTCTCATTTAAGTTGCTGTGTGATGACTCCATCTCTAATTCCAAATCAGCAGTGTATCTTTAATCTTAAATGAAAAAAAATAAAGCATCATTGAATGGGATTGACCTTCTGAGTCCCTAAATCCCATTGCAAAGGCTTAAAGGAAGTATGATCCTTAGTTTAATTCTCTGCCACCTTAATGATAATCTCAAGTACGATTTTTTTTTTGCAATGTCTCATTAATTGACTTACTGTGTAAGATATTTTAGTTACAATCAAAGAAATTATTAAACAATACCAAAATTGGGGGAACTCTTATTTTTAAAGTCTTAGGAATTTTAAAATTTTAGTGTTTAGCTTTCAACATTCTCCTTTGCAAGGATGAAATTATGTCTGCATCGTATGCCTAAATTTGTTGGTATCTATATTAGTGGCTTGGTAAAGCTGCACCAAAAGACAACAATTGCATTTACAATGCTGACTCTAACCCTGGGACTATGAGTAGGTATGAATTAAATAACTTAAAGCTTAGTTGATGAAGCAGTGGCCTTGGAAAATGTTGTTGTATGTTCAGAACTATGTGACTTAGTGTGTTGGCTTCTACCAGAGGGTTGTGTCTCTAGACAAAGAGCACCTCAGGCTTGTTTTAGAGGGCTTTTCTTTTAGGATCTGTAAATCCATCGATAACATTTTTGATTCCTTCAAGATGTTTTAGTCAGCTGATTTTTCAGGTTATAATTGTCAGTATGCTGGAAAAAGTACACCTGATGAATATCTCAATATGTAATTTTGCAATTATATTTTAGAAGAATATAATCTGCACACCATCACTCATGTAATCACTCATTATTAGTATGTCAGAGGTTATTTAAAGGTAGAGATAATGATTAAAAAGTGTTAGATGACATACTTCAATTACTGACAGATTTGATTTAGATTGATTACAGATAACACTCCTGTGTTAAGATTACTCCAGCCAAGGTTTAGAGTTTTCTCTATGGGAACTTACTGTATGCTGTCACAGTTACCTCATATTTAAATCTCTCATTAGTTATCATGTGCATTGATATTAAAAGCACAAGATGTCTAAAATTCATTCTGCCTTTAAGCTATAAAAACACCATTAGAAAAATGCACTCATATATTGACCCACTTTCATGTGTTCAGAAACTTGATTACTGATACATTTTATATTACTAGAACAATTTTAGGCTTGGGGAGAAACTAAGATTCTGAGACATTCACATAACTTCCAGGTCCACAACCCATAACTTCCCAAATAATATCCTCCATTAAAGAGTATGCATGTTATAATCGGTGACCCTACCTACCATAGTGTAATGCTCTATATGCAAATAACACCTAAAGTCTGCAGTTTGCATTAGGGTTTCTCTTTGTGTTGTGCATTTTATGGGCTTAAATAATACACATTGATATATATGTCGTATTCTAGTATTTTACACACAATTATTTTCTACTTTACTTACTTACTCTTATCTACATCTTAGGCTGTTCCCCCAGCCTTGCCTTTTTAGGAATATACTGAACTTGGAATGATATAATAATAAGTAACCTTTTGAGATAATATATTTTTGCTTAGTAATGTGCATTTAATTTCCCTTCATGTCTTTCATGGTACGATAGCTTGTCCTTCCATCGCCTGTTTCCACTATAGTTTAGGGACCTATTCACCTACCAAAGGTGTCTTGGTTACCTCAGGGTTTGGTAATTATGAACAAAGGTACTACAAACAGATACATGTAAATGTTGGCATAGACAAGCTTTCAGCTCTTTTGGAATAAGTGAGCATGCTTCAGGTATGTTTAATATTTTATTCAAAAGTGGCTAAACCACTTTGCCTTCCCATTATGACTAATAACCGAACAGAAGACCCTGCTGTTCACAGCTCATCAGCATTTGCTGTTGTCAGTGTTCCAGACTTATCATTCCCAGAAGTTTCTCATTTTTAAACAATTTTTATTTTGTCCATGTGCCATGTATTGAACACACTTTCCTTCACTTCTGTGCCATTTATGCATCTTCTTTGCTGTCTGTTAAAGTTGTTAACCTTTCTTGAAGCTGAATAGATTTCTTATGAATATTTTATCCAATGTCTTCTTTTCAATTTTTTCTCTTGGTTTATGGCTTTGAAAAAATAATTATTTTAGCATTTTTTTTTCAGCTGGAAGAAATTTATGAAACTTTTGCTCAAGTAGAGTTGATGGAGCTATGAACTACTTCTTTGGTGGTATGCTTATGTCATCCTGTATCCAAAGTGAGCTAGGTTTTAGGTTTTCACTATGTCCTAAATTTTTTAGAATTATATAGTTTGTATTTAGGTTGATGATCCATTTTTTACTTATTAAGATTTTCTAAAATTCACTTTACATGCCAACAACTGATTCTCCTATCATCCTTCTGCTCCCCGCTAGCCTTCCCCAGACTCACCTCCTCTCCAGTCCTCCATAATGCCAAGGCCTCTGATAGGGAGTCAGAAAAACCTGGTGTATTCAGTTCAGGCAGGTCCAAGCCACTCTACTGTGTATCATTGTTGTGAAAATTGTCCCACCATAAATAATTGGTTCAAAAAAAAAAACCCTCTCATACACCAGGAATAGATCCTGAAGCAACTTCCAGGGGCCCCTTAACAGACCAAGCTACACAACTGTCTCCCCTATGCAAAGGGCTTAGTCTTGTCCCATGAAGGCTCTACATTTGATGATCTAGTTTGTGAGTTCCCATTAGCTTGGGTTTGTTGTCTCTGTAGATTTCCTCATCATGATCTTGATACCCCTTGCTCAAGTAACCCCTATTCCTTCTCTTCTGCTGGACTTACAGAGTTGAGCCTGGTGCTTGTCTGTGGATCTCTGCATTTGCTTCCATCAGTTAGCGGAGAAAGGCTCTATGATGAGAGTTAGGGAATTCACCAATCTGATTACTGGGCAGGCTGGCTCAAGCACCTTCTCCACTACTGCAAGTATTCTAACCTGGGGTCATATTTGTGTATTCCTGGGAACTTTCACGGCACCACATTTCTCCCTAACTTCATGATGACTTCCTCTGTCAAGATATTTCTTTCATTGCTCTCCCACTCCATCGCTGTCCCAGCTCGGTCATCCCCTTTTCCCATGTTCTCATCCCCCATCTCTTCCCCTCTATTGCCCTCTCACCCCACAGTTTACCCAGGAGATATGATCTATTTGTCTTTCCCAGGGCAATCCACGAATCCCTCTTAGGGTCCTCCTTGTTAGCCTGGTTCTCTGGAGCTATGGGTTGTAGTCTGGCTATTCTTTGCTTTACATATAGTATCCAATTATGAGTAATTACATACCATGATTGACTTTCTGAGTCTGATTTAGCTTACTCAGAATGATATTTTCTAGTTATATTCATTTGCCTGCAAATTGCATGATGTTATTATTATTATTATTTTACTGCTGAGTAAATTTCCATTTTGTATGTATAATACATTTTGTTTATCCATTTGTTGGTTGAGGGGAATTTCTGTTGTTTCTAGGTTCTGGCTATTATGAATAATGCTGCTATGAATATAGCTGAGCAAATGTTCTTTTGGTATGACTGAGCATCCCTTGGGTATATGCCCAAATGTGGTACCATTGGGTAGTGAGGTAGATTGATTCCCAGCTTTCTGGGAAGTTGTCATATTGATTTCCAAAGTGCTGTACAAGTTTGCACTCCCACCAACAGTGGAGGAGTGTTCCACTTCCTCCACAACCTCTCTAACATAAGCTGTCATAAGTGGTTTTGACCTTAGCCAACCTGACAGATATAAGATGGAATCTCAGAGTCATTTTTATTTGCATTTCCCTGATAACTAAGGATGTTGAGCAATTGCTTAAATCATTCAGACATTTGAGACTGTACTGTTAAGAATTCTTTCTTTAGATCTGTACTCTGTATTTTAATTGGAATTTTTTAAAGTTTTGCTCTCAGTGTCTGTAATACTGGTATATATTTAGGAAATGGTTTTCTATGCCAATGTGTTCAAGGTTACTCCTCTTCTTTCAGGTACAGTGTAAATGATAATATAATAAGATCTTTGATCCATTTGGACTTGAGTTATGTACATGGTGATGGATATGGATCTATTTGCAATCTTTTACAAGGTGATATTCAGCTATGCCATCACCATTTGTAGAAGATTTTTTTTTCTTCCCTTGCAGTTTTGGCTTCTTTGTCAAAAATCAGGTGTTCTTAGATGTGTTAATTAATGTCAGGGTCTTCAGTTTGATTCCATTAGTCAACATCTTGGCTTTTATGCTAATGTCAGCTGTTTTTATTTCTATAGCTCTATAGTAGAGCTTAAAGTCAAGGATGGTGATACTGCCAGTAGTTCTTTCATTGAACAGAATTGGTTTAGTAATCACATTTTTTTTCCCATATAAAGCTGAATATTGTTCTTTTGAGGTCTGTGAAAACTTGTGTTGGGATTTTGATGGGGATTGCATTGCATCTGTGGATTACTTTTGGTAAGATTGCCATTTTTACTATGTTGATCCTACATATTCAGGAGCATGGGAGATCTTTCCATTTTCTGATATCTTCACTTTTCTTTCTTCAATGACTAAAGTTCTCATCATACAGGTCTTTCACTTGTTTGGTTATAGTTACCTCAAGGTATTGTATATTATTTGTGGCTATTGTAAAGGGCGACGTTTCTCTGATTTCTTTCTTTACTAATTTATTGTTGCATATATGAAGATGACTGACTTTTTTGAGTTAATATTATATTTTGCCACATTACTGAAGGTGTTTATCAGCCGTAGGAGTTCCCTGGTATAACTTTTGGAGTCACTTATGTTTACTGTCATTTCATTTGCAAATAAAGAAAGTTTGACATTTCCTCTTGGTGCTCTTTTGTTGTCTTGTTGCTCTAGCTAGAACTTTGAGCACTATACGAAATAGCTACAGGGAGAGTGGGCAGCCGTGTCTTCTTCCTAATTTTAGTGGAATCACTTTCTCTCCACTTAATTTGATGTTGTCAGCTTGCTATAAATTGCCTTTATTATAAGTATGCTTCTGGTATTCCTGATCTCTTCAAAACCTTCATTATAAAGGGGTGTTGTATTATTTCACAGGCTTTTTTTGTACCTAAGGAGATGCTCATCTGGGTTTTTTCTTTTTCTATTTGTTTATATAGTGGATTACATTGATAGATTTTTGTACATTTAACCATCTCTGGATCTCTGGGATGAAGCCTATTTGATCATGGTAGATGATTTTTTTTTTTTAAAATGTGTTCTTGGATTTGGTTTGCCAATATTTTATTGAGTATTTTTGCATTAATGTTCATAAGGGGGATTGGTCTGTAATTCTCTTTCTTTGTTGCATTTTTGTGTGATTTGGATATCAGGGTGACTGTAGTCTAATAAAAAGTTTGGCAATGTGTGGGGGAGACTTTAATGGCTGCTTCTATTTCTTATGGGTTATAGGCATCTATAATTGGTCTTGATTTAATTTTGGTATATGGTACCTATCCGGACAATTGCCCATTTCTTTTAGATTTTCCAGTTTTGTGGAGTAAAGGTTTTAGAACCACGGTTTGATGATTCTTTGGATTTTCTTAGTATGTGTTGCCATATCTCTGTTTTCTGATTTTGCTAATTTGGATATTCTTTCTCTTTCTTTTGGCTAGTTTGGATAAGGGTTTGTCTATCTTGTTGATTTTTGTTTCATTGAGTCTTTGTTCTTTTTGGTTCCACTTTATTGATTTTAGCCCTCAATTTGATTATTTCCTGGCGTCTACATCTCCTGAATGAGTTTTTTCTTTATGTTTTAGGGCTTCCATGTGTGCAGTTAAGTTGCTGGTCTGAGATTTCTCCAACATCTTTATTTAGGCACTTAGTGCTATGAATTTTCCTCTTATTACTACTTTCTTAGTTTCCTGTACGTTTGAGTATGTTGTGTATTTATTTTCATTAGATTCTAGGAAGTTATACATTTTTTATTTTTATTTTTTGACCCAGTGGTGAGCATTATTCAGTTTTCATGATATTGCAGGCTTTCTGTAATTTGTGTTGTTAAATTTTAACTTTAAGCCATGGTAAACTAATAAGACACAGGAGGTCATTCCATTTTTTTTTTTTTTTTTTTTTTTTTTTTTTTTTTTTTTTTTTTTTTTTTTTTTTTTTGCGTCTGTTGAGACTGGATTGGTGACCAAATATATGTTTAGTTTTGGAGAAGGTTCCGTGGGGTGGTGAAAAGATGTTATATTCTTTTGTGTTTGAACAGAATGTTCGACATATATCTACTAAGTCCTTTTGAGTCATAACATCTGTTAGATCCCTTATTTTCTCTGGTAAGTTTCTGTCTGGCAAACCTGTCCATTGGTGAGACTGGAGTGTTGTAGTCTCCTACTCTTAATGTGTGGGGCTTAATACATGATTTAAGCTTTATACATATGTGGGTGCCTTTGTGTTTGAGGCATAAATGTTCAGAACTGAGACTTCATCTTGATGGATTTTTCTTGTGATGAACATGTGATGTCCTGCGTGATCTCTTTTGATTGATTTTAATTTGAAGTCTACTTTGTTAGATATTAGAATAGCTACATGAGCTTGTTTCTTGAGTCCATTTGATTGGAAAGCCTTTTCTTTGCCCTTTACTCTGTGGTAGTGGTAGTGTCTATTTTTGAAGCTGAGGTGTCTTTTTGTTTTATGCAGTAGAAAAATGGATTCTATCTTCATATCCATTCTGTTAACCTGTGACTTTTTATAAGTAAATTGAGTCCATGAACATTGATATTAATGACCAGTGATTGTTAATTCCTGCTAATTCTTTGGTGGCAGTGTGTGTATGTTTCCCTTCTTTGGGATTTGCAGCTGTGGGATTTTTACTGTTTGTATTTTCCTGGTTGCTTTTAATTTCCTTAGACTGGAGTTTTCCTTCTGGTGCTTTTTGTGTGGCTGGATTTGTACATAGGTTTGGTTAAATCTTGTTTTTGCCATGGAATATCTTATTTATTCCATCTATGATTATTGAAAGTGTTGTTAGGCATAGTACTCTTAGCTGGCAGCCATGGTCTCTTAGTGTCTGCATAATATCTGTCCAGGACCTTGGCTTTCAGAGTCTCCATTGAGAAGTTGAGTGTCATTCTGATGGGTCTATCTTTATAAGTGACTTGGCCTTTTCCCCTTGCAATTCTTAATATTCTTTATTATGTGTGCTTAATGATTTGATTATTATGTGGTTAGAGACTTTTTTGGAGGGTCTAGTCTATTTGGTGTTCTGTAAGCTTCTTGTGTCTTCACAGGCATTTCTTTCTTTAGGTTAGGAAAGTTCTCTTCGATGAAATGTTGCATATATTTTCTATGCCTTTGAGCTGGTGTTCTCCTTCTATTGCTGTTATCCTTAGTTTTGGTCCTTTCATGATGTTCCAGATTTCCTGGAGGTTTTGTGTTTTGACTTTGTTGGCTTTAGTGTTTTCCTTTACTGATGAATCTATTTCCTCTATTGTATCTTCCACTCCATAGAGTCTTCTGTCTCTTGTAGTGTTTGTGATGCATCTGTAGTTCTTGTTCATTTAATTATGTTTTCCGTTTCTAGCATTCCCTCAGTTTGTGTCTTCATTATTGCTTCTATTTCAAATGTTTCCTTCACTTCTTTGATCGCATTTTTTGGTTTCCTTGGCTTTCTTTAAGGGATTTATTGGTTTCTTCCAGTTTTTGTTCTTCTTTTCCATGACTTCTTTAAGAGAAATTTTCATTTCCTCTTTAAAAGCCTCTATCATCTTCCTAAAGTTATTTTTAAGGTCATTTGTTCTGTTTTTCTTAAATTGTGATGTTCAGGTCTTGCTGTTTATCACTGCAAGGCTCTGGTGGTGCCATGTTGCTATTTATGCTATAGTGTGTATTCTTGCACGGATGTCTAACCATTTCTTCCTCCAGTTAGTGGAAGCGGTATCTGCTTAGTCTGCTCTGTCTCTGTCTGTGTCTCAGGGAGCCTCTGAGGTTGCAGGGCATGGATGGGTTTGAGGGTCATTGTGGGACTTGTACTTCGCAGGGTCTGATGGGGCATGTTAGTGGGAAGCCCTACCTGCAGACGTCTTCCCTGCTGCCCTGCAACTGGGGCAGCCATGAATCCTATGATCCACTTTGGATGAACTTTGTGTCAAGTATTAAGGACTGTACTGATATTCTGCTATTCAGTTATTTATTGACCTAGAAATACCCAGTTGCTCTAGCACTTGCTGTTTACAAGAGTACCCGTACTGCACTAAACTGGCCTGGTAACACTAGCTTTACTAAGTTTCAAAGTCAGTTAGTGTTTCCTTCATTTTTGGAATTAAATTCGTTCAATTGTGAAACTAAATTATTGCAGTATTCTCTCTGTTAAAATACTTTTATGCCAAGTAATAAAATTAAATAGACTAATGAATTAAAGGAGACTGAGTGAATGAGGGGAGGGAGAGATACTTCCAATTAAATCAGCGTGAAGTTTTCCTTAACAATTTATACTTACAGCAAATGTTCCCCAGAAAACATTCATTTTGGTATTTTTATCCCACTCACATCTTTAGGAACAGATGTGTCCTTGCTGGAAGCAAAATGTGATGATAGCTAAATGGAATGTTTGGCTAGCAGGATGTTTCTGGTTTAATCTTTGCTCAACAATGACAGCCATATTTCTCTGTTCTCTGAAACACTCAGGTCAGCAACACAATAACCTTGCTCAATTGACACTTCTCTTTCCAGCAGAAGATATGCAATGGATTCAAACAACAGTTGTTTAGATTTTAGAAGCTGCCAGTTTGGTGCTTGGAAATGGTAAGACAGAAGTACTGAACAGAGTACCAATGTCTTATTATTCCACCAACAAAGTGTCTTGCTGTTCAAGGGATAGGAAACCTGTAGCTAAAGCAGATATTCCAAGAAACAAGACTTACACCAATCAAGGTGGATTTACAAAAATCAACTCAAAATATGGGATTTATACAAAATTTGGCTTTAAATTCAGTTGCACCTCTGAAAACTACAAAGAAAAATACAATCAAATGTTTCTGTATTTCTTACCCATTTTCTCTATATTACAACACACACACATACACACAACTTTTCACCTTGGATATACACCACCTGTTTTATTCTTTCCTTTTTAAAGATAAGCTCCTTGCATTCAGTATCTGAGTTCAGCTTAGACTTTTCCTTCAATTTTTCAGACTTGTTAATGAATCTCCGTGGCCCTATTTTAGATTCCAAGAGGAGAAAATCTGGTTTCCAACTCTTGGAATGAGTTTTCATCTCTCTCCCACTCAGAGCTTTTTGGGAACTTTATTTCCAGTATAGCTTTCATAGACCATACTAGTCACATAGAAAAATAGTTTTATTTTCTCTATATATCCTCTCTTGCTGTTTCCTGACCTTTCTTATTCACTTAGTTTGTTTTCTTGTTCTCTTTCCTTTGTCTGCCCCTCAATCAACAGTTTGGAAAATGCCAAAGATAGACTTTGGTGCATGTATCGGAGAACGTGGGGAAGTCTGGGACAGAAGGAAGGGTTAGGAGGCCGATTCACTCTGAAAGTCTGACTCACAGCACACAAGAAAACTGATTTGTTGTTCTTTTGTCTATATTAATTACAGTTAGTCTTATGGAAATTAACAATTACCAGTTTGATCAACTCTGCTTTATAAACAGGAAAAATAGTCAAATGTAGGGCTGAAATCAGTGGAATGAAAAGTTAGTTCTTTGAAAAAATCAAGCTAATTGATTAATGTTTAGTGAAAATTGACAAAAATATGAAAAGAGATAATTCAAATTAATAAAATAAGAGATGAAAAGGGAGACATTACAGCAGACATTGAGGAAATTCTGACAATTAAAGAACTTTAAAAATCTTTCTTCCACCAAATTTAGAAACCAATGGAAAAAATGGATGTATTTCCTGATACACATATGAATTTCCAAAGTTAAAGCAAGAGGAAGTAAACAAGTTGAACAGACACATAATACCTAGTGAATTATTAAAAAAATAATTAAAAGCCTCTCAGTAGCAACAACGAAAAGCCCAGGGCATGAGGGATTCAGTGCAGAACTTTATCAGCACTTCAAAGAATAGCTTAAACCAATACTCCTTAAGTTTTTCCACAAAATAAAAACTGAAGAAATATTTCCTATTTCCTTTTACAAAAGAGGCCACAATCATTCCATTACCAAACTCGTACAAAGATCCATCCCCTGCAGAAAAGAAAGAAAGGAAGAAAAAAGAACACAAGGAGAAAGATTATAGACCAGTTTTGTGAACATAGATGTGGAACGTTTCAATAAATTTCTTGAAAACAAAACTTAATAGCACATCAAAAAAGATTATTTATTATGTTTAAGTTAGCTTAATCCCTGAGATTTGGAGATGATTCAATACACAGAAATTAATAAACATACTAAACCACAAAAACCCACATAATTATCTTACTAAATGTAGAAAAAGCTTTTGACAAAATCCAACATGGCTTCGTGATAAAAATCCTAGAGAGACTATGTATACAAGAGACATCCTTAACATAATAAAGGAAATTTACAGCAAGCCCATTGCCAATAACATCTTCAATCAAGTAAAGCTTAAAGCATGTCCACTTAAATCAGGAACAAGAAAGTATGTCTACCTTCTCTACTCCTGTTCTATGTAGTACCTGAAGTCTTAGCTGGAGCAACAAGACAACTGAAGGAGATCAAGAGAGTACAAATAAGGAAGGACATGAAGCTACTCTTATTTGCACATTGAATGATTTCGTGTATCAAAAACTAAAAAGACTCTATTAGGAAACTCATACAGCTGATTAAAAACTTTGAGCAAAATAGCCGGATTCAAAATTAGCACAGGAAATTAGTAGTCTTCCTGTATGCAAACATATTGAGAAAAAAATTAAAGCAAACTACTTTTCAGAATAGTCTTAAAGATATTCTTGTGATAACTTTAATTAAGCAAGTGAGAGATTTGCAAAGTAAAACTATAACAAAAAGATTGAAGAAGACACCATGGTAGAAATCTATGTTTATAGGATTAACATGAAAATGGCATCTTACCTCAGCAATCTACAGATTGATTCTAATGTCATAAAAATTTGAACAGAATTTTCCACAGAAAAATTAAAACAAAACAAAACACCAAACTTTCATCTTCATATGAAAACAAGAAAACCCAGATGAGCTTAAACCATCCTGAATAATGATAAAAAACTAGTTAAGGTATCACCATCCCTGATCTGAAGTTGTATTAGAGAACTATAGCAATAAGACAACACGGTATTGTCATAAAAAACAGACATAGTGGTAAATGAAATAGAACTTAAGACCAGACATGGCTTCATATACCCATCAACACCTGATTTTTGATCAAGAAGCAAAACCAACCAACTAACCAACCAACCAACCAACCAACCAACCAAACAAACAAACAAACAAATAAACAACCAAACAACCAAACAAAAACACACCAGAGGAAAGATAGCATCAACAAATGATTCTTGTCAACCCCCATACCTCAAGGCTCTGAGATCTATATGGGGAAAGAGGTAGAAAGACTGTAAGAGCCGGAAGTAGGTAACTCCAAGGAACGGTGTTTTCCAGAAAAGTATTAATACACATATGAACTCACAAAAACTGTGCTGGCGCATGCAGCGCGCACATAGGTACCTAACAGACAAAACTCATTACTCAGAAGAGAAAGTGAGTACAAAGTCCACCCCTAAGCAAGAAGCTATTTACAACTGGTAGTTGCTGAGAAAGAGAAAATGATTTTCTCCACTGGGGTATCACTAGATATCGAGCACATTCCAGGACAAGTCCCAAGGCCAACACAAAATGGAATCCATGCTCTCTTGTGCACTTTTGGTTTTGCTTTGTTTGGATTATTTGTGGTCTTATTGGTTTTGTTTGAGCATTTTTTTTGTCTTATTCATTTTTGTTTGGACTTAATTTTTTAGAGGAAACAAAGCTGTGTGGATAGAAGGCAGGAAGTGGGGAAGGATCTGTGAGGGACTGGAGAGAGAATATGATGAAATTATATTGTGAGAAAAATATTGCTAAACAGTTATTAAAATAATACATAATGTTTATTTTTACAATATGGCAGTGGAAACTGATAAAATGGTATTTCTCACTAAGTGCTGTTAATACTAGCTAAAAGAAAACAAATCATCAGGAAGTAACAGGTATGTGTGGTAGACACAAACCACTCATTCATGTGATCTTTTATAATTTTGCCTAACAATCTAACTGGTTCTTTTGCAATCAAATTCAACTTCTGTTTCCACTGGCAGAATTAACCTTAGAGACCCAAGCTTTGTATGTAGAAGAAATTCCTCAGAGAACACATTTTCTAGAAGCTCAGGGATCACAGGTGTTTGTATTCATCTGTGGATTTTGATGTCTGTGCTCACAAGTGAAGCTCTTACCTACCTTTCCCAATTGTGAAATACTGTGTGCAGCTATATTTGGATGTGTTTTCTGTTTTCTTCCTGTTCTCCTTCTGGCCCCAGGTCCAATTCAGAATACCTGGGCCAAAAGGAAAATTATGCATAAATGAGTAAATGGGGAAGAGTTCTGACCAGGATTCTTTTCCTGTGTACTCTAGATCAAAGGAACCCAAAGAACATTCAAATTTTTGGATCCAGAGCCTGAGGTGTGAGACTCCTGGTTCCCCTCCACACTTGGGTTTGTCTTTATGTCCAGCTGCTTGGAATCTGCCTGATTCCACCTCTGCTTCTCCTTCCTTCTCCTTCCTTCTGCTTTCCATCTTGTGTCCAGTTTTGAGTTACATCCCTGACCCTCAATAACTGCAATGGCCCAGTTGTCTTCACCAGTTCGTTCTGTAGACCCGGATTTCAGGCGGCTGATGGGAATGATGCAGCTGGGCTCTGTAGATGACCATCTTATCGGCTTGTGCTTTTATTTCTGGTAGTTTTCATTCATACTATATCCTTTAGCTTTTCTATTATCTAATGTTCATTTTTAAAAATGGAAATGATAGATAAGCTTACTTCATTCTGTTTAATTTTACATTCTTGGTTGTACATGGCACATATGCCACAGCCCAGAAATGAGTGTGAATGTCTCACCAACTACCTGGACGACATCATATAAACACTTACTTGGTTCCCATTAAAATGAAATATCAATCATACCTTTCCTAAACATATAGCTTAATAGTGTGTTACTTAATTAGATGTCTTTATATTTTCATAATAAATTTACATTTCTGTTCCAGGATGGTAAGATTTCTGTATTTTATTTTATTAAGGTTGTATTTTTCCTTTACATTAAGTCTTTATATTTTCAAATTGTTAGTTATACTACAGTGATAGAAGTTCAGAGCTAATATTCGCAGTTCAATAAATAAGGTGCTAGCGCTCATACTCATGCTTAAGGCGCTACAGATACATATGTATTAGATTTTGGTATTATATTGCTTTAAGAGTGGATACTTTCAAAAACTGGGTCATGAGAGTCACCCATATCTTTTGTTTATTGCATTAATCCATGTAGAATATAAAATCTGTTTTTGAGTCATCTATTTATTTACATATATATATATTTATATACCAGCATAGCATTCTTGCCAAGGAACTGAAATAAGTTTCTTCCTGGTATGGACTAGTTTACAGCATTAGAGTTCATTATATTACATCATCTGTCCTGGGGCCAGATCACACACAGCTTTGTACAATAGTTAAAATTATTGGCTAGAATTCAAACTGCCTCTCACATTAGAAGGTGATGTTTATAAAACCACTTATGACAATGGGGTATGCTGAGTGGACTTATTGTTTGAAATTATTTATTTAAATTATCTTTGTACAGAAAGAAAGTAAATTCAAGTTTTTTGATGAGACTCAAAGTGATAAATTGTAAGTGCAATAAATTTGATTTTTAAAAATAATTCTACTTGTATATTCAGAATTTTATTCCAGAAGGAATGAAGGTTTTTTTGTTTTTTTTTTTTTTTTTTTTGGAGACAAGGTCAGAATGGTGTTGAAGTTTTTCTTAGCCACTTGAGAACTAGAATTTTATTTGTACACCGTCACATTTGGGAAAGAAAATGTCTTATTTCAATCATTTGTAATAAGAACAAAATCTCAGTATGAGTTATAAATAATACTGCAATTTGGTCAAGGTGGCATTCAGTGTAAATTCCTTATTGTTTCAATCCACTGAACATATTGACAGAGGGTTAGGAATAAGTTATGATGTTCATCCAGTGGGAAATGGAGCTAGAGACGCTGATGGTCCTGAAGTTCTTACAAGCTGTCATATCTTTCTGTTCAAGGGTCTGCAAATACAACCCTGCCTGAGGGGTATCTGTAGAGGGCTTCTGTCAGAAGAGAGAAGAAGGACCCCAGTGGAGCTAAAACAGTCAGAGTCTGACCCCACAAACAAAGCCTGCATTTGCATTTTCTTTGCTTGGAAATTTGATGTGGCAAGTTTCAGCTTACAGCAAGACCTGTTTGCTCTTCACTAGAGAACTTTGGATACATTCACTTTCAACAGTATTTCAATACAGAGGCACAAGTAGCATCCTGATTACTAAACAAATAAAGGCAATTTCCTAAGGGAGCTGGCTGCCTCTGCTCTGACTGCTTCCCTAGAAGAAATGAGCAAGTAAAATCCTGATTTGAATACCACCAGAGAAGGAATTAAAGCAGATCTTTAAGTAGAGATCCTTGAGATTGTACTTAAAATACTGCAACATATCAAAAGCACTTTGCTTTTTACCTTTACAAATAATTAAACAGGTATTGACTAAATTTAGCAGGGTTTTGTGTTGTTGTTTTTAACTGGACAAGATATGGATTTCAGATTTTATTAGCACAGAAATAATGTGAAGCCATTTTCCTTGCTCTAGCTTACTTTCTTCCTCCACATCGGGGCTTTCTTGGACACAGTTCTTTTAGTCCTTCACATTGTTCTGCAGAGCTGCCACTGAAGTCAAACTCACAATGATTACAAAGCATTTCTCAAATATGGATACTCTCCAAAGGCTAAATGGAAATCTATAGCTGGGAAATACAACAGAGGCACTACCGCAAACAGTAGTGTACTATTTTAATAATTCAATTAAAGTATAGCCAATATGACTTCTGTGATTTATTGATGGCTAGATAATAGCTAAGGTAGGAATGGATGATGTACAAATTCATGAATTATTCTTCTGCTCAGCCTTTAATTGCTGAAATTAAATGTTTACATTGTGCTGCAGGCTTTCATTGCCAGTGATTTATGAAAACAATAATTTGTTCTATCCTGAAAAACTTCAGTGGAACTTTTTTGTGAGTGTGTATAATAACTATGAACATTTCAGTTATGCATTGATTCAATTTATCAGACAAAAGTATAATTATGGTCTGGAGAGATGGCTTAGTGATTAAGAGAACTTTCTGTTCTTCTAGAGGAACCAAAATTTGTTCCCAGCACCCACATGTTGGTGTACAATCATCTGTAGTTCCAGGTTCCAGGATTGTGTTTCCCTCTGCTGGTCTCAGATGACAACTGGCATGCATGTGGTGCATAGACCTACACATAATAAACACACCTTAAAAAGTATAGCTCACTTAAACATATAATTAAACATGAAAAGCCCTTTGTTGGAAGTGCTATAGATTCTAGAAACTACATCTGAATTTAGCTTGATCCAACTTCATCTTTCTTACAAATATATTTGTATATATGTTTTGTAACTGTTTTAATGCAATGATTTCATCTGGCATCTACTGATTGGGCAGTGAGTTAAGCTGCAGTGCATGTAGTTCACATATCAGACATGCTTAACAAGTTACTTCATTACTAAGAAATGAATCAGGTATTTTACTAATCTGTTGTGACTTAGATGGTATTTCCACAAATTTATATGTTAAAGGACCAATTAATCTTGATTTTCAGTCAGCTTGACGGGATTAAGAATCACCATGGGAACATATCTCTGGGCAAGTGTCTAAGGTACTATTGGGATTGGGTTAAGAGAGATGGGAAGATTCAATGGAGGTGGTACCATTCCATGGGCTCAGGTTTTAGGCCAAATAAAAAAGGGGAAAGACCGATTAGCACAGTACACTGGTCTCTGGTTCCTGACTGTGGATGTTCTACGACCAGCTGCCTCAAGTTCAAGCTTTCCTGGCTTCCCCATTGTGATGGACTGTATCCTCTGATGGTGCCAAGTGAAAGTTCCTTCTTGAAGTTGCTCTTGGTAAGTGTTTTACCACAGCAATGAGAAAGTAACTAACACAGGTCATAACCCTCAATGGAACTTTATTTGGAGAACTCATTAAAGTTAAGTTCAGTCACAAGTACTGGGCTTCAGTTAGTTGAGTGGTGGTCTTAGAAGAAGAGTTCTTTGTCTGAATGCACCCAGAGAAAAGGTCATCTGCAATGCAGGGACAAGGCGACCCTCTGAAAACTTTAAGGAAAGGGGTTTCCAGGATGTGAACGTTGTAGTATTTTGTGCTGGCATTTCTAGAACTTGGGGGAAATAGCTTTTTATTGTTGAGACAATTAGTCTGTGGCATTTTGTTATGGCAGTACTAGCAGAGACAGTAAGTTACTGTCAGCATCACCCAGAATTTTATAGAGTCTCTGGCAGAAGATAGACTCCTGACTTTTGTGGGATAAATAAAAGATGACAAAGTTATGGAGTCTAAAAATCAAATCTTTCTTCATGGCAATGATATTTATCCCCAAGTTAAATTTGGCTACTCTGTTGGTATTCTTTGTTCCCTCACTTCCCAAAAGTGGCATCCACATCACAGACCTGTAAATTCACATACTAAGTTGATGTGTGTCAAGCAGTACGTGCTGAATCTCAGATATAGTTATTAGCAGCATGACAGGTAAAATTTATCTATATCTCTCACCACACCATTTCTTCTCATTAAGGGATAATTTCAGTTGTCTTCACTACTGTTCCAACTTTTATAATGAACCAAACACAAGTTGTTTATCAGATGGTATACCCATTTGCTCTAGCTGCCATAACAAGTACCACAGACTGCAGCCCATGAAGAATGGACATCTTTTCCACAATACTAAAGTCCAGAAGTCTGAGATCACTGTATTCATTCATGATTTCATTCTAATGCCTTTCTTCTTGGGATCTAGATGATTTTTACTTTCTTCATGTTGTATATATACTAATCTTTTCTTATTTCTCCCTTTTAAAATAAAAAACAACAAACAAGCAAAAACCAGGGTCTCTTGTAGCCTAGGATTTCATCATACTTATAATACAGTCTGGAATGACCTTGAGATCCCCATCTCTCTGTCTCTACTACCAATGTTTTAGGGTTACAGGCGTGAATTATCTCATCCAAGTCTTAACCTTCTTATAAGAACTGTTCCTATGGGATTAGGGCCTATCTATGATCTTTTTTTTTCACTTATCCTTTCTTCATTTATTTTTTTGAAAGTTTAAACGATGTATATGTGTGCATATAAATTTGCATGTGTGTGTCTATATGTGCATGGTGTCTATTCAGGAGCTCGAAAAGGTGAGAGGAGGGATGTCCTGGAAGTGGAGTTAGAGGTGGTTGTGAGCTGCCACATGAGTGCTTGGGGGCTGAACTCAGATGTTGTGCAAGTGTGGTATGAGCTCTTAAGCACTTAGCAGTCACTCCACTCACTTTCTCACTGTGGCTTAGGCAGTGCTCACAATTGGACCCAGAACCTTACAAATGCTAAAGTGAATGCTGGACTTCTGACCTACATTCCCAGACCTAGGACTCACCTAGGATCTACTGTAGTGAAATTATGTTGTTACATTGTAAATAATTGTTCTGACTACTGCTTTAATAAAATTGCTGATTGGCCCAAGGCAGATAGGAAGTGTGGGCAGGGCTACACTTAGACTAAGAAAACTCTGGGAACAGGAAGAACAGGGCAGAAATACCACAGAGAAGCCAAGGGAAACCACGATGAGATGCCAGCAGATGCAGAGGAAAGAAGTTGAAATGCTGCTCTGAGAAAAGGTACCGAACCTCATTGCTAAACAAGATAAGAGTCATGGGTTATTCAAGAGCAAGAGCTAGCAAGTTATATGCCTGGGTCCAGATCAATCACCATACAATTAATATAAGTGTTTGTGTGTTTTAGTGGGGACTATGGGACTGTGGGTCTGAAAGTCCGGACTAGGAGGCCAGGCCCGTAAGTCTGGGCCAGGAGGGTAGGGCAGAAAGTCTGGGACAGAGATCTAAAACAACAATATACTTATTTTTATCACTCTTTTAATTATTTAAATCACTCACAGTCACATATTGGGCAGGTATAGTTAGAATTTCACTATATAAATGATGGAAGAATTAAATTCAGTTACAAAATTAACTGCTATTTTTTAATATAATGTTCTCCAAGGTTTATGCTGTAAATTAATTTTGGGAAACATTGTTAACATGTTGAATAAATTTTTTTTAATTTATTTAATTTTACCATGAGTTAGCTCACTGGGGAGAAATGTATGCTCAGAATCGATCATATATTTTTAGATTTTGTCTGATCTGTGTTCCTTCTATATGACTAATAAAAGCTCAAAGAGCAAATGAGAACAGAGCCATTATACATTGTGATCCTTGAGAACACAGAGTAGCAAATTTGAGCAGTCCTAGCAGTGAACATTTCCCTCAGAGAATCACAAATGGGAGAGTAGAAACAGACTCCCTAGATTTCACTCTGCAATTGTCTATTTGGTTTAAACGAGGTCAGAGTCTTAGCTATGTGTCTTTGGTTCTGCTAAACTTCTTTCTTGTCTTCAGTACTTTTCCTTTATCTCTAAGATTTATAGATATTTCCCTGAAGACTTTGCTGAAGCTACTTTTGGAATTTACTTTTCCTTTTAAAAAAGGCTTTCAATTTTACCATCATCAATGCTTTTTTTATAATTGGTATTTTAAATGCCATATGCTTTATTTTGCCTAATCCTTCCATAAAATTTAGCTTTAATTTAAGGAAAAAGTAAAATCTCTAGAGTCGATAATAGTTCTTAAAGGTGATGCTTTCTAGAACCCAGGCTCATAGACAAAAATTCTGAGTTTCAAATCAGGCTTTCCAATTAAAAAACAGCAAGTCTTATACTGAGTTACCTAATTTTACTGTTTTGATTTTCTATTTGTAAAATAGAGGATAAAAGAGAATGTTGTTACAATAGGAGAAAACTGCTTTTTTAAATTTAAGGTTTGCTTAGAGCATTGATTAATTCACCCAGTAGATGTAGCCACTGTCTCTCTAGCTTGCACTGTAGCTGTGACTGTCCCTGGCATGCAGGCCATAAACTCCATGCTTCCTGTACTCACTGTTGAGAAGCAACAAGAACAGCTCATGTCGAGTCCTGTGGCCATTGTCGTGCTGGGATATGGATTTGTACTCATTAATACGGCCTCCTTTCAGGTAGGAACATGGAAAGCTTAAATGGAAGTCAGATGAGCTTTAAATTTCCTCTCCATCCAAAATCCATTCCTTTCTAATTAACTTGTGATAATAAAAACACTAAGTTTGTAGGTTTTATTTTCTGTTATATACATGAACTTGAGCTCTTTTCTATAACACTGGGAAGCCAGAAAGACTTATGTTAGCTCATGTTTCTTCTTCTCTTTTGGTATTTTCCATCATAATCCTCCTTAGTGCAAAACAATCTTTCCTCAGTCTCTTAGGTGTCCTTCAAATTTAAAAATCAGCTTTGTGAAACTTCTTAGAGTGGTCTCTTCAAAGGTTATCTGAATCCATAGCACCTTTTAACTAAAAAATCTAAAATGGTCTCAGATGAGTAAATAAAAGTAGAGATAAACCTAAAGAGAGAGGTCCAGGCTTGAGGATGGACTGTGTGCCATCAGGGTCCTAGGGAGTTGTCCACGTGGGGCGGGAGTGATCTCTTTGATAACATAGTCTTTGAAATAGATAAGAAACTTTTACGTCATCAGTCATTTTTGTCTATTTCATTAAGCCCCAAGGAAACAGAGGTGTTATGTCCAATCAAGCAGGAAAAAAAAAAAAAGTAAATTCTCCTTCTGCCTTTCAAAGGGTTGGGTGATGTTCATCTACACTAGTGAAGGCCACCTGTTTTATTTAGTCCTCCAAATTAGATGCTAAATTATCTGGAAACACACCTATAAACAGTGTTTAGCAAATATTATGGCATCCGACAGCATGTCATAGCAGTACATAGGGTTAAAAAATGGAAACTATGTTAGAGACATGTATCTTGGCTGTACCATTGTTGAGTTAAGCTCATGATGTTTGGTGGCTTTGAATGGATCATGATAGCTCATTTGCACTCTTATTAAACATCGTGACTGAGATACGCCCTTTTGCAAAGCAGACATTCCCGTCTTGCCTGGGTCATGGTCCTTATGTATAAACTGTCACACACTCTAGTCCATGAACATTTTACCTGTTTTAATCCTTTTGTATCTCTTTTGTTGTGTAGCAATTGGAATGAGCTTTGTGCTGGGTTGCTGCCTCCCAGCAGTGACTGTGACTAGATGCAAAAGCCAGACCTCTCCCTCACATTTTTCCCGAAGCAATACAGAAAAAAAATAATCGATATGAGTTCAAAAGGATTTTTAAAAATAATCAGTTATCAAGTATTCCTGGGAGCTCTGCTTCGGTCCTGTGATACGGGACCCTGCAAGTTAGGAAGAGGTGGCAAGAAAAGACAAGAATAATCTCGGAAGGACAGTCGTTAGTTTGTACTTTCTCTGTCCTCTGGAGACTACTTCCATTCTCGTTTTGTATATGCTTCCTGATGCTCTCTCTCTCTCTCTCTCTCTCTCTCTCTCTCTCTCTCTCTCTCTCTCTCTCTCTCTCTCTCTCTCTTTCTCTGCCACCCTTATGCTCTGGAAACATTTACTTTCAAAAATACAGGTTCTCTAATTGCCATAGGAGCCATATTCTGCAGGGTAAGGCTTCGCTCAGCGCACTGGTGTCACAGGTTGATTTTAAATTTGGTGAATGTACCTAGATCACTCTTTTCAGTGGATTAAACTATGATGTATCAGAGAAATATCAAAATATAAAATATAACTTTAGGTTATATTAAGGAGGCTGAGTATATCATAGAGGTGAACAAGGAACTCTATTTCCAGTGTGGCTTCCTGGGAGTGAAGAAATCCCATTGAAAGTGAGTGGCACTTCTGTCGTGCTCATTATTGGACCAACATCCATTTTGGTAACACCATACTTGTTATTCGCAGTTCATTTTCAGAAATGCAAAGAACTGTTTAGGATTTTCTTACAGTAGAAATTGGGTTAATTACTTCTAAAATAATAGATCAAGAGCACATTCAAACATTTAGTGGCCACAGGAGTTCCTTTTTATCAAACATACAACAAATATATATTCAAATTTTTTCTGTTATAAGAAAATAATATAAAGGGTATTGCATTGCCTTCTCCCAATTTTTTAAAAGGATTCAAAACGGACACTTTTAAAAAAGTAGAATACCTTAAACAAGTGTTGATCTCAGAAATCTTGACTGGTATCTTACTGCCTTTGTGAAAACTTCAAAGAGTCACTGAAATCTGTAACGGTCTTTGTTGTGGCCTCATGCTCTTCTCCAGGGCAGTAGATAAAAGAAAACATCTCAAATGCCAGAGCCTTCCCCACTCCAGTGTTTTATCTGGTTGCCTTTCTCTCTTATTTATTCTGTTTATACTGTCCATTCCTTGACCACTGGGAAAAGAAATCCACTCTACTAAAAGATACCTTTGATTTGAGCCTCCAGCTTGTTTATAGATGGCCCGACTTATGAGCAGATAAAATATGGTTGGTTTTGTCTGAGAAATTATTTATACAAACATCCTTGCTGCTGGCAAGTGGCTGCTTTTTCTCCTGCTATAATAATGGCTGCTTTACCTTAAAAATTGCTGCTATTAAATATACGGGCAATAATGTCTTCAGGCTTATGCCATGTGTGGAAAGAAAATATGAACCATGAAATTCTTTTTATTTTCCTTTCTCTCTTTTCAAAACTGTACACAGACCTGTCTGTATCACCTTGTGGGTTACATGTTTAGTTAGGGATTTCAAACTAAAACTGTGACTTTTGAAATAACTTGAACAGATATCCAAGGGGTTGCTAAATTGCTTAAGTCCGCTTAAGTTGTTATGAGAATTGCTGGCGAGGGCCTCCTAAGATCAGCACTGGAGTTAGGGATGGCCTGAACCTCTCCTTGTGCTTAGCCAATAAGCTCACATGCAACCACTTCCAAAGGCCTGGACAAAGACCCAGGATCACCCCTCATGTAGAAGCTGAAGAACTTCCCAATTCTCTTTCCTCTTGAAATCCTAAAGGACCAGAAATCTGTATGCCTCACCACTGCATTATTCTCAATGAGCAATATTTCCCTTGCACTTGTATCAGACGTGTCGATTCACAGAGAAAAGCTGTGAACACGTTTGTGCTTTTGTGATCAACAGCTGCTGCTATGTATTCACGTTCATTTGTAGTCGGCTAAGGTACCTGTCAGAACATTAATGACGCTGAGAATCTCAACTGACTAGAGTGTATTTAAATGAACCGCTATGGATGCAGCCGGGGCAACTCTTTTCTACAGCAGAGAAAGACTTGTCACTGTGTGCACATACTTTAAATCATGACAATGTTCAAAGATTCTAGGAAGTATCAGTGGAATATGATTGATATCTGACAAATGGAGACATTTTTAAAACCTAGTAAATGTCAAAGAGGAGATATAGCTCACATTGTGTCCGATCTATCGTAAATTAAGAATATTTTGGGTGTTCATTTTAGTGCATAAACATGACTACGTAATTCACAGTTACGGATGTATTTTCTGCCTACTTCATATAGTTTAGGACTGTTCAGATTTCCAGGTGGCATTTTTTTTTTTTTTATAACAGCGTAATATCTGAAAGAAGAGCTTAGTTCTTTCCAGAACACCTTAAAAGTCTCTTTAAACTCCACGATATCAGCTGCTTTGGAATTTGCTGTGCAAACACACATTGCAAGATGACTACCTTCTGCTTTTCTGATACTCTGCCCGAGTTCCCTCTCTCCACATGTTCTTTTCCTGTCTCCTCTGGCTTGGTTAATTGGCATCTCTGTTTACATACTCAACTTACCTTAACCCCAAGTCTAATTCTGACTGGAAACATTAACACCGAGTGACCCCTGTCTTCATCTATATTGGAGCACAATGCCTCAACACTTGCCTACCTTCTAAAATGATACATTAATTTCATTCTATTAACAGTCTGAATTATTTATGTTAATTATGATCTCCTAATGCTGAAATCCCACTGTTTACTATTTCCTCCATGTACTGGTCTGAGTTTTCATCTCTTGGACTTCATAGGGTATCTTAGATACAGACTATCCCCTTTGTTCAACAAAAACTTTAATAGCTAAAATGCTAAGAAATTAGCAATCAGGTATTTGTCTTAGGTGAATGCCAGCTGTAATGAATGTCTACTAAGCAAGGTTTCACTAATGTTATAATAGGGATGATACTGTTTCTTTCTAAATGTCCATCCCTTTGCTGTTATTGAGATACACACATAATATCAGACTCATGGTGAATTTCTAGACACACGGTAAGTCTTGGGTCCATCTTAGTTTTTATTCTGTTTCCTTTGTGACAGATCTATACAGACATGTCAGCCATTGAAGTCACAGTCTAAAGCTGGAAATTATGTTCACCTTCAAGGCCAACAACACTATTAAGGGTCTTTTGTGGTCTGCTTTTACAGAGTTCCTTCCAGACCCTCAAAGAGGTATTTAGAAATCTCTAGTACTGCCCCCGAAACATGATGTCAGCTTGAATCTTCAGAACAAGATTTGCAAGAAGATCAACTCGGGATGAGACTGCCCCTCTCCAAAGCCGGAGCCATCATTTCACTACAGAAACCGAATCAGTTCCCCCGGGGGAAAAATCATCACAAAATTAGAGCCATACTGGTGCATCAAAACTCTGCAGATCTGGCTTGAGATAAGAATTAGCCAGAGCACCGTGTGATCAAGACCTGGATTATGTGTACTTCTTGTCTTCCTTGTGGATACAATCAGTGTTGGAGCTCCTGTCAATATTGCCAAGGCCAGAGGATAATGATCACCTTCATCTTTTTGATACAACTAAACTGATCAAATTTCAGTGTTAGTTTTTCTGTTTGATATCTAGGGGAGCGACCCAACCTAGTTTTTTTGGGACTTGCCAAACTCAGACTTCTTCTATGCCAGGACTGGCAAAACATTCTCACTATTACTCCTGCCAAGGCCCTGTCCTCTGTCTAGTACTCTCAATTATTTATCATACCATCACTTTACCGACACTTTATTGGACTAAAGATTAAGGTGCCCAAACTGTAGTTCTAAAATCCCTGTCCCTTCAGCGAGTGGGTCAAGTGCTGGGCCTGAACCCCTTTACTTGCTCACTTCAGTTATGAAAGTAACTATGACATAACTTACTCTCAGCTTTAGTAGTAAAATATTGCCTCAAAATTCACAAAAAAACCTTTGAAGCTTTACAAATAAAGAACTAGAAAATTAAGAATTTTTGCCAGCCCGGTATAATATCATGGATTAATTGTTTTGATATATTAAGCCCCATAACTCCTTCCCTATTGGCAGTTCATTATCTGATAGTAGAAATCTGAGTTCATTTTGTTAAATACTTAAAATTTACAGATGAGAGCATTTGATTTTGTGTTAATGTGGCTTGTCTAAAATCACTCAAGAAAAGTCCAGGCTTACTGATCCTTCTTTTAGAAAAAGTTAAATCATCTAATTAAGCTTCAGAATTTTGAATTATTATTTGAAACTGAGTAAGTTTCTCTATGTCCATGCTCAACTGATTGGGGACTGATGGATTTCAATGACGTTTAAAAATTAGAGAATGGTCATTGGAGTATATCAACACTGGAAAAATCTCCAGGGAGAAATTCAATTTTTAGAATTATTCATTTCAAAACCAAGACAATCCTTAAATTTGTAGATCTACCCATGAGTAGTGACTGACAGTGTCAGCAGGGGGCAGCCAGCTGCTAAAGTTTGGAAAGGCATTCCCCTAGGCTTTTGTTTTTGTCTTAGAATTTTTGTAGTTTTCTAAAATTAGGATCCATAAACTGAATTATAAGCTATTGACGATCTGTTATTAAATATAATAAGACTCTATTGTTTAACTTTTAATTACTTTATGGACAGCTAGTTCTGATGCAAACTACTTGAAGTTATTGTCAAGTTCCATAAGTTTAAGGGCACAGTCTCTTGAAAGATCTGCTGTCTCACATTAGATGACCACCCACATGTTCCAGAGGGTGTCTAATCTGTTTACAATTCCAGCTGACAGAAAAATGTCTTAGTGCCTCCCACAGGCACCTGAAGTATAGCTGATTCACTAGAACGACTAGCAAGAAACTGAGGAAGTGCTGTGCTTAGGATTACAGCTTCATTACAAAGACTTACTATTGTAAAAACAGTTAGATGAAGACCTGAATAGAAGAGAAGATAGGCCGTTTTAATCAGAACTCTATTGCTGTAAGGAGATACCATGAGCATGACAACTCTTTTAAAGAAAAGCATTTAACTGAGGACTTGCTTATAGTTTCAGAGACAGTCCAGTTTCACCATGGTAGGGAGCAGAGAGGCAGACATGAGAGGCATAATGCTGTAGAAGTAGTTGAGAGGCACACACACACACACACACACACACACACACACACACACACACACACACACACAGAGGGTGGGCCATGGGCTTTTGAAACCTCACAGCTCACCCTCAGTGACACTCTTCTTCCAATAGGGCCACACCTCCTAATCATTCTAATCCTTCTCAAATAGTGACACTCCCTAATGACTAAGCATTCACATATATGAGCCTATAGAGGCCATTCTTATTCAAACTCCACATTCTACTCCATGTCTCCTATAGGCCTGTACTCACATCATAACGCCAAATGAAGTACAACTTCAAAGTCCCCATAGTCTCAATATTGCCTAAAAGTTCAAAGTTAAGAGTCTCTTCAAAGACTCATAGCAATTTTTAACTGTAATCCCCTATAAAATCAAAATTGAAAATCAGACAATATATTTCAAAAATATGTCATGAAATATGCATCATCATTCCAAAAAAGAGGGAATGGAGCACAGAGAAGAAATATTGGAGCAAACCAAGACAAAAAGCCAGCAGGACAAATTCCAAATTCTGCATCTCCATGTCTAATGTCAAAGCACTCTTTGAATTTCAAACTTCCTTCAGTGTTGCTGACTGCAACATACTTCTCTCTCTTAGACTCATTCCACACAGCATCTACCTATGGAGGCCATTCTTATTCAAACCACCACATAGGTCTTCCACATGTTATCTCCTCATACTCTCAGGACCCGCTACCCTCCCGGCATGTGGTGTGTTCAGCATGTAGGAAGTGACATTGAACTGGAATCTAGACCTTTTTTTTTTTTTTTTTAAATTTCATTTCATACACATGATTGTTTATTGGCCAGATGCTTGAACTCCAATCTTATCATCACCAGAGGTTAGAACGTTGGACCAATATACATGGCATAAAGGCCAAAATTATAATCACATATTTGACTTTTTTCTAACATGATTACTGTATTCTGAAGATATCCTGGGACTTTTCATGAAGTTCTTTATTCTACAATGGAATTTTAAGGTAATTTCTCCCCAGTTCCAAGGACTGATATTTCCCCTTCCAAGAATCTAGAAATAAAGCTTAGGCAGATACATACTTTTATAAAATCACACACATATACATATACTCACCATTACCATATATAATAATATGAGTATTATATTTTTATTATCTTGCACTGTAACTTAATGACTGTAAAGATAGTATATCAGTGATATACTGCAGATTTCACTTTGAAGAACTTTCTATGCCTGATTAAATATTGTTTGAAGTTGATAAATGGTCGGGGAGCATGTTCGGATGCTGAGGCTTGTACCTATCTTTTATTGACAGTAGATACTATAGTTCTAAATGTATTTTGTGCACCAGAGTTTACATTCGAAGTGCTTACCTACTGTGGCCACATTAGGTTATAGGGTGAACTATTGAGAGGAGGGATGCCATTGAAGGTCCATTTCCTTCAGAGGATTCCAGGCAGTTCTGATGAGACTTTTATGCCCTGCCCCCTAAATCTGTTAAAGTCCAAGCCTAAGGCTGGAGTCTCCCTGACTGTTTTGAGATGTGATCTTTTTCTACAGAATGCTCTTCACTGTGCACTCTGCCCTCTCCTCAGCAGAGGTAACCCAGTAAAACACACAATCCCAAACTCACACTCCAGAACTGGGAACCGAATAAACGTCCTCTCTTTATAAAGTTAGCATGCCTTGGGTTTTTTTTGTTTTTGTTTTTGTTTTTTTTTTTTTCAATAGAAAATAGAGCAATGCAACAAGCATTAGGGAAAGGAAGCAAATTATAGAAAAAAACAATAAATTGCAAAAGAAAAATGACTAAGCAGTAGGTAATATGTTGTATTCAGTCACGCGGAAGAAGACATGGTGCATGATTTTCCCGACTCCCTTTATAGTAGCTGTGCTGCCTGAAAAGTCTGATATTCTTGATTTCTCTTCTCTATTTCCAATGCATGTAACTTATAAAATGATTTTAATCAAAATTATATACCTTATTTGAAAACATGAAGATCTATAAAGAGTAGCTAGGCCTACGGTATCAGAAGAACAAGAGACAAAACCTCCTAACGAAGTGGTGCATTAAATCGACAGGGAGGTTCCAGGTTGATGTGGGAATGCATTTATGTATGCTGTGAATCTCAATCTTTAAATAAAGGAGCTGTTTTGGGCCATGGCAGGCACCATAGAAGAAGTAGGAGGAGAAATCAGAGCATAGGTAGGAGAAGCACGGTGGAGTCAGACAGATGAGCTGAAGCTGCCCAAGGAGCAACATGTAAGGAGCACAGGTGAGCCATGGGCCACGTGGCTGACAGATTAATAGAAATGGGTTGATTTAAGATGTAAGAGCTAGCTAACAATGTGCCTGAGCCATAGGCCAAACAGCATGAAGTTAATATAAGTGTATGAGTCATTTCTGGGGGTTTGAGTGGCGGGAGGCTGGGCAGCTAAGCGGTCTCGGGCAGCAGGTCTGTGGGTCTCTGGACCTCTGGCTGCCCGGGACCCGAGAACCCACTACTACAGATGGTGCATCCAACATGGGCCGATTATCCACTTAGAGCCTGAGAAAGATTAGAAAGGGTTCTAGATCACAGAAACTGAGCCAAGGCAGCTTCCAAATTGTGTATACGAAGTGGGCCATTGTACAAAGAAAGCATGGTCTGGGTCACATTCAAAATGGCGCCGGCGGACTGGCGGCAGGCAGTGTAAGCTGCAATCAGGCGGGTTCCTAAAATCTCACAGAAGACTCAGTAGCATGTGATTGATTTTAGATTTCTGTTTATTTTGAACAAAAAAGAAACAAATTTTCCTCATAGCAGCATTTTCTTGGGTGTGCTCTGCTTACTGGTCACGAATAGATACATGGTCCATTTAAGAGAACTTAGTGATTCAGCCTAATTTGCAAAAACTATGCTTCTTTTTAGAGAGTGTATTTTGAAAACTCTTACAGTTAGAAGATGATTAAGGATTCACAATAAAACAAATTCAGATAAAAAGAAAAACCTGCAAATGGGTTACAATGTTTGTAAAAGGTACAAAGGCTTCAGAGAGAAAAGAAAGAGGTTAGAAAAAGTCTTTAAAAAGAGAAATAGAGTAATAAAAATATAATAAGCCACGTAAAGATGGAAAATAGACACAAAATCTGGATTTTGGTTGTTATTGTGTTTTCTTTTAGTTTTTTAACTGTTAATGAGCTAACTGCAAAAAGACAATGGATTGCAAATGCAAAGGCTACTAAGTTAAACAAGAATGTATATTTTAAAGGTATTTTGATTTCAAAATTTGTGTCTAAGGATTTATTGCTTTGGAAGAGTTCTGCTTTTGTTTCCACAGAAGATGAGAACCTGTGGATTGCTTCCAGGAAAATATGGTTTCATCAACCAAGAACCCCTGAAAAAACCTGATGGAAAGAGATAGCTGTATCAGCTTCAGAGCTGCAGACTGATTCAGTCTCAACAACCGTGAGACTTTCAACATCCCTTAATCAGCAGGAAGTAGTAATAGAAAACAACACCCAAATTCCCCAAATATTGTTTCTAGATGTTTGTTTTCATTATAAATGGTTAATGTCATAGTTAATCTCTTTCTAAGAAGAAAAAGGGGATATGGTATATAAATGATTTTTTAAAAATTAGATTATTGAATTTACTTAGATCAGGAAATCAGCTGTTTATCTCAAAATGCTTTACATTGGTATAGATTTTGGTTTATTGATACAAATTTAAGGTCAATTTTGTTATGCTGTATGTGTTTTTCTATTCTTATTTAAGGTATGATGTTCATGTAACTGTTTTAAAATTGTAGTGTATAATTAAGAAATGAAGGTTAATAGTCACTTTTGATAATCAAACTTATAGTTAGGTTAGTTAGGATTTTTAGGTATACAAAGATATATTTAAATTAGATAGGTAATCTTCAAATACATCTAAGACCTACAGAATATGGCATTTAAAATGTTTTAAGAGCTTAGACTTTTCTGGACAGTGAGACAGGTCTGCTCCTGGCAGCACTAATTTACTTCAACAGGAAAATGGGCATCGAAGAAACTCCATATGGAGTCTACTCTCTTTGTGGCAATGGTTAGCCACTGGATAAGGACCTGTTCTTATATTGACTGCTTGACAGTATGCTGTTTAAACTGGACATGCGTGTTCCATAAGAAGATGACCTCTAAACTTTGGCAGAACAAGCCTAGATGGTCATTCAGGTTCCTGCTTTGCAGGGGAAACTGTCAGACATTCTTCAGGACTCGAGTAGAAGCAACTGATGAACTGTGCCAGAATGGGCAGAGCAGATTTCCTGCTTCACTGAAATGAAAAGAGACTCTGGGCCTATAGGCTGAAGATGGATGCCCCAACTTTATAAAGGAACTTTGGGTGACTGTCCAGGCAGATAGGTGTCATCTCTGTCCTTTCTAGCTTTTAGAAGTCGCTTGCACTTCTGGTTTACTTGGGTAAATATGTCTTTCTGTGGTCTTTGATGTAGTTGAAGATTAGATAGTTATATGTACAGTTTTTCTTAGTCATTTGAAAGGTATATTAGATATGAAACTTTAGATTCATAAAGATAAGGAAGATGATAGAATATTTTCTTTAATTTTGCTAAATACAAATTGACTAGATATTGTAACTGTAATTCTTGCTTGATAGCTATTTTGTTATATGTAATTTTGCTATGTTAAAATTGAAACCTTCCTTTTTGATTAGACAGAAAGGGGGAAGTGATGTGGGAATGTGTTTATGTATGCTGTGAATCTCAATCTTTAAATAAAGGAGCTGTTTTGGGCCATGACAGGCACCATAGAAGAAGTAGGAGGAGAAATCAGAGCATAGGTAGGAGAAGCACGGTGGAGTCAGACAGATGAGCTGAAGCTGCCCAAGGAGCAACATGTAAGGAGCACAGGTGAGCCACGGGCCACGTGGCTGACAGATTAATAGAAATGGGTTTATTTTAAGATGTAAGAGCTAGCTAACAATGTGCCTGAGCCATAGGCCAAACAGCATGAAGTTAATATAAGTGTATGAGTCATTTCTGGGGGTTTGAGTGGCGGGAGGCTGGGCAGCTAAGCGGTCTCGGGCGGCAGGTCTGTGGGTCTCTGGACCTCTGACTGCCCGGGACCCGAGAACCCACTACTACACCAGGTGTCAGAGCCTGAGAACAAAGTAGCACAAATGTATTTCATGGGAGACAGAGGCTGGAGATTACACTCTCCTATTTTACAAGGAATCCTTAAAACAGCTATCTTCTAGTCTAAAGTTATACTTCAAACCTAAATGGAGAGAGGCAAAGAAAATTAAATGACTAAAAACAAGACAAATGGGGAATTAGCTTTCATTCAGTGAATGTGCAAGCCCTGAAGTGATGTTTTTTTAAATGTACTTTATTTGTAGACCCCTGAGGAGTAGAGCTAAAATTATTTTGGTTTTGTAGAAGAGGAAAGAAGAATTAGGAAAAAATAAATCTAGGAAAATTAAACACATTAACAACAATTACAGAGTAGAAAAATTCAACCTTATGAATTGTCACTCATTGTAAAACAAACCTGCTCACAAATAACAGCAAAAAGAGTTTCACTTATGAAATTAAGGATAAATTAAATGTTCTAGGAAAGTATTTTAAATGAACATGTTTAAAGTCTTTGAAGTACTAAAGAAAAATAATATCATAAAACATTGGGAATATTAAAACAGAAACAGGTGTTCGTGAATTGTAACCTTACTAGATTTTGTGTAATTAAGAATTAATTAAAATGGAAACCATTATACTTTAGGGATCTGACGGCAAAATTTTCATATAGAACTTTGAAAATTCCATAGAGCAGAGCTTAAAATGATAAAAATAAAAGATATTTAAAAGTAAAGTTTATATAAATACGTCATGTATTTAGATTTTCTGGTAAAATATACAGCATCCAAGAGAAATTATGGTGGTATATTCAATAAAAATAGCCTGAAATATCAGAGGACAGAGCCAAGCCATGAAGGTCAGAGAGTGGTGACCAGCACCTGAGAGACAGAGAGCCTGTTAATTCAAGGTCGAACAGAGTCAGGAAGTTGTGGGAATATTTTAAAATATAATAAAAACAGTCAGAGATATCAGAAGACAGATCCCTTCCTTTTGTCTTTTTTTTTTTCCAGACAGAATTTTATGTGTAACAGTCCTGGCTGTCCTGGAATTTGCTTTGAAGACCAGGTTGGCTTTGAACTCACAGAGATTCTCTTGTCTCTGCTTCCTAAGTGCTAGCTCTAACAGTTTGAGCCATGGCTTCTTTTGCTTCCTTGCCTTTCTATGCCTGCCTTAAATACTTGCTTCTCTCAGTTAAGGCATGGCACCACCACTGCCTGCCTAGGAGCTTGGAACAACTTCTGTAAACTAAGATGAGCTTGAACTCAGATTGGATTAAGGGCATAAGTCACCCACTCCCAAGATATTCCCTTTTATTATATTTGAAAATATCCCCACAGGAAATGCTGGCATCTACTTTTAATTCTAGCTATAGAAATGTTGAATTAGAAAGTAAAATAGCTGTGTGGGCAAGGAAGTATAAGGCAGGAGAAGGTGAGAGTTCTTCCCTTTTGCCTGCATGTCCAGTCAGTCTGGGTAGCCAGGACCTACCCTGTTCAGTCTGAGGAGTTCCCTGGGTAAGATTTGGCTTTGGTTTGTTTCCTGTCTCTCTGATATTCCAGCTTTTCCCCAACATCTGACTCCAGGTTTTTATTATAATGCTAAATATAATTTTTGCAATATCTATATTTGTCTTCAAAAAGAAATCTGAAAAATGGAGAGTGGTAACAGATCTAAGACCAATAAACAAGGTGCTCAGTCAGTGGGCTCTCTACAATCTGGAATTTCTTTGCCTTCTTTGTTACCTAAAGATTGGCCCATCATAACTTTTTACTAAAAGACTGTTTCTTCACTATACCACTATAAGAAAAAAAATATAAAGAAGAAAGTTGCCTTTACAATGCCAACTTATAATTCTCAACTTGTAAAGAAATACTAATGAAAGGTTCTCCCCCAGGAAATGCTAAACATCCCCACTCTGTGCTAATATTTTGTATAACAGCAACTAGAAGGGATACATAAGCAATTTCCACAGTCTATTGTTTATCACTACATGAATGATTTCTTATTGGCTGACTCAAAATAGATACTTTAGAAATAATTTTAAAGAAGCAAAAAAAAATTGCTTGTTTGGGCATTAGAAATTGCTCCTGAAAAAAAATACAAAGAGGAGATTATAGAATAGAAAGTAGGTCTACAAAGAAGTCAGACCCCAACAGGTGCAAATCAGGAGAGATAGACTGAGAACACTTAATGATTTCCAAAGATTGCTCGAAGACATTTCCAATTTATGGCCCACTATTGGGATAAATAATCATAAACTACGTGATTCATTCAAAACCACAGAGGGTGATAAGGACCTAAATAGTCCAAAAGAATTTTCAGCTTAAGCTGAGAGAGAATTGGCTTTGGTGGAAAAAAAAAAAAAGTAGAGAATGCATATGGATCATGTGTTTCCAGACCTTAACTGCATTCTGGTTATTTTACCCTTGAAGCATTCTCTTATGCAAATTTTAATGCAAATGGAAAATATTAGAGTGGCTATTTCTACCATATAAAATGAATAAATAATTAAAGACATATGTAAAAAATATTTCTGATTTGATTTTTAAAGAAAAAGTAAGTCTTCATCAATTGACAGAAATGGACCCAGAAGAAATTGTTGTACTTTTAAGTACTGAAGAAATTGATCAATTACGAGTAGAAAGTGAACCTTAGCAAAGAGCCTACAGTAATTTTTTGGGAGGGATTAACAACAGATATACCCAAAGCAAAAGCATTCAATTTATAAAAGGAACTAATTGAATTCTTTCTCATGTTGTATGAGAAACACCAATTTCTGGAGCACCTACATTTTATACTGATGCAAACAAATTAGGAAAGGCATGTTACAAAGTAATGTGGCTCAAAGACCTTATATTTTTGCACAAATGTCAGAAACCTCTCAACATAGTCACTGACTCTCAGTATGCAGAATTGTTTTACTCTGTATTTTGACTATATTCTTGATGAATTGAAACTAACTTTTTTATATACTCTGTTACAAGAAGTAATTAGGAATAAAAAATCATCCCTTATATATAACACACATTGGTCCCACATGGGTTTGCCATACCTTCTAGTAAAAGGTAATGGTAAAATTGATAAATTATTAATAGAAAAATGTTATAGAGGCCTCAGAGTTTCATAGAAAAAAAATCACATCCATAGCAAAGGTTTTTAAAAAGGAGTTCTCCAACACTTGGCAACAAGCCAGAGAAACTGTAAAAAGGTGTCCTATCTGTTCCTTATAACCAAACTCCATTACCAGCAAGAAGTAATCCTAAAGGTACAAATAGGAATGAAATTTGGCAGATAAATGTGATTCATTTTACAGAACTTGGAAAATTAAAGTATGTACAACATATAATGGATATGTTTTCAGGATTTTAATGGGTAACTGCTTTGAGTTAAGAAAAGGCTGATTCTATAATCGCACATTTTCTAGAAGTTATGGCAATTATGGGAATATCTGTACAAGTTAAGACTGACAATGCTCCACTCCAGCGTATGTCTCTAATAACATGAACATATTTTTTCTTGTTATAATATAAAGCATATCACGGGTGTACCACACAATTCTACAGAGCAAACATTCATAGAAAGATCAAATAATAGTGTAAAGGATATGCCAAGTAAACAGGAAAGATAACAAAGACCTCCAGAAATAGACTACATAATGCTTTATTAACTTTGAATTTTCTCAGTGCTAATGATAAAGGAACATCAGAAGCAGAAAGACATTGGATTATAGAAAAACTACTGAGCTAAATAAGCCTTCTACTTCACAGATGTGGATCTCAGAATAAAAACCAGGATATGTGCTATGTTGGGGAAGGGGTTTTGCTTTTGTTTCCACAGGTGAAGAAAAGTTATGGGCATCATCAAAATTAATAAAGACTTGGTTCAAACTGGAGAAACTTCTTGATAATGATAAATGATGACTCATCCACCAATATGACATTAAGTTGTAAGAAAACCTTACCAAACAAGGGTAGGGTCGAGCTTTTTGTGAAGGTCGGCCTGCTGGACCCAGGGCTTAGCACTATTTAGTGGCCTGCAAGAGTTTACGAGAACCAGTTGATCCCTTTCGATTATTGGAACATTGCCCAAGCTGGTGCTGCTATTATGGAATTGCAAAGTTAGTAGAGAACAAAGAAGTTGACCCAGGTCAGGTGTTGCTTGTGAGCTTCAGAGGTCAAAATGACAACCCTGGTCCATAAGGCTTTCTGTGAGCTCCACTAAATAGCGGTCTTGGTTCAAGAGAGACCCGTGTGTGTCTCTGTGTCTCTCTCAATTTACAGGCCCTTGTTTGATGTAACTTGCTCAGGTGATGCAGGCATCACAGATGGAAGCCCCTGGCAAGATTGCATCCCACTTCTGTTTTCATCTTTACAGAAAACTAGAAATACACATCTTCAAGAAGTCAAAAGCTTTGGACATTTGGATGTCTAAAGCAGAACGGAAGGGTATACAAAAAAAATATTACAAGCAAAGAAACTTGCATATTTTAGTACCAATATACTCTACAGGGTGAACTATTGCTGCCTAACATCTATATCTTTTTACTTCTAAGAAAAGTTGATTTCCCAGTTTAATTATAAACTGAAGCTGGCTTTGGAGTTGAACTGTGGCTCTTCCCTTCTCTAAACCCAAGCATGCTCATTAAAGGAAAATGCAAATCTATGTATTATATGAAAAGAACCACCTGATATGTGACAAAAGAAAATAAAAAATTAAGGGACTATTCTGTTACTATTTATCTCATGATCTTTAAGTATGAATTTTATATCAGAATTTATAAGAATCATATGTACTAAACTTTTTGTCGTGATATTGATGATCATGTAAACTACTAACTTATTGTAGAAAAAGCTTTATCTATCTTTTTATACATTGTTTTGGGTTTGAGTCTCTCATCAGTTTTCTTCAGTGAACCATGATGATGCTGAACCACAATCTTTGAAGTATTCAAAAGATAGGTTCCCACAATGCTGATTTTACAGGGACTATGACAATGTCACTAGGCTAGCAAACACCAAGCAGAGATCTGCTTTGGACTGGAAACTGCTAAAGACAAATTCTAGGTGGCTGACTGAAATAAATCAGCCTCACAGACTACTCTAGCCAGGACTTGGGACAAACCTTACACTTTTCCATTATGGAGAGTCAATAAAAAATGGTGCAGCTACCAAAGACTTGACAATTAACCAAAATTTTCTTTTCATGGTCTCCTAAAGATGCTTTTGCCTCCAGAGAGCAGCAAGTAAATTTAAGAACATGAGGCCCACATTCTCAAGTGGTGATGTGGTTGGTTTTTGGTCTTTCAATGGGTTATGGAGAATTATTATTATTTAAAATAATTGGTTCCAAATTGCTATTGGTAATTGTTAGGAAAAAGCTAAAACAAGAGGTTAGATTTAGGGTTCTTGTTTCAAAAAAAGAAAATATGGATATGATAGGATATGTATGAGTAGATTACTGAATCTATTATTAAAAGAAACTACTAGTTTCTAATAATTTACATTGGGTTGGATTTTTGTATATTGTATAAAATTATGAATATTGATACAAAGTTAAGATTAATTTTGTTACTGTACATTTATTTCTACTCTTGTTCAAGTTATTGTATTTATGCTGTTTATCTGACAATGTAATGCCCATTGCTACTTCTGTGTCTGTCCTGTAACTTACAGCAGACCTTGTGAATACTTCTAAAATGTTACTTTCAAATTCCTGTTTGTTAAGTCATCATATTTTTCTTTAGTTACCTACATGTAGTACTGGGGTTTCTTGATCTCAGGCGGCCAGGGGCCTAGGACCCACAGACCTGCCGCCCAAGACCGCTTAGTCGCCCAGCCACTCAGGTCCCCAGAAATGACTCAGACGCTTATATTAACTTCACGCTGCTTGGCCTATGGCTCAGGCACACTGCTAGCTTGCTCTTACATCTTAAATCAACCCATTTCTATTAATCTGTCTGCCACGTGGCCTGTGGCTCACCTGTGCTTCTACATGTTGCTCCTTGGGCGGCTTCAGCTCCATCTGCCTCTGACTCCACCCTGCTTCTCCTACCTATTCTCTGATTTCTTCTCCTACTTCTTCTATGGTGCCTGCCATGGCCCAAAACAGCTCATTTATTTAAAGATTGAGATTCACAGCATACATAAATGCATTCCCATATCACCTACATATTTTGTAATTTATTCAGAATAAACTAGTGAACACAATTATTGAAATTTCAGCCATCAGAACCTTCACTGGTGTATTTTCTTAGGCTGAAATAGCTGTCTTCAGTAGTCTGCTATACACATCTTTTAATATTCAGCTTAGGAAACACCTCTATTTGAAGATTGCTGATTTTATGGATGAGTATCAAAATATGGAACATCAAGTGGGATAAAGTATCATGTAGCAGTGTGAATGCAATGGCCAATTCAAAATAACAGACCAGAAGTGGCATAACTACATTGACACATAACAGAATGTCACTCCAACCTGGGACTATTTATTCATCTCAGTTCAGACAAAGGAGGCCTGTCCGGGTCTCACACAGAAGTGCTGAAATGGTAGCAAATATCAGTCTTCTCTTGGATGCTATGAACATACTCAAGTATCACCCAATAGTCTTTTGTTTGTCATTAGTAAAAGGTAGTACAGTAAAAATAGGGAAAAAATGTTTCCTTCATGGAATAAGGTTATTCTATGGAGTTTGGAAAATTATTAGGGTTTAAATATTATCAAGCACAGTAGAGCAATAGGTACATATACCTGGATTGCTTATAAATATAGCAGATTAAAACATGGAACACACACAATTTCTTTTTTGTTTTCTTGATAATCACTTATATCTCAGTTTTATGACAATGTTATTTAAATATTCAATTTTTTTTTTAGTATGGCCAAGAGTAAAATTTAAGAAAGGGACAACAGCCAAGTAGAGAAACCATGAAACAGGAAGAAAGAAAGGAAGGAAGAGAATGAATAGAGACCAGATAGAGAATTAAAGGCAACTCAGGAAAGCTAAAAGTTGCAGATACGGTCTTGCCCATGGAAGATTACAGCAATTAGTTGTCCACTGCCATTTTGTATGAAAACATAAATACAAGTAACATTTTACTGATTGAAGAAATTTTATTGTATATTACATATTTAGTATATACATCTATCAATGCAATTAACAATTAGTGAAAAATAAAACAGGCCCTGAATTTGAAGGATAGTGGGGAGGGGCTTAGAGAGAAGTAAGGGAGGGGGAAATGTAATTATATTATAACCTCAAAAGTAAAAGTGAAAGCAATGAATTAAAAGATTTCTAGGAATCTTCACTTGGACGACACTTACAGGGGTCAGTCATATTTTTAGCGAAGGAAAGGACATTAGTGACAGATATCTCTTCCTTTAGAGATGACAACTGAGGTACACAGGAGTTGAACCACTTAGATAAGTTACTCTATAGGAACACAATTTATTAAATCAGAATTCCCAATAACTGTTCTGTAGTATGTGCTTCTGAGTTCCAAACATGAGTAAAATGCTTCAACTTTAATGTTTTACTGATTTGGAAAAAGAAAAAGTAAGAAAGAAGACTCCTTCACAGGCTAAATTGTTCTATTTATCTCAGATTTGACAAAAGGTTAAAAGGGAAGCTGAGGTTAAAATGATGGTGTACTTGATTTGGACCTCAGTTTTCATGAACCTTTTTAGATAGTTGACAGGAGTTTTATTGTGATTTACCATGAAGGCAACAGAATTTAAATATCCACAGGATATTTTAAGAGGAGTCTTAGCAAGGATATGAACATACTTATAAAATGTATAAATATGAGATATTTGAACAAGTCAACACAAAGCATTGTCTAGCCTTGGCTTGGTCAGGCTTCTCTTATTCAAGATGATCTTTCCACTCAGAAATCCTTATTACCTGTACTTTGTGTAGAGCTGTGTCTTCATGAGCCTTCCCCTCTTCACTTTGTCATGTCCATTATTCTTGGTCAGCTCATGTTCATGATGATGAGACCTACTATGTGTAATTTCTGACATTGCTAAGAGACTATCTTACAGCAAACTTCCGATCCTCTGACTCTTATATGCTTTCTGCCCCCTTTTCTGCAATGTTCCCCAAACCTTAAGTTCAGGAGTTTTTTTGTAGACTTATCTATCAGAACTGAGCTCCACAGTGGCACATATACCCTTGACAATGCCTAATAGCTATATAATTGAGCTTACGACCCAACCAACAAGAACCAATATTGCCTGGTAATGGAAATCTAGCTAACTATTTAGACTAGAGAAGTCATGGATTCTGGAAAATAACTTATAACTGCTACTTTATTAAACCAGCTTAATCTATAGATACAGACTATCACATTTTTGACATCACCTTAAAGAAAAGCTGGCTGGTAATAATTTGGGTTTTGGTTTAATAAATTGAACTTACATGGCTTTCTGACACATAGTACATGGGTGACTTAGCTGTTTCAGTCTGATTTCTACACATTCTTCTACATCTTTTCTGAGCCAAGAGACTCAATGACTTAAGAAATAAACATAAGTGCCATCAATTCAGAGTACTTACTAGTAGTCACAGTGCAACAAATTTACATGCCCATAAGCAATTTGGTTTATCTATATTTAAAATCTTATTGATCATCTATGAAACCTAAAAGATGATTCTGTGTTTGATAGCAATTCAAAAAATTATAGGAGATAAGAATTATATGGAAGCAAACTCTCAATAATAAATAACAAATTGTCATCAATCATTTGAGAAGATAACTGAATTGTCTTTATATTTTTTTCAGGAAAAAAATGGGAGTGGAGCATATCATCAAAAACTCATCATAAAACATTTTCTTTTAATCATCTTAAAATTGTATAATCACTTAAAAATCTGATTTTATTATAGTTTGAGGTTTCTGGCCCGGACTTTCGGGCCTAACCTCAAGGTCTAGGCCCACGGACCCGCAGTCCTGCAGTCCCACAGAGACACACAGATGCTTCCAATAGTTTTAGGCTGATCAGCCTCAGGCCCAGGCATATAGCTTGCTAACTCTCTACCTTTAAGCTATCCCATGTCTCTTGTTCAGCCATGCGGCTCGGTACCTTTCTTTAAAGCTGCATGGTTGTCCTCTGCATCCTGCAGCTTCTCTCTGGTGCTCTGTCTGGCATTCAGTTCTCAGAGATTTTCTTAGTCTGGTAGCCCCACCCACACTTCCTGCCTGCCTTTGGCCAATCAGCTCTTTTTATTAAACCAGTGGGTGGGATAATTATTTACAATGAATCAACACAATACCCCTACATTTTATCCTATTAAAGAAATATTTTAGAATATAGATAGTTTTAAGAAAGGGAGACAAGTGATACGTGTTATTTTTTAGCTCATCAATTTCAGACACATCCTCCAAATTGAATGTGAAAAGCATATGTAACATTATCCACTAGGATACAGAAATAAAATATCTCAGCATCAATTTACAGTTTCTTCAAAAACTAATTTTCACATGTAGCTCTATATAGACATAACTTTGTAAAGATTTAATGTCATATTTTTGCAGTTCCTGTTTTTATCCTTTTTGGTTAGTTTCCTTATAGCCATAGCCAAAGAAATAATTGATTAGGGAATCAGATAGTTGATATGAACAAAAGGATTTAATATGTTCTTGACCTAGTGCACTTGTGGGAGCCAGTGAAGTCAGTTGAGGGTTTGACTTCTGCCTACTATATGAGCCTGAAGTTCTTATGAGTAAGAATATTCAGCAGTTAGGATGATGTTGTAAGTGAAGCATGGGAGCATCGGAAAGAAGCATTAACTAGAACAAAAAACCCCAGAATCATCAGATTAAATGGAACCCAGTCTTGCCTTCATTGTCTCTAACCTGTGGTAAGTGTTTGAGCTCTAACAAGAATCTGATCCTCTACCATATGATTGCCTAAGTGGCCGTGGTGGAAGTCAGAGAGGGTAAGGATAATATTCTATATGAATGGAAGTGAAGCTCACAAGGTAAAACAGTAGATTAGCATGCTTGTGTGCAGCTTCAGTGACAAGGTCAGCCTTCACTGCATAGAGCTGCAAAGACATCCATCAGAGAGTCTATGTCAAGTGAGAAACAGGGTCTGGAAAGATGGCTAAGGAAGTTATGGGACTTGTATTACAAACTAAGACCCTGCATTTGGATTGCCAGCAACCACGTAAGTGTGGTAGTGAACATTTAAAACTTTTGAATTTGGGGTGTCCCGAAGCAGAAGAATCTCTGTGGCTTGCTAGCAATTTAATTAGTAAGTCCCAGGTTCAGTGAGGGCCCCTGTCTCAAAAAGTGAGATAGAAAGAGATCAAGAAAGATACCCTATAGTAAACTCTGGTCTCCACACATAAACATGCACACGTGCTAGTGTGAAAATAGAAAAATCCTGTTTGACTCTTTGCCACCTGAATTGTCCAACACCTCCCCCCTTCCCCCCTTCCTGAGGTCCCCGAAACTAGCTGAGGGTGACAGAGTTTCGGTCCCTGTGTGACGGACAATTGATCAGATGGCTGTTTGCTCAAAGACTCAGGCTCTCAGAACTCTCAAATAAAGCTTTCTTCACAGGATATACTTCCTCCATTACTTGGCTGGGACCACATTCCATATTCCTGATGTAGCAACCTGGGTGGGGCCACCCAGGAAAGCCCTACCATGAGAGCTGTTAACCAAAGCAGGCAGGAACTTTCTGAAGCTTGCACAATGTGCCCATCATGACCATTGCTCCAGGAAATGAATGTCTTCAGGTGGTCCTATTGTTTCACAGGAAATAGCTTGCCTGCCTGTCTGCCTGCCTGAATTCCTAAACTCCATGCTAAGCCAACCTTTGGCCCCACCCTATTATCCCACACCAAGCCTGTCCCTACCCCTTCCCCTACCCAGAGTGCAGTATAAGAATTTTACCCTGAAAATCATTCGGGGCTCTAGGCTTCTACAGTGCCTGGAGCCCACACACATGTGTGTACCGGTATTCATATTCATTAAACTCTCTTTTTCTTTAAAGTTAACAGTGGTCATTAGCTGTGGTCTTGGGGTGTCTTGGGGTGCTCTAGGGGCACCCACCTATTATACCAGGGCACACCTGCACACATACACACACACACACACACACACACACACACACACACACACACACACACACACGAGAGAGACAGACAGAGAGAGAGAGAGAGAGAGAGAGAGAGAGAGAGAGAGAGAGAGAGAGAGAGATCTAATGTGAGGATGTTATTTTGTCTTTCTCCATTTACTAAAAATTTTAAGTAAGTATACATAATTCTGATTTTGACTATATTTAAGTCTTGCTGGCCATTAGATATGTACTTTTGTTTATTGTCAATCAATATTTTTGGATAATTTTTCTATTATTTTGTTTATACTGTCTAAGTATGCCATGGAAATTGCTATTGTGTTGGTCTTTGTGGCTACTAAATTGCTTATGGACACAATTATAGTCCATTATGATGTCTCCCTCCAGAGGAAATCTGTATTGTTCCTTCTAGATTGATTCTTTCTGGGGTCTCTTATAATACTGAATCACTTCAATTTTATTTTAAGAATGGAAATAATTTGAGTCTCAGTACAATTCATACAAAGACTAATACCTCTCCGATTTACACTTCCTCCTAAAATTCAGTATTTAGTTTCCTCCTAAGAATTCTTACAGCTTTAAACTTTATTTTGGAAGTCTTGTCTTGAGTGGTCTCATGTGGAATGACCGAATTTCTATTTTCTCTGATATATGTTTTAGAATCTACAGAGAAGCAATATTTCATTCTACTGGCTCAATTTCATAATCCTGTGGAAAATTCTTCATTGCTTTGTTAAATCTGAGAGCCTTTCAAGAACACACACACACACACACACACACACACACACACACACACACACAAGACTATTTTAATCACTATTTGAGTTGAATTACTATTAGCTGAGCTATCATTGATCCACCATTAGTACAACCTGGTGTTTTCATCAGAGATTTTAATGAGAATTCAAGTTTAGAATGAAAGCTTCATTGAAACCTTCTTGTTTCTGAGAAGTCCTTCAAGGAATGTAAACAGATATAGGCAAAAGGCACAAAGTAACAATGGATATTTACCTTGGTGGTGATAGCATCTGAATTTCTGTGATAGCATCTGAATTTTGGAGATAGCACAGAATGAGAGTCCTTTGTCCTGTGAACTCAAACCCACACAAAGCAGATAGTTCCTAGTACCAGCCTGGGATAGGTTGTGTGCTATGAAATAGCCTCTGCTCCTTCTGACCATGTGGCTGAACAAGAAATATAAAAGCTTCCTGTACATGGATTTCTTTCCTATTTAGCTGTCTTGAGTAACAGAGGCACTTAGGTACTTAATTGAAAGTGCTTTGTGTAAACGCCAGCATCACAGAGCAAGCTTTGCCAAGCAAAGGCCTACAGATTGAATCATAAATACATGTGGTCACTCTTGAACCAAGAGTGCCCTTTATTGAAGCTCATGGAAAGCTTTATATACTGGGGGTTGCCTTTTGACCTTGAGTAACCCCTGCACCTCACAAGCAACACCTGGACTTAGCCAGCTTCTTTGTCCTCTGATAACTTCCTCATTTCTAAATTGCAGCACCTATTTGGGCATAGTTCCTGATAATAGAAATGGATCAATTGGTTCCTGTAAACAGGGGCTGCAGGCTGACCTCTACAAATCCTCCTTCCTTTTATACAAAAAGGAAGTCCAGACTAGGCCTGTATTAGGTGGCACAGGAAGTTAGATTACATTTGTATCTGTTATTATAGAATTCTACAGCATAGGGCATAACCTCCTATCTTAGGTTGATACAATCCCCCCATACCTTACCCATCTTTGGCTTGCTAACCAGTTTTAGCATATTAATTCACACATCACAGGGTGCTGGATCTTGGGCAATAGCATAATGCACATTTTTTTTTGTGGCCATATTGACTCGGGTTTGTTGCTGGCTCTGTCTTAGGAGCATGATGGGAAGCAATGGTCCTCCCAGCACTGATCCTGCCCACTTCCTAATCATCTCCTATGCCTGTAACTGATTGATTAGTGCTCTGGTCTCATTCACTGCAATGATCTCTATAAACAGGTGCTGCATATAATTCCCAAAACAAATTTACTTGCTCTTATAACAAGGAAATCTGCAAGTCAAGCTCTAAGATACCTTGTCTCATACTGTTCTGTGTTTCTAAAGCATTGGCTGTTCTTCCTAATAATAAATCTAATGTGGCTGCAGTGGCTACAGAATGACCAAAGGCAATCCCCACTGCCAACCCCTCCCCACAGAGACAGCCACAGTGGCAGTAACGGCAGTTGCGTTGATTACTCTTAGGATGAGCAAGCATGAGCTGATCAAACCACCAACATGAGGATCTTGTTTTTCCAGCAGCCAGTCAGGAGACAGGATTCTCTAGAACGATTCAAACTGTTAGACACATTAGTAGCATTTGCCACCATAAAGAAGCACCCATTACAATAGATTGTCTGCTGTGGCCCCTACCACCATAGAGGGTTTAGCTGATATGGCGGATTTGTAATACATTCAGCCCATAATGGTGGACTGTCCAGGTGGTAGCCAGGGTGCCAAGGCCAGCAACAATTAGCTGGAGGCATGTGGCCAGTGTGATTTTGAGACCTTTTATTAATTGGCACAAGTTCAAATTTTAAGCTTACAACAGAAACATTGGAGAAGTTCTGCCCAAAGTCAGCAATTGAGGCATTGCTTATTGCAATACACCTACTATGGACAAGGGAATTATTAGGGAACTGGTTCTTTTCCAGCACCTTCTCAAAGCAGAGGCTCTCAGTAAGATTCTAATGTCAGTGGTATAGCTTTATTCTGATTCATGGATGCCGATGGGGTGCCCAACTTCTAATCAGCAGTTATGAAATAGGACCATACTGGACTATCAAGACCCACTGGCATCAACATTGGAGGTTTTCTTACCTGTCAAATGGACTTATTGCACCAGAGTTGCTCCCAACAAGGTCACCCACAGCATGCACCAGCCATTCCAGAACCCAGACTGGAGATTCAGCTTTCTAGGGGAAACACAATCACTATCCTGCCCCCACACCAGGGCATCCCTCCTTTTTACTTGAGGGTATGTGGAAAAATTTGGTTGACATTGGCACACAACAGTCAGTCTCCCCTGATTATCCATAATTAAAAAATTTAAAATTTAGAGAATAAATGATAACTGATCCTTAGGAGTATTGTACTCCCTCTTCTTTATTTTATGAAGATATGCCTTTCAATAATAAGTTGACCTTGAGGATTATAGGTTATCAACAGTGACATGAACAAACTGTAATTTCCCAAAAAAGGCAACATGAGTAACATCCATTTACCTAATATGATTTGGTGTTAAACCCTTGAAATTAATTCCATAATGAGATACAGGAAGAAATTCCATACAAGATGGGCAACTCTTAACAATGGCAACAGCTTGATCTTTAGAAAGATCTTTAAATTTTAAAGTTCCAGCATTAAGATGAAATTTTTGACTTAATAGGAACATCTGAAAAATACCATAAAGCCAAAGTTACTGTAGCCAATTCAGCAACTTGTGCAGGCTGAGTGTTAGTCTTTGAAAAAAACACAGGGTGATTAAGTCAAAGCTGATGTGGGAATGTCTTTTTGTGTGCTGTGAATATCAATCTTTAAATAAAGGAGCTGTTTTGGCTCATGACAGACACCATAGAAAAAGTTCGAGGGGAAATCAGAGCATAGATAGGAAAAGGGCAGAGTGAGACAGACAAGCCAGCAGCCCAAGAAGAAACATGTAAGGAACACAGGTGAGCCATGGGCTACATGGCTGGACAGTTTTTTGTAGGGGATTGTGTTGTTTCATTGTAAATAATTGTCCCACCCACTGGTTTAATAAAAAGTGCTGATTGGCCAAAGGCAGACAGGAAGTGTGAGCAGGACTACCAGACTAGGAAGACTCAGGGAACTGGAGGAACAGAGCAGAATGCCACAGAGAAGCCAGAAGAAACAGAGGACAACTATGCTTCTCTGAGAAAAGGTACTGAGCCACACGGCTGAACAGGATAAGAGTCATGGGTTAGATTAAGGGTAAAGAGTTAGCAAGTTATATGCCTGGGCCTTAGGCCAATCAGCCTAAAATTATTGTAAGCATCTGTGTGTCAATGTGGGTCTGTGGGTCTGCAGGCCTAAACTTTGAGGTTAGGCCCAAAAGTCTGGGTCAGAAACCTCATACTACACAGATTAATGGAAATGGGTTGAGTCAAGATGAAAGAGCAAGCTAGCAATATGTCTGAGCCATAGGCCAAACAGCATGAAGCTAATATAAGTGTATGAGTCATTTTGGGTGCCTGAGCAGCCACAGGTGGCTAAGGGGTCTGGGGCTGCAGGTCTGTGTGTCTGGACCTCTGGCCACCTGGGGCAAAAAAATTTAATTGTGACACAAAGCAGAGAAGAGAGTGTTTGCGAAAAGGGAAAAGTACTCTACTGCCTCCTTAAGACTAGGGCTGAAAGAAAGAAAAGGAGAGAGAAAGAAAGTTTGGAGCCCGACGACGCTCAAGCCCTTCCAAAGACCAATCACAACAATTGCAGCTGCCCGAGGAGGAAAGTGTCTTGTCTTTTCATCCCAAATTCTCTGCTTCTCCCAACTATTCTCCACCCGATCTCTGCACTGGGTTGTGTACTGTGGCCTTATACCAAGCACAATTCTCTTGAAATTCTCCTCTCCAAAACAGGTAGTCTCCCCCTGAAGAGGCAAGCCCTGCATAACTGCATCCACTCACTAGGTGTAAGATTAGAGTCCAAGTAGGATTTTCTAAGAGCCATGGTAAAAGAGGCATAGATTCCATAGGACATTACTGCTTCTTTACATTGCTTAATGTCCTTGAAAACTAGAGGGTTGTGCTGCCGCACCCTATTGCCCTGTGCATCTGGAATCTCAATTACTGGGAAGGCTTGTTGAGAGTCACACCTCATTAAATCCTCTACCTGAATTCTCAGTTTCTTAAATTCTTCCTCTAAATTAGGCAGATCTGAAGCAGGTGGAGCCAAGGCAGCTGCAAATGGTTGAAACTCTGAGGACAAGCAAGGCCCCTCCCAAAGGATGGCCCAGAGCTCCCACCACCAGTCTTCCAACTGTTCATGGGTTTCTTGCATCTGTTCCTCTGGTTCTAGTTCCCCCTCAAGGGTCCTAGTGTTAGGCCCTTCCATCATACCAAGGTCATTTGAAAAGGCCCAGACTCCTGTTTCTGAATTTCACTGAGAACCCTCCCAGCTTCTGCCAATTGCTCCTTCACTTTTATACTAGTACTAAGCAAGGCATCATTAACAAGTCACCAAAGTGAAAATGCTGTGATGGAGAAGTCCTCTGGCCCCCTGGGAGTTTCAATTGTCTGTCACACAGGGACCAAAACTTCACCTTGGCTAGTTTTGGGGACCTCAGGAAGGAGGCAAAAAGGGGGGTTTGGACAATTCAGGTGGGAAAGAGTCAAATAGGATTTTTCTATTATTTCAACCCTTCAGAATTTCTAATTCTGGAGGTTTAATTCAATCCAATTCACCCTCAAATAATTTCTCACCTGTTGGCAGGCCTTCCAAGGGCGATCTGTTAGGTTCCCTTAGTTCTCGGCATTTGTGGGAAGCCCCCATCTGTGATGCAATCTCTCAGGGGACTTCCACTTGAAGCACCTGAATCTCTTTGGGGCCTCCATCTGTAAATGCCAGCATCGTAGAGTAAGCTTCACGGAGCAAAGGCCTACAGATTGAAACATAAAGGCACGCAGGTCACTCTTGAACCAAGAATGCCCTTTATTGCAGCTCACAGAAAGCCTTATATACTGGGGATTGCCTTTTGACCTTGAGTAACCCCTGCAGTTTACAAGCAATGCCTGACCTTAGCCAGCTTCGTTGTCCTCTGCTAACTTCCCCATTCCTAAATCTCAGCACCTATTTGGGCATAGTTCCTGATAATAGAAATGGATCAATTGGTTCCTGTAAACACTGCAGGCCACTAAACAGTGCTAAGCCCTAGGAGCTGCAAACTGACCTCTACAGCTTTGGGGAAATCTTCTTATAGAGGCTAGAACAAAGTCATTGCTCCTACAGAAGTATTTTCAACAACTTAATGTTGCTCATAAGCAAAGACCCTCTATAATACTAATATTTGACATATGTGTGTGCACACATGCACACACATTTAATACAAAAATATGCTTTTAAAGTGTTAGATATTTTACATACTAACTACATGAATAATTGGTACTTTAATAGTCTTAAAGCTTAAAGGTGTTTAAAATGCTGTTCACATATAAGGGCTCTTGGTTTTAGTGTGTGTTATTTTCAAGGCTTTCTGAGGTTACCTCCTGGGGTGCAGCTTCCTATTAGGAGTTTCAGACTCTGCCCTCTGCCTTGCTATAGATGTTGAGGGGTCTCCTAACTCTGTAATGCAGACTCCATGCAGCATGGTTCTCCCACCTTTATTACCTAGCTTCTCATATTTCCCCCAAGCACACATGAATGGCAGGTAGTGCAGATCTTTTCAAGCTTAATATATATTTCTAGACAATTTTTTTCTATCTGAAGTCTTCTAAGGCAGGAAGTTTTCTTTCTTCTATCAAGATCTTTCCTTTACTTCTCTAATATGCTAGCTTATTAAATTGCTGCTGTGCTCCAAGGGCTTCAGGGAAGGGTCAGATGCTGTGTGGATATTCTCCAGCTGTGTGTTTCAGGCTCCGACCAAAATATAAACATAAAAGAGAGAATAAGACAAACATTTTACCTCCTCTGTGCCCCCTCTTTCAACCCACAAGACAGTCTCTCTTTGTGCTTCTGTTGATATTACAGGAAATTTTCCCCTGTAATGAAGATTACTACCAGGTCAAACATAGTAGAGGCTTTTCTTCCATCCAGAGAAATTATTTTGTCAATTACAATGTGTGATATTAATAGGTAGCTTTTATGTTAGCAAGCTTTACTTAGAAACTGTAGACATGAACTATTGAATTTAAAAGTTTGTATTTTTATAAAAGAAATTATGCTGTAACAATTTAAAAGGCTACACCTGAAATTATCATGCTAGTTTCAGTTTGATGATTAATCTTGGCTTGTTGAGTTGCCTGTGAAAGGGATTTGCAAAATTAATATTAGATTTTGTTTCTTGGAGTCCAGGAAATGTTCCCTTAAGAGTCTAGTTCTGGCAACAACCACCATGCAGCCCATCAAGGGTCGCTGGTAACTTTCCACCTTTTCTTAGGTTGCTGTTCGACCGCTGCCCTCCTCACCTTTGGATGGCAGCCATATTCTGTCATGTTAATCTGCTATGTTCCTGATCCCTTTAGCATTGTGCCTGCTTTCCCTCCCTCACCTGAGGTACAGTTGAGCACACCTCTCTCTGAGTATCTCTCAGAATTACCTATCTTCTGATTAACAAAAGAAGCCTTTAAGGTTTAAAGCATTAATCCAGGCTCCATATTGGCAGTCATAATGTATATGGGCATGGAAACCATAGCTGAGGGCTTGCTGAGTATTAAGATGGTCCAGGAGCTTGATCATAGTTAGCAGAGGATAGGAGTTGGCATATTTTGGAGCAATACTAGCCAAGACATGGGTGGCACTTCATAGTTACAGAATACTCATTTACTTTAAAAGACAAAACATTATGAGAAGGGAGGCTGGGCAAGAACAGAAGCAAACCTCAGAAGGCTCCACAGCTCTTACAGTCTAAGGCTGTGGCATGCCTTCCTACTCAATTCCCAGAGCCGTAGACCCTTTGCAGTGGCTGAAATTGCCTGACTGAATTATTTAAAGTTCCTTTTGAACTATCTTAAAAATTTAATAAAAGTGGCCATTTTCTAAAATAGGTTAGACATCACTTTTTGCATGCTGGAAACCACGGTGTTTAGAGCTTATGCTGTGGGGCTAACTGGTTTTAAGGGCTGTATTTAAAAAGGCTTTCTCTGCCATCAGTGAATTACGACCGTCATGAGTATAGTCCAAGACACATTAAACTGGCTTTATAACAAGTATGTCAGATGGGCTTTCTCTGGATAAGAGTGATTATTCTACTCTAGCAGAGTTAGAGAGGCATCTATGGATGAAGGTTCTGGTGTGGTCAGAGCTGTACAGAGAAGAAGCTGTCATTGTCCAATCGTGTTTGTATTGGTAGGTTCATACAAGAAGAAACCTTGCATGGCAGATTTGGGGAGTATCTCTGCCCTACTCCCTTTTCTGCTTTGCATGGAAAGTTAGTGTGACTGCTGGAACACTGGCAGTAGTGTTCCTCAACTACTACTAGAGGAGCATCTCCGTACAGCTTGAGAATCAACGTTAAGAGCCCTAGGCTATTTGTACAAGAAGATCAGAATTATATTTGATGTATCTTGTTTGATATGAAGGAATATAAGCTCTGTCTTATCACTATTATTTTGCTTTTCTGTCATATTCAGTTATACAAAGGCCTAAGTGACACATACACACACACACACACACACACACACACACACACACACACACACACTGGCTTGTGTGAACACAGAAACAATGTAATACTTTTTAAAAAGATCTACTAATAGTAAATCAAAAAACATCAATTATTGTATTTTAGCTGGTTTTATGCCATTTATTTTATTGGCCTATTATGAGAAAAATATATGGTAGGAAAGATTTAAAAATGTTATATATATATGAGGAAAAAAATTACAAATGTTTAAGATTAATTGCAAAGGCACTATAGAATGCATTGGTGTGTAGTGGCATTTGTGCTGATTGAAAGCTGCGAAGTAGATCAGTATGAAGTTGCAGCTGTACCTATGGTGTCAAACCAGATGACCTGAGGAAGTTTTGAACCTTTGACCTGCATCTCACATATAGATAACTTTCAAGTTCAACATCTGAAGCAAAATTGTGTTGACTTGGTATTATCCTTTGTGTTCTCATAAATTTAAAGGCACCCAGCATTTTGATACAGCTTTAGTGAGACTTCTTGGGGAGTAACCAGCTCTTTAGTCCCAAATAATCACACAAAGGCTTACATTAATTGTAAACTGTTTGGCCTATGGTTCAGACACATTATTGACAAGCTCTTCACTTAAATTAACTCATAATTCTTATATGTGCTTACCCACCCGTGTGGCTTGATACCTTTTACTCAGAGAAGCATTCTTGTCTTCCTTCTTCCGAGTCTGGCTGCTGTCTCCTTCTCCTCCTTTCCTCTCCCAGGATCCTGCTAGCCTGGTTGCCCTGCTTCACGCCTATCTTCTGGCCAATCAGTGTTTCATTAAATCAATATGTACAGACTACAAAGCATAGTTCCATAGCTACACCCATTCAAACATGGCCATGCCTCCTAATCCTTAAGAGTCCACAAACTGGTGACCCAAATATTAAAAAATAAGAGCTTATGGGGGCCATTCTTATTCAAAATACCACAACTATTTTCTCATAAAGAAAAAAAATAAAGCTTTTCTTTTCTTAAAATATTTTCTTGTATCTATTTTCACTTGTTACTAAGCTTAAGGAATTCCCAAAGTATGTATTTGTGAGACTTATGTACAGACATAAGGAACAACTGTGCACATGTTTTTCCTCCATAAAGTTCCAAGGCTGTCCATCATACTCTCTTTTCACTGGTAAGTGTGCTGATGCTTCTGGATATTTATGTGTTCTCTGAAATAATGAGATGTCTGTTCTGCAACATCCTGATGATCTATGCGACTCTAGTATAATAATCAGATGGGCTTTTGAGGAGAGGAGAAACAATTATAGAAAGCATCCCATGAGAGGCAATCATACTGATTTTGACTGTCATTGTCTTGATTCTCATAAGGAAGTAAATCCAGCAAGACCTACATGTGAGTTACTATTCTTTTTCAAATATTTGCCTGAAAGAGTGCATGAATCAAGTTAGTGATGTCTATCTTGAAAGCAGATTAGTATGAAAAAGCTTTAGTTACTTGTGTATTGTCCATGATCTATTTTTTTCAAAACCTCTTTTTAAAAGACTAAATATGACCCTAGGAACTATTCTCTACTCAGAAGTGAATACAATCAGGGCTTTGTGTACAGCAGTGACCATGGATTCTGGTGCACAAATGTCCTCTCAGAGATGCTGAATTGCCCTGGAAAGCCCAAGAAGAGCTTTGTGCCAGTGACTTCCCTGAGCTGTCTTTGAAACTGACCTTATTAAATTTCTGCTGTGGTAATTTGCTTTGGGATCTCCTGAGTTACTTGAATGGACTGAAATAAGCTCCCTGTCTTTGACCTGAGTCTCGTTAGAAGAGCAGGGTTCATGAGAGGTTAGTGGAGCTTTGTTTCAGGTTGTAGGGAAAGCTCCTAAAAGGTTTTTTGAAGACTAAAATGTTCTAGTTTCTTCTACTTGAGTTATGGACTTCTTACCTGGACCCTCTTATTTCCTAACTTCATCCAAATATAGAAAGTTTACATTATCTAAATATAGACAATGGCTAATACATTATTTTATATATCTCTACTCAGGAAGGAAATATACAGAATAAAGACTAGGAAAAGTATGTTTTCAGACCTGAGAGCTGCAGCTGGTTCCTTTTCTCATTTGAACCCAGCACCACATTAGTCATGTTATGCATGATGCCTGGACATATGCAGGATATATCTAAATGTCAGTCACCAACATTACTGGTACTTTCCTCATATTCTCTTTACCTGTGTGTGCCATCAACTGTTAGAGACACAGAATGGAGCCAGGTGATCTCCAGTTTTGTACAAGGATATTAAATTTCACATAGGAAACAGAAAGGAACTGATAGAAAGAAGGATGATTATTTTTTTTTAAGGCCTAATGGGATGCCAAAGACATTTCGAAGTGCCAATATAAAGGGATGACACTTTTTATAGGGTCAGATGAGAGAGGACCACTGATTTAAAAGTATGGTAACCCATGTCCTGAAAGATGAGGCTGTACAAAGCCCCAGCAGGAGATCCTAGAAAGGAGACCAGCTTGAGCGCACCTGGTAAAGAATTCACATGAAGTCACACAAATAGGGGACCAGATAGAGGACAGTAGGATTCTCACCACTCCTTAGTTTTGGGTTTTTGTTTGTTTGTGTTTTTTGTTTTTGGTCAACTCTTGAGAGTTGAATGAAAATAGAATGAACAGATGTATACAAACAAATAGTTCTCCATGAGGTTCCAAGCCTGCCTCTCATATTTTTTTCTCTGGGCAGTGAGCTGAGTATCTGAGTCTGCTGATTACAGATATGCCTACGGGATGTCAATTACTTACTGTGCAAAGTAGGAAGGGACTTCAAGAAGATGACCCAAAGTTTCTGATACGGATGAGGCAATGTGTGAAGTATAATAAAGAAAAAAAACCCTAGGGATATAGCTCAATAATAGAGGACTGGTTTAATTTATACAAAGTCCTGGATTAGATCCCTAGTACCGGGAGCAAAATAAAGAGACTTGTAAGTATTCAGTTGCCTTTAAGGAATGTGCATCTGGAGAAAACATAGATTGAAGGTAGATGAAAAGGTATGGCAATACTCACATGTCTCTTGCGTTTAGGCATATCTTGCAAGAAACACTGACTCACTGGCTGCCTTTGCTCTGAGCTGTCTTTACAGATATGCTGCATGGTGCACAACTTAGGAAGATATTTTGTCTTCCCAAAGAGCAAAAACAGGTGGTCTTTGTCTCTCTCTGTCTCCACCCCCTGCCCCCTTCTCTTTCTTTAGTCACAATAGAAAGATATTTTGAGAGACCTACTTTGTTTTACAAGCAAAGTGTATAAGGACTATGTTTATTAGAGAATTTTTTGAAACCCACTCTGAAAGTTGTTTGCTTCATTTGCTTTACATGATAAGATGAATGTTTCCTTTCTTGGAGAGTTTGCCACCTTTATGTTTTTAACCCTGAATTTTGTGCTCTTACTATCAAGTTAAATGGTTGATTCTTTTCTTGGTCATTTTTAGCTTCAATTTAAAGAGGCCCAATTCTGCTGAGTTAAGCGATCATTTTGTTTCCTGTCAAAAACATACCAGACAATATGCTTTAATTGGCAGGAAGAAAAAATTAGAATCTAAATATGTGAATATATTGAATAAACTCAGCCCCCTTTCAAATTTCTTGTTATTAATTGCTTTTTGGCTACTTTCCATATTGTGTATTAGAACTGAATGAAGAAATACATTTTCTTCCTTCCTTCTTTCCTTTGCTCCCTCCCCTTCCCTTCCTTCTTTCCTCCCTTCCTCTTTAATTCTTTCTTCCCTTCCTTCTTTTTTTTCCTTCCTTTTTAAAAAAAACTTTTAATAGGGTCATAGTATTTTTAGTTTTTTCCAAGGAGTGGAGTTTAATGAGACATTACGAGAGTCAAATCAATTGCAAAATTTAGAAACTGTGTCAATGCTAAGGCTTCATTTGGCATCCCTCTGATTTACAACTAGTGATGGATTTCATATGTTTTCTGTAAGTGTGAAAATACAGATAGGGAAACCCTTACTATTAAAGAAGCTGAGAGATGCTTCACGGTACTGTTTGCCATGGTACTCCATGGCAGGTGTCAAGACAACCACACGGCTTGGGGTCCTCTATTGATCACCATTGTGTTAAAAAGACTGAGGTCATTGGTTAAGCCCAATTGGACCTGTCAGTTCAGTTTTCTTTGGTCATGCCAACCATCTTACACACAGGAATGTAAGCGGAAGCCAGACCCTCACTCAGTGTTATCAGTTATGACTTTGCGTGTCACAATGTTTAGAGGAATCAAGTCTACTCTGTTTTATCTGCTTTGTGTCCATAATGGTCATAATGTTCAAAAACAATTTCATTAACAAATGATAATTACTTTAATGTACATGTACTTATACTCATGTCAAATGATTATAATCAAAGAGAATTTGGCTTGATAGATGCAACACTCATTATAGAGTTTACAATTTTAAATAAAAAAAGAAATTTATGAGCAATGGGTCAAATCAAATTAAATTAAACTAAAACCATACAGAATGCAGAAGTTCCAGGAAAGTTTTTACACCAATAGTTTCTATAACTAATATTATTCAAACTATTTCTATGCCTATTCAGCATCAGTGATCTCATACTATTGGAAAGCTATCTTTGAAACAACTCTCTGTAGCAAATCATCTTCTCTCCAAACTATGCTGCTTGTCTGCTAGCCTAAAGTAAAATCACTGTGTGGGTTTCCTCTTTGTAAATGCTATCGTGAGCATGGAGACTTGTACATGTGATGCTGGGGCCTAGGACTGTCACCTCCCCCTAATCCTTCAATTTGATTGTATAGTTTTTGTCTTCAGTGGGTAATTACCATGTTGTGTCTTTTTTTCCAGGTGTGTCTTAAAATGAGTGTTCAGTGAAGTCTTCTGGATTCAAGTGAAGGTATGCTCTCACTTAAATGTTACTTGGACTAGCGACATGTTTAAAGGTATTTTGAGATCAATCATAAGATCATAATATAATCCGGTAATTATATATTTTTAGCATATATATATATATATAATAGATAACATTATCTATCTGTTTTCCTATAAAAATGGTATCTGATAGCTTGAATGAGGAAGTGTTCTAATAACCAAAGATTTACATTTCCCTTTGAGTTTACCCATATTTAAGGTGGAATAAGATATTAGATTTTTCTTTCCTCTGATCAAAGATGGTTCCTTTGTTACACTTGAGGATTCTACCATCTGACAGACTTAGTCAGGGCACATGTCAGTAACATCATTCATGGGGAAAGTCTTCCAAATGACATGCCTGTCTCTGAGGGTGCTTACCAAGAGCATGTGTTACAGTCTTTAGAAGCCTCAAGTTCACACATTAAAGACATCTTTTTAGTCGTAAATTCTGTAGGTCCACCAGCTCAATGCCTGGAAGAAATTGCATCTGACAAATTCACAGTGCCTATCTCCTCCTTTCTATTTAGGCTCTAAAATGTATTTTTTAAATTGTTGTGGAGAGGGTCAGTTCTATTTTCTCCTTTTAAAGGTATTCCACTTGCACTCACTTTTTTCCTTGTACTGACAACCAATCAAAATTTGTTGGAGACTTTAACACCTGTTAAGAATTGTGCCTGGGAAATCATCCTGGTTATCTTTGCCCTAGCTCTGCCTTGAACTCAGTAATTGATAATCCCTTAAAAAATCAGGCTGTGCTTTGATGATATGCTGTTGTCTCCTGTAGAGGCCACACTATCCTCACACTCTACTTTATTTTTAACAATGAAAATGCATTGAGTTAAGCCAGCTTTCTCTTTCTACCTTTTATGTTAGCTGACAGTCATTAGGTAGTGGAATGTCTGGAGGGAGCAGCTATGATTCTGGAACAGGTTGCCGGGCTCTTTGTAGCTGTGACAACACCTTAAGTTTACTAGCATTGTGCCCAACTCTTGTAAACATGATCATCATTTCAGTGTTAGCAGGAACACCTGCACAGTTATGGTAGAGGTGAATGCCCCCTCGACTCATTTCTGCATATAGTGCAACAATAGCAAGATGATGGTGGCCAAGTTTTATTGAGAATTTATGTATGAGATGTGCTTCTCAGCAACTTAAGGGCTTTGATGCAATTTTCTAGATAGTCCTCTGGAGAATGTAACTCTATCATTATACATTGCTTTGTATATTTGGGGAAAGTGAGGCATGGAAGATTAAATGATTCCTTAAGGCCCTTAGAAAGTGGTTCTCTAAGGTTCACTGCCAGGAAGTAGTCAAGAAGTGCATTCAAGCTTCAGAAATCATATTCTGAAACCATCACTTGAACAAAAATCACAGTATCTCACTGGAAAAAGTTACCCTTTGCCTTTTATTTACTCCCTAGCTCAGAAGAGTGCTGTATCTTCCTCAGAGAAAGCACAGTTTCCTTTTACCCTTAAGTATTTGTATATGTGAAGCATAATAAGGCATCTTTGTAGCTAGTTAGTCAGCCCCAAGAGGGAGCCCTTCAGTTTGTAGAATGGTTCTAAAAAAGATCACAACATGTTAGCTGTGGGAATCATTCCTCCTACTGTTTCTTCTGTTGAAGTTTGTTGGCAATTCACAAGGATTTGAAGAAGTTTAACTCAATAGGAATCATGTCAAAAGAATTTATAAAAGGCAGCATGTTATATGAGGAAGAAATGGAAACTTTTTTTTTCACCAAAAGTTAGAAAAAAGATAAAGATACCCACCATTTCCACTGGCTACTCAGCATTGCAAGGACTGCCAGTGCGGTAAGGAGACAGCAAGTAATTTACCAGTTGGAAAAGAAAAACAATTAAACAAAATGGTATTTTAAGAAGATCATGAAGTATGTTTTTGGCCTATTTGTCATTGGATATGGAGCAAGTTGCACACACACACACACACACACACACACACACACACACACACACACACACACACAACTAATAGAAAAAGAAGCCAGGAATTTGAAAAAGAACACAAAAGGTATATGATATTATAATATATCATTTTGCTCTTCCCAGTCCCCAAATAATTTCAAAATAGAAATAAATACTTAAAAGTAGGGAAGTATAAAAAATGTGGCTGGAAAAAGGCTAATGCAAGTACTAAAAACTAGAAAGATATTGTCTAAAGTAAATTATATGTGGTCCTGTGAAGGACTGGATTGTGTTTCTTTAAAAGCCAGTCAATGTCTTTCTGTGGTGGCTTTAATAACTGTCCCCAGAGGCTTGTGTATTTAAATAATTTGTCCCCAGCTAGTGAAGATGTTTTGGGAAACTTAGGAGCATTTAGGATATGCAACTTTGCTGGAGGAAGTAAGGCTCTGAGATGGGGGAGGAGGTCTGTACCCTTGTTCTGCTTTGTGTTCATCCTCTCTGTGAATGAAAATGTGAACAGTCAGCTTCCTGCTCCTGCAGCCATGCTGTGTCTCAATACACCACTATGAGGTATTATACTCTCTGGAAACTTGAGTAAAATTAGTCTTTATTAATTTTCTTTTGGTAATTCCATTTTATTACTGCGACAGAAAAAGTAACATTGACTGTGTTTAGAAATAGGAGGTTTTAAGAAACAACCAAACAATTAGGATTAAATAAGGATCCAGGCACAGGTCCTGACTCCATGTCTGTCATCTACATCTGTCATCCATAGGAAATGGAGGGCAGATTATAGATCCATTGGGGTCCTCTGTGTAAAGTCAGTGAAGATAGCAGTCATTTACAACAGGGAAAAGAAGTGTATAACAAAAGAAACTTTGAGATACTGGAGTCTCAGACACTTATTCTCTGGAACTATGGGCAGTTGAGTCTCTGTTGTTGGAGTCACTCAGGCCAGGACACTTTGTTTTGGCAGCTGTGTTAAAACAATGACTCTAGTAAATCTAGGAAAGTTACTTACTGTTATGTGAAGATCAACTTTAATGAAAATTATTCAATGATTTCTTATCAATGCATAGGTACATTGTTATGAAGATATGTACTCTTTTTAACTGATAACAAAACTGAGTACAATTCCACTAAAAATCTTAATAAAAGAGAACAATAGATAATGTTGAGAAGTTTGATTAGTTTGAAAATGTGAAAAAGCAAATGGTTAAACTATTCTAAATATATCAAGGGAAAAGACAACCACTTTGACATATATGAAGATTTAGTATATAAATGTAGTAATTGAGAGAAAAAATGATACTACTTAACACTCTTTTATCTCAAAATGAGAACTATGAAGTTAAGTGCTAGAAGAGAAATGGACCAGTGCCAGCTTTGGCACATTAAACACTTTTCAGCGGCTCTGTTCATAACAAACATACAAAACATACAAAACTAATACCAACAATAGAAACACACACACATAATTGCATCCTGCAGTGTTGTCTGTTTAAAAAAATAAGCGATCTATCTTTATACAACCATGAAAGACCCTTAGTAACTCAAAAATAAAGACACAGTTCCAGAAGATGTGGCGATATGTATTATATTTAATCAATAGTAGTCGCTCACCTCTAATCCTAACTCTAGGATTATGATGCAGAGTTGAACCTGGAAGTGAAATAACTGGGTGGAGAAGATATTACGCATGAGGAGGCAAACATTCATGCTTTCTGTAGAAGCGACCAGCCAGGCAGAGGACTCTTGAAGATAGCATTTGCCCTGTTTAGCCTGAGAACTGGCTGGGTGAGAATTGACTATGGTCTGTTTTCTTTCTCTGATATTCCGGAATCCCTGCACCCCACAAAAAACCTGCCTTGAAAAACAAACAAACAACAATAACAACAAAAATAAAAAAGGGCTGGAGAGATGGCTTTGTCCTCTGATATTCCAAACATTTTAATTAAATATAAAATATATCACCACAAGAAGATCTTTCAATATGGTACCTTTTTTGAAACCAAACAAAACTACTAATTTTTGAACTTTGCTTCATGCTCTAGGACCATTTATCTCTGGAGCAATTTTACAATTAGGCAGGCAGAGGGTAAAATTGGATAGTTTGTAAATCCCCACTTACAAATAAGTCTCAACCTGGAAATATCTTTTAGCTTCACATTTTAACGGGACACCCAGAGCTATTATTGCTCAGGTTTAGAACTGTGAACTTGTTTCTATTTTTAGTGCATTCTTAATATTATTTCATTCTCCTGCATATGTCTTAATGTTGGATGAGTTGTATTGTTTCATCTGCTACCTTTGGTCATGGATGAAATGGAAAAAAAAATATTGACTACCATGTCTCACAAATAATTTCATGCAGTGCCTCCAATGAAGTTTCTACTACACATCTGTTTGTTTAGTTGCATAAAATCTTAAATTAAAAATTTCAAATAGTACTGTGCATGCTTGCGCCATTTTACAGAGGAGGAAACTGAGGATAATGGTTTCTCATCGAAGCCACATCCTTAGCTTCTTAGCTTCTTTTCCTGTTCTCATGATAAAATGATCTGGAAAAGGTGCCGTAACATTTCAGTTTGGCTCACAGTTTAATCTACAGCTCGTTATATAGCAAGATTGCAAAAGCTACAAACGGATCACACCACACCACAGGGAAGCGTAGAGAGACAAATGGGGACATAAATTTCAGTTTTACTTTTCAGTTTATGTCCAGGATTTCCACATTCCATACATATAAGCACACCTGCTGGTGTTGTCATTGTTCTGATGTTACTTGGTGTCATGGGTGTATCTTCTTCTATCATTTCTAGGAGACACAGTCTCACGGCAGACCTCCTGGTCCTCTGGCTTTTACAGTCTCTTTTCTGGTGTTCCCTGAGCCTTAGGAGCAGCTGTTGCATTTTCCATGTATCAGCTGGGGCTGGGCACCCCACAGTCAGTCAAATTCTTTTATTAGTCAATTGTGGTTTTCTGGAATTGTCTCTATTTGCTGCATATAGAAGTTTCTTTGGTGAGTGTTGAAAGTTATACTTACCTGTGAATATAAGGATGCTTTAAAATGTAGTTAGAGATTATGCCTACCCAGTAATGTGTCAATTGTAGGTTCTCTAAGATCCACACATTTATTAGCCCTGGATAAGTAGCTAGATTTATAGCACTGGGCATGATTTCTCTCCTGTTGAGCAGGACTTAGCTCCAATTAGCAGCTACTGGCTACTACCCACATATGAGTACCACTGTTGCATCATTAGGTATATTTTACTGTGATGCTCACTATTGTGATTTATAGGCATCACAGCTGGGCAGCAATATCCACTGTGTCAGATTACAGAGCACCCCTGGTATTATGAAAGCTAAACCCCATGAAGGAGGCTCTCAGGACAGGTCCAGTTTGAGTCTTCGGAGGCCTGTGTTCAAGTGTGTGGTGTCTTCAGCATTAGAAACTAATAACAAAGGAGAAGCCCACAGGTCAATATCACTGATGAACCTTGATTCAAAAACATCTCAATAAAATATACAAATCCCAAACAATAGCTGTTCTCAATCATATTTACTTTATGATTCATACCAGTAGCAAAATTATAGTTATGAAGTAGAAATAGATTAATTTTATTCTGGGGGGGTCACCACTGCATAAGGAAGTGTAGTGAACAGTTACAGCATGAGGAAGTTTGAGAACCACTGAAATACACACACATATCAAAAAAGATGATCTACCATGATCAAGTTGGCTTTCTCCCAGAGATTCAGGGATGGTTCAACATTTATAAGTCAATAAATGTAATAAATTACGTAACTGGACTTAAAATCAAAATCACTGATGATTTCAACAGATATAGGAAAGCATTTGATGAAGTTGAACTGGTTATAGAGGATCGAAGACATGGCCATCTCAGTGTCTGTTTCAGGTAAGGAGAAGATGGCCCCCAGCTTCACAAGCCATCCCAGGACCCTGTCTCTTCTTCCAGCAATGAGTCTACTTGGAGCTTTGTCTTTAGCTTTATGAGGCTGCCACTGCTTAAACTCTACTGCTGAGTTCCCTGGTGGCAGCTCAGCAATGAGGATGGGACTTGGCCTCTCGCTGATGCTGAACTGAACTCAGGTACTCTTAATCATGCCGTTTCAGAGGAAAAAAGTCTTCCTATAGCAAAATGACAAAATCAGAACACAGTTTTCAAAAGCTGAAACATAAAAGAAATAATTTTAGTCTTTCAGGAAAAAAATAGGAGCAACTAAGTTTAGAGTAGTAATAGTGACATAATTTTTGACAAAATATAATAGCGATATAGCACTTCACAGAATCAAATTTTTCTGATCATGAAAGAAAAGGTTAGGAAATGGAAAATAGCCAAGCAATGAAGGACTATTTTTTGTCTATGACTTTGACAAAGAAGATTAATCTAGAAGCTAAAAGACCACATAAAATTAAATAAAAATTAAATAAAATGAGTAGAGGGCTGGAAAGAGATTATAAAAGAAGATACGTTAGTAACTCATTTACCCCCAAACCAGATTGCAATATTAGTGAGCTGCAGAGTAAAGACACAAGACTCCTCTATACTCTGAGAATAAGTAAGAAAGACCTGAGCCGTGTCACACGAGCAACTAAGGTATCGTGAGTTACCGGATGTAAATGTTAGAACTTCTGGGACAAGAGTTTCACAGTTTGTTGTCACTTTAAATGTGTAACTGCTGATGATCTACAATCTAACTTTGAAGCACTTATTCTAGAGACATAAATATACAGATCGACGTAAAGCAGTTCAAAGGAGTGTTGATATCTTTAGTTTTAGCAGGCTCCCATCTAGAACCACACATGCATCAATAACTGAAGAGATGAGCCCACTGCATCCCATTAACTAGAATGTGAACACAGGAATATCTTTCAGCGATAAAAGGAATTACTCAGCTATGTAATGATAAACTCCGCAGTCATGCTGAACAATGGAAGCTGAACACAGAGCTAGTTTGTGGCAAAAATACCAGACAGACAAACAAAAACTAAAAGGAAATTCACAAAGCAGTTCTTCCCAGGAGCTAAAAATGACTAGGGAAGGGAAAGATGGGAACAGTTGGAAACAGTGGTGGATGCTGTTTGATGGACTGGTATTCCGAATCAGTCTTCGAGGGGAGGGGTGAGGCTCTAGAGTCAGTCCTAGCAATTACACCATGTAATATGATGATGTCCCAAGTGACAAAGTACAGCTGGGTTTTGATGAGACGTATCCTTTAAGCCTATCTTGGCAGCTAACACCTGTAATCCTACTGTCCAGGAGGCAGCTGCAGAGTTATCAGGAGTTTAAGGCCAGTCTGGGTTACATTGTAAATTCCAGGACAGCTTGAGATATAATGTGAGACCCATTCTAAATAAACAAGCAAGCAAGAAACAAACCAACAAATGTCCCGTTTTGTCTCTCTGTAGTTCCTGCTAAGTTACAGCATACAATTAAAATCTTATTTTTATATTTTGGACAGAGTCTCACTGCACTGCCTTGGTTGGTCTGAAACTTAATTTATAGACTACAGTAGCTTTGTGCTTCACTGTCTCTCCTGAGTACTTAGATTAAAAGCATGTGCCATTATAGCAAGTAGGTTTTTATACCATTGAAACATGACTCTCTTCAGGATGACTTACGGTGACTTACATTTTTAAAGTTATGGCCATGTGGTCTATGGTGCAAGTCAGTGTAGAGTACTTGTTTTGCATTCAGAGAGCCCTGGATTAATTCTCAGCATCTTAAAAAATAGAACTAACACAAGAATAAAAATACTCAGGATATCAAGAATAAAGCTGTAATCAAATAATTTTCTATTTTATGAGGTTATAGGATTCTGTGAAATGTCTTTTGAGCCACCTAGTCAAATTATATTAGGTAGCCAAGATATCATTTTCTTTGCCCTTCATCAATTGTAGTTTTAACCATGATAAAGCCAAAGTATCATTTTAATACAAATGAATGTGATTATATAATTATGTATGGATTGGAAAGGAAGAAGCTTCTCCATCAGACAATATGATAAAACATGTGCATATTTTGCAATACTAAATATTTATAACCTTTTCTGTCCTTGCCATTAGAAGGATTTTGCTACATGTTTTGTTTTTCAATGAAGTTGCAAGTTAGTTTTTTTTTTTTAAATAACTACATTTATTGTTTTAATAAAAGAAACACTCTCAGGAAGAATACTGATCGATGAGTCAGCAGTGATTATGAATGACCACAGCATTTTATATCTGCACATGTATATTTATATTACTATACATGAAAGATACCACAGTGACAGAAACATATCAGAGATGTTTATGTTTCACATTTGTCACCTAGGTCACAAAGACAGTAGCATCCTGTTATCCCAGATTCTTAGGAGGCCAAGGCAGGAAGCCTCAGAGCCTAGGCAATGGTATGCAGGATCTCAAACAAAACAAAGGAAGGAAGAAAAAGAAAAATTAAAAAAAGATAAGAACAAAGGAAGAGCTGGAGATACAGTTTCGTGTTAGCATGTCTATCTATCTTGTATATTTAAGAAAAAAGTGTCCTATTTATTTATTTTCATAAAATTAAGTTATAATGCTGATTTATATATAATTCAGCAGCATATATATTACTATGTATGTTATAGAATATATAATTTATATAATTTCTGAATGTATCAGCAATGAGATTGGCTCATTGCTGTACCTATAGCAAAGAGTTTATAACAGATGAAGCCTTGTCAAGCATTCACCGATCGCTTGGATGTCCACCAGCAGTGGCAGGGAAGTAATGGAGGTAAAGCAATGAGAAAATGTGTGCTACTGTGCACATGAGCTGCTCACACAAGCTTTGACAGATGGAGCAGGAGGGGATCTCTGATGGCAACAGTAGTTCACTCTGACAATGCAACAAGATCCCATCAATTTAGCTCTCAAATGACAAGCAGAGATGGGGTCAAACCATGTCCACAGCAGATCACAGGGGAAGAAATTGAATTAGGTTTTTTTTAAAATGTTTCTCTTTGAACAACAATAACAAAAAGTTAGCAGCTTTAAATTAATTTGAGCTCCAAAGTTATGTCTGACATTTGTAGGAAACTGTACAGGACTATCTTCCATCAGAAAATCTGAGCAATTTTGATGATCAAGAGTTTTTTTTTACCCCTCAACTTAGAGAGTAGGAACACAGAAAGCACGAAGAAGCAGATTCTGCAGTCATTCCTGAACAAAGGGATGGCATTAAGAGTGGCTCATTTGTTTTGTCTCTGCTTAAAGATAAGCTTTCTAGAAGGAGATCCTTTTGAATTTCAGTTTTCACTTACAATTCTTATACTGTTCTCATGGGCAAGTGAAGTATTTATAAAGAATGTATTTATGTCAAGAATATTGAAGAAATCATCTATTGGATAAAATCTTAGTGTCCATTTGGAAGGCTAAAACCCCTCTAAGGGTGGGATGAGGCTTTCTTTATGTCTGAGTTGCACGTCTTACACAGAAGCAAGTTCCCAGGCAGCATGTGTGAGTCCCCTGACTCACTGTGGGCTCTTGCTATCTGGGAGCCTGTGATAACACCATGATAAATAATTAATAATTATTAATAACACTGCCACATCATCTCTATCTGCCACCCCTCAGCTCAGCTAGAAACTTTCCAATAAACTGCAGGGCATGGCTTGATTGCTTGGTTGCTGAGATAAACAGAAAACCTGCCTAGAGACAGCCCAGTTCAAGTAATAGTTATTGCAGAGAGTTTTCTGCAGCACATAGAAACAAAGCTATTGGCGTTTAAAAATATTGAGTGACCTAAATATAATTAGGTTATGCAAGGCTTTTAGGATCAATTCAGTTGGAGGATATTGTGAGCTTGAATCATTCAGTAAACCTCAAGTTCTAACTTGAGAAGCACCTCAAGCAAAACATTTCGGAGGACTTCCCCCTCTCCTGTATTGGAAACTAAACTCTCACAAAGGAATTCTGTTGTTTTACAATCTAACATGTAGCTATAACAATCATTTTATATCTTTCTTTAAGAGTAATTATATTGCTACAATTTTTATTCTGTAGTTTTCCAAATCACACTAAAAATGCATTAAAATTTTGAGGAAAGAAGATGAAGCACTTAAAAAATTAATTTTGAAAAACCAATTTCTTACTTCTTATCATACCTAAAGTCACTGTTAGAATGAAATGTGAATGACTTGAAAGTAGAGAAAATGAACAGAACTGTTTCAAAATCTGCCCAAATGGAGCACCTGTCATCTGTGTACCCCAAACATTAAGAGGTTGTACAAAAGGCAGATCCCAGAAAACCAAAGGACTCTAAGACTGCCTACCAATATCATCTTCCAAAATGAGAATGACTGAAGGGATGACATCCTGAATAAATTTTCATGCACACTTGTACTTAGAAGTTTCTGTCCCACCAGAAACTCTCAAATACACAGCAGCCATTACCCAAGTAATTAACTTGGAGGCTTAATATTATAGTAACTGCTGGGCCAGTAGCTCAAGCATATTGCTATCTAGCTCTTACACTTAAATTAACCCACAATTCTTATTTATGTTTAGCCACGTGGCTTGGTACCTTTGCTTAGTCTGGCATTCTAATCTTGCTTCCTCTGCATCTGATTGGCAACTGCTTTTCTGCCTCTCCTCTTCCTCAAATTCTCCTAGTCAGGTCGTCCTGCCTGTACTTCCTGTCTGAGTTTATTAAGCCAATACCAGAGACAAAACTTTACAGTGTACAAGAGCAATATCCCACATACTGTGATGTTTGCCGAAAAGTATCTAAATATCCCATGTTTTCTCATTTAAATGCAGAGGGCAGTAATTACTGGTGGGGAGAGAAAGAAGATTATTTTAAGAATTGTAGAACAAGACTCCCATTATAGCCATGAAGCTATCAAAAAGACTTTAACTGTCAAACTGGGTAAACAGATTTTTAACAAAGAATCTCATATCAATCGGTCCAAGGCTAGGTAAGTGTGGAAAACATAATACCAAATAAAAATTCAATATTCAAACAAAAATGCAGCTCAAAAAAGGACCATCTAGGAAACATGCTACTATAAGAAACTCCACACAAGATTAATACATCCTAGGGAGAACACTAATTTAATAAATGTAAGATTAAATATGATTGTAATATACTTTACTATTAAGACTGGGTGATTAAACAAAACACCATAGGATAAGAAGAGATATTACACTCAGTGAAACTGAGACCACCCAAATAACAATACCACAGAACTATGAAATTAGGGCTGGTGAGGTGGCTCAGTAGTTAAGACTGCTTGCTGCTGTGTCTTAAACTCCCCAGACCCACACAGCAGAGGAAGAAACTTACTCCTGCCAGTGCTCTCTGACTACCACACTGATCACTGATGCCATGGTACGGTACACACGCATTCTCCTTCCCTCCTTCCCTCCTTCCCTCCTTCCCTCCTTCCCTCCTTCCCTCATTCCCTCCTTCCCTCCTTCCTTCCTTCCCTCCTTCTCTCCTTCCCTCCCTCCCTCCCTCCCCCCCTCACACACACAAATAAATAAATGCGATAAAAACTAATACAGCAGTAATGACAAGACCAAGAAAATGTAACAGAAGACACAAGGCAGCTTACTGGCAGCATAACTATCATTGAATTTGTCTCCCTAGTCACTAGCCACAAGGAGCTGCATCCATCAGATGTCCGTCCTGAAACTCTGTCTTCTATTTGACTGAAAGGATCACCTGCAGAAGACTAGGGTGAGGTGCTGGCCCCATCAAAGAGAATGCAATGGTATTGCTTTGTTAGGGCATTATTTTTTTGTTTTAGTGGACTTCTGCTTATTTATTATGGTTTTCAGATTTTGTGTTTTTATAAGTTTTGATTAGCTTTCTTCATTTTAAAAATTTTTATTTATTTTTTTTTTTCTTGACTGTTGATTTGCTTTTTAAAGAAAGAAAAGGGCCAGGAAGGGGGAAAGGATTTGGAGAAAAAGAGGTCACAATATTTATATGAAAAATTTTTTCCAATTAAATAAAAAATATGATAGGCTAAGTAAGTCAGTGAGCGATAATTACAATTCTAACACAAGACAAACAGATGCAAAGTAAAACACACACACAATGTGGGGGAGATATCATTTGAGCTCCTGCTCTGTGTTTGAAAGACACTATGTTTAATGATAGTTGCATAGAAATTTAGATTGAGTGCAATGAACTGATTCTATGGAGATGTGCATCTCTGCTTATCTTTCTAATTACTATGGCAATGGACAGCTCTGTACAGGCAAAGCACAGGAAATTGAATGTAATATAAATTATTCTCATATAGGATTATTTCTATTCTAAAGAAAAGATGGCTGACTTTTATGTTCTATTATTCTATGGGGTACTGAGCATTATATTCACTAATATCACACACACACACACACACACACACACACACACACGATTACTCCCTTCTGCATGCATGAATGCCTCCATCAGTAAAATGTATTTCTGAATAATCATAAGAACCCAAATTATATGTCTAACACCCATGTATATAAGCCAGAGGCAATGGCACATATCTGTAACCCCAGTTTTGAAGAGAGAGAGACAGATGGATATGGGGGTTCATTGACCAACTAATCTGTGAGCTTCATATAAATGAGAACCTGTCTTAAAAATAAAGGTGTGGAGCAATCAATACTGACACCCAATGTCAACTTTTAGCCTCCATATGCATGCTAATACACATGACAGACATATCTGCAAGTATTTGAACATGTATCAAATCTCTCTCACACACACACACGCACACACACACACACACGCACACACACACACACACACAGACACACACACCACACACACACTCTAAATGAAGGAAAAAAATAAAGAAATCGTTGTTAGTTGCTCATTTTGTATTTGTATAAGGTCATAATTATTATTAGAACATTGTACATAAGCTGCTCTTTTGATTAGTTTGTTGGTAACTAGGGAAAAAAAATCCCACACTTTTCAGAACATTTGCTTGTATGTACTGAGTGTAAAATTGTTTCTATATTGTGGAGGATTTATTTTGTATTTACATTTATGTTTATTTGAGTCTCGTTTATACTTTTTGAAAATAATTTTGTTCACATCATTGATCACATAGAAAAAATAAACAAGAGATGATTAATAGGTCTCTGATAACTTGAAGTATAGCTCTTCTCTGATTCAGTAAATAAACTAACCATGTGTGAATGAAAGAATTACCCTGAAATGGAATTCATAACTCCACACAATCATTGTACAATTTTCAAAAATATTTCTGATTTATTATTTTATTTACAATCTCAGTATCTCCAGGCACATAAGGTTAGCATTATCACATTCTGTTCTAAAAGTGCAGAGAAATTTGTTGCTTGATTTCCACCCTCTGGGAGGGGAACTGTTGCAGATCTGTGAGCAGATCTCTGGGTCTTCTTCATAAGATTAGAGGAATTTTATCTCTATTGACTACAGTAGGCACTGACAACATGGACGAGCTAGCACTCTCTACCCTTTCCAGTTTCCCTCAGTGAATGCAGGCTACCTGGCTAGGTTAGTGAGCAGATTCTTTTTCACTAAATAATTCAAGACTTGCTGATGGCAAAGAAAAGAACAAAAGAGCTTCTCTGCTAGGAGAAAACTGATGGAGACTTTGATTATATTACGACGTAAACAAATTTCAGAACAACAGCCAAGAGTTAATGTATGCTCTTTGTATACATGGGGTTATTCTTGAATAAATTTTACTTTTAAGGTTGTTTAAAGATACGAACAAAATTCCCAGTTTTGTGAAGATAAATTATCTTTCAATTTTATGAAGCCGTGAAGTTGTGATTGTGAGATGTGTTGACAGGTAAAATTTTATTTTAAAAATTTTATTTATATCTTAAAATATTTATTATGCAATATTTAAAAGTATATAGTAACCCCCTTCCTCTTACAACCTAAGTAAAAATATGAATTAATCTTTACATAAAATAATCTCATTTTAGATTAAGAAGATTTTTTAAATTTTTAATTATTTTCATCTCAAGCAGTGTTTCATAATTTCTCACACTAGTATTTATGAGAATGAAAATACTGGCTATTAAAGTAGACAAATTTGCAATGCAATATATACAGCCTGCCCATTTTTACTGTTCTATAGAACTTGCTTCCCTTTATGAGGTGATACATACCCTTATCTATATAAGAAGAATTATGTAAGAATGAGAAAGCTCTATGGGAGAGGAATGTATGAATCTTACACATTGTAGCCAAAGAAAGAATGAGAGAGTATCCATGCAAGATGGGAAATGCAATTCCACCAGTTTCTGCCCCCTTTCCAGAGCCCATCTGGAACTAAATAAAAATGTGCTATCAGTGGCGGCTGCTTATCTACTGATATGAAACACAAAAGGACAGGACCTTAGAGATGTCAAAGTTCTTCTGAAAATCTCATTTTTGTAGGCATTTAATCTTTTGAAAGTACAGATAAAACATATCTTTCCATTTAAAATTTATCTATAGATCCGATTCCTATAAAGTAAATAGTTACAGCTTATACAATGAACACAAATTCAGTCAGTAAATAAAAGTACCTTTTGTATTTATTTCAGATGGAGGTTGTCTCTGTAGCAGGACACAGCCAGTGAGTAGTTTGCTTCTATTTCAGATTACAGACAATTTTGTGATACTGGCCTCTCCATGTGAAACATTAATTTGTACATTTTTAGGTGTAAGGCAGTAAAGGGACTCTTCTCATGATGCCTTTAGAGGCAAAGATGTGAACTTCTCATTATGAGTGGGGAAAAATATATTGTACTATTCAGCACAAATTTTTTTTTTCAAAAAAACTTGAAATTCTAAGATTAAATGTTATACAATTAATGAAACACTATTCTTATCAGTCTCAAAAGGCAAAATTTCACAATATTTTGTTCCTAGTATCTCCAGCTTCATTACCTTGTCAAATAAAAATAATTAAAATTGACATGCAGCTTATTAGTTTCTAGAAATCCCTTTTTAATCCATCAATAGTGACTGCTCATTTTACCACATAAATGTTAAAAACATAATGTAATCTGTAAAGATTTCAGTATGATGACATTACAAAGTACCACATTTTTTCATTTAGTATTTTAAAAATTGGAATATAGTAGAACATAAATTACTACATTATTTTAGTATCTCTGTAGGTGCTGATTTTATTTAGAACCCACAAAATGGACTCACTATGTCTATGACAACATCTAAAAACTCCAGTCTTCAGTTGAGAGGCATCTAACTTGTTTCCAGGTTCTGGCTATTACTAATAAAGCTGTTATGAACATAGTTTGCAAGTGTCCTTGTATGATAGAGAATGCTTTGGGTATATACATAAGATTGGTATAACTAGGTCTTGAGGTAGACTGATTCTAAATTTTCCAAGAAACTGCCAAATTGCAATGGGGTTTCTTGGTTCCTATGATCCAAAATGATTTAGATGCTTATATTAACTGCTGTTTGGCCTATGGCTCAGGCACATTGCTAGCTAGCTCCATCATCTTAACTCAACCCATTTCTATTAATCTGTCACGTGGTCCGTGGCTCACCTGTGTTCCTTACATGTTGCTCCTTGGGCAGCTTGCTTGATCTGCCTGACTCTGCCCTGCTTTTCCTACCTATGTTCTGATTTCTTCTCTTACTTCTTCTATGGTGCCTGTCATGGCGCAAAACAGCTCCTTTATTTAAAGATTGATATTCACAGCATACAGAAAGGCATTCCCACATCACTTCCCCCTTTCTGTCTAATCAAAAAGGTTTCAATTTTAACATAGCAAAATTACAAATAACAAAATAGCTATCAAGCAAGAATTACAGTTATAACATATAGTCTATTTTAAATTAAATTAAAATAAAATTAAAGAAAATACCCTATCATCTACTTATCCTTATGAATCTAAAGTTTCATATCCAATATACCTTTCAGATGACTAAGAAAAACTACACCTATAACTATCTAATTTTCAACTATATCAAAGATCAAAATATATACAGAAGGATATATTTACCCAAGTAAATTGGAAGTGCAAGCAACTTCCAAAATCTAGAAATGACAGAGATGACACCTGTCTGCCTGGACAGTCACTGAAAGTTCCTTTATAAAGTTGGGGCATCCATCTTCAGCCTACAGGCCCAGAGTTTCTTCATTTCAGTGAAGCAGGAAATCTGCTCTGCCCATTCTGGCACAGTTTATCAGTTGCTTCTCCTCGAGTCCTGAAGAGTGTCTGACAGTTTTCTCTGCAAAGCAGGAACCTGAATAACCATCTCAGCTTGTTCTGCCAAAGTTCAAAGGTCACCTTCCTATGGAAACTGTATGTCCACTTCTAACAGTATACTGTCAAGCAGTTAATATAAGAACAGGTTCATTTCCACTGGCTAACCAAAGCCACAAAGAAACTAATCTCTATATGGAGTTTCTTTGATGCCCATTTTTCCCTTGAAGTAAATTGGTGTTACCAGGAGCAGATTTATCTCACTGTCCATAAAAGTCTAAGTTCTTAAAACATTTTAAATGCCATATTCTGTGGGTATTCAATAAAAGCTTCAGACGTTTTGGAGATATCAGAGGGAATCTACCCACAGTCTATGTGGGGGGTTAGTAAAGGCTCCAGAAGACCCAGAGCTCTAACCACAGTCAGTCTAGGAAAATCAGAGAATGGTGATTCAAACCTTTAATCCCAGCACAGGGAGTAGCCTGGGAGTGGTGACCTACACCCTTAATCCCAACTGAGTTGACTTCACTTTAGATTATAGAAGGAATTCCAGGCTCCCAAGCAGGTGTGGTGGGGCCACACCTTAATTACCGAAAGAGTACTTAAGACAGGATTGAAACACAGAGGGAGCCATTCCAAGGGAAGCGAGGCTGAGGAAGCTGGAAGACAGCTGGGTAAGATTTGACTGTGGTGTTTATTCCCTCTAGTATCTCCAACTTCTATCCCTGAGTCTCATTCATTCATGCTACAATATTCTGTAGGTCTTAGAAGTATTTGAAGATTACCTATCTAATTGAATTATATCTTTGCATATCTAAAAATCTAACTAACCTAACTATAAGTTTGATTATCAAAGGTAACTATTAACCTGCATTTGTTAATTATACATTACAATTTTAAATCAGTTACATACCTTAAACAAGAATAGAAAAATATATACAGCATAACAAAAATTGACCTTAAATTTGTATCAATAAACCGAAATCCATACCAATATAAAGCATTTTGAGATTAACAGATAATTTCCTGATCCAAGTAAATTCAATAATCTAACCTTTTAAAAAATCTTTCATATACCACATCCCCTTTATCCTCTTAGAAAGAGATTAACTATGACCATTAACCATTTATAATGAAAACAAACATTTATAAGCAATATTTTGGGAATTTGGGTGTAGTTTTCCATTACTACTTCCTGCTGATTAAGGGGCGTTGAAAATCTCACGAATTCTTGAGACTGGATCATCTTAGTCTATAGCCCTGAAGCTGATACTGCCATCTCTTCCCATCAGAGATTTTTTTCAGGGGGTCTTGGTTGATGAAACCATACTTGCCTGGAAGCAATCCACAGGTTCTCATCTTCTGTGGAAACAAAAGCAGAACTCTTCCAAAGCAATAAATCCTTATACACAAATTTCAAAATCAAAATACCTTTAAAATATATATTCTTGTTTAACTTAGTAGCCTTTGCATTTGCAATCCATTGTCTTTCTGCAGTTAGCTCATTAACAGTTAAAAATTAAAAGAAAACACAATAACAACCAAAATACAGATTTTGTGTCTATTTTCCATTTTTACATGGCTTATTATATTTTTAGTACTCGATTTCTCTTTTTAAAGACTTTCTCTACCTTCTTTCTTTTCTCTCTGAAGCCTATGTACCTTTTACACACATTGTAACCCATTTACAGGTTTTTTTAAAAAATCTGAATCTGTTTTATTGTGAATCCTTAAACATTTTCCAACTAGAAGAGCTTTTAAAATACACTCTCTTGCCACATAGTTTTTGCAGATACAGCTGAATCAGTAAGTTCTCTTAAAGGGACCGCGTCTCTGTTCGTGGCCAGCAAACAGAGCACACCCAAGAAAATGCTTCTACTAAGAAACTGTCTTTGTTTCCCTTTTGTTCAAAATAAACAGAAATCTAAAATAAATCACATCCTACTGAGTGTTCTGTGAGATTTCAGGAACCAGCCTGATTGCAGCTTATACTGCCTGCTGCCAGTCCGCCAGTGCCATTTTGAATGTGTCCCAGATGGCACGCTTTCTTTGTACAATGACCCGCTTAGTATATACAATTTGGAAGCTGCCTTGGCTCAGTTTCTGTGATCTAGAACCCTTTCTAATCTTTCTCAGGTTTTAAGTGGATAATCGCCCCACGTTGGGCACCATCTGTTGCAGTGGGGGTTTCTTGGTCCTGTGCGGCCAGAGGCCCAGACCCACAGACCTGTGTGCCAGACCCCTTAGCCACCCACCGCTGCTGCTCAGGCCCCCAGAAATGACTCAGATGCTTATATTAACTTTATGCTGTTTGGCCTATGGCTCAGGCACATTGCTAGCTAGCTCCATCATCTTAACTCAACCCATTTCTATTAATCTGTGTGCCACGTGGCTCACCTGTGCTCCTTACATGTTGCTTGCTTAATCTGCCTCACTCCGCCCTGCTTTTCCTACCTATGCTCTGATTTCTCCTCCTACTTCTTCTATGGTGTCTGCCATAGCCCAAAACAGCTCCTTTATTTAAAGATTGATATTCACAGCATACAGAAAGGCATTCCTGCATCACTGCCATACTGATTTTCAAAGGGGCTGTACAAGTTTGCACTCGCAGCAGCAATAGTGTTCCCCTTGCTCCACATTTCTCCAAAAAGAGTTGTCACTTGTGTTTTTGATCTTGGCCATTCTGATAGGTGTAAGATGGTATCTCAGAGTTGTTTTGATTTGCATTTCCCTCATGGCTAATGATGTTGAGCACTAGTGTATCTCCACCATTTGAGATTCTTCTATTGAGAATTCTCTGTTTAAATCTGTACCCCATTTTTATTTGATTCATTTGGTATTTTGACCTCTACTTCCTTGAATTCTTTACATATTTTAGAGATAAGTCCTCTGTCAGATGTGTGGTTGGTGAAGATCCTTTTCCATTCTGTAGGATGTTACTTTGTTTTATTAAACATGTCCTTTGCCTTACAGAAGCTTCTCAGTTTTAGGAGGTCCCATTTACTAATTGTTGTTCAGTGTCTGTGCTACTGGTGTTATATTTGGGAAGTGGTCTCCTGGGACAGTGCATTCCAGGCTACTTCTTACTTTCTCTTCTTTTAAGTTCATTGTATCTGAATTTATGTCGAGATCTTTGAGCCTCATAGACTTGAGTTTTGTACAGGGTGATAGATATGAATCTATTTGTATTCTTCTATAGTCAAATATCCGGTTATGCCACACCATTTGTTAAAGATCCTTTCTTTTTTCTATTGTATAAGGTGTATTTACACAATGGAGTAGTACTGAGCAGTAAAAGAACAACATCATGAAATTTGCAGACAAATGAATGGATAGAATAAAACCACCCCGAGTGAGATAATCCAAACCCCAAAAGACACACATGGCATGCACTCACTTATAAGAGGATATAAGATGTATTGCAAATGAGCAAATGATAACAAGGCTACAATCCAAACCTCACTGAGAGGTTAGGTAACAAGGAGGGCTCTAAGAGAAAATCATGGATTTCCCTGGGAAAGGGATATAGATGAGATCACCTGGGTAAACTAGGGGCAGGTGTGTATGTGTGTGTCTTTAGAAGGGAGGGGGTGGGAGATGGGGCCATGAGGGTTCTGATGGCTGAGCAGGGGGCAGGAAGTGGGGAGAGCAATGAAAGAGATGCCTTAACATAGGGGGACAGTTTGGGGTTAGGGAGAAACTTGGTGCCATAGACATTCCTAGGTATCCACAAGGGTGAACCCAGACAAGACTTCCAGCAATAGGGAAGAGAGTGCCTGAATTGGCCCTCTTAAGTAATATGATTGGTAACTACCACAATTGTCAACAGAGAGCTTCATTCAGTAACTGATGGAAGCAGATTTAGAGGTGTATAGCTAAGCACTGGGTAAAACTCCAGGAGTCCAGTTGACCAGAGGAGGAGGAATTGTAAGAACAAGGGAGAAACCTACAGAAACATCTGAGCTGAGTTAATGGGAAACACACACTCTGGACCTCTGAGTACACAAAGCACACACATGGTACATATATATACATGCAGGAAAAACACACATAGAATAAAATGAATAGATCTAGTAAAATTTTAAACTAAGTCAAATAATTAAGCAAGAGCAACCAAATGGACCGAGTTTATGTGTGGTCACCATTTTCTGCTCTAAAGCGAAATTATACATTTTTAGAAAAGACAGTTAATTATCCCTATAAGAGCTCTCTTTAACTTCTCTGCAGAGAACACCTGTTAATTTACAGACATTTCCAACATTGGACCCAAGTTTATGAATCCATCTTTTTCTGGGAAGTTTGTTCATCGTAGAATCCATTGTCTAGTCAGCCCCTTCTCCTTACACCCTGGCTAGGGCTGGCTTTCCAGTCAATCCAATGTGGTTTCCTTTAGGATGGAAAACCTATCTTGGTCCTGTAGATAGTAAGAGTATTTGGTTTAAAACATTCATTATTTTCCTTTAAAAATGATAAAGATCTGTGAACTTGAATTTCTGAGAAGAAACTGTGACTGTAAGTATTATGAACTGATTCTGGTTACAATGATGTGGAGAAGTTGAGATAGTTCAAGTCCAGGACCAAATTGTCTTAGAAAACCTTTAGTACTTAATGGGCACTTATGGTTCCTCTTTGTATCTGACCTAACATTTTTTTTTAATGAACATTAGTGAATCTTTGGAATGTGCTAACAGACCCTAGCTTCCAGCTGCCAGAAGTCTAAGACCATCAGATACCCTGAGACTAAGATGCCCTGCTTTTCTGTGACCTGACTACACAGCCATTTCCATTAATGATTTGAAAAGTGCAATGATTTCGTATTTTCTTTGTTCTGTTACAAAACTTCATATATTGTTATTATCTTTGGACACAGCATTTAGGAAAATCTGATGCTGTGTTCTTGGGTCACAGTCTCATATATTGGGCTCCAGAAAAAAACAAAAAACAAAACAAAACCTCAAAAAACAAACAACCCCCCTCCAACTATCTCATTTGTTCCTTTGAGTTAAGAGATATTTCTTTAATCAGTAGTTTCAGTACTAAACACACCAAATAAATAATGTGTACACTTAGAAGAAGCAGAGGCAAAGGGACAAAAAGATAAAGAAGTGAGCAAGATTTAATGTAACAACAGACAGTGTCATATTCTAAATGATTTGGGGGTAGAAAAAGCATCTGATTCTCAGTTTCTAGTATTCACAATGTGAGAGGAATAACTCAGATTGTGCAATTTGAATTGACTCAGGAAAACCACCTCTATGCTAAGAAGGAACTAGTTCATTTGTTTTTCTCACAGTAACTGTTGTGAACCGCGTTAAATGATGACTTTAGTAGTATTTTAAACAAAATAATTTCTGAGGAGAAGTTGCCAAGTTCTAGGATGTCACCATGATGAAGCATAGATTTATAATAGTACTTTGCACATTGAGAGTACAGGGTTGATTCTATATATAACATTATATTTAATTGGAAACAAACATTCTGCAACTTCTATCACCAAAAGGTTGAATATGAAATGCACCTATTGTTTGACAAGAAGAACAAAGGAAATAACTGGAGGGGAGAGAACTCTGACATCCATATACCTCAGTAATGCTGTGGGTCTGTAGATCAAGCCAGTCCATGCATCTGACTTTCTTTAATGGCTTCTGATAAGACTAGGGCTGGAGGAGCTTAGAGACTGTAAACCGTAACTAAGGAGTGTCTTGAGTAGGGACCCTTAGTGTTGTCACTGAAGGGAGGTTGCAGCTCTCACAGTCATGTTTGCTTTGCTGCTGAGTCTTATTAGAAAGCTGCACTACTGCTGCCTGGGGACAAATGTCAAATAAGTGATCCGTAGCTCTGAGAAATTCTTCAGGTGGTCATTTTGGGTGCTGTTTTAGTAACAAAATAGACAATGATCATGGGTATATGGGTGCACAGTGTGTGTGTGTGTGTGTGTGTGTGTGTGTGTGTGTGTGTGTGTGTGTGTAATCTTGATGGACATTTTAACTATTTTTTGCCTTATTAAACTGTTTCCCTAGTGCAGATTATGAAATTTATTTGTTAATATCTATGATAGTTTCTAAACAGGTCACACTCTGTACATTTGCATTTCAGTTACTGATTGATTTTTATCTTGGTACTTGATAATTACAGAGATAATGCTAACAGAGAAGGAATAAGCCAGGGAGAGAAATATGGAACAGAAAATGTATAGTTTTTGCCTTTAAATTTTGTTTGTTTTAACACATAAATTATTTCTGTTTTAAATAGAAATATATTAACAACAATAAAAATTATATATTTTCTTTCCAGATTTAAATACTAAAGAAAAAATATGTCAGTCATGTTTTTTTCATCTTCAGAAGATATAGTATACCTGTAATTTATTACCTTCTAAATTAAAACACTGATTGAAAAAGACTCAGTTTTCAACTTATCAAGAAGAAAACAGAATAAAAATTATGCTAAGTATTGAGAAGGTCCATGGCCCTACAGTTTTGAAGATGAGAACTCCATGTTCCCTGGTGTGAGCCCCCTTATAAGTTGGCCAATGCAAATTGGTCAGTCTTGAAACTATATACATGCAATCAACAAAAAGGGATTCAGCACGTTATATTTGTGTATGTCTGCTTACACATCTGCACAAAGTCAAAGAGGCTGTTATTTTGAACTGAGAGGCATGAGAAGGGCTTGAGAAAGAATATTGAGAAGAGCTGGAGAGAGGAAATGGGAGGAGAAGAAATGTAATTCTTTTTCAATTAAAACATATGGAAAAAGAAGTCTGACAAAAATAAAATAAAATATGTTCCCAATAAAAATGTTTGAAGAATCATGTCCTTTGCCTAAGCAGGTTAAAACCTATCTGCAGAAAAGAAAAACAGAACAAATCAAAAATACTTGTCAGTAATGTTGGAAATCATTCAAAGTGGTCATTGCATGATGTAAGAATAGAAAATAACCTCCGTTTTTGAACTATTCATCTAGTTTTCTCTGAAGAATGACTACATGTTAATATCTCAGAGATTTTAAAACTGTTTAAATATAAAAGATTAAATAAACATATTTTAAATAAAGTATTAATCTGTTATTTGACATATATATGTAGATTAAAATGGACACGCCTGCTTCCCTTATAGAAAGGGTGACTCTGTTTTAATCTATTGCTTCACACATAAAAGGGGACATAGGATGTGGAAGGAGGTTGAGAGAAGATGTGTGTAAAAGTGTCTCACAATTTTCACTGGGGTCTTCTGGAGCATCTTTCTGCAGACTTCATCCCCAGAACATGCCTGGTTCCCTACTACTCTACTCTGTGCTGTGGAGATGCCAGAAGAGAAACAGATGTCTGATCCGCTTTCAGCCCAGGCACCAGATGAAAATGAAGAAGCTTTCAGTTGATTCCAGCCTCTGCTACTTCATGGCTTCAATTTTATGAGGAAGCAAGAGCAGTAGTAAATTAATCCACTATGCCTTAGAATAGCATATGACACAGTATGAGTGGAAACACCCAGGGTTTAAGGGAAACAGCAATTAGTTTTAGTTTCATCATCTCCAAATTCATGAATAGGACAAAACAATTCTATATTTTCTCAGTTATTATTAAATTAAAGCATACCCACCACTGTTCTCCCTCCCTTACCTCTTCCCAGTCCTACCCCAAATTCCCCTCACCCCAGCCTATATCCATTTTCTCAGAGAGGGTAAGAACTCCCAGGATTAATCAATGCAATCTGGCATATTCAGTTGAGGTATGGCCAATCCCCTGCTCCAGTATCAAGGCTGATCAAGGTGTTCCTCTATAGGGAATGGACTCCAAGAAACTAATTCATGTACTAGGAATAAATTCTAGTCCCACTGCCAGAGGCCTCACAAACTGCCCACACCACACAACTGTTATCCACATTCTGAGGGCCTAGTTCAGTCCCTCGCAGGTTCCTCAGCTATCATTTCAGAGTCAGTGAGCTCCCGATAGTTCAGGAAAGTTGTCTTTTTGGTTTTCCCCATCATGATTTTGATCCCTTTTCTCATATAACCTCTTCTTCCTCTCTTGAGGTGGACTGGGAGTTTACCCCAGTCCTTAGCTGTGAATCTCTGCATCTGCCTCCAACAGTTGTGGGATTGTAGTATGAGGTTTCTGGCCCGGACTTTCGGGCCTAACCTCAAGGTCTAGGCCCACAGACCTGTAGACCCACAGACCGGCAGTCTCACAGTCCTACAGAGATACACATAGCTTTCATTAGTTTTTGGCTGATCAGCCTCAGGCCCAGGCATATCACTTGCTAGCTCTCTACCCTTCATCTAACCCATGTCTCTTGTTCAACCATGTGGCTCGGTACCTTTCTTTAGAGCAGCATAGTTGTCCTAGGCTTCCTCTGGCTTCTCTCTGGTGCTCCTCTCTCAGAGTTTTTAGTCTAGTAGCCCCGCCTACAGTTCCTGCCTGCCTTTGGCCCATCAACTCTTTTTATTAAACCAGTGGGTGGGACAATTATTTACCATGAAACAATACAATACCCCTACATGGGATGAAGGTTCTATAATGACAATTAGGGTGGTCATCAGTTTGATTATAGGGGAAGGTCAGTTTAGGCAGCCTCTCTACTATTGTTTGGCATCTTGGCCAGGGCCATCTTTTAGAGTTTCTGGGTATTTCTCTAGTACCCAGTTTTTATCTAACCCCACAATGGCTTTCTCTATCAAGATTTGTATTTCCTTGTTTGCCCTCTCTGTCTCTCCCCCAACTTAACCATCCCATTTCCTCATTTTCTATTCCCACCACCACATGCTCTCTTTCCCCTATGGTCCCAATTTACTTAGGAAATCTTATCTATTCCTGGTATGAATAAATGGTGGTAGGTATCTATTCATTATCTATTCATAAGTGGATTTTAGACATAAAGTGATGGATAACCAGGTTACAATCCAAACCAATTCTTACACACCCCATGAGTTCATAATTCAGAGTCAGCCCACCAGCAGTTCCCAGAGTTCCTGGTTATCTTTATATTCTAATTCCATTTGGATTTTTATGTGCTATCATAACTAAGAAGCAAGGAAGGGAATTACAAAGCCATTTATATTGCCTTGACTGCCTTGTGTAGCCCCTCTGAGAAGTTTTTGGTGATGTCAAGTAGCAGCCATGTGGCCCAGTGATATCTTGCTGACTATAATACTTTTAGTAAAAAAAAAACAGTCAAACCAGATGTTGTGGCACAGGTCTCAATCCAGCACTAAGGTGGCTGAGGCAAAGCCATTTTAGATTCCAGTGTAGCCTGGGCTGGTAACAAATCCGTGTCTCAACAGAAATGATTGTGTTCATGCAAAAGCCATACTTAAAATTGTACCCTTGGTTTACCTATGATAAAAGTCCTTGCAAATAAAAGTGGTTTTCTTTAGAAATTATAATGCCAAGAAAGTTCATATGAAGAAGAAAACACGAAATCCATAATTAAATCATAATTTTCAGGAAACAATGTTTGCAATTCCCTTTATGCTTAATACGTCATCATGAACAACCATCTAATCTTCAGCTTCTGAGTTGTGATAGAATAGGCCTTTAATGAAGAAATAACACATGTATCATAATCACCAAGTGTGCCAGGGAAAATGTCAATGGTTTAATTTCAAAGTGTTATTTCTCAGAGGAAACATGTGCCCAGAACACGTAAGTATCCATGATGGAATGAACAGTTAGAGACTGTAAGGATAGCTGGCTCTGTACCACCACCTTCAGCAGACTTAGATGTGTGCTCTTTTGAGCATGGGCACTTAGCTTCTTCCCAGTTCCTAGAGCAAATTTAGGGTAATTATGAACTCTGAATCTTTACTTAGGAGACAGGGAAGATAGAAAAAAGAATCCCCAAAACAAAAACAAAAAGGAAGACAATATGGTTGAGAGTCTTAACAGGACCTTATTTCCTTAGGGGAATTGGGAGCATGGAGACGCAGGCACACACACAGGATTCAAAGCTTCATTCTCATGCTTGACATGCTGAATGGATTGTAGTTCCTTGCAGAATACCAGCAAGGGTGGAGTTGGAATGAAAGAGATTCTGTTCTAGCTTGAATGATTCACAATGCATCCACCTCTCGTATCAACACAGGACAAATGAGACCAGACTGGATGAGTTGATAAGCAGGGATAGTCCAGCGTGGTCAGCTTAGTGTAAATGAGCTTGTGCTCTCTCTGAACATGTCTGGCAGAGCTGGTGTGGTAGATTACAGAAAGCCAAATTTGCAATGATATTTGGAAATCATAAGTTAAGAGTGTCCTGGAAACATCTTTTTATTTGGACGACTCATTTCTTTTTCTTATTGTAATTTTTTATATTATTTTGTTTTTTAAGAAAAAGGGGCTATCAATTGTTTCCTTTGTTTCTGGTAAAGATTTTACATGGATTGACTTGTTACATTTTAGACTTCAAACTCCCCATAAAGATGGTTGTTGTTCTCATTTTGAACTCTATCATTGCTAATATTAGTTCATGGACTCGGAAGTTGGGTTTTTAGAGACAGAAAGAATGCTTGACAAAGCTTAGAGCCTCTGTGATAACATCTTAGGCTCCAGCGAATAAATCTATGAACAGACCAGGCAACAGAGGAGCTTCAGGGTAAGTAGTACCTTCCACATCGGAGCAGCTTGGCCTTTCTTACCACATGTTAGGCTTCTAAGATTTCATTTCAGATTTTCCTTTACATTTACTAAGTCAATCCTTTAAAAATAAATATATAAGCTTATTTATACAGTTTCTCTTCCTTTTTTTCCTTCAAGTCGCTTTCTTCAAAGCTTTGTGTATGCCCACACCCAATCCACTCTTCCTCCATTTCCGTTTAGGAAAAGGCAGGTCTCCCATGAGTATTAACCAAGCATTCCATATCTGGTTGAGGTAAGACTAAGCACGTCCTCATATATTAAGGCTAGACAAGGCGACCCAGTATGAGGGTTCCAAAAGCCAGTAAAAGAATTGGAGACAGCCCCTGTTCCCAATATTAGGAGTCCCACAAGAGGACCAAGCTACACAGCTGTAATACATATGCAGAGTGTCTAGATCAGTCACATGCTATGAACCAGGTTTGTGTGTGTGTGTGTGTGTGTGTGTGTGTGTGTGTGTGTGTGTGTGTGGTGTCCTTGACCCCACTGGCTCTTATGCAGGAATCCCTGAAGTCAGCCTAAGGTTTGGCTGTGGGTCTGCATCTGTTTCCATCTTTTCCTGGATAAAGTTTCTCTGACGACAATTGGGCTAGGCATCAATCACAGGAGATGGCGAGTTCAGACCAAGGTCTTAGCTGGATCAACCTTGTAAAATCCCGGGAAATTCCCTTGGGACCCTGAAATCCTCTCCCTGCCCTATCCAGTAGTCTCATTTAGTACTCTCCCCCTCTGCCCCCTCCACCCCCAGCAAAAAAGCTGGTTCTATGTTTCATCAAGGTGTTACTGAATGATAGCTGAGCAAATATGAGCCACTGGGTGTCTCATACCTTAATACAGTTTAATTCTAATGGGAATAGCATAAATATTAATCACTTATACCATATGCTTATGCATCCTTGTGTATTTTAGTTAGATCTTTGCTAATAACATTCCAACTTTTCAACATCATTTACATATCTCTAATAATCCCACTACCTATCTTTCAAGAGGCAGGTTAGATACATCTTATCAGGGAAACTTTCATAGCTTCACTAGCCTGGACAAAGTTCCCCACAGCATACTGTACAAATCTCAGAACCTGTCGTTCCCTGGCTAGAAGATTGGCTGGCCAACAAGCCCAAAGGGTATTCCTGTCTTTATCCCTCCAATTCTGGGGCTATAGTTCCTTGCCACAAACAACAGGCTTTTTATTTAGGTTCCACGAATCTGAACCTAGGTTCTCAAGTTTCTGTCCTGGTAAAATATCAACCAAGCCATCTTCATAGCCCTGGAATTACTATTTAAAATGCTACCTGTGTTATTTTAATAGTCTAGCAGTTTCTGCTGGGTATATGTATGCCAGAAGTGATTCATTTTAAGTTACTGGGCTAATAGTTACTCTGGTGTCAAATTGGAAGGACTCAGAACTTGCAACCTGGCAAATTCTGCATGACTAAACCGTATTAAATTCTTCTAGATAATTTTATCATATTTCAAAAAGAAGGTAGACTAAGAAATATGAGATGAAATGCACTTATCTGTAAATTAGGTTCATGAATTTCACTTTACCTGTGATATAGACACCAGAGATATATTTCAAGAGAAATAATATATTCAAGATGTGTTGGAGCATAAAAACATTTAAAGCAAAAGAAATTGAGCAGTGATTATGGTTTATTCTAAAAGTAGGTAAAAACGAAAGAAAAAGTAAAAGGGAAATTTTTCTTCATAATAGTTTTGCTCAAAATCAGTATAAGGCAGTAGGTATCAGTAGGCTTGAACACTGAGGAACTGAGGTGTTTATAATTTGAAGAAAAGCTCATTTATACCCTTGTCAGGAAAATGACATGATTTCTCATTGCTCCACTAGGCAGCAATAAAAGGGACAGGAGGACAGAAGCATTAGCCTGATGGAAGAAAACAGTTAATAGAGCAAAGGAACAGAAACTCCCCAACCATCCCCACAGTAACAGTTGGCCCATGGGAGTGGGAAAATGCTCACGAAAGCTCCTGACATAAGTGACTCATGAATGTCATAAGCCTTTGTGTATCAAATCATAGAGCATTTCCCCTCAGCTTTGTCTCTCTTCTCCCTTTTCGGAAGTATACTTTTCTTCAACACACACACATACACACACACAGACACATACACACACACACACACACAGACACACACACACAGACACACACACACACAAATATACACACACACAGACACACACACAGACACACACACACACAGAGACACATACACACACACATACACACACACACAGACACAGACATACACACAGACACACACACAGACACAGACACACACACAGACACACACACACACAGACACTCACACACACAGACACACACACAGGCACACACACACACAACTGTATCTGCTTCTGATGTTATCTGTGTACTTCTGATCATCTCCTTGTTCTGTATCACTAGGACCTTGAAATCCTGGCGGTCAGCCAAGAGACTCCAACATCTGCCAATACCACTACCACTGTTTAGCAATATGAATATGATTGTATTTTCATGAAAATGCACCACAAGTTGCATCGCCTAATGGAATGTTGATAATTTTGCTTCTTATATATTTCGTTATGAACCTATCCTTTAACTCACCAGAAATTCATGGAACCATCACATACGTTATCATCCTCTGTATGTCACAGTTTCTAAACGCATCTTGTACTGGGTAGTTTGTGAACTTGACACAAACTAGAGTTTTCAGAGGAAAGAACCTCAGTTGAGGAAAAGCCTCCTTGAGATCCGGCAGTAAGGCATTTTCTCATTCAGTGATCAATGCTGGAGGGCCGGGGGCTTGGGGGGTCTATAGAAAGGTGGGCTGAGCAACTCATGGGAAGCAAGCCAGTAAGCAACTCTCCTCCATAGCCCCTGTGTGTGCTCCTACCTCCAGGATCCTGCCCTGTTTGAGTTCCTGTTCTGACTTCCATCAGTGATAAACAGCAATGCTGAAGTGTAAGCTAAATAAACTCTTTCCTCCCCAAATTGCTTTTTAGTCACAGTGTTTCATCACAGTAAAACACTAAGACATGCCCCCCCCCCCATCCCTCTGAACTATTCATTCAAGTGATTGCTATATTATTGGTGACCTAACAGTTGAGAAAAGCCATGCTGTAATTGAAGGCACCAGAACCTTAAAAACTGTAATACAGGAATCAAATCTTTTCTATGGGCTGAGAATTTTCTATGCATCTTTCTGAAGTTAAAAACCTTTTGAAATCAATATTTGATGAAACCTTGGCATATTTGGGTATGTTGCCTGGATTAAGGGCTGTACTGAGCATCTGGTTTTACTGTGCCACTCGTATTTAATACAGGCAAAGGCACAAGGTGTTTTTTCACAGAAATGCACGTGTAGATAACAGAAAAATGCCATCCTCTCAACTTAGATCTGCACTGAACTTAATATTGCTCTCCTTACCCCTGTCTTTCTGTCTGTCACTGTGTCACTGTATCCTTTCTATCTATGTCTTTCTTTCTGTTTTTCTCTCTCTCCCTTTCCTCCTATCTCCATTTCTGGTATATATTAAAATATGCCTGCTTCTGCTTCTGCTTTACTTCTTCCCTATCTAAAAGCACCATGGATACGTTACTCTCTCCCATGGCTCCCCAGGCAGTAAAGTGACTACAGTTGTCACCCTCCATTTAGTTATGAGGGAAATCTGACATGTCAGATGTGAATGGCCCACCCTACAGATAAGTCCATGTGTGGCTCCCGGTTTCCAGTTCACTACACTTTGGCCTATTTAAAGAAAGAATGTCTTTATCTTTCTATAATGCACCCAACTGAAAGGAGATGAAGAGGAAATGAAATTTGCCCTGAGCTGCTTATATCCCTGCTCTGGGTAAGGCTTGGCCAAAGTGAAAGCACACATCAGGGCAGGGGATTCTTCCTTCTCTCAAATGCACTGTGACTGCCCAAGACTAACCTTGGCCTCCACAGCCTCAGAGACTTCATTCAGAGGAAGTGTTTTTAATACTGTTAGCACATGTTTGGGTGTTGGGGAACTCATCTCAAAGGGGTTATTAAATGTGTCTGCTTTGTAGCTGTATGTTTGAAGATGAATCCAACACTGTCATAAACATCATTCTCCTCTTACGCTATATGTTTATAGAGCTATTGTATTTGAGAATTGTAGAATTGTGACAGGCTTGGGGAAAATCCACTTTTTTTTCTCACAGAAAAATGAAAACTAAAAATAAAAGTCTATCTAGTGTAGATGATTCAACTATTCTTATAACTTCAGCATGGACATCCCAGGGAGTTGGCTGACAGCTCCCACTGGCACTTGGAGCCAACTTTGGCACATCACATTTTCTTCAGAAACCTACCTTTTGATTTAAAATATTGTGATTAAAATGTATACTTGCTGATTGCCTTAATAAGTTAAGTGCTGTCTCTGATAGACTGCCTTATATGGCAGTCACTGGTCGCTTTTACTGTTGTTAATTTCTGTGGTGACAAGACTCCTGGGGAAGAGGAAACATATGGTTAACAGCTTATGTGGGAACCATATTACTGCAGACCACTGGTATCTGAACCCATGCACTGGAGCAATACTTCTCCAAAGTGTACAGAGGACAGTTGATTCCCGAGGGTATTTGCAATCAGTCCAAGGCTAAATAAAAATCTAAATAAATTTAAATAAAACAATTGAGGAATACTTAAAATTCTCCCAGATTGAAATGTAACACTTTTGTTCTCAGATGACTCCCTCTTTCTGGTAGTGAAAGTAACCATTGTATCATGGAACACTTGTGGATCCAAATGGAAGCTCTTTTTTTCTTCTCTTGTCCTTACTTGAAAAACAATTTACATTTCCAAATTTACTGAAGCCAAAAAATTGGGTGTTTTTCCCCCTTCCTTCCTCCATTTCTCTCTCTTCTTCAATGCCCCGTATCCTTTCTTCTCATCTCCTCTCCTCCTCATCTTCCCCCTCTCCATCGGCTTTCACGCTGTAGCCCAAGTGGCCTTAAATTTTGTAAGAGTTCTACCACCCCAGCTTTCTTTGTCCTGGGACTAGAGGCAGAGTCACTATGCCTGGCAGTTCCATGGTTTTTTGACCTCCACACATTGCATGTGTGTTGGCCTGTTAAAGACTGTCATAGTAAATCTTTAGGAAGGCTCTATCACTTGGTTGATGAAGTTGACACTCAGGGAAATTTCCTTATAAAGTAAAATTATATAGGCCACATTAGCTGTCACTGTTAAGTAAGAGACTGACCCCAAATTGTCCACAGGGCATTACAGCGCAATGCTCCCAGTCTGCCATGCTTTCTGAATTCCGCTCTCCAGACTTTCAGTTCTATTCTGGATGGAGAACAGAATTCAGAGTTCCTCTGAATTAAAGCAAGGAGTACAGACTTTTGCAACCTATCTACCCCCTCAATCACTGCAAGGAAGCTGCCAGGTAAGAAGAGGCACACCTTGAGTGACACAATTCATTCAAACAGTAACAACAAAAGGGGCTCAACTGCTTATCTTTGAGAAAACAAAAGATTTGATTTCAAGAAAAAATATGTATGGTGCCCCAGGACCCTCAGTGCTCAGGTGGCTTGAGATCCACTAATGAATGTAACCAGAAATTGGGCCTGATGGGCCTCATCTTAGGAAGCTATGGAGAGGCTATGGTAGAAGGACCATACACTGGAGGCTTGCCTGTGTGGAAGAATGAGTGAAAACCAGCCTGAGCAATTCAGTGAGAACCTGAGAAGGAAGTCAGAGAGGCTAGGGATATAGGCCAGTGGTGGAGAGTCTCCCCATCAAGCAAAAACAAAGCTTTTGGTTTATTTACAGTTGAATAAAGAAGAGAAGGAAACCATGAAGCAAATGGGGGGGGGGTCCCCTTTTTCTTCGTGGTCTGTTGGCCACCAGTCCTTGAGGACAAAGGGACAGAAGCAACAGCAGAGAGCATGATGGAAATCACCTTCTGGGAGACAGCTTCATTGAGGCAGCTCAACTCTATTCCAGAGTATAGGGAATGTACAGGACTGGGGATGGTAGTTGTGGAGTCACCTAATTTGCATTAAGTGGCAAGCTCTTATTATATAGCTGGTTTAGTAGCCACATGACCCTATCAAAATTGCTAGAGCATGTCACCCATTTACCATATGGGCAACCGGAGAAGAGAGTTTATTTACAGGGATCCTGCCCTAGAGACACTCTTCAAATACTGTCAGATGGAGAGCAGGAAGCCTTACAATAGGGCCGGGGGTGTCTGCTATATTGTCAAGCTTAAAGAGAGCTGCCAGGCTGTGGTAGACTGCAACCTCTGACCAGCAGGGCTTCTCAATGAGTATGCATGTTATTTCACTCTGATACTGAGGAGGTAATAAAAGTATTGTTATTTGATGAGGTTTCTATTGTACACATGTTTGAGAACACTTTTATCTTTCTACATTTTGTTTTCCCTTAGGCACATAGTGAATTTCTTACAAGCTTAAGAGGGGGAAGGGATGATAGATAAGTTTGTAAATGGCACAAAAGTTAAGAGAGGAGAACATTGGCCGGGGAGGGAGGTTCTGGAGTAAGCTCACCCTCAAAGATGTCTGGGAAAGATGAACTCATTTTAAAACACACAGCTTTCCCACCAGTCCCACAACCACTGTATTAACAATTACAAATGATGATGTCCGTCATTTCCTTTCTGGCTTTAGATGAGGCTTAAAGGTGCCTTTTCTCCCCTGCTGTCCTAATTTTCCACATTAGGACCTCACGACTGCTCCAGCACTGAACACACTGAAGTATGAACTCTGAAGCTTTTGTCTCTGTAGAGATGCTGTCTACCTTGGTTCTTCTTAATACGTTTCTTACCCTAACTGACTTATTAATTTATTCTTTTAAAAGTTGTTTTGTTCATGTTTAAAATGTATATGGAAAGAATTTCAGTCCTATTCACATCCAACCAATTGATAAACCAATTACTTGCAGTCAAGTGAGAGTCCTAGGCTTCCTGTTGCAGGTATAATCTTTGCAAATGCTATTTTGAGGCCTAGTTTGACACAGGAGCTGACAAGCTGGAACTCCAAAGGCAATAATAATGTTAATACGCTGTCACCGAGAAGACTCAATTTGCATATATCTAAGAAAACATAGGGTCTGTTCAGAGATTTTATTTTATTTTATTAATATCTGAAGACTAAGCTAATTGGCTAAGCGCACTGAACAGCTTTCATTTTATTCCAAAATATTTTTATTGGGCACTTGATGTAACTGTCCTGAGAAATACATGCAAACGTGGGTTTCAGTATTCTAAAGGAACTTGTAAGTACTACATGTCCAGGCTCTGAAATCAATCTGAATTTCTAAGTCCACATTCACTCTTCTGTAGCAGTTGGGGAGTTGTGTGAATTCACCTAGTTTCTTTAAATTTGAGCTGTCTCCGTGTAAGTAGAAATATTAATGTCAACTTGGAGAGTTATCAAGAAGGCTGAAAGACTTATTCAATGTCAGTGTTTGCACAAAGAAGTTTCTCAACAAATGTTAAATTTGTGTGTCTATCTACATTTACACAAGTGGTGTATGTGTCTGCACTGAACTTTACTTGATGCAATTACTTTGATATATTCTCTATGTGGCACATATGTTTTAATATGCAAGTTTATGCATTTATTTGTGTGTAATGCATGTCTATATGGCATAGAAATTATAATACAATAACATTTACTTGGAATAAAATAGTGCTGATTTAAAGGGATAGTCAGATCCCTTTAAATGTAGAAAAACGTTACCTTTCAGTTAGATGTCTTACTAAGACTTAAGAATAAAATCTAGGAGAATCATGATACAGACATGAGGAACACATTGGATGTAGAATAATGATAAGAAATGAATTTAAATCTCTTATGAGAACAAAAATCTGTCATGGAGTGCTTGTCCAGTATGTAAAACTGTCAAAATTTATCACCAGCACCACAAAACACAACTTGAAAGATAACACTGTTTTCAAAGTTGGCTATCTCTCACATGGCACATATACATCATAGGATATTATTTTGCAACAGAAATGAACGAAATCCCATCAGTTCTGATAAAGCAGATGAACAAAGACATTGTAGTAAATGAAATAATCCCAGAACATAAAGATAAACACCACATGTTCCTAGTTATAAATGTCACCTAAAGAAAAACAAAGATCTCTCAGACATGACAAGTTGAACAGTACTTACCAATGGCTAGGAAGAGTAGGAAAAATGGGGATATATTGGAGTAGTTAATGAGTATAAAATACAGTAAGATAGAACTGCTAGCATAGTTGGGTAGACATTTCTGTTGCCAGAAATAATTTGTTGGATATTTCAAAACTATCTAGAAAAAAAAAAACTTTCAATGTACCCAACTCAAAGGAATAAAAATGTTTAAAATGACAGATACGCTATTTACATTGTTTTAATTGTGGCTTAGTACATACATGCAATGAAATACCATGCTGAATTTCATGAACATGAATATTTATTATATGTCAATAAATAATTTGTAAGATTAAATGTTTCTTAGTATTATGAACTGAAATTAAAAAATTATCTTGAAGCAGTAGAACATTTTCTATCCCAAACATTAAGGTACATGAATAAAAAAACCAATGAAACACTGTTTGTCCATTATGTTTAAAAAGAAAAAAATGGAATTACTAAAGACTCACAGAGTCTTATATATTATATTATAATAAAATACAAGTACATTTATTTTGCATTTCATTAAGGACATCAAAGGTGCTTTTGTATGTCTTTTTGAATTGCCTTTGGCTCTTGAGATATTAAAAATTATTTAAAAGTGAGCCTTACTTTCAGAGTAGTTTTGAAATATATGATATATTAAAGGTGTTTCTTTGGAGAATGTCTGGATTCAAGTTTAGATGTCCATTCCAGCCCTCAGGAGAGATGAGACCTCACTAGATCAAGAAGTGGATCTCTTTAAAATGGGATCAATGCCCTCATAATGAGAGCTTATGTCCTTGAGGATACAAGGAAATGGTGACCTGTGAACCCAGAATTGGGTCTTCTCTTGATGTCACATTCACTGTTTGTTGCCTTAATGTCAGACTTCTCAACCTCCAGAATCATGACAGGAGATTTCATTACCATTTAAACTTTCATTGTTTTTAACTTTCCAGTGGCATCCTGTAATAACACCATTGATAAAGGAACCCTGCAAGTTTATTTTCTAGTAATTCATCAAGTCACCTAGGGTCACTTCCCCTAAGTAGATTTCTCTCTGTTGTGAGTCTCTACAGAGCATTTGCATACATATGTACATTTAATTAACCAACTAATTTGCCACATCAAAGGATTAATTGAATGTGTGTATTCTCAAGCACTGAAAACAGTACATGGGGTAGAAAGAATTTAATAAATTCCATTGCAGTCCTTTTAACCAGGATGTTTGATATCAACCAGAGACAGCTGGCAGTGCCATCTGTTAATCCTTGTACCAGTTGTGAGTCAGTCCATCTCACTGGCAGTTTTAGGAGAGACCTGCTCTCTGTCATTTCAAGAAACTCCACATAAATTAAATAATAAGGTGGTTTTGAAAAACAGGAAGATGCATTAAGTGTGTTTCTTCCCAGAATGTGTGAACCCCAGCTTATCTGATGTTCATTCAAGCCCTTTTCTAGAGAAATAAGATTTAAACTTGACTTTGAGTTCTTGAATTGGTTTTATGAGAAATACTTCAGTTTCAAGGGTCTACTTCTTTCTTAGTACTTTTAAGAGATTGAAGAGTAGGAAAGGCATGATCACTCAAATCAAGTTTCTGCTTTAAATACTCAGTGTCGTGTTTGGAATATATTCTTTAAGAGAATATTGTCTCTTGATGCGAAGCTGAAGACAAGAACCAAGCACAAGGGTTAAGACAATCATTCTGCTTTAAAGGAGCATCTTCTCTCTTATCTCTCTCTTACTTGTAGAGAATAGCTGTAGCTTAGCAGTCATTCAATCACATTCCCAAATATGAATCTACTGATGAATTTTATTTTGTCCTTAGCTCTTATTGCTCACTGTCTGCTGGAATTTTGTACCAGTTAATCTTTATTATTCCAGCTCATTTGTCTAGTTATTACCTTTGTTATCTGAAGAATCACTTGCATAGAGTGTGCACGTAAACACTTTGGGATTCTTTTACATTTAAAGTGTATTATCCTTCTAGTAACATTAGCTTCCCTTGCCTTCTGTCCATTAGATGGTAAGAAGAGTTTTGCAAAGGCACTGTTCTGTCTGCTTTGCTTCAGTATTTAGTGACTCTTCTTTTTAATTCATGGATCACATTTCTCTGCCTGACTTTCAAGGTCATCTGTTATTTGTCACCACCCTATTTACCAAGTCAGCTTTCTCCCCGCTCCCTCAATATCATGCTTACACAGGCCCACTATCCACACCCTGCCAACAACTCACTTCTTAAGTATGCCACTATCTGATCCTTTTTACTCCACTGATTCATAGTGTAGACAGCCTGGAAATATGTATATTTTTTATTTTATGTTATATAAATATTATAAATAACTGAGTCCAATTTAAATAGCAGGCAGTTCACTTCTAAAACAGCCTCTTTAACTACAGACTCATGTCCTTATTTCTTTTTTCGTAAAATTAGATTCCAAAGCCAACTAACTCATACTTAATTACATTTAGAATTTGAATGAGTGTTATTGAATTCCACTTTATATTATCTAGTGCAATTCCATGGAAATAGTTTTGTTTTGAGAGTACCATTTAGGTTTCTGGCAACCATAGTCTCACTCTGATACAAATAGTCTAAAAGACATTTTTTAAAAAGAAAATTGTAAGACTAACTCAATATTTTGAGGACAGGTACCTTTCAGCATGGGCCTACAATTCATTTCATTCTTTGAGGAGTTATATAGGAAAGACTTAGAAAATAAGGCTTTAAATCATATATAATAAAATTATTCATTAATGTCCCAAATTTCTGAATATATCAGTGCTGAAAAGACAAGACAGACCATAAATAGAGAAAGCCCTGAAGGCAGCAGCTGTGGATGCCAATGTAAAACAGTAAGTAAGAAAATTAGATGATCACTTGAATCATATTTTTATTACAGTAGAATAGTTCGTACACAGAGTTCTCACATGAAATAAACTCACCATAAAGATACTTTGAAGCTCAGAAAATAAAACATTAAAATAAATTTAAGAATAAATAAGATATAAACAACACACACATATATAATTATATGTAAACATGTAACATATATAATACATATAGATCAATTAATATAATAATCTTTCTTGGACTAGGAACTATGCTAGAAATTGGCATATTTAAAGCACAACCAACCTAAAGAGCAAATATCTTTTTTTTCTTCTATTTAAGAGACTTAGAAAGTGTTACCTACCCAAGGTTACTCAATAACTCATGAAGTGTATATTTGACAGGATTCCAATTCTGACTGAATTAAAGTTCTCATAAGGTATTACTTCCAGAAATAACATAAGAATCTATTAATTCATTCTGAAAATATAAGGAAGTATCCTAAGAGAAACTGTGATTACCAAATGATTGGAGGGACAGCTTTGGCAGATGAAGGCAGACACAGAAGAAATGCTACAGGGATGCTAGTCTGGGGCTTTAGATTGGAGAACAAAGTATAAAGGAGGGAATCCATAAAATATAGAAAGATAACAACTGCATTTCCTAGCATTATCGAAGGCAGAGGATGTGGGAAAAAAACACACAAAGGCTTAAATTTACAGATGTCATGCCACAGTATCTGTTGATCAAAGGGTAGACTGAATTCACTCATAGGTGATGAGCCACAGAAGGATGCCAAGCATGATAATGTAATCAGGCTTACATTTCAGGAAGGGATAGAGAATTGTTATGAGTAGGTAAAAAGGAAGGATGTGAAATACTTAAAATGTGAGATGGTGGTAACCTGAACTAATGTCGTTCAAAGTCCTTAAGAGGAGGCAACCTGCCTGAGAAATATTTTCTGACAGGGATTGAGTCTAGTAATTGCCTTGCTTTAATAAAATAAAGAGCAGATAGTACTGAAGGTGTTATAAATTATTGCCATGTAACATCTAAGCATCCTAGCGCCAATCTTGAACCCTTCTACATCTAATCCTACCCATCTCCATAGGTGGAGTGTCTTCAGAGCTGAAGGACACACTAAGTTTTAATTCCCCTTCTGAATCACACTTTGAGTTTCTGTAGTCACAGAATTCTTTGCAGCTCTAAATTATTCTAAATTATTTCCCAACATCCATCAGTGATTTTTCACTTCCCATCTGGATAGTAAATCAGATATTTTTTTTGGGGGGGGGGGGCTGGTAGATGAACAGGGTTAGTTCTTCAAGGATAGGTAAGAAGATTGAACTTGGGTGATAGGATCCAAAGCGTATTAGGCTGGAATTTGAGGTTACTAGTATGGGTCATTGGGAGAGATCATTAAACAGCACTGTAGATACAAGTGAAGCAAGTTTTATGGAAAAGATAATTTTGAGAGATCATGACATCCCGTCGTAACCTGTAGGCATTAGAAAAGAAGTGGACTTGAAAATGGATTGGAACAAGAGGTGTACAGATTCCTTAGATATCACACAAAAAAAATGGCCCACAGAGTTGACTAAGCTTGGTTCATAGGGGCTCACAGAGACTGAAGTGACAATCAGGGAGCCTATATGGGTCTGTGCTAGGTCCTCCACATATATGTTATGATTGTGTAGCTTGGTATTCCTGTGGAACTCCTAAGAGTGGGAGTGGCAGATTCCTCTCCCTTCTCTCAGGACCCTTTTCTTCTATTAGGTTGTTTCATTCAGCCTTGCTATGAGTATATGTGGCTAGTCCTACTGTAACTTGTTATGCCATATTCAGTTGCTATCTCTAGGATGCCCACTCTTTTCTGAATGGAACCAGAGGAGAAGGTGGATCTGCAGGAAAGAGGAGGGAATGACTGGAATGACTTGGAGAAGAGGAAACTGAGTTCCGGGTATAATATTTGAGAGAAGAATAAAAAGAAAGTAAATAAACAAGTTATGGAGTTAAGTTACTGTAAAATATTTGTGTGTTAATTTATTTTATTTTTAATTAGAATATGCACACATTTTAAAGAAGAAAGTAGAGCATATTTCCCAGCCTGCATCTCAAGAAAAGCAGTTAGTCAGGTGTCTGAATAAAGTTATGTTTCCTGGGTGATTAAAAGTTAAGAAAAATCTTGGATGAATAGGAAAATCAGACCAGAAATGCCCTGAGTAATGCTTTTGAAAGGCCATTTATTATTATTTCCTTCCTAGAGAACAAAATAGAAGTAGTTGACTGTATCCTGAAGTTTATTTTTTTATCTGTTAGCATATGTATGTCATTTATTTTTATAAATATTTACTTATTTTAAATTTTAATTATAATATAATTACAAGATTTTCCTCCTTCCATCTCCTCCATTCCCAGCCCCCAACCATTCTCAAATTGATAGCCTGCTTTTCTTTCAAAAATGTGTATGTATGTATGTGTATATAAATGTACATTAGTATATATGAATATGCATGCACTAATGTATAAGTGCAAACTGTTGAATCCATTTTTGTTTGTTGTGCTTTATAAATAGCTTATACATTAATTTAGAACTCATTAATAAAAATAAAATGTTCTCTTACTTTGTCCCAAACACTGCTTGAAGATTATAAAATTCTTGCTAACAGTATTCTGTTCTTTGTGAGTTATTTGTACTTACCACAGAGCTGCCAAATACACATTGTTAGCTGAATAAAAAGAAAATTCCATGTTAATATCATCCAAGATTCCAAATTGTTTTTGCGATTATTAAGCAGACCTTTCCAAGTCTCCTAACTTAACAAAACTATAGGTGAACTGCTCTCTTTTACTGACGTGTATTTCATTAATATAGTTACCTAATAAAACAAACACACATCAAAATAATCTGTTCATTTGTGAACTGTGAATCCATCTATTATTAAAGGTAATATTCCCCCCCCCCCCTCTCCAAATTCTCTTGTGTTGCTTTGTAACTCAAGACAGTCTGCCAGAGGGGCCTGCACTATCCAGGAAGATAAACCTCTCAGCCTCTGCAGAAGACTGACTTCTGATACATTTCTCTGAGTTATACAACAGTCTTCTGTCTGATAGACAGGAAAAAGTTTGATACTAATTTGGCATAAAGTCAATTACTAAGCACCAGTGGATTTTGACTCCCTACTTTGTTGCCCTCTGTCTCAGTTGGGCTGAACATGCAGACAGACATTTTGTCTCCTTTATTGCTGGAAGAGTAGGAGAGTAGACCATTTTGAGTTTAGGAGACTCACTCAGAACAAAAATAAAACCTAAACAACAGAACAAGCAAATGTTTAGTAGTGAATTAAAAGCATAATTGTGAGCTTAGCGTTATGAGGCAGTAAGATTGTTGACTTTCTATCTTTAGTCAAGTTTGAAATTCTAACACTTTAAAACAATTGCATGTGAATTAATACTAAATTTGAAAATCCTTTTCTGTAGAGATTGTGTCCTGGCATGCTGTCTCATCTCCAGTTCTGTAAAGTAACCTTGTTACACTACGCATCTGTTCCCATCAGTGCTTGTAAACATTAAATGTCTGTAGGAAACCAATTCGAGATCCAGTACTCATCTCCATCGTCAGTTTTCTACCTCAGTAAAGCAACCCCACAGACTTGATAAGTGGCAAGAAGGAGAGGTGTGTTTCGGTTCACAATTCTTTTTCAAGGTTGTGGTTATGGCCTTTTAGAGAGAGCCCTAGAGTAGCAAATGGTCACATAACAAGAAATGGGGACACAGCATTGGCCGAGTCTTCTCTTCTCTGTCCTTCTTGTAAAGCCAGCAGCTGGCATCATGGAACTCCACACCCTACCATCTAATCTCCTTCAAACTGTGCTTTAGCATTCTGGTTCAAGACAGATTAAGTTTCTACACTGTAAATAAATCTTAATGAAGGTAAACCTTAACAGGAGGAGCCCATGGACCACAGCCACATCCAAGTCTTTCTCATGCCAATTTAGGCAGAGCCTCGGTTTTAAATTTCAAAAGGTCTTGTAGCATCATCACACTTAGAAAGGATAAGATATGAGTAAAGTTGTAGCTTGTGTTTTTAATATTTTATTTTTTTAATCTTTTATAGTATCAGTCATACCGTCCTAGAAAAAAAATTATAGATGATCCAGAAACACTATATCCACATGTTGAATTTTCAGACAATAATTATTGTTAATATGTTTATCTAGATTTAGAAACATATTTATTGATATATTACATTATTGTGGTGGGTGTGGTGGTGGTTCTGCATAATGAGTCTTGAGCTTCACACAATTCATGAATGCTCTAGCCTTGAGCTATAGCTCAGCTTTAAAAAAATTCGCTCACTCCTAAGCTAAAATAAATTTCAAATTTTTCTCATAGGAAAGGCAATGTTCCAAAAAATTTAAATATTGATAATTCTCTTTTTCCTTTATTATTTTAAAACAATAGACTCACACACAGGACTTTTAAAGCAAGTACTGGCCACAAACCCATATGTTCTGCGTACTCCAACAGTAGTGATCAGCAGCAAGGTGAAGAGAAAATTGGTAGATTATTTGTTTACAAATGTCATACATTCCTTACCTTTAAAACTCTCAAGATTTAAAAATACTGCTTGAATTTCCAAACAGTATGTTTTTAATTTACAATTGATAATGTTGATAATGGCAGGAATCTTTCAGCATAAATTGTGTTCTTTTTTCCAAGGATACTATCCCATCCTGCTAACTTCCTTGATGAAGTAAAATTAAAGAAATAGATCTCATTAAAATATTAATGCATTAATATTTTATAATTATGATATATGCTGTTTTTTTAAACCAGGAAGAGGGAAAAATATAAAGAAACAAAAATTAAAAGTTTTTCAATAGGAAACATATAGAACATACAAAACATTGGGGTATTTTACAAGATGAAACTCTTCTGTCTGGCCCCATGGTGAAGGTGATAGGGCACTGTGAATATGTCAAAACATAGAGAGCTTCACGGCACACAATTTATGCACACAAAAATTCATGAAGAAGTTGAGGAGATCATAGATTGCCTGGGGCAACAAAGGAGTCAGCTGTATGACAAGTCCAGGAAAGACCTCACTGAAGGTATGTTTCTGTGTGTCGTGGGGCACTGCTTTAGGCAATTATCTTAAATGAACGGGATTAGTAGATTCTTAGTATAATTCAAAATATAAATAACATTACTGCATAATCCATACTTGTAATGGGATTATGTTCTGGTACATTGTTCCTCCTATTGGTTTAATAAAAAGCTGATTAGCCAGAAGGCAGACAGGAAGTGTGGGCTGGGCTAGCAGACTAAGAAAACTCTGGAAACAGGAAGAACAGAGCAGAGACACCAAGAGGGATGCCAGCAGACAACTGTACTGCTCTGAGAAAAAGTACCAAGCCTCATGGCTAAACAATATAAGAATTATGGGTTAGTTAAAGAGCAAGATCAATATGTTTAAACAATAGGCCAACAATATGAAATGAATACAAGCATCTGTGTGTTTCTGTAGGACTGCAGATCTGCAGGTATGCAGGTCTGGACCACCGGCTGGACAGGTCAGTAACTTACTATTACAAATGGTGCACCGACATAGGTCGTATAACACCCATATAATGCCAGAAAATACTTAAAGGGGTTCTAGAGCACAGAATCAGAGCCCAAAAAAGCTTTCAAATTGTGTCTGTCACGTGAGTTGTGGCTCAGAGATGCCCTGGCTTGGTGTGTGGGTTTGAATTACAAAATGGCGGGCTTTCAGAGTACATTCTGAGCTTCAACAAGGCCGGTTCCTGAAGTCTCACAGGAACCTCAATGTAAGAAGCTGAATATGATGGACTTAAACTTTCTGTGTATATAGACAAAAAGGTAACAGAGTCAAATACCGCTTCTTAACAGTGGCAACATTTTCTTAGGAGGGCTCTGTTTGCTGGAGGCAAGCAGAAGCTTGGCATTTTAAAAGAGAGGCTTCCTGACTCAGTGTAGACGCAAAACACTTGTGAGTCTTTTAAGAGGCCCTGCTGTCAAATACTTATATGGAGTTCATGAGCAGCAGATGGCAATGTTTTACTTGGTGATTATATGGACCCTAAAATTCTCCAGAGTGGTAATTGTAGGTTCTACCAGTACATCTGCTAAAAAGCTAAATTCTATGAAGTTAGACTAAGAGCTGGATGGACCGAGCCATTCATCCTACCAACCTTTAATCCTTAGCCACACCTTGGAATATTAAAGATGTGGTAAGAAACACAAAGAGAAGAAGTTAGGTGGAGTCTGCTACCCTAGCCAAGCAAAGGCATGGTCAGAAACAGAAATATAAGAAATAAGAGATATACAATAAAGACAGACCAAAAAAAACCCTCTAAATGGTTTAGAGTGCGTTTAAAAATATATGTAGTTTTAAGAGAGTAAAGAGCAAAACAGGATAGAGGAAGTCCTTAAAAAAAGAGAGTAGAAAAGTAATAAGCCACATAAAAATGGAAATTACATAGAGTGTCTGGATACTGTATGTTATTGTCTTATCTTTCAGTTTTTTGACTGAAAATGAAGTAGCTAAAGCTTCTAAAAGACATTTGATTATAAATACTGCTACATTAATCCAACCTATATATTTGGCAAATGAGTGGACATTAAAATTGAAATTAAAGATATGTTACTTTGGAGAAGAGGTTTTCTCTTTATTTCCACAGAAACTGAGAGGATGTGGATTTATTTCTGGTTAAAGAAAATAAAGTTCGGTTGAGGAAGACCCCCTATAAAGTCCCCAATGTAAACGGATGGCCCAGGTGATTCAGCATTTCAGAGCACCTCTGTTATAATTTCCTGAGCTCTGTTTCCAAAATAACTTCAAGGAGACTGGCTGAGATGAGCCAGCTTACAGACTACTCCACTAAAGACTTTCCCACAATCCTAATTTTTTCTTTGGTTTCCCATGGTATTGCCAATGCCCCCATTCAACAGGAAGTAGCCTAGAGAATGACACCCACATTCCCCCAAAATGGATTATGGATGTTTGTGTTTGTTTATAGTGTTGGTTACAAGTTGTTAGAGATAATGGGGGAAAAAGATATTAGATTTGGGGTTCTGGTTTTAAAAAGAAGAAAGACGGGGAAATGTAGCAGGATTATGGTACATTGTCCCTCCTTCTGGTTTAGTAAAAAGCTGATTGGCAGAAACATAGTTTTACAGATGCTGGCATAACAAATAAGTAGGGGAAAAATAAAAAAAAATCCATATAGAAATTGCAAGTAATTAATATAGACAATCTACTCTCAAGAAGTGGAGCTTCCCTTTACTTTTTGAGCTACAGGTAGTGTTGTCTGAGAAATAAAGCATGGAAACGGGACTCAAAGAGAAATCTTGACAGCTGAGGAACCATATAAACAGTGTGCCAATGAGCTGATCAAGATTTGGATTGACAGAGAAAGCTCAGCCTCTAATGTGCTTGCTATGCAAGCAGAGACTGAGTTGGATCTCCAGGACACAACAAAAGCTGAATGTCATCCCTTGACTAGACAGGAGGATTCCCGGAAATGCCTCGCTGGCTAGTCCAGTTGACGTCTACTCATGACCTAATGTAGTGAGACCCACAGCTGACCTCTTTGGTCTCTAGGCTTCAGTCACCAACAGTCTGTCTAACCATTAGAAAAACATCACGAAAATCTCTAGTAAAGAACATTCTAAGAAATATCTCACCATTTTTCCTCAAAGCTATTGATCACTAAAAAGGTAAATTAATTAATTACACATCCAAGATGAGCCTTAAGCACCAACACGAATAAAATATTTGTAAAGGGAAATTAGTGGTTTACCTAGGACATTTGAGCAAAACAGTCTTTAGCAATGTACTTAAGAGATTCAGATTAGTCATGTTTCCAAAGTATTCTGTTAACATATAACATACTTGTGGTAATAAAGATGTCAGTAGTGAGAGAACTGGGTTTTGGGTTTTTAATTACTTGGACTCTTCACTATTTTTTTTTTTTTTTACTGTGAAACTACCTTTAAAACCAGCTAGAAAAATAATATTTAAAAATAATTTTAATGAAATGTTGATTGGTTATCTTTCCAAATATCTCTCTAAATGGAGTCAGAGAGTCAAATGGGTAGAATATGGAAGAATGGCTTCAGAAAACATATATTATTTTAAAACTATGATACTATAATATTAATTTTGCTTTAACAAAGATAGGAAAACTAAACAAAAGTCTAAAATAAAGATGAAATTACACACACATACCTACACACACACACACACACACACACACACACACCTACCTTTACCATTAATATAGTTTGCATCCTTAAAGTACCTAAATGACCTGATTCCAAGCACATGACACTATTGAAAGTGTTGAAACCATTCATAAATGGGGACAAGTGAAAAGATATTAGTTCAGTGGAGTCATGTTATAATAGAACTGTTGACATCTCAGAACCTTCTTTTGAGAATTCTCTATTTAGCTCTTTACCCCATTTTTTTTTAAATTGAATTATTTGGGTTTTTTGATTTCTAGTTTCTTAAGTTCTTTGTGTATTTTAACGATCAGCCCTTCCTCAGATTTCGTCTTATTGACCTTGTTCTTTGCCTTAGAGAAGCTCCTCAGTTTTAAGAAGTCTTGTTTACAATTATTGTTCTTGGTGTCTATGCTAATGGTGTTATGTTTACAAAATGGTCTCCTGTGATAGTGCATGCAAAGCTATTTCTAATTTCTTTTCTATCAGGTCCAATGTAATTGGGTTTATGTTGAGGTCTTTGATCCACTTGGATTTGAGTTCTGTGCAGGTGTAGATATGGATCTATTTTCATTCTTCTACATACCACCATCCAGTTGTGCCAGCACCAGTTGTTGAAGATACTTTCCTTTTTCTCATTGTATATGTTTGGCTTCTTTGTCAAAAAATTAGATATTTATAGGTGAGTGGATTAATGTCAGGGCTTTCAGTTCAGTTCTATTGACCTACATGTCTATTTTTACGTCAGTATCAAGGTGTTTTTATTATTGTAGCTCTATATAAGAGCTTGAAGTCAGGGGTGGTGATAACTCCAGAAGTTCTTTTATTGAGCAGGATTGTTTTGGTGATACTCAGTTTTTTGTTTTTCCATATGAGGTTGAACATTGTTCTGTAGAGGTGTGTGAAGAATTGTGTTGGGAGCCTCATAGGGACTGTATCAAATCTGTAGATTGCTTTTGGTAAGATTTCCATTTATACTATGTTGATCCTATCTATCCAAGAGCATGAGACATCTTTCCATTTTTTGCTATTTTCTTCAATTTTTTTCTTTAACAATAAGTTCTTGTTGTACAGGACTTTCTTTCTTTCTTTCTTTCCTTCCTTCTTTCTTTCTCTCTTTCCTTCTTTCCTTCTTTCTTTCTTTCTTTCTTTCTTTCTTTCTTTCTTTCTTTCTTTCCTTCCTTCCTTCCTTCTTCCTTCCTTCCTTCTTCCTTCCTTCCTTCCTTCCTTCTTCCTTCCTTCCTTCCTTCCTTCCTTCCTTCCTTCCTTCCTTCCTTCCTTCCTTCCTTCCTTCTTTCTTTCTTCTTCTTCTTCTTTTTTTTTTTTTGGCTACAGTTACCCCCACAATTTTTGATGTTATTTCTAACTACTGTAAATAATGATATTTTCATGATTTATTTTTCAGCTCTTTCACCATTTGTGAATAGGAGAAAGGGCTTTTTCATTAATCTTGTATTCTGTCACATTGCTGAAGGAGGTTATCAGCTGTAGGAGTTCCCCGGTAGAATTTTTGGGGTCACTTATGTATACTATCACATCATCTGCAAATAGCTAAAGTTTGACTTCTTCCTTTCCAATTTATACCCCTTTGATCTTCTTTTTTGGTCTATTGCTCTAGCTAAAACTTTAAGTACTAAATTGAATATGTATGAGGAGAGTAGACAACCTTGTCCTTTTCCTGATTTTATGACAGCCTATGCTAAAGGGGATGTGGAGTAAGGGGAATATTCATTCCTCTGTTGTAGTGGGGTTTCTCGGGCGGCCAGAGGCCCAGACCCACAGGCCTGCCATGCCAGACATCTTAGCCGCCCGCCGCTGCTCAGGCCCCCAGAAATGACTCAGACGCTTATATTAACTTCATGCTGTTTCCTCTATGGCTCAGGAACATTGCTAGCTAGCTCTTACATCTTAAATCAACCCATTTCTATTCATGTGTCTGCCACATGGCCCGTGGCTCACCTGTGTTCCTTACATGTTTCTCCTTTTGGCTTCTGGCTCCGTCTGTCTCTTTCTCCACCCTTTCTTTCCTACCTATTCTGATTCCTCTGCCTACTTTTTCTACGGTGCCTGTCAAGGGCCAAAACAGCTCCTTTATTTAAAGATTGAGATTCACAGCATACAGAAAGGCATTCCCACATCATTCCTCCATTGTTGGTGGGAATGTAAACTTACACAGCCACTTTGGAAATCAGTATGGCAATTCCTTGGAAAACTGGAAATCCATCTACTTAATGATACAGTGACACCACTCTTGGGCATGTACACAAAGCATGCACATTCTTACCACATGACATTAGCTCACATATGTTCATAGCAGCATTATTTGTAATGGAAAACAACCTTGATGTCCCTCAACTGAGGAGTAAATGAAAAGCAAATGTGGTACATTTACACAGTGCAGTACTACTAAGCATAAAAAAGACACTTCAAAATTTACAAATGGACGGAACTGGAAAAAAAAATCACCCTAAGTGAGGTAACACAGACCCAGAAAGATAAATGTGGTATGTGCTCACTCATAAATGGATTTTATAGGCAAAGCAAAGGATAACCAGGCTACAATCCAAAACTCCTGATCATACAGGTAACAAAGAACCTAAAAGAAACAGTCATGCATTCCTTTAGGAATGGGAAATACATGAGATTTGTGGGGATATAATAAAACATTCGGAGATATTAGAGGGGTCTACCCACAGTCAGTTTAGAAGGATCAAAGAGTGGTGATTCACACCTTTAATCCCAGCACAGGGAGTATCCTAGGAGTGGTGACCTATGTCCTTAATCCAAAAACATAATTCCAGGCTCCCAGGCAGACAGTGGTGGGGCCAGGCCTTAACTGAGAGAAGAGAGTATTTAAGGCAGGCATAGAAAGACAGAAAGGCAGAAGAAGCCAGGAAGAGTGAGGCTGAGGAAGCTGGAAGACAGCTGGGTAAGATCTGACTGTGGTGTTTCCTCTCTCTAATATCTCCAACTTTCCCAGAGATCTGGATCTGACTTTTATTTATTCATGTAACAGAGATTTCCTGGGTAAATTGGGAAGATAGAGAGAAGCAGGTAAGGGCAGGTGAGAAGAGAATATTAGGGTATAATATGGTTGAGTTGAGTGAAGGACAGAGAGGAAAAACGATAGAGGGAGACATTGTAGAGCTAGAGAGAAATCTGCTGCTAGAGAAATACCCAAGAACCCATAAACATGACCCCAGCTAAGACTCCAAGCAATAGTGGAGAGGGTGCCTGAGCTGACCTATAACAGATTGATTACCACCCTAACTATTATTATAGAACATTCATCCAGCAACTGATGGAAGTAGATGCAGAAATCCACAGTTAAGAGCTGGGTTGCACTCCCAGTCCAATTGAAGAGAGGATGAAAAGATTATATGAGCAAAGAGGTCAAAATCATGACTAGGAAACCCACAAAGACAGCAATTGGGAGCTCACTGACTCTGAACTGACAGCTGGGGAACCTGCATGAGACTAAACTAGACCCTCTCAATATGGATGACAGTTGAAGGGTGTGGACAGTTAGTGGGGCCTCTGACAGTGGGACCAGAATTTATCCCTACTGCATGAACTTGCTTCTTGAAGCCCATTCTCTACAGAGGAACACCTTGCTCAGCTTTGATACTGGGAGAGGGGCTTGGTACTACCCGCACTGGGAGTCCTTACTTTTTCTGGGGAGTGGTTGGGGCATGAGGTAGGTGGAACTTGCAGGATAACTGGGAAAAGGGGAGGGAGGGGGAACAGTGATAGGTATATAAAACAACTTTTAAATTAAAAAAACAAATAAAAAGAAAGTTGAGACCCTCCCTAAGAAACAGCCATTCCTCCTGTACTCCTGCCATGAAGTTCTCTGGTACCACAAACTCAGAGGAACAGGGATAACTTACCATGGACTGCGGTCTCTACAATTGCAATCTAGAACAAAATTATATTTTCTTATTAAGTAGATTGCATCAAGTGTTTTAGCACAGTAAAAGGATGCAGGTCAATGCAATCATGAAATGTGTTAATTTCTTACAATCTCCTAATGTTAGAATAGTAATAATAAAATTACACTAACTACAGAAATTAAATGATATTTGTTCACAATTTGCAACAATAGGAAACATTACCTTAATTTTTCATGTTTCTATCAACTAATTTTCATTATAAATAATTCCATCTCATCCTTTATTAACGTTCAGTTTTTAACTTCTCAAGTTTTATTACATACAGACGAGTTATTTTTATTTTTAAATTATGTTGTGACTCTAATCCTCTCAGTTTGGAAATCTTATTATTTTATTTAAACTATTTTTTTATAGCATCTTACTAGTTTCAACCCTTATCTCCTCCCTTAGTTTTTGGCCATGGGATAAGCTTGGCAGTACCATATTCTTTAAAGAAAGGATCATGTTTTCATAGTTCTTCATTTCTGCTTGCTTGGAAAAGTTTGTTTCTTGCTTCCATACCCGAAGAGAACCTGACTAAGAACACACTCCTTGGCTGGTTGGCGCACTTCCCTGTGTGATGTAACAGCGATTGTACCTCTCCTCAAGCACAGTCTAGAGATTTGTGAAGGCAACTTTAGTCTTCCTCCACTGAACATATTTTGCTTCATCTTCATGAATGTTCCACTGACTGCTTGCTTATTGTTCAAACTCAATAACATCAACAGAATATAATGATGTATGGGTTGGGATATATTATTTTTGGATATAAGATATATTTTTCTTACAATTTTAATCAATTTTTGTTTAACCCATATATATGTAACCTTGTCTTTTGCACATATCTTCTTTATTACTGTCATAGTTTTGGTTTTGTCTCTTGTTTGCAGATCTATTGTAAAATCCAATCCTGTTGTCTACAAATTGATTTATTCAGAAACAGCACTGTAATTTCTCCTATCCTTTGGTACAAGAAAAATTCAAATTTCTGAATCCTATGAGGGAAGTGTTAGGAGAGACCCCTCTTAATATCACTAGAACTTACTCCAATTAGCTGTCTGTTCCCTCAAGTCACTTAAGGAGCTGCTCTACTCTGACCTGCTCTTCTAGCATAGAGAATGTTCTTACAAGTAATTGATTATTTTTGTGCTATTCTTTTACCGTCCTTAGCACTCTCTGCTTCATTCACCCATTGTCTAATAGTTTTATTAACATAAAAATAAGCATATGCTTAGAAAGTGAAATTTTGCAATGTGTGTGGTGTGAACACAGGCATGAGACTGTTACTGTAAACATGATAGTGAATATATGGATCATTGCACGGTTTCTTCCTATTTCTTTGGAATTGTCTTTTACTCTTGTGCTTCTCTGTCTTCTTGTTCACATAACTACTGCTCTCTGGTTTATGGATTAGCTTGAAGTTCCTAGACTGAGTTTGCAATAATATACTGTGATGGTTATTTTTGACTGACAACTATATTTGGAATGGACTACAATCCCAAAATAAGGGGCACATCTATGAAAGATTACTTTGCTTGGCCTGGCGTAGGCGAATCTACTTCTAGTCTGGAACTTAGAGGTATGAAGGCACATACCTTTGATCTAGATCTTTAGGGAAGGCATGCCTTTAATCTTTGCCATACCTCGGCTGGATATAGAAGAAGGAAGTTTTCTCATTGTCTGCTTGCCCTTACATTGCTAGCATATCGCTTCCTTCACTGGCATTGAGTCTGTATATTTGAGATTCTAGCACATACTTAAGACCAATGGAGACATCCAGTCTTGTGGACAGAGACACTAGCGGATTTTCAGACTTTCTATTCCTAGATAATTAACTGGATTGCAGCCTGGAAATCGTTCTAATAATTCCCCTTCATATAAATATTCTGTAAGTTCTGTTACTCTACAGAACACTGACTATTAAATTTACTATGTGATGGTTTCTGTTTGCCTTCTTTCATTCTATGATTATGGAGTTCACTTATGACATAAGACATACAGGTACCTGATTATTTCAGAAATATATTTGTTTTCAGAATAACTTTATCTTAATAGAGTCCTAGAATATGTGGCAGGAACAGAGCAGATATGTTCTGTGGAATAATGATTAGAAAATTCCCATGTTTGTCAAAATGTATTAATTGTACATCTAGGGGATCAGAAAATTAGAATTGAAATAAACCAACTTCAACAAACAAACATATCCCAGTAACAAAACTAAAAGTTAAAGATACTCACATCCTGAAAACAGCAAAGAACAACTCCCAGGGAACTGCATGAAGATAAACAATTATGGAAGGTAGAAGGTAGTGGGGTAACATTTTCATCATGCTGGAAAATGAAAATAAAGCATAAACATAGTCAACTTGAAATCTCATATCCAACAAAATTCTTTAAATAGAGAAAATAATAATAATACTCCCAGATAAATAAAACAAAGACAATTTTTCTCTAGCAGTTGTGCCGTTTAAAATATAAAAATGTTAATTAGAATAAAAGTAACTAACATCACAAGATAATTTAACTCTACATAAGGAAATGTAAGAAGGACCAGTGAAAACTATATTATAGATAATAAATGCATAAATGGAATGCAGCATTTGGAACAATGACAGCATAAAGCAGATTGGTAAATGCAATATTGTAAAAAAAAGGCTATAGAAACTAAAATACAAATAATAACAATGTATTGTTGGATTTCATCATTATCTGGTGCACAGCACTAGGACCCCACTACCAGGGAAAAGGGAAGAGTGATGTCAAGTAGAAATGTTTCTAAATGTGACTAGGAATCTATTGTAAATAACATACCAATTGTGATACATGAAGAATATATTATAATTCATAAAGCAACAAATAAAACATTCAGACATCCACAAATATAATTTAAAAGTCATTTGATTAGATGATATCCTAGAAACATTCACTCTGTACAGAAAAAGAGGAAAGATCAACATACAAAAGGTCATGAGAAATATAGAAAACCAAAGGTAGCTATGGAGTCAAGTATATTAATGTTTGAATAATCTATTTTTTCTTTTTTGTTTTTTTAATTTATTTTTTTTTCATTAAAACAATGTTATCTCCATCAATGTATCCCCTGCTCCCTCTCCTCTCCCCTCCCAATCCCTCCCAGTCAGTCTTCAGCCTCGCCCCTCCCTATCCACCCATCCCCTCCCCCAAAAGGGCGAGAAGTCCCAAGGCGGGCCAGCCCAGGCCAGCACATCCACTCCAGGCAAGTCCGATCCACTCATCTCAAAGTCAGTGCTGGGCTATGTGTTCCTCTGCAAGGAATGGGCTCCAAGGTGCCAGCCCATGAACACACAGTCTGATCTCACCCCTTGTGACTCCACAAACTCATGGCAGTTGAAAGCCACCCACCCTTCCTACCCCGGAGGGCCCAGCTCCCCCTCCGGATGGATATCCAGTGGCAATTCCCGATTCAGTGAGCTCCCCAGACCTTCAGCCAGCCATCACCTTGGGAACCTTCCTCAGAATCCCCTATCTTCCTGCTCATAGAGACTCACACTAGACAGTCATGCTATGCTGCATTACTTCCATGTAAACGAAATGCCACCCCAAGTATCCTTCCCTACTTCATGTCTAAGAATGCTTGAATGAGTACTCTTGTCTGCAAGGCTCATGTCTGAAAACTGAGTCTCCAGCTGTTGGTGTTGGGAAAGACTGTGAAAACATAGCAGGTGTGGCTTTCTGGAGGAAATGTCAATGGCAGCAGTCCTATAAGCATTATAGCCTGGGCCTGGTCCATGTTACTGTTTTCTCAGAAGTGTTGGTGCAACATAACCTGACATCTCCCTGTTTCTGACACGTATCTTCACTGCCTGATGTAGTGTCTTTTTCTGTCATAATGAACTTTATCCCTTTGGAATTATAAACCAAATTAAAATTCCTTGTCCCCCTTAAGTTTCTCTCATCACAGTGTGTACTATGGTAACAGAAAAGAGACCAGGAGAGACGGCTCAGCAGTTAAAGGCACTTGCTTCTCTCAAAGAGGACAGGAGTTAGATCCTAACCATCCATGTGAGGTAGCTGACAATAGCTCAAAGGAATCCAGTTCACCCTTCTGCAACCCTGCACACACAAACACACACACGGGGTGGGGGGGACTAAATAAAATAAATCCTTAAAATACAGGAAAAAATTATTTTGAAATATTTAAAAATTATGAACCAGTTTAAGAAACTGTTAAAAACATGGCTATTTTCTTATTTTCATATCAACCTTTAACTGGAAATTAAAATTGTGGGATTTTTATAGACTCTGGTTTGATGTCATCATTTGCTCGCCTCATCTTCACCTTCTTATACCATATGTGCTGATCTTAAGACCAGTGATCATAGCTGAGTACTTCTTTCCCACGGACCTTGTCAGTCCTAGGTCCTAACCCTGTGATAACAGCTCTTTACAATGTAACAGAAAATACTAGACAATAAATATTCTGGCTCTAAAACTGGACCAGTTGGCATTTGGTCATTTTTGTTTTCAGAAGTAGCATCTATAATATTTACATTATTTATTTTTTTAATTGAAGATATGTGGTTACAAATTATAGATTTTCAAATCATAAATTTATCCTTTATGAATCCAATTAGGTATTGTAGGATTTTTTTTTTAAAGAATAGACTAACATCCTGATCAAGAACTTCTGAGGACGTCAGTCATCCAGTGAGTATTTATGAGATGAGAACTTTTTTATTCTAAGACATTATTATCTTATGTCTTACATGGTCATTCAAGGACAGAGGCAATTCTCTTTCTTAAATTTATTGTTATGCTAAGCACATTCTTCAGCCCTAAGATGGAAATACTGTGACTTAATTTAGAGAACTCTGATTTCAGTTTCCTTAGCTAAGCATACTCAATAAAGTAGCATTTAAAAGTACTTATTGCAAAGTTCCAGACTGTTTCAAAATGTCTCATATTTCCTGTTCTTCAAAAGCTTTTGTAAAGTTGGAGATACAGCTCAGCAGGTAAAGTGTTTGTAGCACACACCTGATGACCTAGATTAATCTCAGGTTCTCAATGTGGAAGGAGAGAATTGACTCCTGGGGATTGTCCTCTGACAGCTACATACATGCCATTGCACAAGTGCCCCCACTCAACAACAATGAAGCAGCTTCCTTTGAAGGCAGGGTGTGGTGTTTTATGCTTATAATCAGCACTTGGGAGGACAAGGCAGGAGGATGACCCAGGCCAGGGTGGCATACAGAGTAAGACTGTGTCTCAAAATAAATAAATGAATAATTAAGGCAAAAAGTTTATCTTGTTTTAGTTTTATTGGTTGGCAAGAAATAATAAAAAACAATAGCATGAACTAGTTAGTAGCTTTAAAAAAATTAAGACTAGCACTCGTAGCTGTTAAGAGCACTTAATGTTCTTGTAGAGGAACAGATTTGGTACCCAGCATCCACATAGTGGCTCACAATGATTATAACTTCAATTGCAGAAGCTCTGATGCCTTCTTTAGCTCCTGTGGGCACCAAGTACACTTCCAAATGGCTCCCAGATTTAGAGAGTTCAAAGGACCCTGATATCTTTCTGTTTCTGTGGCTCATAGCTTAGCTGGCTTCTCCTGTTAAGGCTTTCCACCAGACAGGACTCTAGTGAGCACCATAAGTACCTGATGTGTCTACAAGCTGATGTGGGAGTATCTTTTTGTATGCTGTGAATATCAATCTTTAAATAAAGGAGCTGTTTTGGCCCATGACAGGCACCATAGAAAAAGTAGGTGGGGGATTAGAATAGGTAGGAAAAGAAAGGCGGAGTCAGAGATAGATGGAGCCAGATGCCCAAAGAAGAAACATATAAGGAACATAGGTGAGCCACGGGCTACGTGGCAGACAGATTAATGGAAATGGGTTAAGATGAAGGAACTAGCTAGCAATGTGCCTAAGCCATAGACCAAACAGCATAAAGTTAATATAAGTGTCTGAGTCAATTTTGGGGGCCTAAGCAGTGGTGGGTGGCTAAGAAGTCTGGAGCGGCAAGTCTGTGGGCCTGGACCTCTGGCCTGATGGGGTCAAAAAAACCTTATTGTAGCAACAAGCCTTCCATTTTGTGATAAAACTGAATTATCTGGAGAATTTTGGACTGTGCATCTTTTAAAAATCTACGTTTATAACCAATATAAATTCTTGTATCTTTATAGATTCTTTTGCACATATTAATGTGCATGTAGGTATATTTGTGAGGCATATACGTGCCACAACACATGTGTAGAGATTGGGGAAAGCTTGTGGGAGTTGGTTCTGTCCAATCATTTTGTGACTTTTGGGGTTTGGAATGCTGTGGTCATCAGGCTTAATAGTAAGTGTCTTTATCTGCTGAGTTTTCTTGCCAGGCCAAAACATATACAACAGATAAATGCTATGTTTGTCATAAGCTCTTACTGTTTTATGCTCTTTGAGAAAATTTAGATCTCTCTATATCATTCATTTTTCTCCATAATCAGTATTAACTCCTTTAAAAGACTGAATTTAACATATAAAACTTGTATTGAATATTACAAAACCTCAAATGTGTTTGAGAAAGGACAGAGTTAACTAGGGACAGGATGGCATGTTTTAGCATCCTGATGTGTCTTCCAATGACTAGTCTCTGGGTTGTACTCATTGACTCAGAACCATTGACAGAGGTTACTTTACAGTGAACTAACCTTGAAACATCAGAAATAGAAGGCAAGCTGCTTTGAAGTGCACATTGAATGGCATTAGACACTGTGGAGTGAGCATCTGTGAATAGTAGGTAACCAATGAGAAATACCTACACAAGCTGGCTCCAAACAAGGCACATGATGAAAAGTGAGATTTATCCTCTTGAAATCGTCCCAAAGTTTATTAAATGCAAGAAGATGAAATTCTTTCAGAAGAGCCTCCATAATCATGCTTCATTTTCTCCAAGAGAGGCAGACAGCAAAAATCAAAACAAAACAAAACAAAACCCTCATATTTTTAGGAAAAGAGAATGGTGATGTGGGAATGTCTTTCTGTATGCTGTGAATATCAATCTCTAAATAAAAGACTGTTTTGACCATGGCAGGCACCATAGAAGAAGTAGGCAGGGAAATCAGAGAATAGGTAAGAGGAAGGCAGAGTCAGAGACAGATTGAGATGGACACCCAAAGAAAAAACATGTAAAGAACACAGGTGAGCCATGGGCCACAGGCCACAGGCCACGGGCCACATGGCAAGACAGATGAATGAAAATGGGCTGAGTTAAGATAAAAAAAAAAAAATCTAGCTAGCAATGTGCCTAAGCCATAGGCCAAACAGCATGAAATTAATATAAGCATTTGAGTCATTTTGGGGCCTGATCAGAAGAGGGTGACTAAGAAGTCTGAGATGACAGGTCTGTGTGTCTGGACCTCTGGCCGGATGGGCCTGAAAACCTCATTGTAACAGAATGTTATCTGCATAATTTGTTAGTCTGTAACCAATACTGTGACTGAAACACCTAAAATCTTTGAGCTGGGTGGTAGTGCTAGACTTTTAAACCATTTAGCTTTGAATAAATATTTTTAAAAACAGAAATTAAGGTTCAAATGGGCTCACAGAGACCAAAGCTTTAAAGCATAGGGCCGGCATGGATCTGCACCAGGTCCTGTACATGTTATGGCTGCCAAGTTGGTGTTTATGTGGGCGTTGTGATGATGAGAGAGTCTGTCTGACTTTTGCCTGCTCTTGAGACCCTTGTCCTCCTATAGGGTTGCTGCATCTAGCATTAGTGTGAGGACTTGTGTCTTATTGTGTCTTGATTTGTCCCGTTTGGCTGCTGACTTTTGGAGGCCTGCTCTTCTCTGAAAAGGAAATGGGAAAGGGGTGAATTTGGGCAAGAGGGAAAATGACGGGAACAAGGAAGAGTGAGGGAAGGGGCACCTTGGTTGGGATGTTACATGAGAGAAGATCTATTTTCAATTTAGAAAGAAAAAAAAAGGAAATTCCTTTTACCTGATCTCCTGGGTGGTCTAACCTTCACAAGAGCTTTTTATATTTTATTGCACGGCCCCACTACCTTCTCCTCTTATATTCTGTAACCTCTACTTTTGTATAAGCTTATGTAATATTTTCTTCCACTTGGGTCTTAAAGTTCCACCATTCAGCCCAGATCCCTATTAGCTCTATTGTTTGTATGGGTACTTTTACCTTAGTGGGTGTGGCTTGGGAGATGTTTTCCTTGCCTTCTTGTCCCCGTTTCCCAAGCTGTGACTGTTCATTCTACCATGCACATTTCGTCAAGGGGTCTCTATTAGCTGGTGCTCAATGCAAGTTCTTCTGTCTGTGCTACAGTGGAAATGCTGTGCCCTGCTGAAGATCATTGCCATCCATCTACTCTCCCAAGTACTTATTAAGATTAGACTTTACCTTCCTTCAGAAAATTGATGATGAACATTAATACTTGCTATACATTTTAAAGTTTTATTTATTTATTTTTAATGTGTGTATGTATATGTTTGCTTCAGTTTAGGTGCATCATATGTGAATGAATACCCACAAAGGAAACAGTTTCATCTGGCCTTTATGGGCACTAAAGTATATACATGATACACAGACTTACACACACACAAATATCTGTATACTTTCTATTGTTACTCACAACCTGCTGCAATTCTATTTTCTGGGGATCCGATTCCTTCTCTCCTCTGTGGATCACTGGAAAGTCATTACAGAGATGCCACAGAGACACTAGAAAAGCAGATACAGAGGGCACCTACGCTTCTCTGAGAAAAGATACCAAACCACATGGCTGGACAGGATAAGAATCACGGGTTAGTCTAAGGGCAAAGAGCAAGTTATATTGCCTGGGCCCCAGGTCAATCAGCATACAATTAATATTAGCATCTGTATGTTTCAGTGGGACTATGGGTCTGTGGGTCTGTGGGTCCAGGCCACGAGACTAGGCCAGAAAGTCTGGGCCAGAAACATAATACAACAAAGCCATGGTAAACCATGGTAAGTCTCCATGTTGGTTCTTGGAATCCAATCATCCTTCTCTGGGAGAGCAACAAGTACTCTTAATTACTGAGAAATCTCTGAGGACTATCCTAATATTCATTTTGATAGTAATATCTTTTCTCAGCTCTCTGGGGTCTCGTTGATATAGAAAGAAAAGTCAACTAAAATGACAAGTTCCTTGTTATTCCACCTAAATTATTAATGTTAAGACCCAAACATAAATCTACACACCTATGGGTACACAATTAAAAAAAGAAAGCTTCAACAAATGGTGTTGGTCTAACTGGATGTCAGCATGTAGAAGAAGGCAAATAGATCCATACCTATAACCTGTATAAAACTCAAGTCCAAACAGATCAATTACCCCTATATAAAACTACATTCACTGAACCTCAGAGAATAGAAAGTGGGGAATAGTCTTTAGCACATTGTCATAGACAACTTTCTGAATAGAACATAGAATGTATTATAGTGTGAATATCTTTTATTTAATAGCCAATATCCACTTATAAGGGTGTGCATTCTATGTTTGTCTTTCTGTGTCTGGGTTGCCTTATTTGGAATGCTTTCCTCTAGTTCCATTCAATTGCCTGCAAATTTCATGTCATTTTTTAAGCAGCTGAGTAATATTCCATATGTAAATGTACCACTTTTTTTTTCCATCCATTCTTTGGTTCAGGGGCACCTAGGTTGTCTTCAGTTTCTCACTATTATGAGTAAAGCCATTACAAACATGCTTGAGCAAGTGTCCTGTGGTAGAATGGGGCCTCTTTGGGATGTTCAAGAGTGCTATAGTTGGACCTAGAGGAAGATTGATTCTCAGTTTTCCTAGTAACTGCCATATGAGTTTCCATAGTGGCTGTACCAATTTGCCCTTCCACCATGAGTAGTGCGGTTCTCGAAGCAACACTGTTGAAAATTAGTTCAAAAAAAGAAGTGTCCATGCATTTGTGCTTCCTGTTCCCCTTTGGTAGATGCCTTTACCTTTTCTGATGCATAGGGGGATTTTAAGTCTGAGGACTTTTGAACAGCTAGCTCAGTTTGCAGCAATAATGAGAGCTTCCTACATAGGCTTGTAAACATAAATAATTTAAATACTATGTTATGTGCAAAGAACTCATGTACGTCAAAACACGTCTCAAAGAGGCAAGTTAGAGCTGTAGCTAAGACTTAAAATGTATTTATTAAAAAGACAAATATTGAGGGATCCATACTTGAAATTATTATTTGTTCTTTCAGTGATTTCTTCTTGTACATTATGTCATTCTCAGGGGTTTCCTGGAAAATTATACACTAATAGAAGGTGTGTTTGTGAGAGTGTGTGAGTGTGTGTATGCAGATATTATTTTAATAATTTGATCATATAGTTATAGAGAGGTTAGGCAGTTCAAAGTATTGAGAGTGGGTTAGGTAGATGGTGTCCCTCAAAGAGCTAATATTACCATTCAAATTCTGAACATTATTAGACTGAAGGAATGAGAAAGACTTGATGCTGGAGCCCAAGTCTGAAATTGTCAGCTTACAGGTCAAAGAAGAAGTGATAGCATATTACAAACTCTAATGCTGTTGCTTAATCCAAGGTCTCAGATGAGAGGATTATGTTCATTCATTTCATAAAATCCAACCCAATTTACTCAAAGTCCACTTAATAAGATATTACTTACAACCAGAACACCGTGGAAACATGATGTCCACTGTAATGTTTAGCTCTGTAATCTTGGTTCTATGAGCCTTCCTAGTGGGATTACGTTACATTGTAAATAATTGTCTTACTTACTAGTTTAATAAATAGTTGATTGGCTAGAAGATGGACAAAAAGTGTGGGTGGGGCTACCAGACTAAAAAAACTCTAAAACCAAAACTGTCGCGTGCAACCTCGCCAGCAAGGACGACGAGACACCAGGCTCTTCTTTCAGCAGTTTATTCAGGAACCTTGAACAGAGCTTCTGCTGCTGGGGAAAACCCGCTCCCAGCTAAATACCTTCTGGACTGCCAATCACGGGGCGCCACGTGGGCCATGCCAATAGATCCAGGTGTGAGGAAGCAAGCCACACCTGGAAGCAAGCCACGAGCTTAGCCTTAGCCAAATAAGGAGTTGTTTATCTCAGAGAACGCTCACCATTGGGAAGGTGGAAGGTGGAAGCCAGCACCATCTTTAAGGTGCGGCCAACGCAGCTCTCTATACAAAACAAAGATTCCAGAGAGATGCTAATAAGACACACAACAAATTAAAATACTACTAAAAATAATACCAAGCCACCTAACTACACAGAATAAAAATCAGAAATTAATTTAAAAACAAAAACTAACACTATGCCAAAGCCATAAGCTAATCGACATAAAATTAATACAAACATCTATGTGTTTCTATAAGACTATAAGACTGTGAGTCTGCTAGTCTGAGAGTCGAAACCACAAATCAAACAAGCCAAAAACTTAGTACTGCAAATGACGCCCAATGTTACAACTCTTCCAATTTGTTAGAGGAATCTAATATGCTCAATGAAATGTTATTTGGTGTAGAAGAGAATCTTGTCATTAATGGCAACATGGATAAGCCTGGAATACATTGTATCTGGCAAAGAAAGACATGCCCGACCAAAGCTGAACACTTAGAAAGTAGAATGGTTGTTACCAGGGTGTCAAGGAATGGGTGAAGTTTTGAGGGAGGTTTTGGTCAAAGGACACATTTTAGTTAGTTGGTAGAAATTCTTCAGTTAACTGAGAAAAATTTGAGAGATCCATTGCACAAAATGGTGATTAGAATTAGTAATAATATATTTGATATTTGAAAATCACTAAGAAAGCACATTTCTAATTTCCTCATAAAAATAAAATGATTTATATGTTAAAAAGATTTTATGTATAATTGACCCATATTGAGCCCAAAATTCTAATATAAGACACCACAGGATGACGAATAAAAAGCCCAGTGCCAAGAATGGGTTATCCCTTTGGGCATTGTTGACAAGTGATATCGGAGAGGTCCCCCAGACATTACAGGTTATTGTCCATGTTCTTGGTTACAATAAAAAATGTGATAGTGATACCCTATTGCTGAAAACACCACACATCTGAATTATAATATAAGTCCCACTTCACAAATTAAAACCTCTACCTGGCACTGTTAACAGTACCAAAAATCTGTGGATAGATAGGTCATAGAAATCACTGTAATACTATTACTTTGATAATTTGATTTTCTAGCTGTAACTCTGCCATGGTTTGTCAGGTTTTGGTGTTCTATAGGTACACAAAATATATTTCATAATTAAATATAAAGTACAATGTGAAGCTTTGCAGCTTCAGAATGGCTATTCTGACTTTATAAATGGTCATTGAGATGTATAGACTTTGGGTCTGGATAATTTTGATGCATGAATTTTTTATTTAAAAATTCATTTTTATAAAGTTTTAATAAATAAGTTAAAAGAAAAAGAAATCTAAACATCATATACACTTATTTGTTTTCTCTATAGTTTTTATGAGAGTAGGTAAGTCACTTATTTTTCCAGTGCTCAGTTATTTATAAAATGAAGATATTACACCAAGATTCTTTCCTGTCAAAACCATGTAATGTCCCATTTCTGTAATAGGATATCTGTTTTTTATTGTTTCCCTATTCTTTTCTCTAAAGGTAAACTTATAGTCAGATAAACAAGCAAAAGCAAATGATCATTGATCTAGTTAAGATAGCCTAAGAGAAGGTAGTAGCATTCTCATCCATTACTAGAAACATGTTTGAATGAAGTTGTTTTCTATGATACTGTTAAGTCTGAGCTCTGTCATATCTAACTTCTCAGTTGACTTACAACTTAAAGTTTCCATGATGATGAACTTTCTATCATTCAATGTAAAATGTACCTTTAGGGTGGAGATAATAGGGAAATTAGGATCGGATTCACCATAGAACTGTGCTTTCTAATCAACATAGCCATTTAAGCTAATGATCTAACCGTTAGCTAAAGTAAGGACTGTCTGCATGGCTGCCGCCCTAGGATTCTTGAGTTGCCTTGTTCATTAGAAACCAAAGTCAACCAGAAAAATAGGTTAAACATGCCCTATCTTGCTTTCTAATTTAAGTCATTATTGTTACATGAAAAGTGCCTGCAATCTCTTAACTTTCCTGAATTACGAAATGGAAAGGAAGGAGTCAAGTAGTATGAGTTTATTAAAAATTTATGGTTATTGGCCTACCGTCTTACCTTTATCATGTGTGCAAACACACTCTAGAGTGAAAAGGTACTAAGTAAAAATAAAATATTAACTGCTACACTCTTCCTGGAAAGAATAGGACAGCTGAAGATTTACACAGTCTAAAGCACAGGGCACTGCACATGTCCCTAAAACACAGTCCTATGGGTGTGGGCTTGGACTATTGTCTTCATAAGTAACCTAGCTTCCTTATAAAGGAAGAGTATGAATCAGATAGGGTTATGGAATTTCTAAAAATGGGTCATTAACCTATTTATATTAAATGAGATAGGTAACTAAGATATTAAAGAGGAGACCAATATGACTAATTTGTACTATTTTCTGAGAAAAATTATTGTACTCTATGCAGTATCCAGTGAACTATTTTAAAAACAAATACACATATTTTAATTTTTGAAATCCGGGCTTCAGTAATTGTAGAATTACTTTATTTAACTTTAAACAAAATTTATTATGTATTATTTTGTAGTATTTGTGAAAACAGTCTTTCTAATATAAATGACTATGTTGAGATCATTTATCAAAGTGCACTATAGCACTCCAACAGTGCATCTAAGATTGACTTATCCAGATGGAGGCAGTTTAACTAAAGTTGGTTATCAAAGAACAAATGTTTGTGTTAAGACATCCCATATGTTTTATGTTCTGAGAAAATTAATTATCATAGTTCTTGTTGATATTTGAAATGTATTCATTTATGATAAAATATTACTGTACCGTAGTAATCTTAGCAAGAACAGCAAAAATGATAAATATACTAAGATCAGTATTTGTTGTATTTGATTCATCAGAATTATTCCACTTATGAATAATGTTGTTACTTTCCCAGTCTGGAAATTTTCTCAGTATCTTACATTGATAATAGACTCAGATCTCCATGTCTATTCACAGTCTATAAGATGAGTAGATATTCTCTTAGCTAGTATGTAATACACACACACACACACACACACACACACACACACACACACTTCATATAATAAATATAATCAATATGGAAATATTCATGTGTCTAGATGTTAATTATGTTCTATTTTTGAAAAATACTACAATTTTTTTCAAGTAAAATTATCAAAAATTGTTTTGATAATCAAATGTGTGCCTTTTAGTTATTATTTACCTTGTATAGAAAATGTGGGCAAAGGAGAATATAACTTCAACAGCAAATTTTGCAGGGGAGCCCTTCATATCTTCAAGTATACCTTTCACACAGTTCTCTAGTTATTACATTCCATGTGCTCCTTCTCCCTCTCTTAGGGACTCCTGTATTGTGGCTTCTAAGAACTTTTAAATCTATCGTGATATAGTTAGATAGGAATTACTCCTCCATCTTACTCTTATTATCTGACTAGCTCCACTGTGCCACACAATTTGCTCTATCTGCTTGCTGTGTAATTTTGGCTCATATGTTCTGTTATCACAGAAACTGTGAGACAGAAATGTTTGTTTATAAATAACACCGACTGAAGTGATGACAGTATAACATAGGTAGACATTGGCACTCAGAACCCTTAACTGTGAAGAAAAGGTCTATTTTTATCTCTCCTGCTAGGTCTTGTGACACTCTTGGCATTTACTCTTCAGCTTGTCACCCTTCCCCAACTTCCTTATCTGAACTGACCTTGTTTTTTGCACATACATGTCTTAAGTGCTCAGTAAATATTTATCGAATGAATGAAAAGTTAATATCTTAGGAGTTGCAACTTTCTCAAGGAAAAGTAAACCACAGATGAAGTTTTGACCTACATTTCTGCTAACTCATTACTTAGAAAAGCTGTATTCCTCAGTTGTAAAAATCTGAAGAATACTATCATGAAAAAGTAAAATTCAATAAGCATTGCTATAAAAATAAATCCATAATATCATTCATAAGATTAGAACAAGATTTATCCCACTATAGTACAGATACTCCTTGAACATCAAGCCAGCTAAAAGAAAGAAAACTTTGGAAACTGTGAAATTTTATGTTGACAACAACTGCAAGTCAGATTTTTAGAAAAAATATTTTGCATTTTCAGATAAGTGATAGTACTAAAATAAATAAAGTGAATGAATTTCAAGAGGTAAATCAAAGGGGTTGATAAAATTTATTTTAGCTTTGAAATAGCAAGTTATAATTGTATAAAAATGTATACAGTTATATAAAAAATAAAATTAGAATAAGATTAGTACTTTTACATATACAGCAATAGCTTGAATGCCATTATTTTCAATAGTTCATCAATAGTTTGATGTTTAAATATTGATAATTTTAGAAAATTGATGTTTACTGAAATTACTCCATAATCTATCTTTAATTAATACTGTATTTATTAGGCAAAAAACGTTTTTTTATGTAGAATTATTCATTATTCTTAGATCTGTTACTGAGTCTGGGGTCATATATATGGGGCCATATATTATGTATATATGAATATATAACATTAAAACTACTTATATTGCCTTGGGAAGATGGCTGTTAAGGTAGAAAGATGGCTCCAAATCATTCCATTATTTGTATAGCTCCAGTACTCACAACTTTGAGACACAGATGTTACAAGTGCACTCAATAGGGGCAGCTGTGGTAAACTTTGAGAATGACTTTGGAGGAGAAGAAGGAATTGGCTCAGCACACAGTCCCAAAGCTAGCGTTTGCAGAAGCTTTAATGTAAGAATTTAAAGTCAAATGAGATAATGGGAACATCATTTCTTAAAATGACATTTTTTACTCGGAGAAGTAAGTTCAGGTAAGAAAACTTGATAGAGAAAAGTATTTACGAACTGAGCACAGAAGATCACTGCTAATAAAATTTGAGAAAAATACTTAAAATTTTAAACATACAAAAGGGGTTCGTAATAAAAGAGTCAGTTCAAATGTTGCACAAGTTTAAGCATGTCTTCTGAGTCCTTAAGCAGAAGTAAGTGTTATAATCAAATCGAACAAAGTATATAGGGAGCTATTTTCTACTTTTCAGGAAAAGACAGAGTTACTGCATGGATCTGGAAAACTCCAAAATACTTTCAGTGCACGTTTTCATAGACTGGATCCTCTAGATTACTCTTATATGTGTGTATTTACAATTATTGTACAGATTCTCTTAAAAGCAAAACTTTCCCCTGAAAATATGCTATTCACTTCTGGACAATCTATACCTGTTGTTCTCTCTCTCTCTCTCTCTCTCTCTCTCTCTCTCTCTCTCTCTCTCTCTCTCTCTCTCAGTCATGCCTTTCAGGTTTCTCTCCAAATTTGTCTGTCATAATCTTTAAGAAAACTTATCATTAAGAAGTATCCAATATCCCAACCTCCAGGCAATTTGCCTTATCTCCCTTCATTTAACTACATCTTAGTCTGAAAACACTGACTGCACTGGCTGAGTTTCTCCACAGCAAATCATCAAGAGATTTGGAATATTTTGAAGAATTAATAAATAGAAGTATCATGCTTAGGTATTGATTTATGGCTTACAGACAATCCTTTTCCTCATTGCCTCTTAGATCCTTCCTGTGTTATCTCTCACCCAGTAGTTGCACACAACCCCAAGTTCATGTCCTCAAATCTTAACTACACCTGTGCGTCTTTGCCATATTCTATGCAAGTCCCAAATTACAACTATATGAAAAGAAAATATGCAAATATTAGCCTTCCCGTTGGTAAATTAAGGTAAACAAATGAAAATAAATGACAGGAAGATAAGGAAACTGTCATTATAACAGTGATGGATATGGCGCTAAAAGAAGGGAAACCTAGTTTTAGAATGAACAGATTTTACATTGCCACCAAGCTTTGGTGAGTCCTCACTTGTTAAGGATCTGAAAGACTTCTTTAATTCACAGAATTAGACACACCAAACATTTTTATTCAATGACTGATTACTTTTAATCCAACTGTTTCAGTATCAAATAGCTTTTACTTATTTGTCACTAGTCTTAAAATATTAAAAATATGATTAGAGGAAGAAATGTTTTGTGCAAGTAATTACAGCTGCTCTAAGTTCATGTGTGCAACAGCAAGGTCACGCCCAGAAGACAGTATTTCATAGTATTCTTTTCTGTCCTTGATGTTATTGACAATTGAGGATTGATGAGGAGGGAATGCACAAGTCTTCTGGAGAATTGGCTACTGGGAAGTTCCCCATACTCCAATAAATAGCCTCAAACTTATGAACATATATAGTCAACACTAATTAAACCTGTGGATTAAAATTAAATGAACAAATAGATAAAGATTAATTTGAGAAGGAGATGTGTAGGAATGTTCTAGGAGTGGTTTGTAGGGAGAGTGCAAGATTTATTATGTACCAATATATAATTTCCAGAGCAAATAAAAATATTATTATTAAAAAGAAACATCAAAACAAAATATTGCATAAATAACTGCTTATGAAGAAATGTTTGATTTCTCTTGATGTAGAGAGATCCTGAAAGTCAAAAAATATTAAAGTGTCTGTATACATGTACTATATAAACAGTGAAATTTTTTCATTGCCAATCTGTTAGCAATTTTTTCTTAGTTGTTCATTCAATACAGACTTATTTGTAACCCACTTTGTGATATACATTGGACAAAGTTTTGGAGATATGACAAAGACACAAGATATTACAAATTTGAGTTTTGTACTGGTGGTAGGTAGAAAATTTAAGCAAAAATAAAAGCTCTGAACAGTTACTTTTATGGTAGATATGTTTTAAGAGAGTAAAAGTGACATCAGCAGGTATAGTATAAATATATTCAGAAATAAAACTTCATAAAGAAGACACTGACTTCACCCAATTAGCTACCGAACTTAGAAAGGGTTAGGAGTAGGGTGAGGAGCATGAGCCAGCATATAAGAACAGGTGCACTTACCAAGTAAAACATGACTACTTTGAGTATAGAATATGTTGGTGGTATGACAAGAGATGAAATAGAAAAGCCAGAGAGATGCTAGGGCATCTCATAAACAACTCTAAAGAGGTGTTTATGGAAATTTCTAATGAACTGTTGAAAAATGTTTAGCATAGTGCTGTTAACTTCAGTCACAATTTTGGCAAGGACATTTGATGGACTTATACCTGAATCTAGGTTTGATTTTGAATATTTTTTACCACTTTATTGTTACTGAACCTGGTTAAGTTAATCTTATTGAATAAAGACATGCTCTATCTATCATAGATTTTTTTGGGGAGGGGTCAATTTTTAAAAAAAATAATTTTTGAGATTATATTTGCACCATTTCTCCTCTTTCCTTCCAGTTACCCTATTGCTTTCTCCTTAACTCATGGTTTCCTTATATTTAATTGTTACATAAACATGCACACACATGTCTAAGTACATAAATACAACCTGCTCGGTCTGTATAATGTACTTGTATGCATACACACATTGTAAAATACTTCCTAGACATTTCTTAATGAATTCACCTAGGAATTTTATATTTATTATTTAAATATTAAAGCTAGAGAAAACCAATAATCTTCAAATTAAAATGATCCTAGGGGAAGAGATAAAAAAATAAAGGTACCAACTAATTTGCCCTAATTGTATGTTCCCTGGGAGGATGATTAGTGCAACATGGGGAGCTATCTAGAAAGAAACCACAATGGCTCTCTAAGGATCAGAAGCTTCCAGGCAAGCATGCTTTAGATCGAAGGAGACAGAATCAGTAAAATTCCATTAACTAATTTTAAAAAATAGGAGCATAAACTCAAGATGTTGCCTCTGCTGTTTTGCTGAAGAGGCTGAGTTATGTGGTGCAGTCCTCAGAGATTGTCAGTGTGGCAATTAATACTGAAGTCTGGCTGTTAGAGCCAGGTGGGATACTTGAGCCAAGTTACATGAGGAGCAGGCTCAGAAAGACCCAGCACACGAGTGATCCATTGTTCACAGTTGTTACCCAAAGACTTAGTTTCCTGGCTAAGACCTTTTCTCCTCACTGTGTCTCTTCTGATTCTCACCTTTCTTTTTGTATTATTGATCATTTCATCAGCATTTGATAAGTGTATGGAGTAATAGGTTTCCATATGATATTTTAAAAATTTAAAAATATTTCTAGAAAACCCTTTTTATTCTGAGTTTTTTCTTCTTTATCCTTAACTAGTATACCTTGTATATAGTTAAAAGTGGATTTTGCATAAAATAATGATTACAAGAAAATGGCAAGTTTTAAAGCTGTTCCCGCTTGTTATTGGCAATATTATGCTACCTTCTGGAAAAAATATTCTAGATATTCTACATGAAATACTGCAGTCTAGGAATCCTTGACTAGAATCTTGGCCATCCAAGTACAGAATGGACAGAGCAAGCTGCTGAGATACTGCAAATCATCCCTATCAAAGGTCTGACCAGGGTTCCATGGTTCCTGGATTTCTCTAGCACCATGAGTTTAGAGTGAAATAAGTACTCCCTCCCATGGCCATCTTTATGATACCACAGAAATTACCCAGATGAGTTCAATGTGCGTTTAGATAGCCACTCCATTGGTGTTGTCAGCCACCAATATGGTGAGAAAAGCTGTAAGATCAAAAGGAATCTGGGGGCAATTGGGAAATAGTAACTATGAAATCACCCTAATATACTTGATTTTCAAAAATTAATTAACAAAGATCAATGACTTTGATGTTCTAGTCAATGAAGGGTCACTCTGTGCCTTTCCCCCCTTTCTTTAAAACAAAGTGTCTAACCCAAGGCCTCACAGGTCACATGTGTTTCAGGACAGCTGTGAATGTTACTTAACACATTTGTAGATAACAGTGTTAATGTGAAGCAGTTCACCCCCAAGTTTAAGCTATTTGGAGAGACTTCTTGCTTTTCTACAGTGGTTTCCACACTCTTTTCTGCCATCTAACCAAGCAAGGGAAAGACCTATATAACATAAATTTCAAGTCTTTGAAAAAAATAAATTCAAGATGATATCAGAAGATCAAAAGATTTCCCATGGTCATGGATCAGTAGGATTAACATAATAAAATGGCTATCTTACCAAAAGCAATTTACATATTCAGTGCAATCCCCATTAAAATCCTGACATAATTCTTTAGGGACCTTTAAAGAACAATACTTCAATACACAACTTCATATGAAAAACATAAACACCAGCTAAAACAATCCTATAAAATAAAAGAACTTTCAAGGTATCATCATACCTGATTTTAAGCCCTATGACAGAGATGTAGTTATAAAAACCATCAATACAGATATATGCATCAATGGAATCAAATAAACTACACAGATGCAAACCCCCATACCTATGGACAACTGATTTTTGACAAAATTATACAGTGGAAAAAAGAAAGCATATTCAACAAATGGTGCTGGTATAACTGGATGACAGCATGTCAAAGAATGAAGATGGATCCATTCTAATCATCCCCCTGCACCAACCTCATGTTCAAGTAGATCAAAGACCCTAACATAAATCCAGATACGTTGAATCTAATAGAAGTAAAAGTGGGAAGTAGCCTTGAATGCACTGGCACAGAAAATAACTTCCTGAAGAGAACACCAAATGTACAGGAACTTAGGTTTATAATTAATAAATAGAACTTCATAAAATTGAAGTTTTGTAAGGCAAAGGGCACCATTAATAAAAAAAAGATGGCAGTCTACAGAATGGGAAATGATCTTCACCAAATAGGCATCCAACAAAGGGCTGATTTCCAAAATATATAAGAATTCAAGAAACTAGACATCAACAAACTAAATAATCTAATTTAAAAATAGGGATGGATATAAACAGAAAATGCTCAATAGAAGAGTCTCAATGGCTAAGAAATACTTAAGGAGATGTTTAATATCCTTAGCCATCAAGGAAATGCAAATCAAAGTGACTCTGAATGAGATTCCATCTTACATCTGTCAGAATAGCTAAGATCAAAATCACAAGTGACAGCTCATGCTGCAGAGAATGTGTAGTAAGGGGAACACTCCTCCGTTGCTGGTGAGAGTGCAAATTTGTACAGCCACTTTGAAAGTCAGGTGGCAGTTCTGCAGAAAACTGGGAATTAACCAAACACAAGGCATATACCCAAAAGGTTCTCAGTCATACCACAAGGACATTTGGTCAATTATGTTTATAACAACTTTATTTAGTCAGAACCTAAAAAAACCCAAGATGCCCCTAGGATGGATGGATGGAACTAGAAAAAATCATCCCGAGCGAGGTAACCCAAAATGATAAAGACAAACATGGTATGTACTTATTTATAAGTGCATAATAGCTGCAAAATAGAGGAAAACTATTTTATAATCTACAGAACCAGAGTGACTAGCAGAAGGACAAGAAGGAGATTTCAGGGGAGAATACCCAGAACTACCTGGGAAGGAGAAATAGAAATGATTTCATGAGTGAATTGAGGGCAGGTGGGGATGGGATGGGGGGAGAAGGAGTGTGCTGAGAGTGACGGCTGGAAGGAACATTTTAAGGTCAGGCTGAAGCCTGGTGCAGGGAAATCTCTCAGCAGTCTAAGGGGAGACCCCAGATTAGATTCCTGGAAGTAGTGGATAAGTAGACTCAACTAATCATCTCCAGTGACATTTCTATATAAGCATATTATGTGTTTCGTTTAGTTACAGAATATTATTGAAATGATCTCATTATGTAATTCAGTCTCACCTCCGAGGAATCCTACCTGTGTGGCTCAGGGATTATAGGAATGTGTTGCTGAAATCCTGATCAGGCCTCGGGAACACTGTTCAAGTGTGCTTCCAGCTCGGCAATTTGGAACTGTAGTTTTCTGTCATTCTTCTGTCACTGTAAAATGTTATCATCAGGATAGGTCAGGAGCGTCTTCTCACATATTAAAACTTTCATTAGGAAAATATCTCTTGTGCAAAATAGATTAATTTCAATCACTTTTTATGGGAAGTACAGAGAAAGTGTTATAAAATCAACTCAATTGCTTGAAATCTTAAAAGATTTGTTTTATTATATTTGTTTAGGAAGAAATGAATCAAAAATATTTCAGTGAATGTATTCATACTCATGTCAGATTGAGCCTTCATACTGAATTTTAACACAGACTTTAAAAATGATTAATATGCTTTTCAAACTAAAGACAACTCATAAATAGACACATATGCTAAGAGAAAAATATTTACTTAATATTATACTACAGCACCAAGCAACTGTATAAACAAGTCATAAAAACCAGTGAAAGTTAATAATAAATACAAAAACAATAAAGAATAAATGATTTAGTATAGTTCAGGAGGTATAATATCTGGCCTTATATATATATATATATATATATATATATATATATATATATATATATATATATATATATATAGTCAATTCTATTACCAGAATATGTACTTAGATTTCCAAGACCTAAATAATAGTTGTTTTTCTTCAACTTTGAAACAAATAACTTATCTCTCATTAGGCATTATTCCATATAGTAAACCATTTTTTTCTCACTCAGTACATAAGTTTTAAGTTAGATCAGTATACTTATATTTAGCATCTTTGTGCCAAGATACCAGGAGAATATCCCTGGGGAGCCTTCACGCAGTCTTTTAGACTTCAAGGCACATAGTTTCACAATATGGCTACTTTCCTGAGGCTAAGATATCTTTGTATGACTGGAGAAAAAGCCTAATATGTTGTTAAAGGTAAAACCATGCTGAACTGACTTTTCAGGATGACACCCACATTATTTTTTATGACAGGCTCACTTACAAGATTAAGATAAGCTAGCTAATTGATGTGAGGATGCTGCTCCTCAGACTTTGTCATAATCAGAAATTCTAATCTTAGGAGGCTGAGAGAGTGTTACACTTGCTGAAGGAGGCCACGAAGTGTCAAGTTCTCAAGAGAGAAAGAGTTTTATCCCCTCAGTGGTCAGACGGGTGAAAGATAGATGGGACAGTGAAAAGATGACAGCCTCTGGATTGTGGGTCATGAAAGAGCTGGGATTTATCAACTGAAATATGAAGTATAATAGAACGGATTTTGAGAGGCCTAATCATATTTCAGTCACAGCGATACCATTGTGGATGAGTCCACAGTGTATTTTAGTGGAATTTTTCAAACCAGCTGAAGGTACTCTGTGAACTCCATGGCCCTATATACTGACTAAACCCACATTTCAGCCTCATGTCTGTGCACTGTGTACCGTGTCAGGGGTTTTACATTGAAGTATTCCTTGGGCTATTCAATATCTTTTGCTAAACTACGTGCTAATAAAATCAGAGTGGCTATCTTCTGCCTGAACCTGGGGCCCTCTATGTGTGCTTAGTTATAGGTTGTGAATGTAAACAATAGAGGAACAAGCCCCAAGGAGAAGACAAGAAGAACGAGTCGCCTATTTGCTGCTGTCTTCGCTGGTCTTATTGAGCTATAAACAGGGACTTTAAAGTCTCCTTATTCTCAAATTCCATAAAATCAGCCAAGGTTCATGAGTCTATCGCACATTCATCCTGTAGCAGATGCAGCTTTAGGATTCTCTAATAAAAAAAACACCAAATAAAACAAAAACAGTAACAAAATACTAAATTGTAAAGATATAAAGACATTAGCTCGTAATTTACGTACATTGACAAATATCCGCTTGTTTGAAGTAAAAATTACCCTGTTTTTGTCTATATTTGTATCTTCCTATTGGCAATGCTAAACAGTAAAAGGAGGGGATAAAAACTGTGCTATGGCGCTTTGAAGAGGACTGAAGGAATGCTTTACTTTTGACTCTGTTATGCAGAATTCTTTTTGTTTGTTTTTGCTTTAGCTCACTGCCATCATCAAACAGTTAACAGCACCTGTTATTTTAAAACAATGTACAAAATACATTGAGATAAACCTTCACAGACCTGGAAAGGACAGGCCTCATTTGCATTTTTTCTTGGCAAGTATTTATCATCCAATTACTAGAATGTTCAAATTTCCTCTTTGTCCTCATTCAATTTATCCTTTAAAAAACTATGCCAGCGTTATATATACACACAACAAGATGGTATGTGTATATAATGGAACGCTATTCCACATTTAAAAAGAATGAAGGGTTGACACTTTTAAAACTCTGGGTGAGCTCTGAAGACATTATGCTAAGTAGAATAAACCAGTCCTAAAGGGACAGCTATTATTTCTCCTCATATGTTGCATCTGCTCTAATACTGAGAAATATAGAGCTAGACGGATGGTTGGCTCCAGAATAATGAACTAATAGGATATTAGTGTTTGGTGAGCAAAGTTGAAGGTGGTAAATATCAAAAGTTCTAGAGCTGTATGGTGGTGATGTATGAACAAAACTGAATACACTTAAAATATATAAATTGGGGGCTGGAGAGATAACTCCAAGGTTTAGAGCATTAGCTGCCTTTCCAGAGGTCCTGAGTTCAATTCCCAGCACCCACATGGTGGTTCATAACTATCTATGATGAGATCTGGCCCCCTCTTCTGTTGTGAAGGCACGCATGCAGGCATAACACTGCATACGTAACAAATAAATCTTAAAAAAATAAAATATATAAAATAGTATGCTTATTTTACCACAAGAAAATAGTAAGCTTCTATAAAATAGTTTAGAAGCTCCATTTCAACCTTGGAAACATTGTCTTTTTGTTTTTAATTAACTTCCTATCCTTGGAATTTGCATTTTTATTTTTGCTTTATGAAAAGAGCTATTCCCAGAATATTGAAGAAAAGGATACTGACCAAAATAAGTGTGTGAAAAGCATTTTGTACCATGAGTACATTCAAAATTTGGCACCCTTTTTGGAAAATCTACAAAAGACAAACCAGGAAGTTAGAGTTCCTGCAGTGGAAAACTTGAGGATGTGGAGTTGAGAGCTGATGGAGAGGGGCCTTTGTGACAAAGGAGTTGTAGAGCTGAAGAGAGCAGGGAATGAGTGCCTCTGGAGGAAGGGTTCTTTCTATCTGTACCCCTCCCCCCCCCCCCCCCCGTTTAGTCATCGAAATGGCAACTCACCAGTTATCCATTTTCTATAGTATTTTTATAATCAAGCATATAACTTCCATCTTTAATTTGAGCCAACAGTTTTGCTTTTCCTATTACAAGAGTCTTTGAAACAAGCAATGCTTCATTTATTTCTGAATTCCTTATCCGTCATGACAGATGCTTTCTGAATAATAAATAATTAAAGGCAAGCTCAGCAGCACAGGTCTCATCCTGTTGGATCTTACATTTAGGGGAGACAGTGACTTGCTCATCAAATGGAAAATTAAAATATAACCTAGTTTATTAGATGCTTTATATAGTTAATTCAAGAAAAGCATTCAAATGGTTTCATGTGCATATGCTGAATATAATTCAAATTTAATAAATTCAACCTATTTCAAAGTTACAAAGAACAGAAAAATACAATTTAAAAATAGAGAAAAAACCAGCTACAATGTAGTTAGTATTTACTAAATGTCAGCCTGTATTAAGTACTTTTCATAGATATTTCTAAATGTTCACAACAAATTCTGGGGTATTTATTTTTCAGTTAGAATAATTCAAAGATATGATATACAATTCTTTGTCCAATTCCCCACAAAATCAGATTGTTTAATACCCAGCCCAATAAATTCAAAATCTTCGTAGCTGTAAAACCAATGCATGTTTCTTAACTTGGGGTTTGATGAGCCAACAGACGTTCCTGGGTAATTTACTTTGCACAGGTTTTAGCCATGTGTTACGTATGACTTCTCAGTGCAAAAGATTCAATAACAGCATCATAACTGTTGGTGATGCTTTTTTCCTAGTTAAGAATTTCAATCTGTTTTAAAGAAGTGAATATATTAGGTGTCATCAGCAGTTGGATGACCATTTATAATTTGTTGAATCTGAGGGTATGGGGGAAGTAAATTAAAAACACAAAAATATTTAAAATAAAAGCACCCAGCCATTCATGTGAAAAAAGAGCCCTAAGAAGTCCTTATGAAAAATACTGGATTTACAAAAGAGATGAGTAAATATATGTATTTTAATAAATTAGATAGCTTTTAAACTGTATTACTTATATATTTATGCTAAAGAGCCAAAGATTCTTAAGTTCTTGTGCTATGTGCCCATTTGATAGCATTTGTTCTTGTAGGCTGTGTGCTATGTAGCTACATAGATTTACTAGACACAAGACCAGCTGTTTATCCAGCACTTCATATGACAGATAGATGTGGTGGTATGTAGGCTGTTTTACTTCTCTGGGTTTTGTGTACAGTTCTAATAATATTTAGCCCGTAGTTTCACTCCTGTAATGGCCCCAAGATCCACACACACCGAGAAGTTATGTAGACTCTTCTCTACGTCGAGCCTTATCTAATGCCGATCTAAGTGTGTCATTTGTGGGCTCCATGGTGTGAGTAAAACAAATAAAGGCTACTGTTCTCCTCCTACCCAGTAACTTAGAAATAAATACCCCTTGGTTTATAGCAAGATTTTTATTTTATTTTTGCAACATTTAATAAAGGCATAAATTTAATCTTTCTATTCTATGTGTACAACTGTTTTGTTGAAGAGTAACAGACATGTAGCAAGAAAAACCCCTCAGAGGTACATTTCAATAACTGTCATAAAGGACAGCCTCATTAATTATTTCCCAAGTAGAGAATGACACTAATTTATAAAATTCCAGAGTAAATTCCCCTAGTGTTTTGATATTATGAATATATATGCATATATGTGTGTATATGTATGTATGTATGTATGTGTATACACATTCAAGCTTTTGTTGTCATATGCAAAGGGAAGGGAATTTCTGTACCAATGAGTAGGCTTTTGGATAATTTCAAAACTGCTAATTTTTCTGTAGTCCTGTTAACAGTGAAATTGTCTTCTCACTTATAAAACTGGAATAATAATGTCAGATAGATTATAAAACCGAGTTAAAATGGGATAATGAAAATTAAGTGCCCAACAGTGAGAACGTATTAGTTATTTCCATGTTTTATGTAAATTTCTGAAAATTTAAAAACATCTTTGAAACAACCTTCCTAGTAATTAAAAATAAAGTTTTAAGAAATGAGTTACGATTTATCTCTGTGTGCTTAGTAACATACTTGGGTAGAACTGCGAATACTAAATAAAGTACTTATCATCATTCAAAAATAAATAATTAAACTGAATATCAGTGTGTCAGTGTCTACTTCAATAGTTATTTTCATCTTCCACTGACTCTAACAGAAGTGAAATATTGTGAGAGTCTGTTATTGGATGGTATTTAATGAAACCCAGTCACCTCTAAAAGATATCGAATCTTCTGGAAGTTTTGTTCTGGAGGATTTTGTAAGGGAGTGTTGTAGACAGAGCATCTTAACAGTGAATTGTGAAGAGTGTTCATCCAGGGAAGAAAGAGAAACATTGAGATTATTATTATTTTCAGCTCAGCATTTACAAACTAGTGTCACGAAGATCGAGCTTACTGGCCGTGTTCTACTCCCAGAGCACAACAAATTGGAGTGACTTTGTAAGCATTGTTTTTAATTTCTGTCTTTTTCTTTGCATGTTTTCTACAGGAACTTTTATAGTATTATGTTTTCTAACTCTTACAGTGATTATGAAATCTTACTTCTTTAAAAATGATGTAGTAGAGATATTATAGAAAATGTGAAAGTATTCTATTTTGAAAGGATGAAAAACCAGGTGAATCCAGTTTAGCTTCACATTAAAAATTTATTTTTAAATGTTTTATTCTTTTATTTTATTTTATATTTGATTTTATTTGATTCTATGTGCATGGATGTTTTGCCTGTGTTGTATGAGGTTTCTGGCCCAGACTTTCCGGCTTAGCCTAGTGGCCCGGACCCGCAGACCCACAGTTCCATAGTCCCACTGAAACACACAGACACATTAATTTTATGTTGATTGACCTGGGACCCAGGCATATAACTTGCTAACTCTTTACTCATAAACTAACCCGTGAGTCTTATCCTGTTCAGCCATGCAACTCGCCCTTTTCTCAGAGCAGCATAGGTGTCCTCTGCATCTTCTGGCTTGTCTGGCAAATTTGTGGCATTTCTGCCTTGTTCTTCCTGTTCCTGTGTCCACACTTCCTGTCTGCCTTTGGCCAATCAGTGTTTTTATTAAACTAGTAGGTGGGACAATTATTTACAATGTGACATAATCCTCCTACATGCCTGCATGTATGTTTGTACATTGTTGAATTTGTGCTGTTTGCAGAGGCCAGAAGAGTGCATTAGATCCCCTTAAACTAGAGTTAAAGTTAACTGACAAGTAGGAGCTGGGAATAAAACCTGAGAAGCTCTGCAAGAGTAGCAACAAGTGCTTTTGATAGCTAAGCCCTAAGATTGTCCAGTTTTTACTTTTAACATTAACCTTTGCAGTATATACAAGTGTACATTTCTCTCTTCCTTATGTAAATATTTCTTTGATGATATTATACCTAACTCACTGTGATAATTTATACAATAATTTTATTAGTTAAGGAATTTTTACATGGTCTATATTCGCATGGTGGTTACAACTGCAAATGGGCAGAGCTCTTTCTCAGTAAACTTTAAACACACTGAAATTTTAAGAACACTTAATTTTTACACATCTTACTGTGCCTTATTTTAATTTTTCACAACCATTTTTTTCAAGAGAAATGAAATAAATGTTCTTAGCTCTTCTATTATAAAAAGGTAGGTAATGGAGCTGAATTTAGGTGTAGGCTGGTCTGTACTTGGTACCAGGTGATTGACTGGAATGTGGACTTACTATATTGAGGATCTGTCCAACTTGGTCACATGTGTCCTGGATATTAACTATAAAATCACTTCCACTCAGCTCAGTGTAATACACTACAGTAACACTTGGAAAAATAATTTTATGAGAAAATATAGTGAAATCCTGATTGTTTGTTATATAGACCAGCTAATAGAAAGCTATTTATACATGAGTTATTTATGAAGTCTAAAGATTTGCTTTATTTTGACTTATAAATAATTTAATTCATGTTTTTATACCATTAATAATGGTATTTGGGCCTATGTATCAACATTAAGAGCAGGCTTCACTAACAAAAGAAAATAAATGTATTACAAGATATTCAAGTGTTTTTTGATAAAAGCTTGCTTGATTTTTAATATTAAGTGTGAAAGAACTTCTTTAAAATTTTAAGAGATTTTTTATAAAGTAAATGGCAAAGTTAATAAGGCATAATGACACTTTAATCTCATTTCTTAACAACTTTTGATCAAAGTCTTTATTTGTTAATAAAAATATCCTCCTTATAAATCTAGGGGAGTCCTTTGTAAACTGCCACTTTCTAAAGCATGTAGTATTATTAAACTAGAATTATTAATTAAATATGACACGATTTTTAAAACTGTATATATATATATATATATATATATATATATATGTGGAAATGATCTCCAATGTTATTATTTTTATTTCCAAATTTAGTTATTTTTCTGTTTGAAAAAAGATTATTTTGCAGATGATTGGTTTCATAGTGACCTTTCACTCAAATATACCTCGTATTTTGACTGTATTTCTCCTCATTATCCTATCTGCCCTTTCTAAATCCTTAATACTTTTACTCATACTTCTCTGTGTATGAGATAGGAATTGGGCATAATGTATGGTAGACAAATGCTGTCCCACAGAGCCTGCATCTACTTTAATGTCACACATGAAAACCCATATGCACAGATATGCACACACACACACACACACACACACACACACAAACACACATCTATACATAAATGTAGATTCAATATATGAGATAAAAATACAGTAACTGCCTAAGTTTGACTTATATTCCCTTTCCTGCGAAGGATGTGATTTTTTTCTTCTTCGTGGCCGAATAAAACTCAGTTGTACCTTAATTTTCTTTCTCTTCTTGACTCTCCACTCCTGTAACTTTCTTGCTGTCAGCAACACAAGCATAGATGTTTACTTATCTTTATGGTACAGTGACTTAGATTTTTTGTTGTTTGTTTCTGGGAATGGTCTATTAAGATCTTACAGTTGCCCCACTTTTTGGTTTTTTGAGGAATTTCCAGGGTAATTTCCACATCTATTTAATGTCCTCTACAATATCGCCAGCATTTGTCATTCTTATGATTGAAATGATTTAGAATCTCACTTGTAGTTTGGATTCACATTTCTCTGATAACCAAGGGTGTTGAATTTTTTAAAATGTATTTAATAGCCATTTGTTTTACATCTTTGGTAAACTGAATTGATTTTTTCCTTTGTATTTCTTTCTTTAAAAAATATTTTATTAATTCCTTGAGAATTCTATACACTACATTTTGATTATGTTCATGACTCCCGTTCAAAGTGCTGGGATCAAAATAATGACATTGTTAATATGTATAATTTTAAGTAAAATATATTTAGGAAGTAATTGACCTTATTCAAAATTGGAATTAGTTGTTAGAATTTTATCTGAGTGTGCTAGTATTTATAACTATATAACAAATGATGGGTCTGTAGGTATTTTAATGATTTAAATGTGTAATTTTGAACATAAACTTTCAACGAATTTACCTAGAAGAATTTTAAGACCATCCCCCAGAGAAAGGCAAACACTCGTGCTAGGAAATATGACCCAGTTTTTAGAATTAGTTTGCATGGAGCTTGACAACTGAATCTTAGCCAGGCACATTGAAAATGTATTTCTAATTGTTTACAACTAGTTCTGCTCCTATGTTTTCATAATATTAACATTTAGAAAGCCCTCAAGATCAGCTTTATCTAAACTGAAGGACTTAGATCCATGTGGTTAGCTGACCCTTTTTTCTTCTCTCTGAAAATTTTATTGTTTTAAAAATAATCTTTTGTTTTCTCGCCTGTTTAAATGATAAAACTAATGCATAGTCATTTCTTAAAAGTTTTTTTTAACAAAGACAAATATCACACATTGTCCCACTTAATCAAAATAGTTACAGATAACATTTTGATGAATTCTGCATCCATTTATGTTTAAGCTACTGAAATTAAAATTCACATAAATTATCTTACTGATGTTTTAAAGTTATTAATATACCATAATCAACTTCAAAGATTTCATGCAGTGTATGTAACACCACTGTAGTTGGATTTCAATTAGAAAGGAGTTGTATACATGTTAAGCAATACACCATAGCGCATGTGTGTCTGTGTATACATGTATATATAACACACATATACATCTTACGCAGCTGAGAAGGGAGAAATGTTATTTCTATATCTGTGTACATGAGTTATCATGTATTTACTGTGTCGTGTGCATGGAAGCCAGATATCAATGACTGATGTCCTGTTTTGTTTGCCGTTCTTTGCCTTGTTTTTGACCTAGAGTTTTTCACTAAACTTGGAGCTACCAACACACTAGAGGCTGGTTAGTGAGCTTAGGAAATCTGCTCCCCCTCAGGGGTTACAGATGTATAACACCAAAGCAGGTTTTTAAAAGTCATTGCTAATTAAATAGATTTTTCGACAATTTCAGATATGCATGCAATGCATACTGACTACTATCACCTCATCCACCTCTTTATACACCCACTTTTTATGAGGTTCTGGGATTTTGGGATTGTCTTTTGCTTGCAAATCTTGTGCTTTATGCACTGAACCATCTCTCTAACCCTCAAAGGTAAATGGTCTTTATGAAGCTTATCTATATTGATGCAAGAACTGGAGATCAGACTGGCAGCAATATGGAAGAAAAAAAATAACCATTAGTAGCCAGGAAATAGAGATAAGCTAAAGCGTTTGAAATAGAGCAGCACTTAAGATGTTCTACTAGTTAGTTCCCTTGGTCTCCCATGGTCTCCAAGTTTCTAGTCTTAGTAATACAAATACCTGTACTCAGATGCTGGTGTCTACCTCAAAAGTAAAGCACATATTTGGAATTGAAGGAGGCCCTTGGGCACTGAAGAAGCTATGGCATGGATGCAGAACTAGATTCTAGGGGCTCTGGTATTTTGAACAAAGAAACAGGAGCTTTACCATAGAGGGTACCTTTTCTTGATCGAATACTATGATATCAGGACCTCAATGTGCCTTCTAAAGCCCATAAAAGGTATCATATTCTGGACTACTAAGTTAGAGCTACGCAGAACAGGATATTCTTCAAAATTAAACACATTCCACAAAAAAGTAATTTTTATTTTAATGTCAATAAGTCACTTTATGAAGTGCATATGCTCTAATATATGCCACTCACACACTTATTGAATTTTGGGAAAGAGGTGCCCAATGAATACTTGTATATAATCTGGTGGTTTGTACCTTGCCTCTGGGAACTTGGTATTTGTTATTTGTTATTAGTTCTGCATTGAAAACTGTGTAACTTATCTTTCCTTCAGAGCCCTGCTTAAATGTGAAGGTCAGATAAATGTGTCCCTAGATTTATGAAATTTGTTTGTAGCCCTTTGCTGTGATCTATCAGCACTGCTGCAGCCTCCAAGCAGGCTGGGGAATGACTATTCTCTGCGTCATTCTGTATCTTCCACTAGTCTCTGGCCTTCAGCTTCAGAGAAGACACAACACTTTATCATTACATCAGCTTTTCAAAAAGAGATTGACACATAATAGGAGAGCAATGGAGCTTCTTGAATTAATGAAATTGTGCCATTATATAACCCAAAATATAAATCATTTTTCGCCCTCCCCAAATGGCCTGATAAATAGAAAAACCCTAGAAAATGTTTTCCAATAGAATTACACAATTGGTTAGTATATGTTCAAATAAAACCAATTTCACTTTGAAATAGGATATCCCAAAATCACCTTATTTGGCCTTAAGATTTTTTTTTTTTGAGAAAAGACATCATTCTGTAGTCTAGATTGACCCCAGACTCACTATGCAGCCCAGGTTGGCTTTACACTCACAGCAATCCTCCTGCTACAGCCTTGAGCGTGTTGGCAATATGTATTGACTATAAAAGTTAATTCAACAAACAGATTTTATGCAGAGTCCTTGGCCTAAAACTGAGAAACTTTATGTTACTCATTATGATATTTTAGAAAAGTATCACATGAGATAAAATCAATATTGCTTATATGCCAGTGTCTCAGATTCACAAACATGTGTTGTTCAGGACATTTTCACAAATCCAGTTTCTACCTAAATGCTATGAATAAAGTCTGTGTATGAAAAACTTGATGCTCAAATATTTTGTTTACTATTACTACTATCTGTGCAATTCTAAGAGATCAGTTTTAGAAGCAGGAAACATGAGATATTTGTGATGGGGAAAGAGCAAATGACCAAACTGGAGAGACAGCGTCTTCCCTCTTAATTGTGCCAATTGTTTTCTGTAAAATATAATTTCAGTTTGATTTTTCCACCAAAATAAATGAGTTTAAAAATAGTTTGTTATTAAAAAAGTTTGCCATGTGGTTTTAAAGTTTTGAAGTTCTTTACAATAAATTTTAATTACAAAAATACAATAGTTGTGTAAATATTTCTTTATTAGTATTTTAGATGCTAGCAACTCATTTTTCATCAGTCAAAATATCAATTGTTAATTTCTTCCTTTTTTAAAATAACACTTTCATATCTACAAAACAAGCTTTCAAAAATGAATGATCATTTGTTTTTAAGTTTACTATTCCTTTCTTATATTTTTAAACAACCAGAAGGAATGGCTCTAAAATAAGGTAAATACTCATATAACATTGAGAAAAATTGGATACATTAGTTATAAACAAATGACTTCCTGAGAGTCTGGATCTTAAAGAATAATCCAGCCTCTGCCTTTCCTTGCTATGCAGCTTTTGATATGGTGGTTTGTAGGCAGAATTTTGAGATGAAGAGCCATGAATATTTTTTCTTAGATTTTTCCAGCAGTTAAACTTCACAAATTATTTCTTGTAGTGAGATTTTGGTATAATTTGTCTATGTCAAAACCACCAGCCCAAGAAGGCAGATAGGAGATGATAATGTTCCAGCTGTGAGGAGATGAGTCCTAATAGAGAAATGGGCTGTGTGTGAAAATATCTACAGTATCCTAGATATTTATACTTTCTGTTATGCTATTCAGATGATTTTACTTAGGAATCACTTTTGCATCAATGATTTGGCAATTAAATTTAAATAAACAATGCAGATTTCCCCAAAAAAATAAACAGAAAATTCTAATTCTTGATATTATTTGTCGATATGATATGATTGGTTAATGAAATTAAGGGATAACTAAAATATCGCTTCTAGCATTATAATAATTCGAAAAAACATTGCCCACACTCCATGCTCAGTACTAACACTGTTCCACTTTTTCCTTTTATCTTGAGATTGCAATTTAATTGCTTGTATTTATCTTTCCTAATATCATATCCTTCCTCCTAGACTTCAGGACAATGTTATTTCTATATTCATTTCATTTGATTTCTTGGGTTACTTTTTACTTGGTACTTCAGAGGACTGATTGCTACTCTCAGACTGGAAGATTGATAGGCGGTGTTAATAAATTGCGAGGAAGGATGTACGGCAGATGATTTTAGAATCACATATATACTCTCCCTCTAGATCCATTCTTGTTATTATTTTCCCTAGAATAAACAATGCCAGGAACATAGAAACACTATCAATACATTTCCCAAGAAAGTATAAGCAGTCACACGTGAAGAGAAAGAGGGACTGCATTAGAAACCTTCCTCCAGCTGAGTTCTCCTCAAATGAGAAAAAAAGATGTTATTTACTGTACTGTGCACTATTCCTTCTACCAAGTGAGAAGTAGATGCAGCAGGGACAATATGACTCCTTGATACTCTCTGGCTGTGCAGGTGGTGGGAGAGATTTTTTGTATCCATTTACCCCTGATTACAGAAAGACAAGTTCAATCCTCTTAAAGTCTCATCCAGTTCCTTTAACTTAGTGGTTCTACTGTGATTCTGCAGTGTAAAGTCAGAGCCACCACCCATTTGATATTCAAAATACCACTCCTCTGCACACTGAAGATGTAAAAGGACCGTGGCTTATTAAAAAGACAAGCACAAACCATTCAGATATGTAATAAACCATTTAAGCTTCCTGTTTATGCAGGAAGTAGGAGGGGAGATACTGAATTCCACTTAGATATTCTATAGAAGTCAACCAAAAGCAAATGGTCTTAATCTCAGACATGAAACCTATATCCAAGGACATGTTGAATGTAACACATTATCTGTATCCTGGGATATCACACATAGAAGCTGATTCTGATTTTATATAACATCTAATTTCCATCTGGAAAATGTTTATTTTGTAATGCTTCAATATCTGAAATGTTTTGAACACCACCATGATACAATACATAGAAAACTCCATGCCAGGGAGCTTTGTTTTGTGTGCCAAGTGCAAAAAAGCTATATGAAGTTACACGTAAGGTATGTTTTAAATCACCTGGCTCTCATCCTTATGCCTATACATCCATCTATATATATTTGTCGATTTAAAAAATTACAGAAGTTGAAAAGATCAAACAATATTTGGAATAATAAAAAGCCTGAGGAATGTCAATGGCACAATTTGTAAGCCTGAGAGCCAGGGAGCTGTTGTAGGGGATTGCGGTCTCAGCATAAAGGCCTAGGAATAGGAAGTGCACAGAGGTTATGAAAATTCACTCCCAGACTGAGGATTCAGTCAGAGCATGATTGTGACCATTCCTCACCACTTCTGTGCTATTCAGACCCTCAGTGAGCTGAGGGCTGCATGCTTAGATTATGTAGCACAGGACACTTCACTCACTTTGATAATTTAAACATTTATCTCTTCTGAAACATTTTCCCTGACACTTCTTAAGGGGTGCTTAACCAAAGATGTCCTACAATCTATTCAAGTTTACCCTTAAAATTAGTTATCTAATCTGTCACTTTACAGTGAGTGTTCTGGTCAGACTCTATAGCGCTGTAACATGAATGCATTTGGGTTTCTGAGAAGATGAATCATTATTTCAAACACTGAAATTTGGGAAACACTCTTTCTGAGTTTCTTATAAAGACAGGATAGTGCAATGAATTTAGCATTCCCATAATAAATATAACAGTAAGTTTCAGATATCTTTTGGATGAAGGCCAATGCCATTGCCAAAGCATAGTTTAGTAGACAGATCTCAGCAGGCCCCAAGAGAACTGTTCTCTAAATGGAGATTTCAGAATATAAATCGAACCAAGAAGGAATCTAGTCTATAGGTGAATGGTTTCCAATGGTTATATTAGGTAACTACTTAGAAATTACCAGGCTTGAAAGTCATCCTCGATGAACCTCTTCCTCATAATCAACCCTGGGTTCTACCTATTATAATCCTAGTCACACAGATTTTTAAGAGAGGGAAAGTATCACCACAACTGCACTTCCTTAATAATTAGATTTGGACTTGCATGGTTACATTGGGGTCCACTAAGTGAGGGCAGTTTTCTTGTGGGGAAGCATAGCTATTTTGTTGAGACTTGCTTTAATTATTTTCTCTGTTAATGTGCAGACAAGAATTATGAACAGCCAGGATGATTATAAGATTACTACTTACCAGAAGTCTTACTAGTAAAGAATAAAAACACAACTGTTTACTCCTTCAAAAATTAATTTAAATTGACATGTCAATCACTTAGTAGGAAAATGGCCCTCAACATAATTGTCTCTTCCAAAACCTTAAAAAGCAGCATATAGCTTACTTACGCATGCAGGCCAGCAGAACGGTCCATCCATCTCCTGTTGGTCCTCACTCTTTGAGTGCATCTTCCTCCACAATGGCTTTTTTGGTCACTGCCCACTCTCATCTGGTAAGGTTCCTTGTATTAATTTGTAGTATGCACCTTCCGTTCTTCATCCTGTACTTTGTTAAGTTTCATCTGATTTCATTCAATGGCGAACACATAGACTGGATGAGCCAAAGCGAAGTCAGAGGTCCTGGTAAACATGCAATATGAAAGACTACAATAGTACTTTATGTAGGCAATTGATTTTTAATAAATGTGTCAATGAGGAATAAAGCCTCTTGAACCAGGAGATATTATTCAGAGACAATGAAGTTCAAGAGCTGTCTTCCATCATGTACAATATTAATTGATACTAGATTAAAGACCTAAATTTAAGAGCTAAAATATTAACGTTTCTATAAGAAAAGACAGTAAAATATCTTAGTGGAGTGGGAATATATTACAGATTTTATAGCATGAGAAATAATTTTAAATGAACAAAAGGTACTCTAAGTTCACCGTCTGCAATTTTTTTCCAATAAAATACTGTTTGAAAATCCATAATCCAGAGGCTGCAAACATCTCAGGCTTGTATCTGACTTCCAGCTTGCTCATTGCCCAGATAGAGAAATGCTGCTATCCTAAGAGAAAATTTATATATAGAAGTGAACAAATATACAGCTTCTTTTAAAGGGTGATTCTCTCCCTCAAGAATCTGACTGCTTTTACATCTCCCCTACTGGATTCAAATATTTCTAAATGTTCCCTCAATCATGCTTCTCTACAGGTTCTTTAGGTGATTTCCACAAACAAACCTATGCATGGATCTTTGTGAACACTGTTAAATTCTTCTGAACCAGTCATAATTGAATTCAATTATGAACTATTTCCTTTTTGCCAATTAGATTTCAGGAGTGTACTTAACAAATTAACTTACTGGATAACTAACTCTAAGCAGTACAGAGAACTGCTCCTACTGTCTAGAGGAGTTTAATGTTTAAAGGTCAAATGTTTCTTTCAAACAGAATTAGTTTGCTGTATGGATAAAAATACAGACAGTGACAAATGTTTCCTACTGTGCCGGAATCTAGGACTGACCTTCTAAGTACTTTATACACTCTTACACCTGTCTATGTGAAAAATAATTATTGAATTATTGGATTTGGCAAAAGAGAAGTAGGATATGAGTCTCAGCTCTATTTCTTAATTGCACGTATAAGGTATATATATTTTAGTCTCTGTCACCTAAAATAAAATAGAGATAGTAATTCTATTGGCCTTTTATTAAATTGAAAAATTAAATAAGTTAATAGTGATAGAAATGCTTTATAAGTTAATAGTAATAGAAAATACTTACTAAAACTTTAATAGCAGAACTTCAAGGTGACCTGTTTTTTACAGCCTCCCCATCCCAAGGAGACAAAATAAGATCCCTGTTGAACACTCTGCTATTCTCACTCCGACAGAACCCCTCAGAAACCTTTATGCCAACTCCTAAATGTCATGTCCCAATGCACAGAAAGATATTTAACCCAGAACCTCCAGTGCCACACATATCAGGTCCAAAGCAAATTTCTGGCCAGACAACAAACAGGAATCAACTCTCTGAGAGTCCAGAGAAGAAACAGAAACCAAGACAGAAAACACATACCTAACAGAGACAAAGACAGAAATCAGCTTTTAGGCCTACCATGAACACAATCCAAGTCGCTATCACAAAAGACACAGTCAATAACCACTATGGCAATATTTCCTACTAGAGCTAGTCTACCATAGTGACCCTGAATAGTCCAATATAAATAAGACATAAGAAAAAGATCTTAAAACTGCCTTATAAGGATAATAGACCTCCTTAAAGAAAAATTAATAAATCCCCCTTTAAATTTCAGGAAATAAAAAAAAAACAGTGAAAGGAAATCAGTAAAACACATCAGGACCTGTTAATGGAAACAAAATCGATAAAGAAAACTCAAACTGAGGGAATTCTGAACATAAAAATCTTAGGGATTCAAGCAAGATCTACAAAGGTAAGTTCCTCCAAACAAAATAGAGGAGCTATAGTAGACCATCTTAAGCACTGAAGCCACTTTAGAAGAAAGAGACACTTTGGTCAAAGAAAACATTAAATCAAAAATCTCCAGACACAAAATATACAAGAAAATTGGTACAATATGAAAAGTCTGAACCCAAGAGTAAAAGGAGTGAAGGGAGGAAAAAACCCAGCTCAAAGGCACAGAATCCTTTTTACAATATCATAGATGTTGCTCCTAACTTAAGGACAAGATGGCTGTAAAGATACAAGAATCATATAGAACAACAAATAGATTGAAACAGAAAATAAAGTCACTTCACCACATAATAACCCAAACATTGAACATACTGAACAAAGAAGCTGCACGGGAATAACCAAATAACATATAAAGTCAGATCTAGTAGAATTACCCTTTACTTTTCAATTAGGACTAAAAGCCATAAGGACATGCACAGATGTGCTGCAGAATCTAAGAGACCATAGGTGCTAGCTCAGACTACTATACCCAGTAAGACATTTAATCACCAAAGATGGAGGAAATAAGATGTTCCATAATAAAGCCAATTCAAACAATATCTATCTATAAATTCAGCCCTACAGCAGCTACTAGAAGGAAAACTCTAACTTAAGGAGATCAACTATTTCCATGATGGGGAATAAATAACCACATATAAACAAAATCAAAAGAAGGAAAACACATGCACACACATATACTCAAACACACTGACACATGTACACTTGTTACCACCACCATCACCACTACCATCACCAACAAAGTAACAGGATTAAACAACTATTGGCCATTGATTAATGAATTCAATTCCCCAGTAAAAAGATATGGACTTAACAGCATAAATGCAAAAACAGTATCCATTCTTCTGCTGCATTCAAGAAACATATTCCAACCCAAGGATACACATTACCTTAGGGTAAATGGATAAAAAAGATATTTCAAAGAAACTGACCTAAGAAGCAAGCTGGTTTAGCCATTTTTATATTTCATGAAATAGACTTCAAACCAAAATTAATGAAAAGAGATGGAGAGAGACACTACACATATCAAAAGAATAATCCACCCACATGATATTTCAGTTCTTATCATCTGTAGAACAAACACAAAGGCACTGGCATTTGTTCTAAAAGAAAAAGACCACTACATATTAATAACATATTAACTCTCACACGCTTACAGTAGGAGACTTCAGTACTCCTCTCTTATCAATGGAGAGGTTATCTAGACAAAAACTGAGCAGAAAAATGATGGTACTAACAATAATAAACATTATGATTCAAATCAACCTAGCAGATATCTATATAACGTTTCACCCAAATACAAAAGAACATTTATCTGCATGTACTCCTTAGAACTTTCTACAAAATTGACCACATACCCAGATACAAAAAAATCTAAATGTTGCAATGAGGTTTCTTGGTCCTGGGTGGCCAAAGGCCCAGACCCACAGGCCTGCCACACGAGACCCCTTAGCCACCCACCGCTGCTGCTCAGGCCCTTAGAAATGACTCAGATGCTTATATTAACTTCAGGCTGTTTGGCCTATGGCTCAGGCACATTGCTAGCTAGCTCTTACATCTTAAGTCAACCCATTTCTATTCCTCTGTCTGCCACGTGGCCTGTGGCTCACCTGTGTTCCTTACCTGTTGCTCCTTTGGGCTTCTGGCTCAGTCTCCCTCACTCCACCCTACTTCTCCTACCTATGCTCTGATTTCTCCTCCTACTTCTCCTATGGTTCCTGTCATGGGCCAAAACAGCTCCTTTATTTAAAGATTGATATTCACAGCATACAGAAAGACATTCCCACATCATCTAAATAAATACAATAAAATTGAACAAAGTCCCTGCATCCTATCTGCAAGCATAGATTAAATCTGGATATCAAGAACAACAGAGGTAACAGAAGAGTTACAAACTTGTGGAAACTGTACAACTCTATAAAATGAAAAGTGGATCAAGAAAGAAATAAAGAAGGAAGTTGATGACTCTTTAGAATTCAATGAAAGCTAATAAAAGCATACCCGAACTTATGGGGGACGATGAAAGCAGCTTTAAAAGGCAAGTTCATAGCACTAAGTACCTACATTAAAAAAGAGAAAGAAAAACTTGACACATCTCATCATAGAAACTTAATAGAACACCCAGAAGCTCTAGAACAAAAAGAAATAATTACACTTAAAAGGAGTAGATGACAAGAAATAAACTCAGGGCTTAAATCAATAAAATAGAAACAGATAAAAAGTACAAAAGATCAATAAGACAAAGAGTTGAGTATTGTAAAGAAAATAAATCTTTATCCAAACTAACTAAAAGATATACAGAGAGAATACCAAAGAAAGAAAGAAAGAAAAAAAGGAAGGGAGGAAGGGAGGAAGGAAGGAAGGAAGGAAGGAAGGGAGGGAGGGAGGGAGGAAGGAAGGGAAGGGGTGATGTAATCAGCAGAAAGAAATTAGGGAATTAACACCCTTTTAAAAAAGCTTCAAATAATATAAAATATCTTGATATGACTCTAACAAAGCAAGTTAAATACCTGTATGACAAGAACACTGCCCGTGTTCATCTACATTTGGAGGGTTTAGTTCCCAACCATGGAACTTCCTCAGCAGTTATTTCAGAGTCACTGAGTTCCATTAACTCCGGTCAGTCATCTCTGTGGGTCTCCTCATGATCCTTATAACTTTTCTCATATACTCTCTCTTCTCTTCAGATAGACTGGGAGCTCCACCTGGTGCTTAGCTATGGATCTCTGCTTCTGCTTCCATCAGTTGCTGGATGAAGGTTCTATAATGATTATTAGAATGGTCATTCATTTGATGACAGGGGAAGTCCTGTTTAGGTATCCTCTTCACTATTGCTTGGAGTACTAGGCAGGGACACCTTGTGGGTTCTTGGTTGTTTCCTTAGCACCAGGTTTCTCTCTAACCCCTCAATGGCTCCCTCCATCAAGATATAGATTTCTTTGTTCTCCCTCTGTTGCTCCTCCCACTCAACCATCTCATTCTCTCATGACCTCTTCTCACCTCCTCTTGCCTTCTCTCCGATATATTCAAATATACTCAGGAGATCTTCCCTATTTCCCCTTCCCAGGGGTATCCATGGATGTCTCTCATATGTTCCTCCTATTATCTAGCTGCTCGAGGTTCATTGCTTGTAGCCTGGCCTTCCTTTGCTTTATGTCTAAAATATTCTTATGAATGAGTACATACCAAGTCTATCTTTCTGGATCTGTATTAATACATGCAGGATGATACTCTCCAGAACCAGCCATTTGACTGCATTAATCCACACACCTATGATCACCTGATTTTTGACAAAGAGGCCAAAAATATACAGTGGAAAAAAAGATAGCATTTCCAACAAATGGTGCTGGCATAACTGGGTGATGGAATGTAGAAAAATGCAAATAGATCCATATCTATCACCCTGCACAAATGTCAAGTCCAAGTGGATCAAAGGCTTCAACATAAACCCGGTTACACTGAACTTAATAGAAAAGAGTAGGAAATATCCTTGAACGGATTGGCACAGGTGACCACTTCGTAAATATAACACCAATAGCACAGACACTAAGGACAACAATTGATAAATGGGACTTCCTGAAACTGAGAAGCTTCTGTAAAGCAAAGGAGATGGTCAATAAGATAAAACAACATCCTACAGAATGGGAAAATATCTTCAACAACCATACATCTGACAGAGAACTGATCTCTAGAATAAATACAGAGAACTCAAGGAACTAGAGGCCAAAACCCCAAATAATCCAATTAAAAGTGGGAATCAGCACTAAATAGGGAACTCTCAACATAAGAATTGCAAATGGCAGCATGTGTTAACTCTTCTAGTTACTAGAAGTCAGTGTTGTGGTTTTTCTGGAAGATCTACGTCAAGAACTATATATACCACTTTGGACTCATAACCAAAGTATGCTTTATTCACCACAGAGATACTTGACTCAGCCATGTTCATTGCTGCTCTATTCCTAATATCCAGAAATTGGAAACATCCTTGACATCCTTCAACAGAACTAATAAAGAAAATGTAGTACATTTATACAATGAAGTATTATTCATCTGTTAATAAAATTACAAGATGAAATTTGCAAACATATGGATGGAACTAGAAAAAAATTTTCCTGAGTAAAGTAATCCCAATTCATAGTATAATTTATTCATTTGTATCTGGATAATATTCATTAAATAAATGATAATCAAGCTATAGTTCATAAACTCGGAGTAGTAAGGCATAGATGAAGGGAATTGGGGTGGGTGGGACACATGGATGTTCCTGGGAGGAAGAAATGAAATAGATATTATGTAAGGACTGGTGGCAGGGTGGGATGAAATCAGAGAATCAGATGGAGACTGGAGGGTAGATAAGGTTGAGAAAAGGAATTTGGGAAGAGACAGGTAAAATTGAGGGACACTTGAGAGAGTCATGAAATCCCAGTGCAATGGAAAATCCCTAAAATATAGAAAGGAAATCTTAAAGAGGTTTCCTAATAAAAGGAGTGACATCATCCTAACTAACCATCTTTTGTCACCAAGGGATCTTTCTGAACCCAAACTGGGTTGTATTCAATTGACTTGTTGGCCAATGGGTTCTCATGTAAATCTTTAAACAACCTAGGCTGTTGATCACACAATGCACCAGACTTCACAAACTCATTACAGGCTGTTGCAATGGGGTTTCTTGGTCCTGGGCGGCTAGAGGCCCAGACCCTGCTGCTCCAGACCCTTTAGCTGCCCGCCACTGCTACTCAGCCCCCCCCCCCCAATGACTCAGACGCTTATATTAACTTCATGCTGTTTGGCCTGTGACTCAGGCACATTGCTAGCTTGCTCTTATATCTTAACTCAACCTATTTCTATTAATCTGTCTGCCACGTGGTCCATGGCTCACTGGTGTTCCTTACATGTTGCCCCTATTACTGTGGATAACACCAAGTTAACTCATTAAACAGGGAGAATTTGAGCTGAAGTCTACACGGAGCCATCACTCCTACGTTATGGCAGCTTTGGTTCAACCAGGTTTTCTGTAAGCTACCTAAAAAACATAAACAGCAACCAAGCCATGAAACATTTGGCCTACAGTATGCCCTGCCTAAAAGATATGCTACAGTGATCAATGGTGGCTCAGAACTTGTAGAAGTAGCCAACCAATGTGTGATTCGACTTAAAGCCTACTTCATGAGACAGGACCCATACCTGAAGTTTTGTGGAGGGTAATCAAAAAACAGATCTGTAACAATGAGTTTCTGGCCCAGCTAGTTCCACGGTTCAGACTCACCTATTGCCACTTATCTGGACCAGCAATCCTAAAGTCCCAATGAAACACAGAGACACTTATATTAAGTTCATGCTGTTTGGCCTATGACTCAGGCACCTTGCTAGCTAGCTCCTTCATCTTAACTCAACCCATTTTCATTAATCTGCCCTGCCATGTGGACCATGGCTCACTTGTGTTCCTTACATGTTTCTTCTTTGGGTGTCTGGCTGGATCTCTCTCTAACTCCACCCTCTTTCTCATACAAGAGACTGAACAGCACAGCTGAAGACTTTAGAACAATTAAAAGGAAACTAACCTAGAAGGAGTAGACAGCAGGAAATAATCAAACTTAGGGCTGAAATTCCATAAAGTAGAAACAAAAAGAACAGTACAAAGAGTCAATGAATCAAAGAGTTGGTTCTTGAGAAAGTCAACAGGATAGATGAACCCATATCCAAATAAAGCATAAAGCAGACAGAGAGAGAGAGAGAGAGAGAGAGAGAGAGAGAGAGAGAGAGAGAGAGAGAAAGAGAGAGAGAATCCAAATTAACAGAAACAGAAATGAAAAGGATGACATAACAACAGACACCCAGGAAATCCAGAGAATTGTCAAGTCATTCTTTGAAGATCTGTACTCCACTAAAATGGAAAACCTAAAAGAAATGGATAGTTTCTGAAGAGGTACCACTTAACCAAAATTAAATCAATACCAGATAAATGGCCTAAATAGACCTATAATCTTCAAGGAAATTGAAGCAGTTATTAAAAGTCTCTCAAGCAAAAAAGAAAAGCACATGGTTTCAGTGCAGAATTCTACCAGACATTCAAATAAGAACTAATATCAATACTTCTTAAACTGTTCCATATAATAGAAACTGAAGGAACATTGCCAAACTTGGTTTTGCTGGGGGGCTTTTTGGTCTGCATGGAGTTTTCCTGCTGGCTTGGATTTAGGGCATAGCTGGGTGGGGGTCGAGTTCCAAGGGTTGTGTCAACAGCCAACATCAAACTAAACTGAGAGAAACTCAAAGCAATCCCACAAAACTCAGGAACAAGACGAGGCTGTCCTCCTTCCTCTTACCTATTCAATATAGTTCTTGAAGTTTTAGCTAAAGGAATAAGAGAACAAAAGGAGATCAAGGGGATACAGAAGTCAAACTATCTGAATTTGTAGATGATATGATCATATACATAAGTGACCTCAAAAATTCTACCAGGGAATTCCTACAGCTGGTAAACACCTCAGCAAGGTAGCAGGGTACAAGATTAATTTTAAAAAAAAGTCTTCTTATACTCTTAGGATAAAAGCGATGAAAAAGAAATAAGGGAAACATCACCCTTTATCATAGCTGCAAATAGCATTAAATATCTTGGGGCAACTCTAACCAAAGAAGTGGCAGACCTGTTTGACAAAAACTTTAAGTTATTGAAGAAAGAAATGGAAGAAGATATCAGAAAATGGAAAGATCTCCCATGCTCCTGGATAGGTAGGATCAATATAGTAAAAATGGCAATCTTACCAAAAGCAGTCTGCAATTTCTATGCAATCCCCATTAAAATATCAAAACAATTTTCCACAGACCTTGAAAAAACAATGCTCAATTTCATATGGAATAACAAGAAACCCAGGATTGCCAAAACAATCCTGTTATAAAATAGAACTTCAGAGACCATTACCATTCCCAACTTCAAGCTATACTACAGAGCTACAGTAATAAAAACAACCTGATACTGGCATAAAAGCAAATTTGTGGATGAATGAAATTGAATTGAAGACACAGTCCTTAATTCACACATTAATGAACACCTGATTTTTGACAAAAAAAAAAAAAAAAACAAAACAAATAAATACAATGGAAAAAAAGTATCTTCAACAAATGGTGCTGGCATAACTGGATGATGGTATATAGAAGAATGCAAATAGATCCATTATCTATCACCTTGCACAAAACTCAAATCGAAGTGGATCCAAGGCCTCCACATAAACCCAGCTACACTGAACTTGGTTGAAAAGAAAGTGGGAAATACCCTCCAATGCATTGGCACAGGAAACCACTTCCTTAATAAAACACCAGTAGCAAAGACACTAAGAACAACAATAATATAAGTGCAATCTCCTGAAACTGAGAAGCTTCTGTAAGGCAAAGGACATAGTCTATAAGACAAAACGACAGCCTACAGAACGAGTCCATCTGACAAAGAACTGATCTTAAAAATATAGAGAGAGTTCAAGAAACTAGAGGACAAACACCCAAGTAATCCAATTAAAAAATTGGGTTCCGAGCTAAAAAAGGGAATTTTCAACAGAATTACAAATGGCTGAAAGACAATTAAGGAATTAATTGCTCAAAATCTTTAGCTATCTGGAAATGAAAATCAAAACAACTCTGAAATACCATCTTATACCTGTCAGAATGGCTAAGTTAAAAAACACAGATTACAGCCTATGCTGGAGTGGATGTGGAGAAAGGGAAACACTCCTCCATTGCTGGTGGGAGTGTAAACTTGTACTGTCACTTTGGAAAGCAGAGATTCATAACTCAACACCAGGTTGAGCTCCTGGTCCAGCTTAAGACAGAGAGAGAGTGGAGAGTGTGCATGAGCAAAGGGATCAGGATCATGTGGAAGAGATCCACACAGAAGGCTGACTGGAGTTATAGGGAGCTCAATTAACCTGAAACAACCATTAAGGAACCTGTAGGAAAAGGAACCAAACCCTCCAAAGGTTTAGTCAATGGCGTGGCCAGTTTGTGGAGCCTCTTGAAGTATGTTACTGTACATGAACTGACATCTTGGAACCCATTCCCTACAAAGGAACACCTAACCCAGCCTTTATAATGAGATAAGGGACTTGGACCTATCTCAGCAGGATATGCCTGAGGAAACTGACCTATCTTGGGACATCTTGCCCTCCTTGGGGAATGGGTGGGAGGAATGGGTGGGTAGAGGCTGAGGGAGGACCGTGAGCGACAGGGAGAAGGGAAGGGAGGGGGAGCAGTGATATACATGGAAAAAACTCTTATTGTTGAGACTTAAATGATTATTTTACTCTTTAAAAATATTTGAAAAATTAGACATATTTAAAAATGTTCATAGTTCAATTTGTTTTTCTTTCATGATCTCATGTATTTCAAATACTTCTCAGGTGCTTGCTTTTTTTTCTTAATTTGTGTATTTACTTATTGTTTTGCACATTATTTATTGGCACTTTTCTAAAAGTCTCTAATACTTTTGATTTCTGGTTCGTTGAATCTATAGATGCAGAAAGCCAATTGCATACTGCTTAATATAAATATTACAAATTAATAAAATAGATATTACACAGAAACTTCATTTTCAGAAACAATTCTTTTTTTTTAGAACCTTTCTAAATAAATAAAAAATTTAAAAGTTGATATTGTTAATGGCTTTGAGGTAAAAATTCTTGAGGAAAAATTTAAAATTTAGAAAGACACACTTTTAAAAGTTGAGTGAGGGAACCATTGAGGTTGGGGAACAGAAACAATGGCAGTCTGGCTATTGCTGATGTATCTTTATTGATACGACGGGTTGGTGATCTAAGGTGATGCTTAATTCATTGTACCTATTTCTGCCGTTAGCTTCTTAATATAAAAAAATTAATGAATGGATGTGCACTCTGAGAATTTAGTGTAGGGCTGACTAATGTTTGTTCATATATAAAAATTTAGATTTGTGATTCTTTAAAGATTTTCATATGATTACTCATTGAGAAACAAACAAACAAGCAAACAAAGAAAAACTTTTAAATCTATAACAAGTGGCTTGGACATGAATGTATGTGGTTCTTGGGAATCATTTGTTTTTCACCAGTAATACATAAAATGTTTAGTTATGTAAAGGAAGTAGAAAACTTGTGGTTTTTTATTTGTCTTTATTGTAGTCAATCACTTAAAAGTTAGAATGTAATCACACTGAAATTTTTATAGTTTTTATAACTTTTATATTGCTTGAAAGATTCTGCTGGAATATAAAAGCTTTTAAAAACTCAGAAGGGACACATCTGGGTAGAGATAAGAAGAAAAATAAAGATCACAGACAGACCCTAAAGGTTTCTCTGTGTGTTTTCTCTTTTTTTTCCATCCCCAGACAGTTAGGTTTTGCCCCATGTGCTGACCCCAAAGCAGTACATTTTATTCCCTCAGATAAAAAAGTCAATTGAGTGACTAGTTTACTGACTTGTTGACTTCTTAATTCCAGAGCTGAAGCTACTCCTTACAGCAGCAGTCACGTTTGGTTATTATCTCTTGGAAGCCTGTTCTTTTATAATGAGATACAGTAAATGAGCGGATCTTCACAGGATGGGAGGTGGGGAGAGGCTGGGAAGAAAGGAGGGGGGGGAAAGTTCATATATGAATTGTGTATATGAGAAAAGAATCTGTTTTCTATAAAACAATTAAAAAATTTAAAAATACTTTCTAAAAAACCCACAGCACAAACACGTGAGTGGTATAGTAAAATGGTTCTTTTGCTTATCAACCAAATTTAATGGTCATCAACATTTTTTATTATATTTATTGACAACTTATTTTATTTGATTTATTTTAAAGCAAATTTAAGGCCTTAAATTAAGTTGAAAATATCTCACTATGCTGTTCTATTAAGAAATATTTTTACTGTAGCTACATGGTATAGCATTACATATTAAAAATTAAAATGAGTTAAGATCTTATTATGTTGTCCATTTCAGATTTTTGCAAATTGTCTCATCATAGAGTATTTAAAGTTTACCTATTTGAATTAAGTTCCATGAAACCTTGCCATATGGAATTAGCAGATAATGTAATGTATAAAACATTGTCTTTTCTTTTTCATACTAATTAGCTTTATAGTGATTTAAAAATTTGTATGATAGTATTACCTTTACACTAGTGTTAGCTTTCAATGAATAATAAAATTTGACAACAATCAGCAACAGATTATAAAATTATTAGGTTATTAGGTGAAAACTCACTGGAAAGTGTGTAATATAACAAATATCACTTGAACCTGTATTTACTGTAAATTTCCCTACTGGTGATATAAAAATATATGCTTATAAGAAGTGTTGTAACAATTTGAAGAAACTTATTTTTGGTAAAATCTAATAAAAGGATGAGATAATTAACACTCATTGTCATTTGATAATTATAATTACGCATCATCATACCCATTTATTCACTCCTTTCATAGATTCAGTACAAATTAATCTAAAACAAGAAGTTTGCCAACATTTCTTTTAAGGTACAATTAAGTATTTTAGCTTATAATCTTGAGGGAAAACAAAAAAATCTAGGTCATTGCTTAATAACTATGATGGTGATTGTCTCAACTTGACAACATCCATAATCATCTGCTGGTTGGGCCTCTGGGCATGTTTGGTGAGCTTTGTCTTGATTATGCTAATTGGTCTTAGAAGAATTGCTTAATTGTGACTGGAACTGTTTCCTACACAGGAGATTCTAGACTGCATGTGGTCAATAAAGTGACCTGAGCACCAAAATGCACATATTCAGTGTGTTAAAGTCCAGATAGTTGCTGTTATAGTGACTTTTCATTGTTATGGAACTGTGAGGCAAAATACACCCTTTGACTCTTAATGTGTTTTTGCCAAGATTTTTATCACCGTAATAAAAACAAACAAAATCTAAAGCAACATATCATGTTTTGACTGCCTTGCATGTATCTGTCATGTCTGGGTATCATTCTACCACATATAGCTACCATCTATTGGCTTGTATATCTTTTCCAGACTTATCCTCTGTTCCAAAACATATTTGAAAAATTAGGTATCTTACATGTTGTGGGATATTTAATTGCACTGTGAAATTTGAGACTGTGTTAATAAAATCAACCTTAGGTCAGGGAGTGGAATCCGCAGCTACTTGATAGGATTGGCCATAGAGAGTACACAAAAGCCGGCAATACAGATGGAGAGTTGTACAGGAAGGATTAGGGAGGGACTTGGGAGTTTGGTGGTCTTATTGGTTTGGGATGGCTGGTGAAATGATATCTTGCTGTGTGTTTGGACAAAAAGGAAGGTCAGCTGGTTGCTTCTTGGCCTCTCTGAACTAGCAGGTTTTCACCCCCAACATCTGACTCCTGAGTGTTTATTGGTAAATAGAATAATAGAGACTTTGTTAAAATCTACATTTATTGGCAGCAGCAGAACCAGTTCAGGCATTACTGAAAGACCCACCTGGCTTGAGGGGGGCCGGGCTCTGATTGTGGGGCAGCAGGAGGTAGTTAAAGTGTCAGCAGATTCTGGTGTGGCCACTAAGCCAACAGGAAAGCAACACTCACATAACACCCATCTAACTTTCTTTTATTTCTTCACACGTATCTTCTTTTTAATCTTATTTCCATTAATGGCATTTTTAAACAAAATTATCAATATTTCTTCTTTAATTTCAATATCCAAATGCTGATAATTTTTTAAACACATTCCAAAGTATTTATTTATATTATACAGTGTTTCTAGAAGTAGTTCATTCTATTTATTTCCAACATTAACTAAGTCTTTTGTAATTTATAATTCTTATGGGTGTGTCAAGCATTTCCACTATCTCTAGCATATAATAGGTACTTAAAATATATTACACACATCAAATAAATAAATACTAGAATTCATAACTGAATATTGTTTTATCCAAATTTTTGCTGTATAGTTATATTTTCTCTTTTAAACTGTCATAATTCTTAATTTTATTAGAAATCTACTTTGAATGATGTACCTTTATATAGACATTTATTTTCATTTCACTTTTAAAGTGTTCCACTCATTTCATTTTTAATAATTACCACCTTTACCTCTAATTTTTTACCTAATTTAAAACCTAATTTTGAGATTTTTCAAGTCAGACTAGAGATAGGTTATCTTTACCTCTGAAAGCATTTGTAAGTTAAAAATTAACATTTATAATGCATTCATTTGGTCAACAATATGGATGAGGAGGTAAAAGTGCTTTGTTGCAAAACTCTGATGACTTGAGTTTAATTCTTAGAAAAGACATAAAAGTTTAAGTGGAAATGCAAAGTTATACTCTGACCTTTACCCTCACACCAAAGCAAATGAGCCATTGCACACACATCATTAACACACTAATAATACATAATTTAATGTATAATTGCATTCTACCTTATAGTATTTCTCACATAAATTATATTCTCTGTGATGTTAGGGATTTATCTGCTTCATTTAAATACAAATATAACTCAACTCAGAGTTTATTCCTGGTGCATGAACTGACACCTCAGAGTCCATTCCTTACAGAGGAACACCTTATTCAGCCTTGATATGGGGAGACTTGAACCTACCTCAACTGGATATGCCAGACTGAACTGACTCACCTGGGGACTCGGTGAGGGGTGAGGCTGAGGGAAAAGTAGGAGGAGGGGAGGGAGAGCAATGGTAAGGGAAAAAACCTTTTAGAGTAAAAAAATATATAAACGAGTTCAATACAACTTGAAAGAATATGAGCAGATGAACACTTAAAATGTATTTATGGAACAGTTGTGGTAATGGTGACAATTTTTCAAATTCCTCAAAATATACTTTGTCATTTTCTACTTTTGGAAAGTATTATTTATTTCCTGATCTCCATTTGTGACCCCATCTCTCCCTGCCTAATATCTTCCTCTAACATTATTTTTTTTCAACAAATACACTTTCGATTTGATTTTGCCTTTTATAGGCCACCCTTGTGACTATGAAGGTCAGCAGATCACACACACTCTGCTCAAGACTTTGAAAGTCAAGAACTAAGTAAACTAAAGGACATCTTTTCTTTCAAACACAAACAATTTAGTAAGTTTTATTTTGCATTGTGGCAAAATATAAACATACTTGCATCTATCCTAAGAGTCACTCTTTTATTAAATATTGAATACACAGTGTTAACTGTCTCCATATTGTTATATAATGGACCTCTAGAACATTTCCAACATGATTAGCAAGCTTTATGGTTGTTACATAGAACTCTTTATCTCATACTACCTTCGGCCAAGGACCATTCGGCCATTTAAATATCTATATCGTGTGTGTGTGTGTGTGTGTGTGTGTGTGTGTGTGTGTGTGTGTGTGTGTGTGTGTGTATATATATACATTTTATATATATATATATACATATATATATATATAACAGATCTATATTAGTAACATGAAAGTTGTGGCAAGATTTTTATCATACCAAGGAAATAAGTGGGATATAGTAAATAATTTGAATGCTTTAAACATTCAAAAAATCAATAATTAAAATAGAAATTGTACATTATTTAGAATGTATCTACTAACCATTAAAAATTTAAATATCTCCATTTTTATATACATTGTGAAAGTAATTTGATGAATAACATTGTACTTCATGAACAAATGGCCATCATCAAATTCTCAGTGGAGTTCTGAAGTTTGGATTTGGAACATTCTCAGTGGCCTAGTGTTCTAGGCTCAGTCCTTAGCTTCCCATTTTGTAAAGAGGCAGAACTTAGTAGGAAGCTTTAAGAGTGTTCCTTTGAAGAGAATTGTGGGACTTAGGCCATTTCATTTCTTTTTTATTCGCTTATGTTTTTGACGTGGGTGGGTAGCTTTTCCTTTTTCTTCTGTAACAGAGACAACTATCAAAAACTAAAATTTTCCTGATGAAGATGTAGAGTCCACCATTCAGTAAACCAAATTTTGTAAGAAACACTGTATCTTTTTTGATTGTTGAACATAGCAAAGCTAAATTACAAAAGTTCAGTAGTTAGAAATGATCACGTTTGTTTTTGTCCTTTGCTCTATATATTACATAATGAAGAGAACATTATAAACCATTACCATGCTTAAGCATGATAAAAATATTTACTTTAAGTCTTATTTATACCTGTGCATTGTGGTACACACTTTTAATCCCCACATTCCGGAGACAGAGGCAGGAGGATCACTGAATTTAAGGTTAGCCTGGTCTACAGAATATGTTTCAAGATAGTCAGGGCTACACAAAAAATCTTCTCTGAAGAACTATGGGCAACTGGGGAATACTAAAAACAGGAGAAATTGTCTTACCCTGGAAGGGGCCTCAGTTTACCTCTATCTGGTAATCTAATATGAAATGGTCAGTTATAAGACTATACAATACAGTTAAGAAGACTTTATATTCATTTTACTTTATTTTATGAACATGTTGTTGTGCCTGAGCATATGTATGTGTAGTATATATGTGTAACTTTATTCAGAGGACAGAACAGGGTGTCAAGCACTCAATGTGGGTGCTAGAAACTGAACCAGAGTCTTGTGCAATAGTAGCAAGAACTCTAATCTTTGAAGCCTTTATTTAGTTCTATAAAACATTCTACTTTTGCTTGATCCAATAATTTTTAGATTATTTTGACAACAAAAATATATTGATTTATGTGGAGTGTTAGAAATGGTTATCCATCTAGTAATATTTCTTAAACTAGAAAGAAGCTGTATTATCTAATGAAGCCAAATGGGCTTCATTAGATAATACAGCTTCTTTCTAGTTTAAGGCATCAAAGTTTTAACTCAGTTTTCTTCCAGTATCTCACTATCCAGAATAGGTCATCATATTTGAGTTTTAGAAAACTAACTATTGCTTAAAAAAATGCCTCTATCCTTTCAGGCTTATAGATATTTTACAATGGTTACTGATGCTGGATAATTAAATTATTATGCAATAGCTTTCACATGTATTTCTGAGCAATAATGAAGCTTTTGTTCTTTACAAACCAAAAATAGCAAGGTATGTTGTCATCTGCTTATAAACTCAGTACTCAAAAGGCTGAGGCAGGACAAGGGTGAGTTTGCATCCAGATGAGCTACTGCAGATAAAGTGAGATTCTACCTCATAAAACTAAAAAACAAAAAAGGAAAACGAAACACAAGACAAAGTTTCTTTATAGGTCAAATAAATAGTGTGTCATGACAGGTGCTTGGTGAAACTATGAGTTAGCTGCCCAATCTTGAAGGGAAGTTTTTAAGAAACAGATTTGGGGACAGGCAGGATGCTTTCCAGCAGTGAAACAGGTGAATATTTCCATCTCAAGAATGGCTTCTCAGTGCTTGCAGCATGAGAGACTTTCGACACACCCAATGCCTAGCTATAACCTCACACTAATTAGCTAAAAGCATCTTAGGATAGAAACCGGATATTAAGTTGCTTAAAAGTACACTAGATTATTCTAAATTGTATCAAAATCTGTCAAATATTTGATAAAATAAAAATCCGTCTTTTTTAACTCCAGATAAGGAGAAAATATTTTTGTTCCTATGAGTTTCTTCCTACGATGAAGGTTTATTACCAGGCTTAGTTGCACTGATGTCATCTCAAGGTTCCATCAGTGAGAAAACCAAACCTTGCCCAGCCTCTATCGTCTCTTTATATCTGAATATTGCAGACTTCCACAGCCATTTGAACTAGTTTTTCTACATGAGAGATTTTTTGCATGAATCTTTTTTATCTGTTCTTTTTGTCTGACTTTATTCTGTCTCTTGAGCTCAATGCAAGAGTAACTAGACTGAGATCATACTGAATGGTTTTGACCTCTTAGTCTCATTCAGTTAGAAAGAGGTTATCACAATAACTGCTTCTATCCGCCTCAATTTAATCATAATTGCTGCCATATGAGTCATTAATTTACATGACATTATTTTGTTTACTAACCTCTGGCTGGGGTCAGTAAGTCTCTGCATAATTTAAGTGTCTCAGATAGAAAGAACAAATGTTATGTAGTGGTTTCCTCTTAGCACTGTACAATGATAACACTTGAAGAATTCTTCTCATGGAAGGGCTTTCTGTAGTGGATAGCCACCACATTCTCCCATTTTCATAAGATTACTCAGTATACATGCACACACACACACACAAAGAGAGAGTGAGTTTTATTTTTGACATACATTATGGCGTAAGAATTAATATATAATTCAAAGACAATTCAGTCTATAAAAAATAACCATAATAAAGTTTAAAATATGTATATATTATATATATATATCAAAAAAGACAAGAGAAGGAAAGGAGGAAAAATTCAGATGTTAAAAATATTAAAGAGTAGGATATATAGATGAAAGCTATTTTAAAATCTAAAATGATGTTTCTGAAACTCCCTTGAAGCACTGGAATGTTTAAAATAAAATGCTCAGTTGACCCAGGCTTAGGGATGCAAATCTGAAATCTTGGCTAGGAGGTAGCTAAGAGCAGGAGGATGAGATCCCCTGGAGTTACACAGTGGAGCTGAGGGCAATCTGGAGAAGTTAGTAAGACATTTAACCAAATTAAAAAGTACAGATCTTGGAATGTAGTCACTGGAAGAACACTTCTCTGGAATATGCAAAGCCCAAGGCTCAAGCTCCGATATCATAAAAGTATTAATTTACAAATTAAGTGGTGCTCCACATCTTGCTGTCTTACATACATATTTCTTGACCATATACTACATACAACTTGCAGCTCATTTACCTCTTTGATTTTTTTATTTTATTTTATTTTATCTCTTTCACCACACATATGCCTGAGAGACGGCATTTGGTATGACCTGTTTCCCTATCTACATCACTTTATACATACAGTACTGTCTATTTCTATTAAATTAATGTGCTTTCAGAACCTAAAATTTCAACAAATTAAGCATCAGGCAGAGTTGTATGCCTAACTACGTGTTGTGTTGGGACTCAGACCCAGAGCTGTCTGTGTGTAAGTCAGCATTGTACCACCAAGCTGTGTCTCCAGCCAGTAGTATGGATATTACAGACAACAGCCACAAATTAGTTCTTGACTGAGGGGCTGTTCCCCCCAGGAACATGCCAATCTATCTATGTTACAAATCTGTGCTGATACACACAGGCTGTGCTGAGTTTAGAAGTTTTGTACAAAGCCTGCTTGTTTACCACAGTGCCCTATGGAAAACATCCTGCTCAGCTGACTTCCTGGTTGTTCTCATCATCAAAGACTATAATGCTGCCTCCTAGTCACATTTTTACCATTCGCCGCTCTTATCATTCTACTTACTCTGATTATTAGTTTATTTCTGTAGTAATTTACATCTGTATATCTGATCTTGTTTATAAATTATGTGTGAGATAAATTATTCTTGTATTATTATAATGTATGTATAAATCTATCTGGTCAAAGTGATACATTATTCTGTTATTATATAAAATGCTACCTTGTATAAATTACTTTGTAATATTACTTCTGTTCACCTTATCTACTTAACTACAACTTCAATTATTTGAGTGCAGTAAGTATTTAGAAGTTGTTTTATATTTCTAGCAATGTCTATTTTCATAGTAGGCACATAAGAAGTTTGTCTGGTCCTGTGAATAAATACCTAACATTATGATTCCTTGTTGGATTCTCAAAATATAAATATTATTGTGACTTTTGTTTGGTATTCATTCTTAGTGTAAAGAAAAGAAAGAAAACCTTATGAAATTGTACTTACCAAAGACAAAGGAAAGATTTAGATCAATAATGTCACAGTGAAAAGTTGATGTGTGGTAGGACTAGGTGTGTCTCGTGATGCATTAGGCTTCACAAGTGACAAATGAACAAAAGTAAATTCAATCTTTGCTATGGAAGGAACTCACATCTGTTTTATTTTCTGTGCAGTGATAACAATGCTACCTTTTTATCTTACCCTGTTTGCATAATTCCCCACGTTAACACTATCTTAGCAAAGAGCCTTCTGCTTTAGCTCTTCAGTAAACTGTTTATTGAGATATGAAGCAAAGCCACTCTACCGGAAAGATCAATAGGTTCACAAGCTTCAAACATTAACTGGTGACACTGTAGTACTTTTTCTCTAAAGTATTTATTAAATTGTTTTATAATGTCAGATGAGCTTCTATTCAGTGTTAAAGCTAACATTGGAGGGGTGTGTGTGTGTGTGTGTGTGTGTGTGTGTGTGTGTGTGTGTGTGTGTGGCGGGGGTATGTGTGTGGGGTTTTGTGAGTTTCTCTGTATCCATACACATGTGTTCTATGAATGTGTTTTGCTTCTCATGGGTCATTTAGTTCAATGGTTCCTAACACCGGCGTGGTGAAACCCTAGAGGACTAAAGAAGAGTTCAGGCAGACTTTTATAACTCCATCTGTGCTTTGTGCATTGCATAAACTCTAAGTTAATATCTTTTTGTATATTATTGTTCAATGATATAAAGTTGATATTTTAATAGAATCCATTCTAGAAGTGATACATAATTCATAGCACCATCTTGCTATATATTTCTTACTAAATATTTAATTCATAAATTTGATGCTGTAGGAGCCCAAGAAAATTAGAAATTTTAAAAGAGGTCCTTATAGCTTTGCCTCTAAAGAGAGATTTTTAAATGAAGAATCATCACATTTTTGTTGTAAGAAGCTGCAGGGGCCTGAAGAAAACACAATAAACTGTTGATACCTATTGTAATGTTTGTTGTACATTATTGCAATATTTAGATATTGTCCTATAAATTTAAAAAATACATTAGCAACTTAACAACATTGCAACATTCATTAACTCTGTTTCAGCAATTCTCAATTGGATCTAGCATCCCTTGAGATCTCTGCACGCCTTTAATGAAGCGAAGGCTGAAGTCAAACTATTTTCCTAATAATACTAAGATGCTATGTGCTTGTCACTGCTTTCTTAACTGAGGGTCCAGAGACTGTATGTCATGTGATATTATAGTAGTGCGACTGCCAAAGTAGAAACAGGGATTGGTGAAATTTCTAAAAAGCTAGAAATTAAAAAAAAATAGTATCATTATAAAAATATCTTTTACTACCGTTTGTTTTAGATAATAGTTAAATAAATGTAGCTTCATTAACTATATTACATATAAATATTGCTACTTTTAATGTAGTTTTAATAGTTATCTCAGATTTAATTTCTAATATAGTGAACATAAAATGTATAAGCAGAGACCACTGGAGTTCTTAATAGGTTGTTTTGTTTGTTTGTTTTCGATGATTAAAGAGAACCAAGGCTGAAAAGCTATGGGATTGCCATTTTAGTTGATGAAGTTAATATGTTCTCTAGCTTATTTGGGAAATTAATATTTATCTGGAGATTCTAGCTTTAAAAATCCAATTTTGCAAGTTTCAAAGAATATCTTGTGGTGATATATTTAATAAAAATAATCTGGAATTTCAGAGGAAGCCATCTCTCCAGTGTCCTTACTGTCCTGGAACTTGCTTTGTAGACCAGACTGGCTTCAGTTTCACAGAGATTCTACTCCCTCTGCCTCCTAAATGCTGGGACTTTTGGTGTGCGCCACCACTGCCTGGCTGTTAGGCTTAGAATTCAGAAATCCAGATGCATCTTTGTCTCCTGAGTGACGAGCTTAAAAGCCTCCGTTACCACTCCCTGGCCTTCATGGCTTGGCTGTGGGTGATACTGTTCTTTCTATTTCAAATTTTATTATACATACAATATATACCACAGTAACTTAGAGTGTAATTTACTTTTACCTTTCTAAGCCCCATATAATATTCTATTCCTAACACAAGGAAGTAAAAGATTGATAAGTAGTATTTTATTTCTCTTTTCATTTCCAACAAAGTAACTTTAAAAGCAATCCAAATTTTATTCTTAGCTGTGAATTTCTGTTGCTGAATACAACATTTAAGAAAGAAGTTAATACATGACCAAGGATTATCTTTATTTTGTTCTTATAGATACATGACTGTATATTATCTATCAGACTAATAATACATTACACTATGTTTCATGGTCATGCTCATGGTTTTTGGTTAGTCTTCTTGACATCAATGTCATTTAGTTTGAATCTTATTATTATGACATATTACTTCAGTGAAACCTAATAAGCAAAATATCTTAGATCAAGTAAATTAGGCCAGCCTGTTTTCCATGTAATATAATGCTTAATATCAATATAACTCTTAATTTTAACAAGAGAATATTATGCTACCTCCTCCCAAAAGTAGAAGCAGGGTAATGAGCTCCATTTTATAGAAATCTGGCAGTTGTAGGTCTATTGAACAAAGAAAAGATTGTCCTAACTGTAACACTATTTATCCAAGAACATGAATAGAAACTGCAATGTGTGCAGATTGTATAAAATCTAGGCTCAAACATGAATGTTATTGAAGACACTCCAGAACTCGTTACACACGTGAGAAGAGCCTCTAGCAAAATCATGTAGACCTTGTCACGTGTTTAAATATTATGTAGAAATGTGACTATGTGGTAAATAGCAATTGTCTTTCAAGAACTTTCTTGGCAAAGAGTAAATAGGAAATAGCAAGATAAGTATATAACAGGTGTCACATAACTCAGGATTTTAGGATGGAAGGTAAAAACTTTTAAGTTACAGAATAGAAATTAGAGAGGCTTGGAAGGAGAAGGGACATCAACATGTTCTCATAGTTTCAAATACCTGGTAGTAAAAATTTTAAAGATGGTGTAACTACTTAGAAATGCTCTGCCTCTTTTTGTGATTTGGAGAATAAAGTTTTTCAATTCTCTTCTGTGATTTGCTCACACATATACTTATTTCTAACTTTCATCAGTGTAACGTAATTTACAGACATCAGAGACTTTAAGTGTGTCACTGCTGTCTTCTCGTGACATTCACTAATGCCGTTTATCACTATAAACAGGAAGTGGATTTTCCCTCTTTCAGTCTCTTTCCTTTTCTTCCTTTTAAGGCTTCAAAGAAAATGGAGAAATCAAGCTCTTTCTCTGTGTCATTATCTGTAAATACATAACTCCAGGGATTTCACAAGAAGGAGAAGGGCAAGATAAAAAGAAATGGGGCGGGGGATGCATTTGCATAGTATACTTTACACATCCAGTGTCAGTGAAGCTTTTGGGATATTTTCCAGTATGCTTATTGTTTTATGTGCTAGTACCAAATAAGGTTAATTATAAAAGATTTTAATTGACAAAGATGCATCATTATTTCTAAAGTTTACATGAATTGATTCAGTCTATCTTTCTGATTCCCAGTGTTTTGGTGACACCAAGGATATCTTATTGTACAGGGAAGACTCTTGACTCATACATTATTCATTCTTTGTATAATCTCCTGGCAGCTTTTCTTTCTTATCTCAACCATTCTTTGCTTAGTACACAGTTTTGAGCAAAAAAGAAAAAAAGTCATATGTATAAAATGTGTTTTCTTGGGAGATCACAAAATATGGTTTGATAAACGCTCATTTAAATTCTATTCCATATTATACTGTTTCCCTGCTTATTTTGAACACAATTTCTTTTGTTACACAGAAAATTCATATTTCCTTGTATTGACATTGTTCTTTACATCTCTTAATTCTATCACTGACACAGGAGTCATTTGAGCAAGCTTTGGTTCGTCACCAAGTGCACAAGGTTGTAGTGAATCAATTTGAGATACCGATTGATAGAAAAGTAAGACTCAGCATCTAAACATTGTTTGGACGTTGGCGTTGTTAATAGATGTGTAACAGTCGCAGCTCACGGCAATGCCACCAGTTTCGATATAAATAATGAATAATGATCACTCTTTGTTTCTTCAGCTCTTCCATAAGTCCGACACAAGAACTGCTCACAAGTAAAATACTAATACGTATAGTCACTCTCTACCATCTGTCTCCAGGGATATTGAGCCCTGGATAACAGGTAGCCTTGCACAGATACATTTTGGTATCTTAGCATCAGAAGGAGGCAAAATATAGAATGTGAGAGTATACAAGTGATAGGAAAAAAGACATGAATTAAAAGTTTTGCTAGTAGTGTCTATAAAGAGATGAAATTATTCCTTATGTATATCAGTTCAACACGCACAGCCCTTTTCTGGGTCTGAACAAAATTATGTAATGCTATTTTTGAAAAAAATTGTTTTCTTTTACTTAAAAAGAAGTTATATTTCATTCTGTAGATTATATTATGAAATTTGTGCGCATAATGAAATGTCTAAATTGAGCTAATGTGCATATATACAATCTAATGGAGTTATTATTTTGTGAAGAACACTTAAAATCTATTGATTGTTAAGGATTGTAATTGTTTTTAATGTAGTCTTATGTTGAACAATAGACCTTCTGAACTTACTCTTCCAATAAACCAGAAATGTATCATTTGACCAAAAACCAAACATCTTTGAACACATTTATTTTTAAAAATTTAGTTCGAACAGATGTAAAAGTATACATGTTAATGATAGTAGCATAGAGTTGCAACACATGTATACACTGTAGAATGTTGATGTTTCAACCATGATATATATGCTTAGGTCCTCAAATGTTTCTCATTTCTTTATAGTAAAACTCAAGGTAGTTTTCCTAGCTTTTGAAAGTGACAGTATATTATTGTTATATATTGCAATCCTACTGTACCAAAGCACACCAGAACACCATGTCCTATCTGATTATACTTTAATATCTATTGACCCCACTTTTGTGTTGTAATTAATTGATGTATACTTAATATATTTTTATTTATTATTTGATAATACCTTTGTTCATAACATGTATTATTTTCACATTCAAGCCCTTCTCTCTTTTAGTTCTTTCTAGTTTGTCCCATATTTCCCTCCCAACTCCACGTATTGGTTTTTTTTTTTTTTTTTTTTTTTGCATGACCCAAGAAATCCAGTTTGTGTAATTCGTATGAATTTGGGACTGTCCCATGAAGCATGATCAACCAACCAGAAAACACACCTCTAATAAAATATTCACTATCTCTCCCCCAGTAGCTACCAATTGTAAATAGATACTCAGCCATACTACTATGAGTTTGTGTGCCTTTCCTCAATAGTGTTGGAGTTTAGACTGGCTTGTTCTGGATACACCCTGTGAAAGCAATCACAGTCGGGGTGAGTTCCTGAGTTTCACCATCCTGTATATTTAGAAGACATAATTTTGATCTTAACTTGATCTTCCTCTACCTCCAGCTCTTATATACTATTTTGCCTCCCTCTTTTGTGTTTCCCTAAGCCTTGGGAGTTTGGGGGTATATTACCAGTGTTTCATTTATAGCTGAGCACTCCACTTTGATTAGTTGTGAATTTTTCTGTCACCCACTGCATAAAGATACTTTTATGATAAAGTACTGCACTAATTTATGGTTATAGAGATCAAGACTTTAGAAAGGAGTTTGACATTATATTTCACAATTATCTGTAACTGTAATTCTGATAATCTGATACCATTTTCTGGTCCATGTGCACCTGACATACATGTGGTACTTATACACAAAGACACACAAAATACTCAGATGCATTAAATAAAAGTCTTAAAATAATTACATAAATATAAATGTAAATTTGTGCAGTTTATCTTGGGAGAAATTATATTTAATTACATATATTATCATAGTGAATTTGGAGGAAAGTAAATTAAAATTGAGGTCATAGTTTCTCTGTTATATACAGATATATAAATGTTAACGTTTTAATATAGACATGCTCATTGAATAGGTTTATTATGGCAAACATGCAGTTAGATATTATGTTCAGTTAGTAAAACAATAGTAGTAGCATTACCCCCCATACAGGACTTTTTGGCTTGAGTTAATGTATCAGGCATGGATTTTCCTTGGTGCAACATGCCTTAGATTCAGTCAGAGATTAGTTGGTTACCCTCATATCATCTATACCACTATTGCACAAATAGTCAGATGTTGCTGGGCTAGTCATTACGGAAGCTTCTAAGTTTCAAATGAATAAGACTGGTTTTATAGAGGTATTTACAATTAACAACTGATTACATAAAATGAATAATATTTATTAAGGGGCTTATATGAAATACACAATGATTTAAGAGATTAAGCCCTAGGACAATTTCTGGAAAGTTGGACTGGTCCATGTGGCAGTGGCAATAGGTCTTGTGTGGGGGATATTTTTAAATATAATAAAAACAGCCAGAGATGTCAGAGGAATCTACCCACAGTCAGTCTAGGAGGTACAGACAGTGGTAACTCACACCTTTAATCCCAGCACAGGGAATATCCTGGGAGTGGTGACCTACGCCCTTAATCCAATCTGAGTTTGAGGTCATTTTAGTTTACAGAAGAAGTTCCAGACTCCCAGGCAGGCAGTGGTGGTGCCACACCTTAACTGAGTGAAGGAAGTATTTAAAGCAGGCATAGAAAGACAGAGCAGGCAGAAGAAGCCCAAAGGAGTGAGGTTGAGGAAGCTGGAAGACAGCTGGTTGACATCTGACTGTAGTATTTCTTCTCTGACATCTCCTCCTTTTTCAGAGATTTGGCCCTGTTTCCTTTATTCATGCAACAGTCTTGCGCTCTCTCTAATAGTGCAGGAAACAAACAAGAAGGAGAGATATCATCCCCAGCTTTAAATTGGCCTGGCCATACCCCCCGTTCATGTGGTCTCAAGGTCTAAAGGCCATGACTCTAGGTTAAGGTGAATAATGTTTTATTCCTACTACAACTCCTCTTTTGTCTATATAAGAAAGTTTTAAACTTAAATATAGAACTACATATAATAAAAACAATTATAAGGCATGTCAAGGAGAGGGAAAGGCAAGTAACATAAACAAGGTCAAACCATAGATTATTGAATCTACTTTAACCCAAAAACAGATTGCTAATCTCAAAATATTTTACATTGTTATAGATTTGATTTATTGATGCAAATTTAAGATTAATTTTTGTTTTACTGTATGTATATTTCTACTCTTGTATAAGGTATTATGTTTACATAGCTCATTTAAATTGTAATGTTTAATTAAGAAATGCAGATTAATAGTCATCTATGATAATTATATTTGTAGTTGAGATTTTTAGGTACACAATGATATATTTCAATTAGATAAATAATCTTCAAATACTCCAAAGCTCTACAGAATACAGGATTTAAAATATTTTAAAAACTTAGACTTTTCTAGATACAGAGACAAGTCTGCTCCTGGCAGCATGAATCTACATCAAGAGGATGATGGGCACTGAAAAAACTCCATATGGAGTTTACTTTCATTGCAGCAAAATTAAGCCACTGGACAAGAAATTCTTTCCTCAACCACCTGACAATATCTGTATAATATAGACATGGAAGATCCATAAAAAGTGACATCTAAACTTTGGCAGAACAAGCTGAGATAGTCCCTTCAAGTTCCTGCTCCGTAGAGAAAACTGCCAGACATTCTGTAGGACACAGAGAGAAGTGACAGACAGATTATGCCAAAATAGATTAAAATAGTCCTTCAAATTTCTTGCTTCAAAAAAAGTCTGTCAGAGATGCCAGGCCTATTGGCTAAAGATAGATACCAACATAACAAAAGAATTTTGGTTGACTGTCCTGGCAGCCAGATGTCATCGCTGTCATTTCTAGATTTTAGAAGCTGCTAGTATGTCCTGTTTACTTAAGTAATATTATATCTTTCTGTGGTCTTCAATGTAATTAAAGATTAGATAGTTATAATTATAGTTTTCCTTAGGTATAACGAAAGGTAAATTAGAAGTAAAACTTTAGGCTCACAAAGTTAAAATAGATGATAAAATATTTTCTTGAATTTTGTTAAATACAAATAGACCAAAAAATATAATTATAATTCTTGCTTGAGAGCTATTCTATGTAATTTTGCTATGTTAAAATTAAAACCTTCCTTTTTGATTATACGGAAAAGGGGAAGTATTGGAAGATATCTTTGAGTATGCTATAAATACCATTAGATAATAAAAAAATGTTTTAGCCTATGGGAAAGCAGCTTAAAAGCAGGCAAAAAATTCAAGTATAGATACAGGGGAAAGAGGGTGAAGTCACAAGAGATACTATCCAGATGCCTTCAAAACAATATGTAATAGAGTAAAAATAAGCCACAAGCCACGTGGCAAGACAGACTAACGGAAATGTGTTACAATGTGAGAGCTAGCTAACAAGAAGGTTGAGTCACAGGCCAAGCAACATACAATTATATAAACCTTTATGTGACTACTTGAGATCAAGAGGGGTCGTGGGGCCTAACCTCAGGCTAGGGTAGGCCATGGGCAAGAGAAATTCATTTAAACTGCAAGACGAGGCTGGGCCAAAAATTTTTTACAAAAGACTGTTAATAAAAATTTCCCCCAAAGCTTTCATAGTTCAGTTCTATGAAAAGCTACCAGCAGAGAACAAATTTCCATGTCAGTAGAAGCATAATTTACCCAACTCCAATGACAAAAGAACGTTATGTGTTCATCAATATAGGAAACCAAGAACAATGGCAATATCTCATATTATTTTGAAGGATCTCTGGAATCTCCCCTAACCAAAAACTCAGTGTAAGTTGTCATACAGCTTTCAATGAATATTTCATTTGACAATCTATGCTTTCTGTTATTAGCATTATACCCCTGTAGGGTAACTCTCTTTAAACTTTCCCTATGTGTTTGCAGATGTGTGTGTGTTTGTTTGGGCAATATATATCTATATCTATCTATCTATCTATCTATCTATCTATCTATCTATCTATCTATCTATATATATATATGTATCTATGTAATCTATGTATCATCAATTATTTTTCTAATGCTATCATTTTTGACTGGGGTAAGATAAAATTTCAAAGTAATTCAATTTTCATTTCCCTGAAGGCTAATAAGGTTAAACACTTTAAAAATTCTTAGTCTTTCTTTATTTATTCTTTTCTGTTCATTTCCACAGCTTACTTTTAAAAGTAGGTCATTTTTCTTGTTTAGTTTTTGTTTAGGTGCTCTGCATATTCTATACTAATTCTCTGTCAGAAAAAGCTGGCAATTCTTTTCTCTCATTCTACAGGCTGTCTTTCCGGTTAATGAAGCAAAAACTTCAGTACAGAATCTTTATTTTTGAGATGTCCAGACATGTAAACAATGAATAAAATAGATAATTTATGTTTCTAATTATACTCTCCAGATGTTTCTATATAATTCTATTGTGCTTCCAAAATTTCCCAGTTTTTTAATTATAACCTCCTAAGTACAGTAAGTGCTGCCCATATGAGCATGGATATGTGACTACCCATTGGAACATGTGGTCTACAGTAGCCATATTTTTCATAAAAATGATTCTCTCTTTCCTAGCTACTACCTCCCATATCTAACATATCCTCACTATGGGGTTAAGTGTGGACATTTTCTATGTCATCTATGCTGGTATTTAGCTGTCTTGATCTTGAGTAGGTCTTCTGCAGGTAACCACAATAGCAGTGGGTACATGAGGACAACTATGTCACGTCCAGAAGACATTTCATGGTACCTCTCTCCATCCTTTAAGCCTTACATTCTTGCTGTATTTTCTTCCATAATATGCCTTAAGCTGTGATGGTGGTGGTATGTAGTTGCTTATTTTTTTCTCTTTGACTCTTGTGTGGGGAGTACAACCAAACTCCCAAATAAATGCACCTAATTTTATTATTTCTTATGAATGCCAGATTTATCTTGGCTTTTTTCTAGCCAGCTTTTCTTAACTTAAATTATCCCATCTACCTTTTGCTTGTGGGCTTTGACCTTTCTCTTACTTCTGTATATCTTACTTCTACTCTTACTCCACGGCTAGCTGTGAGGCTGGGTGGCTGACCACTAACATCTTCTTCTCCTTTTCTCATTACTTGATTTTTTATTCCAGATTTATTTTTTATATTTATTCATCTCTTTATTAGACCAGTCAAGTGTTTTAGACAAAATATCATAGCTTCACAGATTTAAACAAAGGGAACATAAAGTAATGAGACCCATCTTTTCATCATTAAACAAATATTCCATAGCATAAACAAATGTAACATATTGCAAACTGATATTTCTCCAGCAGCAGTGGTTAATACTGAGTCCTGTTTATGTCTCTTCTTCTGATCTCTCACTACTCTCAGCAACCATGAATCTCACTATTGACTGTTTTCTGGACTCAAAGGAAGCTTCTCTGACCAAGCTGAGAGTAGCTAAATCTATGGTTATAAATACACATATTTAAAGTTAATGTGACTGCACAGTCATTTAGTAAAATGATAATATCAAGTTCTAGTCTAGGCTCAGTGACCTCACTCTCCATGGGGTTTGAATATTACAGTAGCTATAATGAAATTCCCTCTTGTGGAATGTATCCTACTTGCTGATTTTTGCATCTGCTACTTCATGACCCAGGACATTCTAAGAATGTCCTTACAGGAGCCTATATTGTGATGTATACTCTATCTTTCCTCAAAAACATTGAGATCTGTAATATATTTGAAATTAATTTTTTTTGTTCAAGGTGAAAGAGAAAGATTGTTTCATTTTTTTTCTACATGTATCTGTTAGAGTTTTAGTTTTCCCAGTACCATTATTGAAGATGTTGTCTTTTCACTATTATATATTTTTGGCATCTTTATCCAAAAGTAGGTGGCTATAGATGCACAGATATATTTGAGTTCTCAATTCAATTAAACATAATTCTTTTTTGTGGGCTAGTAACATGTCATTTTAACTACTATAACTCTGGATTAGAAGTTGAATGGGAATGTTGATACCTCTAGTAGCGTTTGTATTGCTTAGTATTATTTTGGCCATCTATGGTCATTTGCACTTATGTATTAATTTTAAGAAAAAGACAGACAAGCTTCCAGTATTGGGAGAAGGAAGTCAACATGAATCCTATCCCTAATCAAGAAACTATCTCCAATTGATATTAACTTGCAAAGAAAAAAAATAGATTTTTCCAATGTAGTTAGACTTGATGTATCATCAACACTTTAAGTGTAGATTCCATGACTAATGGTAGATAGAAAACACAAACAAATTCACTGGTATTTTCGTAGACTTTTTGTCTCATCTTGCTTTGTTTATTTTTTTGTCTTAATGGGTTTTGTTTGTATAGTCTGATTTTAATTATTGTGGTTTTATGGGTTTCATTTGGTGCATGTGTATGTGTGTGTTTCATATTTATTTTTTAAAGTCTGGTGTTTGATAGTCTGAATAAGAATGGTGCCCATAAACTCATGCATTTAAATTCATGACCCATAGGGTATAGCATTATTAGGAGATGTGGCCTTGTTGGAGTAATTGTAGTCTTCTTGAAGGAAGTATGTGGCTGTGTAGATGGGCTTTAAGGTCTTATATGCTCAAGTCTGGCCAGTGTGACACAGTTCTTTCTTTGCTGCCTGTAGATCAAGATGTAGGATTGTGACTACTATATCTGCATGCTTCCATGTCTCATCATAATGATAATGAACTAAACCTCTGAAACTATAAACCAGCTCCAATTATATGTTTTCCTTATTAAAAGTGGCAACAATCCTGATTTAGCTTTACTGCAATAGAAATCCTAAAACAGGTTTGTTGAATATTTTGAGTCAAAGATGTGCTGACGTCAAAATGGAAAGTAGAAGATATGCTATATTGTTTCCACAGGTGAAGAAAAGATATGGATATCATCAAAATTAATAAAGACTCAATTTGAACCAGAAAAACTTTGATAAAAAGAAATGATGGCCCATTTACCCATGTATCTGTTTCTTAAGTTGTAAGAAAAATTCAGCAAACTGGAATTGGGGCAGGGTTTTGTGTTTGTCTTTAGTAAAAGCTATAAATATATATCTTCAAGAAGTCAAAAGACCTTGGACATCTAGACATTTACAGTAGAAGGGAAGGCTATCCAGGAAAAAAATATAAGCAAAGTTAATACTGGACCTACTAGTACCAATACACTCTACAGAGCAAAATCTCACTGCCTAACATTTATATCTCTCCATTTGCAAAAAAAGTTGAAGTCCCAGTTCAAATATAAACTAAAGCTGGTTTTGTAGTTGGAGTGTAGCTCTCTTCTCTAGATTCAAACAGGCTTGTGAAAAAAAAATTACAAAATCTCTGTATCTTATTAGAAGAGCCACCTAATATAGGACAGAAGAATAACTAAAAATAAGTGTCTGTTCTATTGTTACTAATCCTGTGCTATATAAATGTTATACCAAAATTTATAAAATTTTACATATATAAAATAAGATTTTTTTATGATATTGATGTTTATATAGAGTAGTAATTAATTCTAGACAAAAATGCTTTACTTTAGCTTTCCATGCATTGTATTGGGTTTAATCTTATATTAGTTTTCTGCAGTGAACAATTGCACCCACATTCCAAGAGGTAGGTGGGTGAGTTTTGGTCTTTCAATGGGTTATGGATGATTGTCATTGTTTAGGGTAAATGGTTACAAATTATTATTGTTTATGGTTAGAAAAAAGCTGAACAAGAGAGACTCAGGGTTCTAGTTAACAAAAAGGGGGATACAAATATGATAGGATATAATGGTAGTTTTTTAAAATCTACTTTTAAAAGCAATTACTAGTTTTGAATATTTTACATTGACTTGGATTTTTATATATTGTATAAAAATTGTGTATATTAACACAAAGTTGAGATTAATTTTATTACTGTGCATATATTTTATGCTTGTTCAAGTTATTATATTTATACAGTTCATTTAACTATGTAATACAAATTGTTAGTTCTTGAAAGCTATTATTACCAACTAATTAGGATATAAAGAAATACAAGTTAGTATTTAGACATTACAATGAAACATATCATATTAGATAAGTTTTTAAGGTCAAACATGGGTGTATTTTAGATGAACATGTCTTCTTCAAACACTTCAGAGATCTACAGAATTTAAAATATAACAAAGTTTTCTGTTATTTTTATGACAATGAGACATCTGCTCCTGGCAGTACCAATCTACTTCAGAGATGATGATGGACATTGGAGAAATTCCATATGGAGTTGACCTTCACTGTGGCAAAAGTTAACACTGGACAAGAAAGTTCCCTTTTGCCTTGACTGCTGATAGTATGATATTTAAAATAGAAAAGAAAGGCAGAGAACATGAAAAATAGAACTGCTGAACCTTGCCAGGACAAGGTAGGAAGGTCTTTAAGGATATTCTGCTTCAATCAAATATGTGAAATATTTGGTCACAGGTGACTGACTGTTCCTGGCATTCAAATCACCTTAGTCTACTTTCTGGTCACAACTGATATATAACACTCTCAATTAAAAATATAATTTTAACCATGTTGTTATTGTTTATATATTGAGATATTTTCTCTAAGATTTCTGTGTGGTGATATGTTTTATATTTAATAAAACCAGTCTAGAATATCAGAGAAGAGATCTACCCACAGTCAATCCAGGAGGGTCACAGAGTGGTAACTCACACCTTTAATCCCAGCACAGGGAAAGACCAGGATACAGGATATTTCTCCTCCCCCACACCACATTTCTGCAATAAATTTTAATTAGTTTCTGGATTACATAATTGAACTTGCAGAAGTATTGAGTCAACATGACAGGCAATAAGAATTGAGATAACCCAGTACATAAGCAGTTCATATTTTTCCCTTGTAAGTATGCAAGCCTCCTTTATTCATGGAGCTATATTGCTAATAGTTATCCAAATACAGTGAATCACAAAAATAATATCCTGCTTCCTATAGAGTCTGTCAGATTGGCTAGGCCTTTAGGTCAAAGATGGATGCTTCAACAATGTGGAGAATCTTGGGTGACTGTCTAGGCAGCAAGCAGTTTCATTTTTCACATTTTTAGGAAGTTGCTTGTTTGCACATCCTATTTACTTAGTTATTTTCTTCTAAGGTCTCTGAGGGAGTTGAAGATGAGATAGTTATAGTTTTCTAGTGACAGTTTTAGAAAAGAAACCCACTTAGAGGGCAAAGTGTATAAGGTTGATTGACAACAAAAGATAGTTTTCAGTTAGTAATACAGTTAGATAGAAAATGAATTACAGGCAAAACTTTGGACTCACCAAAATAGGATAAATAATAGAATATTTTCTCTGAATTTGTCATTTGTTCTTGGAGTGGACATTACTCATCTAATTATTGCATATATATTGTATATAATTATTGTACTATTGTATATAGTTTTCTTATATTAGTTATGACATTCTTTTTATTTTTCACGCCAAAGGGGATATGTGGTGATATATTGTATATTTAACAGCATCACCTGGAATATCAGAAAACAGAATCACTCACAGTCAGTCCATAAAGGTCAGACAGTAGTGTCCCGCACTTTTAATCCCATCATTCAGGAGACAGAAATCTGAATTTCTGAGAGTTCGAGGCCTAACAGCCAAGCAGAAGTAGCTCACACCTTTAATCTTAGCTCTAGGATCATGATGCAGAGTTGAACCTGGAAGTGAAGCAACTAGGGAGGGAAGACATTTAATTCAGGAGGAGGCAGAGACTGAGGCATTTTATAGGAGCAACCAGCCAGGCAGAGGACTCTTGAAGATAGCACTTACTGTGCTCAGCCTGAGAAGTTGGCTTGGTGAGAATTGACTGGGCTGTTTCCTCTCTCTGACATTGTTTTGGTAGAGTGGTACAGGCTTTATAGAAGGACTTTAGGAGTGCTTCTTCTCTTTCTTCCAGTCTTCCTTTTTTCTTCCTTTTTTCTTTTCTGCTTCCTTCCTCCCTCTTTCTTCCCTCCTTCCTTCCTACCTCTTTTTTTTTTTTTTTCCTAGAAAGCTTTTTATTCCTGTTCAAATAAGGGCATTTACATGAGTTTAGTTAGGTTGTTAATCTCTGATTTGTGGTAGTTTTGATGCATCTAGAAATTCATTCATTTCTTTTAGTCTTCCCAGACTAAGGAGATACAGGTTTCCAAATATAGCCTTATAAAACTTCATATATATTTGGTATCAGTTGTAATCTTTCCCTGTTTATCTGGATCATCTCTTTCCTTTGGCCACTGTTGTGAAGCCTCTGTCATCTGAGCGAGCTTCATCAAGCAAAGGCCTACAGATTGAAAGATGGACACACACAGGTCACACTTGAAAGAAGAATGCTGTTTATTGGAGCTCAGGGGAAGCCTTATAAACCAGAGTTGCCCTTTGACCTTGAGTAACCCCTGTAGCTCACAAGCAACCCCTGACTTTAGTCAGCTTCTTTGTCCATTCCTAAATTGCAGCACCTGCTCTGATAATGAAAATGTATTAATTGGTTCCAGTAAACATCGCAGGCCACTGAACAGTGCTAAGCCCTGGGGGCTGCAGGCCAACATCCACAACGGTGGGAAGGGTCTGTTGGTCTTGTCTATCCTCACAAAGAATCAGCTCTTAGATTTGTTTATTATCTTATTTTCTTTACTTCTATTTTATTCATTTCTGCTCTTTTATTATTATTCCTTGGATACTCTTGGGTTTGGGTCTTGTTTATTATTGGTATGCAAAATTTTGATATGTATTATTACTTTTAAATTTAAGCTCTGAAAACTGTAATTTCCTTCCTATGAGTGCTTTTAATATCTGCCAGAGGTTTTATTGTACTATTTCCATTCTCATTTAATTTCGAGAAATTTATATATATATATATATATATATATATATATATATATATATATATATATATTATTTCTTTGATTCATCATTCAGTAATAAGTTGTTTAATTATAATCTCCAGAGTTTGTGTACTAATTGATTTGTTTGTATTTTCAGAGATATTCTTATAGCCCACTCATTTTTGGTCAACTTGCCCCATACCCCTAAGAGGAAGGGATGTTTTTTAGTTAATGTAGGAGCTTTCATTTATTTTAGCCACCACATTCACCTGAGTCCAGACTCACCAACCATTCCAGCTGCTTTCTTGCTTCTCATGCTATCCGCTCAATCTGCCAACTCCAGCCCCCATACTCTCTTCCAGCCTCCCAGGGGACCCCCAATCCTCCTGTCACTAGACACCTTTCCCCCAAACTCCCTGTCTTTGAGTTTTCTGTTCCAGCCTGCTTCTCAGGGCTGAAGTCTAGACAGTTACCAACAAAAACAAAAACAAAAAACATGTCTAAGGTATTTTGCCTCGCCCTTCCCCTCCCTCACACTAACACTCCAGCTGACACCCCTGGAGAATGGAAAAACCCAGAAGCCATTTTACCACTGGAAAACAGTTGACCACCACCCCTACAGGATTAGAGAAAAGGGAACAAGAGCCATTTTTAGAGCTAATAACAGAGACTGTTACTCCCACCCTACAGGACCACAGAAAGGGACCCAGAAGCCATTTTAACAATGGGTAAACAAACAAACAAAAAAAGGAGGCATTTTAACCTCTTCCCATCCTCAGACCTAGCAGAGATTCACAAACTTTATTGTGTGTCAGAGGACCCTCACTCTATTATCCAAATTCTGTCATTTCCCAATTTTCTCTCACTAACTCATGGTTTTTTCCCAAACTCCACAGAATCAAAATTCCATGCTTAAACTCACCCAGCCTGCAGGAAATGAGTTGTAAAATCCAGCAGACTGACCACAAGAAGATACAGTTCTCATTTTCTGAAAAGACAAACAGCCTTAAGGGATTGTTGACTGTTGACCTTGTTGGGGTCATCCATTTAACCCCTGCCCCCATACATAAGCCTGGCTTTCTTTTTATAATAATAAATAATAATAATTTTATAATAATAATAAAAAATCTTTTTAAAATAAGATGCAGGAATTCCTCCCACATAACAGCCACATAGCAAACATGCTAGTCCAATAGCCCAACAAGATGCTGGCAGAACATGCTGCATACAGAGGGCACGCCCCTAGGTGTGGCTCTGTAAATCTGTGCCCACTCATTTTCCTATAAGGAGGTGCCATGTGAAAATCATTCTCTTTCTCTTCTGCTTCTCTTCCCTTGCACCTACCTGGCAACTCCCCCAATAAACTCTAGTGTGGTGACTGGTGTATGCATCTGTTCTCACATGTGAAACCAACAGTGGGAAAGGTTCAAGGACAGGATGTGATATCAGGTATCGCTTAGCACTGTGCCCCTTGGTTGTACATTTGAGAATCCTGGAACCTGGAGCTAATAGAATTTTACGTGTGTGTAGTACCCCATCTCGCAAGGTTCTTTACAAGGTATTTTTTAATGTCTGGGTGTTTCCACATGCTCTTTCAGCCGGGCCTCTGAGAAAAAAATTTTCCTGACATTAATGACCCAATTTCATGTAGGCAACTGACAGCTCAGGATTTCCTCCTTAGCATATTAATCATCCAAGCTCTTAGTGTGAAACTATGATGAGTTGAAGCTTAGGAATGATTCCCCAGTTCCTTTGAAGTCAGACTGATAGCACACAACACACTCCTAGACTTCATTTTTCCCATGCGTAGTTTCTCTTCTCCAGGTTCTCTTAGCTTCCATGTTTCTGCTTATGTTCAACTTAAACATTAATGGGAAATGACTGGATTCTGGACTATGCCAGCGTTTTCTAGCTCAGAAGATGATGATGTTTGAGCAGGCCTTTTGGTGGATGTCCTTCTCTTCTCTAATTTACTTCTTTACTTGTTCCTGACACCCATGAAGGGGATTTATTTACAGCAGACATATGCTTATGCCGAGCCAATGTGTCATTGCAGTGCTCTGTATGTTGATTGCAGGCTCTTTCACTGACAGAATAAGGGAAATCTTGTTGATTTAGCATTCAGAAGTTTATAGTATTGAAAGCTTTCACACTTCATGTTTGAAAACACTAAAAAATCTATGATGTGAAGAAATGATGGGCTTCCCTAAGGTAATTTTTCTCTTTTATTTCTTTAATGTTAATATTGAAAATTAATCTGGTTTCCTGTTTATTATGGATAAAAACAAAACAAACAGGCTTTTCTCAGAAATTGATGCTTATCCTTCGCACTGTCTATTAATTTTGGATCCTTTAATTGCCTATTTTATTTTATTTTACTTTGAAAAAGTTCTTACTATATCATCTCTATTGGCCTCGATCTCACAATGCTACAGTTTTAACGTTCTGGGAGCTGCCAACACATCCAGCTCTTGAGGATATGATTCTCTTGTCCTGACATTTTTTCTCATAAAAATAGCATTAGTCTACCAGTGATAATACAAAGAAAATCTTGGCATTTAAAGTATTGATATTACCATAGATCAAGTTATTTTTTTTAATTTTAAGATATTACATACAGGTAAGGGCTAAGAATGACTGACAGGCTCCAAGGAGATAATACATTATTTCCTGAGTATAACTTCAGTTCATTTTTGGTTAAGTGCATTTTTAAAGTGGAGATATTAACAGAGTAAATAAAAGTTCCTGATAGGGGGTTTTTAATCATTTGTTTTAAATTTTGTTACAGACATTGAAAACTTGAAAATGTGTGATTTTGAAGAGACAGCTGACACGGTAGAAAGAAGGAGAAGAATGATCATCTGGCAGCAGAGACACTGAAAGAATCTGAAGATAAGAATAAGACAAAGATCAGGTGTACACAAAAACAGACCCCTAACAACTATCAGGTCAAGCTGGTGATTCCATTCTCTACTGCCCTAAGACACAATATTTTATCATTTATATATAAGTAAAACTTACTTTCAGGCTTATTTGATTATAGGCTAAATTATTCTATCACAGGTTGGCAAACAATGATAAATAGATGCCCCATAATTGGAAGTCTACCAGACCCTATATTTCTGTAAAAACTCTATGGAGAAAACAAACTGAAATGTCTTTCATCAATAGTCTTACAGATGAGTGCTGATATTGTCGATCACTCCTATGCTACACTGTCACCTGTGAGGTCTTACATATATCACGGTAAGGCAAGTTCTAGCGTAATTTTTCTAACTACTAACACAAGGCTAAAAAAGTACATTATGAAAAAGCAATTGAGTTACAAGAAATGCTTGTATAACGTAAATGAGTTTTGCCTACGTGTCACCATGCAGAGAGATATTCATCCAAATGAGGATGATGACAGAGATTGAAGTTTAGAAGTCAATTATAGTAACAATAGCGAAAACTGAGGTCGTGGGTGTTGCTTTTACTCTTGTTCACAAAACAGGCCAAACATTGAAAATACTATAAAGCAGATTGATTTTATACAGTAGATAAATAGCCTGAGGACTTTTGCTCAGTGTTTTAGGTAGAGTTAGTATGGGGTCTGCAAGAACATGAGATAGAGTTCACTTGTAATCTCATCTGTCAGTTGTGGTGGTGGTGCCTTGACACTCAAGAGGTGAAGCTGGATAACTGTGCATTTGAAATCTGTTCTGAGCTACATAGGGAGATCCTGATTCATAAGAAAAATAGCAGGGCCTGGATAGGTGCCTCAGTTTGTAAGAGCACTGGTTACTTTTGGCAGAGGACTCAATTTTTGTTTCCAGCATCTATGTTAAATGGCTCACAGCTACCTATAAGTCCAGGTCCAGAGATCTGAGCCTCAAAATACAGAGGTACATATAAATGTATATGTTTGTAAAATATATATATGTAAAATATGCATTTAAAAATACAGAAATAAGGCAAGGAATGTTTCTTGGTGTTATAGCTCTTCCCAGTGCATGTAAGACCCTGGATTTGAATCCCAGGTCCCATAAAACAAACAAAAAGAGATGAAAGACATGCTTGAGTGAGTAAATTCACAACCTGTGAGTAAAAGGGTTTCCTTTTTCTGGAGAGGAGGGTTAGAGATTTGGGTACTCTGCATGGGAACCATCACTTCTGTGACTGAGAAGCTTAGCTGTGGACTGAACACAAAGTAACAGACATGTTTTGCTAAATTTAAGTAGTACCATTATATAATATTTTTCACTTAGAATAAAAAAAATGACTTTTTCTGCCAAAAAGGCAAGTGTTAGGTTTATTTTTTCCATACCATATGCCACAAGGGAAAAAAATAATCACAAAAGTCAAGGAGAACTCAGGCTGGGAGAAGCCAGCCAACAATAACGACCAATAAATGGATAAAAATGTATTTCCTGCTCAACCGTTAGAAACTCACAGTTTTATAATCACATTACGGAGTATAAGATTCTAAACTGTTCATGTGAAATATTTGTTACTCAGTTTACTTATGTATGGTTTACTTACATGTAGCTGTATTTTATCGCTTCTAATTTTTAAGTAATGAAATAGATATGTTCAGTGTCTCCTCTTCTTAATTCCACCATGTGTTCTTCTATTTTACTTCTTTTCAAAATAGTCTACTTTTATTTTTTATTTTATGGTATTCTTAATAGTTATCTAATAAGGCAATATTTTCTTAACAACTCATAGTTTTCATAGTTTAAATTTTACACAACAATAAGATCATCAAATTTCAGCCTCTTTTCTTCATAAAAATATACCTTTTAGTAGAATTTTTCCCATAGCATGCATAGACATACCCATACATACATATCTCAATTTTAAAATTTTTATATTTAATATCCCTTAGGTATAAATTCTGTGGCCTATTACAGAGATATGCCTTTAATATATACTATTTTGGATTTCCTTCTTATATCCATATGTACTCGTTTTGTATTTTAAATTCTAAATGATTTGCTACTTTATAAGTTCTAGTGATTGTGGGGAGTTAATAAAAGCTCCAGAAGTCCCAGAGCTCTAACCACAGTCAGTCTAGGAGAATCAGAGTGGTGATTCACACCTTTAATCCCAGCACAGGTAGAATCCTGGGAGTGGTGACCTACACCCTTAATCCCAACTGAGTGGAGGTCATTTTAGATTACAGAAGGAATTCCAGGCTCACAAGCAGGGAGTGGGTGGGGCCACACCTTAATTTACCAAGAGTGCATTTAAAGCTTAAGGCAGGCATAGAGTGAGGAGCCAAGCCAAGGGAAGAGGGGCTGAGGAAGCTGAAAGACAGCTGAGTAAGATCTGACTGTGGTGTTTATTCTCTCTAATATCTCTGACTTCCTCAGAGATCTATCCCTGAGTCTCATTTATTCTTGCAACAAGTAATTGCAAGGTTAATCTTATTATATTCAGAAAAGACACTATTTTATTCTTAGAAACCAGTTGATGTTTGACTTTTTGTTTGTAAATGTTCAGATACCCTTTGTGCTTTCTTGAGGAGATGGTATATCCTGCATTATATCCTAGATTAGAACTCAAGGTTCAACACAGTTGATTAGATTACAGCTTCAATTATAACATGAATTTGTGCCCTCTTAAACTTTTATTTGATTATAAAATCAGTTACTGAGACAATGTTGTAGCTTTTCTTGGTGGTCGTGGTCCTGGTTGCTTTCTTATTAATCTTTTCAACACTTCTATTTTAATAATAGGTACTTTATTTTCTTCATGGTGACTTTACCATTGAGGAACATCTTTATTTATTGTAGCAAATATTCCTGCTTTGCTTTGCAGCTTAGAATATGCTGATACACTAGGGTGCCTGGATCAGTGTTGTGTGTGTGTGTTTGGCTATAATTGCATATCTGACTGTTTTTAATCTCTTTATGCCCTTTTGTTCTTTATTTTTTTCTACATCCCAACCACAATTTCCCCTCCCTTCTCTTCTTCCAGACCCCAGTGTCCACCACCTTCTCTTGTCCCCCTCCATTTAGCCCTCCTCCTCCCTTTCTATTCAGAATAGGTCAAGCTTCCCATGGATATCATCCCAATGTGACATATTAAGTTTCAGTAAGACTAGACTCTTCTCCTTGTATTAAGGCTGGACAAGGCAACCCAATATGAGGACAGGGTCCCGAAATTAGGTAAGAGTCAGAGACAGCCCGTGCTCCCACTGTCACGTGCAACTAGAGGGCCAAGGTCAGTCTCACACATGCTCTGTGGTTGTCAGTTCCGTCTCTATGAGGTCCTACAATCTCAAGTTAGCTGATGTGTTTGGGATGTCCTTGGTCTCTCAAGAATCCTTCCTTCCCATCTTACCCTCTTCCACAGGATTCCCCAGGTTCTGCCTAATGTTTGGCTATGAGTCTCTGTATTCTATGATCAGTAATTGTATGTATATATTTTATGAGTAGCCTTTCTTTATTTTCCTTTATTATCTTCATCTTTGTTAAGGACTGAATTGTCTTTTCCTAAGAGTTTATGTTGCCATTCTAACTCTCAAGCATTGCTTGAAGATTTTTTTAAAAAGATAACTACATTAATATACAATTATTAACACTCAACCATGGTGATTTCTGATCCAATAGAACTTTTATTCTTGAGAAAAAACAATTGGATGCAACAGGTACAGGGGACGCCACATGTAACCCAATGAGAAGATAATTATCTATGAACCAAAGAGGAAACCCTCAGAAGAAACCAACTGACCAGCACATTCATTTTGGTCTTCCACCCTTCAGAACTAGAGAAATAGATTCCTCTTCTTCCAACTGTCTAGGGTGGCAAAATTATGACAGTGCTAGTAGACTGATATCACATTCTAATATTATGATTTATCTATTTTACATTTAAATGTGCAGACAAGATGTGCTCCTTCTACCTTTGGCCAGATAGAGGCATTTTCAGGACAGGAATAAACTCTTTACCCTCTTCCTCTGGAGGAAAATTCAATTTCCTTTTTGACAAAAATGGCTCCCTTTGCTCTTTTGTAATTCAGAGCCTAACTTGCGCTCCTGCTCTGTTTGAGTCATTGGTTAGAGTTTCTTGTCTGAGTCGCTTTTCTGTGTTAGGGTATTAGTTCTTGCAGAAGATGCCTTCCCTTCAGCTAATCTGCAAAGCTGTCATGTTCATGTCTGAAGTTATCTCCTTCTATACCCTGTTACAGCTCCAGGTAAAACTATGACTCATACCTGACTTCTACCTCCCAGGTTCCAAACCGGCTGTTCATTCCCCTTTTCCCTCAGCACTTGGCTTTCTAGCTACTAACCCAGAGTGAGATCCTAGAGCCATGAGATGGTCACATTTGTTGGGTTTATCTACTAACTTATCCCAAATACTCTGAAAACCATATAGCACAAATTAGTTTCCAAAAAATATTTGTCAGATTAATTAATGAATCCCACCCTCTAAAGATGCCACCTACACTTTATTGAAATGTCAGTGAAGCCAACGTCAGAACACTCCAAACACAATCTGTGGGATTTGTGCTGGCAAATTAGAATATTGTTTTTTTTACATTGCCGGTTAATAAGCCATTTAATATTTTTCATCAAAATAAAGAAAAAGAATTAAAATTGCTGTAAGGAACACATACTTAAATATGTTTGGAAATTTAATATTTGGTAGAAAACAAACAAACAAACAAACAAAAAAGCAATCCTACAAATAAAGGAAGCAGAGGGAAGTCACCTGGCCAAGCCTGCCAACACAGGGGTTGCTTTGTTCCTGGGATCAATTGCCAGTGTGGTTAAAGCAAGAGATATTTGTTAGGCGTTTTTCATAAACCAGATACTGTACCAAGTTTCTACATTGAGTTATTTTTATTAATTTTAATGACCTTTTAAAGATTTATTTCTTTTGGCATATGTTGTCCATGCTTTATGACAAGATGAGAAATCACAATTACTAAACAAAACCTTCTTGATTTCAGTGAACTAAATCATCAGATAAAAAGTTATTAAGACCTTGTCTTCAGTGTTTCATCAAGCTTTGATGGATTCTGAGCAAGAAATAACTAAATTCTGTGTTCTCTGTACAGAGTTGGCTGAGTTTTTGTTCAGAAGTCATCACTTTATTGAATCTGACAGCTGAGACCTAAATAATCCCAGCAAACAAATTCTATCATTTCAACCATCTGGATAACTTTACAATACAATCTATACAATATTTTGTTGTAGCTTTTCATCAATTCTGTGAGGTATAAATGATTTTCATGCTGAGGAAACAGGTTCATAATGTCCTGTTATCACAACATGTGACATGTGACTAGTACAGAACAACCCATTTCTCTCTCTCTCTCTTGCTCTCTCTCTGTTGTTTCTCTCTATCCTTTTCTGCCTTCCTCTCTGTGTGTTTTTTTATCTTCTTCTGTGAGGTAGGTATATTGTTTGTCTTTTTCTCTATGTATATGTGTGGTATATGAATTTATATATTCATGTAGTATGCATATGTGTATGGAGATGCATGAGTGTAATCATTTGTGGAGGTATTAAGTCACTTCAGACTGTGTTCTTCAATGATTTCCCTTCTTTGTTTTGAAATGTGGTCTCTCCTTAAACCTAAAGTTCACATATTTGTCTAGTTTGAGTGGCCAAGTGGCTACAGGGATCCTTCTGTCTCTATGTCCCAAGCTCTGATCATTGCAGATTTATATAGCTTTTATGTGCGTTCTGAGAATCAGAAATCTGGTTGTCATGCTTTTGCAGCAAACACTTTGCTAACTGAGAGATCTTTCTAGCTCTCTATGTATGTATGTATGTATGTATGTATGTATGTATGCATGCATGCATGTATTTCTCTTATACAAGGGCAAGTAGCTACAAAAAATAATTGTCACTTATTGGTTTGATTGCAATTTTCATAGGAAGAAGAAAACCATACTAAACAATATGACAATTTTCTTTACAAAACTTAAGAGACATTGATTGAGCTTTTTCTCATCTTAACATCAAATAGCTCTCTATGTGATATGAATTTTAGAACAAGAAAAAATAACTCACTCATTTTCCTTCAGAAGTAATAGGATTTGGAAACTGGAAATTCTACTTTCTTGATGACTCTGTGAATGTTTTCTTTAGCCAATTGTATCTTTAATCTAAACATCAAAACTGTTTCCTGTAAAACACACACACATTTTTGTTGATTTTGTTTTAAATGTTAGTATTTTTCAAAATATAGCATCTTTATAGATAATAGTAAAACCAGGGAAGAAATCCTTAAAAATGAAACTCTGTATCTAGTTGTGTTGCTCTAGGCAGCTTGACAGATGCTGAGTGTTTTGAGGCTTAAACAACAAAGGCTTGCCTCTCGTGTTTCTGAGGGCTAGGGAAACCAAGGTTGAGGCTTTGGCAATCGTGCATCTGGTGAAGGTAGCTTCCTGTCATACTGGAGAGCTTCTCTTTGCTGCACCCTTTCATGGTGCAAAATAGAAAAGCAGCAAGATTGCTCATGTGTGACCTCTTACAAGGACGCTGATCCCCATGTGAGATCCATATAGACACTAAGTATCTGATAAAAGCCTGGTTTCTAGGCAATGTCATATTAGGGGTTAGAGCTTCTCACACAAGTTTGGGAGACACAAATGTTCAGTCTATAGCACTACTTGTACACTGATATTAATGTCACTTCCATTTAAAACATTGTGACCTTTTTGTTTTTCAATTTTATTTTCATTTAAAAAAAATGTCATCTCCATCAATGTATCCCCCAGCTCCTCCACTCTTTCCTTCCTCCCAGTCCCTCCCATACAGCCCTTAGCCACCCCCTCCATCCACCCATTCTCTCCAGGAAAAGGGTGAGAAGTCCCAAGGTGGGCCAGCCCAGGGCAGCACATCCACTCCAGGCACCTCGTATTCACTCATCCCAAAGGCAATGCTGGGCTGGGTGTTCCTCTGCAGGTACCATTCCAAGGTTCAGGTGCCCATGAACAGGAATACATCTGATCCCAACCTTTGTAGCTCCACACACTGCTCATGCCTGTCAAAAGCCGCCTACTCTGGGAGGGTCCAGCTCCCCTTCCCAATGTATCTCCAGTGGCAATTCCAGATTTAGTGAGCTCCCAAATGCTCTAGCCAGCCATCACCATGGAAACCTTCCTCATAATCCCTATCCACTTAATCATACATACTCTCCTACCCTGCTCTCAGTTGACCAGGAACTCGACCCAGTGCTCATCCATGGATCTCTGTCTCCACCTCCATTCCCTATTTGGTGTAGGTTCTGCGATGACACCTAGGGTGTTTACTCATTTGATTACAGGGGAAGTCCCATTTAGGTGCCCCTTCCACCATTGTTTGGAGACTTGGCCAGGGACATCCTGCAAATTCCTGGACATTTCCCTAGCACCCAGTCTCTTTCCAACCCCACAATGGCGTCTTCTATGAAGATATTCATCTCTTTCTATCTCCCTCTTTGCTCCTCTCACTCAAGATTTGCTCCTTCTTTCAAGATTTGCTCCCAAGTCTTCTTGGTTGCAACTTGTTATGAATCCAGTTTACTAAGTTGATCGTCTCTATATTCTCTTTTTAGGGGAATCTCTGGATGTCTCTTTTAAGTTCCTTCTAATCCTAAACTGTTCAGGGGTTGTGGTTTGAAGCTAGGGTATTCTTTGCATTTTGTCTAAAATCCACTTATGAGTGAGTTCATCTCATGTCTATCTTTCTGGGCTTGTGATAACTCACTCAGGAAGATATTCTTCAAGTCCAACCATTTGCCTGAAAATTTCAGGATTTTTTTTTTTTAACTGCTGAATAAGTAGTACTCCATTGTGCAGATGTACCAGTCTGTTAATCCATTCTTCACTTGAGGGGCATCTAGGTTGCTTTCAGGTTCTTGCTATTACGAATAATAGTACTATGAACATAGTTTAGATAATGCCTTTGGAGTACGAATGTGCATCCTTTGGGTATATGCCCAATAGTGATATTGCTGGTTCCATGGGGAGAGTGATTCCCAGTTTTCTGAGGAACCATTATACTGCATTCCAGAGTGGCTGTACAAGTTCACACTCCCACCAACAATGGAGGAGTGTTCCCCTTGTTCTGCATCCTCTCCAACATAGGCTGTCATCTGTGTATTTGAACTTAAGCATTCTGACAGGTGTAAAGTAGTTTCTCAACGTTGTTTTGATTTGCATTTCTCTGATGGCTAAAGATGTTGGCAGTTTTTTAAGTGCCTTTCAGCCATTTGTAATTCTTCTGTTGAGAATTCCCTTTATAGCTCTGAACCCCATTTTTGAACTGGGTTATTTAGGTTTGGGGGCTCTAGTTTCTTGAGTTCTCTATATATTTTAGAGATCAGTCCTCAGTCAGATGTAGGGTTGGTGAAGATCTTTTCCCATTCTGTAGGCTGTTGTGTTGTCTTATTGACTGTGTCCTTTGCCTTACAGAAGCTTCTCAGTTTCAGAAGATTCCACATGTTGACTGTTGTTCTTAGTGTCTGTGCTACTGGTGTTATATTTAGGAAGTGGACACCTGTGCCAACGCATTGGAGGGTATTTCCTACTTTCTTCTCTATCAAGTTCAGTGTAGCTGGATTTATGCTGAGGCCTTTAATCCACTAGGATTTGAGTTTTGTGCAGGGTGATAGGTTTGGATCTATTTGCATTCTTCTGCATACCACCATCTAGTTATGCCAACACCATTTGTTGAAGATACTATGTTTTTTCCATTGAATATTTTTGATCTCTTTGTCAAAAATAAAGTGTTCGTAGGTATGCGCGTGAATGTTGGGGTCTTCTATTTGATTCCTTTGATCCACAAATCTGTTTTTGTGCCAGTATCAGGCTGTTTTTATACTGTAGCTCTATAGTATAGCTTGAAGTCAGAGATGGTGATTCCTCCTGAAGTTCTTTTATTGAGCGTGATTCTTTTGGCAATCCTGGGTTTCCTGTTATCATAAATGAAGTTGAGTTTGTTCTTTCAAGGTCTGTAAGAAATTGTGCTGGGATTTTGATGGGGATTGCATTGAATCTCGAGATTCTTTTGGTAAAATTGCCATTTTTACTGTGTTGATCCTATTTATCTAGGAACATGGGAGATCTTTCTATTTCCTGATATCCTCTTAAATTTGTTCTTCAGTGACTTAAAGGTTTTATCAAACAGGTCTGCTACTTCTTTGGTTAAAGTTACACTGAGATATTTAATGCTATTTGCAGCTATTATAAAGGGTGATGTTTCCCTTTTCTCTTTTTAGCCCTTTTATCCTTAGAGTATAGGAGGACTATTGTTTTTTGTTGTTTGGTTTTTTTTTAATTATTATTATTAATCTTGTACCCTGCTACCTTGCTGAAGGTGTTTATCAGCTGTAGGATTTCCCTGGTAGAATTCTGGTAGTCACTTAGGTATATGATCATATCATCTGCAAATATAGTTTGACTTCTTCCTTTCCAATTTATATCCCCTTAATCTCCTTTTGTTGTCGTATTGCTTTAGCTAAAACTTTGAGAACTGTATTGAATAGATAAGGAGAGAGAGCACAGCCTTGTCTTGTTCCTGATTTTAGTGGGATTGCTTTGAGTGTTTCTCCATTTAGTTTGATGTTGGCTTGCTGTATATGGCCTTTTTTATATTTTGGTAGTTTCCCTGTATTCCTGGTCTCTCCAGGACTTTTATCACAAAGGAGTGTTGATTTTGTCAAAGGCTTTTTCAGCAACTAATGAGATGATCATGTGACTTTTTTCTTTTTGTTTGTAAGATGGATGAGATTCACAGTTTTCCAGATGTTAAACCATCCCTGCATCTCTGGTTGAAACCTAATTTATTATGGTGGATAATTTTTTGGTATGTTGTTGAATTTGGCTTGCTACAATTTTATTGAGTATTTTTGCACCAGTGTTCATGAAGGAGATTGGTTTGCAATTCTCTTTCTTTGTTGCATCTTTGAGTGGCTTAGGAATCAAGGTGATTATGGCCTCCTAAAAAGAATTTGGCAATGCTTTGCTTGTTCAATTTCCTCTTTATGAAACAGTTCAAGGAGAATTGGTTCTTCTTTGAATGTCTGGTAGAATTCTGCACTGAAATCCATCCAGTCCAGGGCTTTTTTTTTTTTTTTTTACTTGAGAGACTTAATAACAGCTTCAATTTCCTTTGGACTGATTGGTCTGTGTAGGTCTTTAATCTGATCTTGATTTAATTTTGGTAAGTGGTACCTGTCCAGAAAGCTGTCCATTTCTTTCAGGTTTTCTATTTCAGTGGAGTATAGATTTTCAAAGTATTGCCTGATAATTCTCTGGATTTCTTGTGTATCTGTTGTTATGTCCCTCTTTCATTTCTGATTCTGTTAATTTGGATATTCTCTCTATGCTTTTTGATTAGTTTGGATAAGGACTTATCTATCTTATTGACTTTCTCAAAGAAACAAGTCTTTTGATTCATTGTTTCTTTGTATTGTTCTCTTTGTTTCTATTGTATTGATTACAGCCCTAAGTTTGATTATTTTCTGTCTAGTCCTTGTAGGTGAGTTTGCTTCTAATTATTCTAAAGCCTTAAGCTGTGCTATTAGGTCTCTTGTGTGAGATTTCTCTAGGTGTTTTATATAGGCATCTAGTGCTTTGAGGTTTCCTCTTAACACTGCTTTCACTGTGTCCCCATAAGTTTGCGTATGTTGTGGATTCATTTTCATTAAATTCTAGGAAGTCTTTGATTTCTTTCTTAATTTCTTCCTTGACTCAGAGGTGGTTCAATTGACAGATGTTCAGTTTCTCCACCATGTGTTTGTAGGCTTTTTGTGATTTTTGTTGTTGCTGAACTGTAGTTTTAGACCGTGGTGGTCTGATATGATACAAGGAGACAAGGAGTTATTCCCATTTTTTTGTATTTATTGATATTTGCGTTATGTCCTAGTATGTGGTCAATTTTAGAGAAAGTTGCATGGGGTGCTGAGAAATATGGGTATTTCTTTATTTTTGGTTGGAAGGTTCTGTATATATCTATTAAGTCCAGTTCGGTCATAGTACGTGTTAGAGCCCTTATTTCTCTGTTAAGTTTCTGTCTGGTTGATCTATACAAGGGTGAAAGTGGGGTATTGAAGTTTCCCACTATTAGTGGGTGGGGTTTGATGTAAGGTTTATTTTAGAAATGTAGGTGTTCTTGTGTTGGGTGCATAAATATTTAGGATTGAGACTTCATCTTGGTTGATTTTTCCTGATATGGATAAGTAATGTCCATCCTGGTCTCTTTTGACTGATTTTAGTTTGAAGTATATTTTATTAGATATTATGATGGCCACACCAGCTTGTTGTTTCTTAGGCCCATTTGATTGGAAAGTCTTTTCCCAACCCTTTACTCTGAGCCTGTGTCTGTCTTTGAAGTTGAGGTGTGTTTCTTGTGTGCAGCAGAAGGATGACTTCTGTTTTTGCATCCATTGTGTTAGGATGTGTCTTTTTAATAGGTGAATTGAGTCCATTTATATTAAGGGATATTAATGACCAATGATTTTTATTTCCTGTTATTTTTGGTGGTAGCTTGTGTGTTTTTCCCTTCTTTGAGTTTTTCTTCTATGGTACAGTGATGTATCTGGTTTCCTTAGATTGGAGTTTTCCCTCTAGAGCTTTTTGTAGGACTATACTTGTCAATAGGCTTTGTTTAAATCTGGTTTTGTCATGAAATATCTTGTTTGCTTCACTGATAGTGATTGACAGTTTTGCTGGCTGTTGTCTGGGTTGGCAGCCATGCTCTTTTAGTGTCTGTATAATATCTAACCAGGACCTTCTTGCTTTCATTGTTTCCATTGAATGGCCGGGTGTTATTCTGATTAGTCTGCCCTTATAGGTAATTTGGCCTTTTTCCTTTGCAGCTCTTAGTATTTTTTTTTTTTCTGTAGGTTTAGTGACTTGATAATTATTCAGTGAGCAAAATTTTTTGTGTGGGGGTCTAACTCTATTGTTCTTTAAGCTTCTTGTATCTTTCTAGGCATTTGCTTTTTTAGGTTGAGAAAGTTTTCTTCTATGATTTTGTTGAATATATTTTTTATGCCTTTGAGCTGGTATTCTCCTTTGTTTCCAATTATTCTCAGGTTTGGTCTTTTCATGGTTCATGATGTTCCAGATTTCCTGGACATTTTGTGTCATGATTTTTTTGGTTTTAGTGTTTTCTTTAACTGAAGTATCTATTTTGACTGTTGAATCTTCCACTCCCGAGATTCTCTCTTCTATCTCTTGCATTCTCTTGGTTATGGTGGCATTTGTAGTTCTGGTTCATTTCTTCAAGTTTTCTATTTCCACCTTTCCTTCAAATTGTGCCTTCTTTATTGCTTCTATTTCAGTTTTTAATTACTGGAAAGTTTCTTTCACCTGTTTTTTTTTCATTATTTTCTTTCAGGGTTTGTTTATCCCTTCCAATTTTTTGTTTGTATTTTCTTCTGTTGTATTGGGGTTTCTTGGTCCTGGGCGGCCAGGGGCCCAGACCCTGCTGCGCAGACCCCTTAGCCACCTGTCACGCCACTCAGGCCCCCAGAAATGACTCAGACGCTTATATTAACTTCATGCTGTTTGGCCTATGGCTCAGGCACGTTGCTAGCTAGCTCTTACATCTTAAATCAACCCATTTCTATTAATCTGTCTGCCACATGGCCCGTGGCTCACCTGTGTTCCTCACATGTTGCTCCTTGGGTGGCTTGCTTGATCTGCCTGACTCCACCCTGCTTCTCCTACCTATGTTCTGATTTCTCCTCCTACTTCTTCTATGGTGCCTGTCATGGGCCAAAACAGATCCTTTATTTAAAGATTGATATTCACAGCATACAGAAATGCATTTTCACATCATTCTTCTATTTCTTTAAGGGATTTTTTTCATATCCTCCTTTAAAGCTTCTATTATCATCATAAAGTTGATTTTAATGTTTTATCCTTCTGTTTCCTCTTCTCTGTTCTGCTCGGATCCTGATGTTGTAGAGCCATCAGCTTCTTCTGGGGGAATCATGTTGTTCTTTTTTTTCCTAATATATATTCTTGCACTGGCCTCTTCCTGTTGCTTCCTCAGGTCATTCTTTGTTGGCTCTTAGTCAGCTGAGCCTGGGGGCTCTTAGTTAGCTATAGACCAGTAGGGGGCTTCTGTTTATCCAGTTGTGTCAGTGGGTGTTAATGAAGGTTGTGGTTTGGTCCATGGGATGTCTGCAGAGCTGTGTTTTCAGGGGGATTGGGCTGAGGTGGGAGCTTTCCCAGGTTTCTTTGTTTTATGGTGGGGTTGGGTGTGGATGGAGTGTTGGGAGCAGTGTTCCTAGGCTAGGGTTCAGAGACCACAGTCTCCACTTTCCTGAGGGTCTGGGTGCCACTCACTTACCTTAGGGTCCAGGAGGGGGCTTTCCTAACCATCAATTAACATTTCTTATACAAATTCTTGAAAACACATTTGGACAAAAATTAGAAAATAAGATATTTATATTTATGTCACAGTAAAGGTATTATTATTTTGATGAATATGTTATTATCTAAACTATATTTTGCTATCACATATAATTATATATAATTTATATATATATAATTTCTCTGCTTTTTCCTTTTATTTTTAAATATATCTTTATTAAATTTTTCAAATTTAATTAAAATATATCCTCTTCTTCTATTTTTTCTTCAGTCTCTCTCATGTCCCCTCTTTTTCTATCAAGTTGATAATTCTTTTTGTTTTTATTGATAAACATACAAATTCATAAATATATAAATGCAATCTGAAACTGTGTTGTTTCTATGAGTGCATATAAATTCAGGGATGACCCTTTTGTATTGGATAACTAATGAGAAACAATGATTATACCAATTTCAACTTTAATTTTTTTTAAAAATAAGAATTTCATGCATTTGTGGCATATTTACATCTTTTCTATCTTTCCTTGCTCTGCTCCAATGTTTCCTCTGCCCTGATGCTCCCTCTTAAGTTATTGACCTCTTCCTCTTCTTCAATATTTCACACACACACACACACACACACACACACACACACACACACACACACACACACACACACACACAAACACACAATAAGCCTTTCGTTTGAGTCCATTTAGTGTTGCTGGTGTATATATGTGTTTAGAACTAAACATTTGGAATTGGAATTATTATAGGGTTAACCCCTTGAAAAGAATGCTTCAATTGCCTATAGCTCTTGGTCTATGCCTGTAGCTTTGTGATAATTGCCTTATCCATGTTGGAATGTCAACTGATGTTGTCATTATGCAAGTCTTATTTCGGTGACCGTATTGTTGATATTTCATTGGTTCAGATTCAGTGTTGCATATAGAAGGTACCCTCTTGAAGCAAACTTCCTGGTCTTGTGACTCTTGGAATCTTTTCTTTTCTCTTCAGTTTCTTCCTGAAACGTAGATATAAGATTCTCGTTACAAACATATCATTTTTGTTTGAGTCCTTATGGCTTCTTAAACTTCTTTCTAATTGTAGACTTATACATTGTTAATTTCATAACCATCAGTAAGTTTTCTATAATATTTTAAACTTTTCTATCTCTTATGTAATTATTCCGATAAGTTTGGTTTTATTCTCATTGGTTTTATTAAAAACATTTTCATGCTAATGCACAAAATTTATGGAATATTAACACTCCTTTTGTTATTTAAAAAATACTTTAATATATGAAGATGACATGACATGTAAATACCCCTCTGATCCATCTCTGCTCAAAGTTTGGCATCCATCAGAATACAGATTAAAAACATTAACTCAGGATAACTCGTCATAGTTACAGAGAAAAAGCAGTTTTAAAGATTCTGGCAATTCATAGAAGGATTGAAAGAGAAGATTGGTCAGGGCAACATTATGGTATGCAACCAACTAAACTATAAGAGAGAGAAAGGCAGCCTCGAAGTTTTCAAAGACGTCTTTCAAGTGAAAGGTTATGTCTTAGTGCCTGGGTTTGGAACAATCAGTCATTTGTGAGACCTTTTGAAGGTATTTTGGTAGAGTAAACAGGGGATAAAATGTTGGAAATAGAAGACAAAAGATACTAAATCAGCTTGTTTCTTAAGAATCTTGCCAGGGGAAGAAAGAAACTGATAATGTTTAAAAGGAAGATTTTCCTACAGGCTTTAGGAAACTTTTTCTTATAAGGGAATAAAATTGTCTCTACACTTAAGTTCTCATGTAGGGAAGTAGTACAGGAACAGTCTGTTGGGGAGACAGGATATGTGTACATAAGCTGAGTTATGCAATGAATGGATGTCTCATGAGAGAGGAAAAAGCCCAGTACTTGGTGCAGCACAAAGCTCCATTTGAAATTGAGGTGATTTTCTGTCTGCTTTTGTTTTTATCAGTGAAGAAGCATGTAGGACATTTCCTTAAATGGACAAATGCAGCCTCAACACCGGAATATTTGAAGTAAATGGAAAGTTGTGAAATAAAAGTAAGATAAGTTGAAAGACCAAATTTTAATATCATAGGAGGGCGTGACAGTATTTCCTCTAGTCTGAAGTTGTGTGACTTTCTCCTGTAGTAACTAAGGTAGTAACTATAAGATTTTTTTCTCATTTTAAGTTTGTGTAAGCCAAATGGGCAAGAGAAACAGAACCAGGTGTTCTCTTTCTTTCCAGTATTAGTCATGAAATGTGGAGAAGGAAGAACAGCAAGTGAAGCCAGAGGTGCATTGAAGATAGCAAAAGATGACAGAGGGAGGCAGGAAGTGAGACGTTGGCATCAGAATTTCACACACATTTATTGTAGCTGACACCTGTTTGAGAGTAGCGATGATGGTGTGCATTTCAGTTCATTCAGCTAGCTATAGTAAAACCCTAGTTACGAGGCTCCTTACAGAGAGCAGAAGTTTGCTTCCAGGTAGTTGTGGGAGCTGGGAAGTCTAAGATCAAGACTTAGGCAGGTTCAGTGTTTGAAGGAGGGTGATACCTTCTGACTTACTCCTTGCCAATTCTCACTCAGAAGATCAAGAAGCTTCTGTGATATCCCTTTCAACGTATATTAATCCAGTCACCAAGGACTCAAATAGCACCATCAAGACACTTGTAAAGGTAGCATTCCCAATACCACGGTTTCAGCACAGGGATCCGTCTGTCTGTTTTCTTGATTGATTATTGAGACAGGGTACTGCCTAGCCTGGAACTTCATAGATTAGGTATCACTTGATCTCCTGGGAAATCTACCTGCCTCTGCCTTTCAAGGATCAGGATTCGAGGTATGAACCATCATACTCCTTTTTAACACATATACTTTGAGGGGATATAATGCTTTTTATCCTTATACTATAGCCAAATAAAGAAAACTTGTTTTAAGACAAGCTCTAAAGAGGAAATAAATTAAGTTGTGTTAAAAAAAAAACTGATAATAATCTATGCTTATAATCTCTGAAGAGATGGCTTAACGATTAAGAGCATTGACTGCTCTACTGGAAAACATAGGTTAGATCCTCAGTGCTAACATGGTGGCTCAGAAGTGTCTGTAACTCCAGTTTTAGGGCATCCAACACCTCCTCAGACAACAGGCATGCATGTGGTACACAGACATACATTCACCTAAAATAAACATAAACAAAAAATCATCTTTTAACGTAATAAGTTCCTTTGTCATCAGAGCTTTGTTAGTGAGGTGATAAATGATATTGCTATAAAGCAAAATATCTTGGTTCCTAAATAATAAAAAATTAATTCCATTTAAATAGATTAATTGATATTTCTGTCCTTTTACCTTAGGAAGTACCTTCTAGACCAGCGGCTATCAATTTGTGTGTTGAAATTCATTTGGGGATTGAATAGCCTTTTCACAGGAGTTGCATATCAGATACCTTGAATTTCAGATAATTACATTACAATTTATAAGAGTAGCATAATTAAAGTTATGAAGTATCAGCCTAATAGTATGTATGACTATGAGCCACCACATGTGAGAAACTATACTGAAGAGTCACAGCATGAGAAGGGCTGAGAACCACCGTTTGAGACTGACTTTTACAGTCTATGGCATTATTTCATGGGAAGCTCTGTGCTGTATAGCTGTAGCATGGAAAAGCTGAGAAAAAAAAAAAAAACACAGTGATTGGAAATGCTAATTCAAACTGAGCACAAAATATCCATTGGCCTGGCACCAATCTGTCAAGTTTCCTCAGATCCTGGGTTGCTAGGCATGCATACACTCTGAATGGATGGGCAGAAACTATTAGTAACTTGTCATAAAAAAGAAATTGATTTTTTATGTTAAAATGCATCTTACCAAGATATCTTTGGTAATTTACAGAGATAGAAAGGTTCAATGATTTATTTACAGAGAGTTCAGAATATCAATTAAAATTTTTCTTGTATAAGATTTAAAGATAGGAAAATAAAAAAATTCTATAAATAGTTATCACATGAAAACCCTCTCTTATTTGTTTAATATAAATATGTCATTTAACCTGCCTTAGTGCCTAATCATCCAGGTATTAGATTCAGCCATGTTACTGCTTCAAGTTTTATTATTCATATTTATTGTTATGAATTATAAAGGCAACAGTTCCATGTCTAAGATCAAATACTTGTTGCCCAATAATTTCCAGCAGAAAGTACTGCACATATAAGCATTTCAAAACTTTAATTTATTCAGTGTTTTTGATCTTTTTAATGTAATTTCTGAAGAGATGGAGGCAGTCTTGCAATTTTATTAGTTAAAGCTTACATTGAAAATTTATAGTATGGGCTCTTGCCTGCCTGCTTGCCTTATTTTATTCTTCTTCCTCTTTCCTGTGAATAATTTAGTCTAAAAGACAGATAATGAGGCCTATCACAGTAGTCTTCAATTTCATACAGGTGGTGGCCCTACTTTAAGAGTTCAGTGCCCAAGCAAGAAAAGGAGGCAATACATCTAAAGCCCCAGTGAGAAATGTGCTATCTAGGATGGTTGCCTAGTGGGGTCAAGAAACCAGATCCTCCCCTCCCCAAAATGACAAAATAAATGACCATGTTCACAACAGAAATTTCTCACCATAACAGAAGGCGCAAGTATGAAATAATGAAAAGTAGAATATACTTCTGCGGTGAATTGGAACCAGAAGTGTAAGAGTGTAAGGATGGACATTTTATTTCATTCATGCCAAAGTCCAGAAGTGTGTGTGTGTGTGTGTGTGTGTGTGTGTGTGTGTGTGTGTGTGTGTGTGTGTGTGTGTTTATAGTTTGGTGCATTAACAGACCTGGGGACAGCAAGTCACAATGAGCATGAATAACAACAGATTTTGGCATTTAAATACATTATCAGCTCAAAGAAATTGGAGCTTTTTTGAGAAATATAGGACAAATAGGAAATAAACCTGAAATCTAATTCCTGGACAGTAAAATAATGACCTAATGGTGATATAGATAGTCTAAAAGGACACAGTGCATATGAAATTAGTCCTGAGCAATGGGGTTTATTCTGAGTATTTAAAATGATAATAGGACATGTTTATAACTTACTAAATAGTATAGAAACCTCTGAATCTATACTGATAAATATGAAATTAATGAATTGAATAGAAACAGCCCTTTGTTATAGGACAATGCCAGATAACAGATGTTCAGAAAATAGTAGAAACAGAATTTATTATTTCATATTAATTTTGCTGGGAATATGTGAGAAAAATGTTCTCATTTATTGGAAAACCTGTGCCAAAATAGCCAGAATAAATAGTGCATAATGTTAGCAAATTAACCTCGTAGATTCAGGAACTCAATTGTCTGTGTTTTTCTTGCAAGTACTAATATGGTAGACTTAAAATTATTTTAAAACCCAAGACTTAAAACTCTGTATTGATCACTCTCTCTAGAAACATAACGAATATTTCTAGCTGTAAAAATTTATATTGTACAAGCAGAAATGAATGTTATTTGTTAATTTTCTACCTGCCCCCTCCAAAAATTACGTGTTATCAATAGTGCTTCTTCAAAATGTCCTTACAGGCTAGGACTACACATTTTAAAAAGGGTTATTTTAGTGAATGGTATAGAAGAATCATGTGATGTTTATAATATAACAATAATATTTATTAAATGCTTTTTCCTGTGGCCCCGAGTTACTTATATGAACCCCTTTAACTTTTAGTTTAGATTCAATTGGGAGAAAAATGTCAGAAAACCTGTTACTCAGAGAAGCACACCCCAGAATTGCTCAAGATATGTGTGTGGATGACAAAGCACACTAGGGAACAAAGTAGGCTGTAGTATGAGGCCAGCAGAATGAGCAGGCAATCTAGTACCTGTTGGGGACTGCAAGGTTCGAGATTCTAATCCCCAAGATGACTAATAGAATTTTACAAACTTTGGCTGGCTATTAAGTTTGTGACATTTTTTTTTTTTTTTTTTTTGGTTTTACCAGTTTGCTTGAAACTTGTGAGAATCTTAAAATTTGGAGTTTCATTAGATTATGTTAATAATATCTAGTTGTGATACATTCTCTGACATTCAGAAAACCTTTCCCAGAGCCCTGACTAATTAACAAGAGTAGTTTTAATGAAGCCATTATAATATTATATTTAATAATAAACTAACCCATAAAATGTTCTTTTACTTAAAGGAGATTCAGCTTTCCCATATATAATTTTATTTTCCCTTATCATTAAATGTTCTCAAAATATTTCTTTATTTAAACTGTATAAAATCTCATGGTTATACACTGCATCACTGATTAAACTATTCTTTGTTGGAAGACATTTCAGTCACCCCCACTTTTAAAAATTTTAAATGTCCCTGGAAACAGTACTTAATATTGCCTTCATATTTTTCTGAGTATGTGTATGTGTTGCTGTGAATGCAACAAAATTAATGGCTGAGCTCTGCAACTAAGCTACATCCCTAGATGCATTAAATATAACTCTCAAGTATATCTTTAATATAAAATTTCTGACCTAGAAAGCTTGAACTTTTAAAATTGTATATATGTATTATTATTTATTGTCATATATATTTACTTTTTAATTTCCTACAACATTGTTCCATCTGTAAATTCACTTTTATATTTGCACATGGAATTGGAAACATCTTTGTGAATTCAAAACTGGATCTGTTTAACCTGCAAATATCCACCAATTGAGTTTTTGTCTTTCATATATATGTGGGTTTTTAATTCTCTTATGGACTGTTTGTATTCACCATTTTTTCCTTATTATCTTTATTCACTAAGAGTTACTTTTGCTTTTAAAATTTAACCTAAAAATAATTTTTTCTTGATAGGAGGCTTATTTTCTTGTCAGGAAAATGTGATGTGCAATTAGATCTCTTTGTTTTTAAAGATAGTCCAATCCAAGAGCTGCTGTGATTTAATATAAGGATATAGTTCTCAGAAAGTGTATGCAAAATAAGCACACAGAGGTAGGAAAGGGAGGGAACACTTCTGCAACAATAAAGCAATGAGACTGATCTTATCTGTTAGTAATGAAAAGATTTACGGTGCTAGGTGCACGTAACATTCAGCATCACTATGCTTTGCTGCTGCCTTATGTTATCACTGGATGACACTTGGTAGCATGTTTATGTACATGTTAAAACCAGTCTCCAAACCCAACCCCAACCCAACAGTGTCCTTGAAAACTCTTTCCTTCTGAATTCTATTTTTTTTTTTTTTCTTTTTGAGACAGGGTTTCTCTGTGTAGCTTTGGAGCCCGTCTTGGAATTCACTTTGTAGACCAGACTGACTTTAAACTCACAGAGATCCACCTGCTTTTGCCTTCCTAGTGCTGGGATCAGAGGTGTGATCCACCACCACCCAGCTGAATTTTATGAGCTTCTTTGTATAACCAACAAGCTATTTATTTTTGAGAAAATAATATGATTACAACATTTTTCCCTTGCTTTCCTCCCTCCAAAGTCTCTAACTTTTATCCCTTCTTCCTATTATTCAAATTGGAGAATCTACAATCATTACTTTACTAGACCAGCATAATCCCTAACAATAATGTTAGTCAGTGGTTCTCAACCTGTGTTTTGTGACCCCCTTTGAGGTCCAATGACCCTTCCACAGATTTCTTAGAGCCCATCTGAAAACACACATATTTATATTATGTTTCACAACAGTAGAAAGTTACAGTTATTAAGTAGCAATAAAAATACTTTTATGGTTAGGAGTCACCACAACATGAGTACTGTACTAAAGGGTCATAGCATTAAGATGGTTAAGAACCACTGATCTAAATAAACACTTGTTATTATACTTAATGTTATGTGTCTCCATTCCTCACCAAGAAAACTTTTCTTTGCAACAAACAAAGACTACTATGGAAAAACCACTACCAATAACCTTCGGAAGTTGTGGGGTCCAACGCTCATGAATACATCAATAAAAAAATCCCCCATATTTAAGGCTCAGGGACAATTGTGAAAGTGGAGTTGGAAAGATTGTAAGAATCAGAAGATCAGGGAGTTTGCTGTGATATTGTGTCTCCCTCTAATGCCAGAGGATACACCAATCAGCTATTAAAGCAGAGGTGATGGATGATATGTGTTTTTTTTTTTTTTTTAAATTTAAGTATTATATGTCTGCAGCTTCTGCTGAGGCCTTGGGGTTACTTTCCCATGGAAAGACAGTCATCAAATCCCAGGAACAGGCACACTTCAGTCCTGTGTAGGTGTGATTGTCCCATGCTGCCAGTTCATGGTTATGGACACTCTCCTTGGACTCAATATTTCCACTTTAGGTAACAGTAGTCTCTAGTAACAACAAGATATCTTATTCTGGTATCTTCCTGTACATCCACATATCATGAGAGTCAACCACGATACTTTACAGTGTTCCCAAATTCTTGATGTTAAGTAGGATGGATGTTCTCATGGCATATTTGCCTGATGATATTTTCAAATAACCACAAGTTCCTTGAGATGATTCCCCATCATCTGTCAAAGAACACCTGTAATCCACTAAAGAGAAGTAGAGTTCAGGATGAAGTTTTTCCATTGTTATAGGGAGAAAGACAATGCATGTAGCTTGAGTTCATATGCAGCCTGTGTGTGTGTGTGTGTGTGTGTGTGTGTGTGTGTGTGTGTGTATGTGTGTGTTCATGTGTGTGTGTATGCATGTGTATGGTATGTGTGTTTGTGTGTGTATGTGTATTTATGTGTGTATATGTATGTGTTTGTGTGTGTATGTGATAGAATGGTGTTGAATTGTTAAATGAGGTGGGAGAACAGGACCACACAGCCAACAAGTGGTTTAGCAAGGGTGTAATAGTTAACATATTTACCTGGGTCCATGTTCTCTACCATTTCAGTATGGTACAGGTACCAAGAACAGCTTTCCAAAATGACACTTTTAAAAACAATTGCTAAATATTAGAAACTTTACAGAGGCTCACTATGGTGACTAAATCTTACCAAATACTTTGTTTCCTTTGATTAGAAGAAAATGGACTATCAAATGGTGTAGTTAGTTTTTATCATTCTGGATAAATTTACAGAGACCGAATCTCTTTGTTGAGAGGTGTGGATCTTTCTGCCTTCCTAAGGTTTGTACCTCAAACATCGTTATTTCTCATCAACTGAATGTCTTTCAAGAATCTGTAAGGCCAGCACCCATACCTCTTCTTGAACTGGCCTTTAAGGCTTCATCAGGTGTGCTAAAGATCAACTTTTGTGGGGCTCCTCTCTTCAATATTTAACATTGTTATAAACACACCCTTGCTGGACCACAGTGGCAAGTGCCTTTAATCCAGCAGATGCAGGTAGATCTCTGTGAGTTCAAGGCTAGTCTGGTCTACAGAGCAAGTTCAAGGATGAGCTCCAAAACCACACAGAGAAACTCTGTCTTTTAACAAACAAACAAAAAAAATATTCTTTCTGAAATACCTTTTCTTGTTTTTAGATAGTTGCATACAATTTTGTTCTGCATCTCTTCTCAGTTGCTTCTTGGCATATTAAAGAGGTGTATGCCTTTGTCCTTAGCTGTACCAATTGTTACATATACACTAAGGCTCTGACTCCTGAACTCCAGTGTCAGCATTTCCTCCAGGCAGGCCTACAGATCAATTGCCTCATAAACACTTCTGCCTGTCTGTCTCATAAGATCTCAAGGTGACCTGATATCTAAATCACTCTCCATCCTGCATGATGAAATTTGTATTGCCATGACCCAGGCCCTCATGATTGCTGATATGTAGTCCTATTGTTTTGCTGTTTTCAAAAGAACAAGGTTTCTATAAAGATAAAAAGTGCAAACTTACTAAGTGAGCATCAAAAATGATATTAATTATCTTATCAGAGCGTGATAAAATTTTCAATAATATTTGTTAGAAAAGAATGAAAGATCCTTTTAGTTTTTTATGGATGTAATGCGTCATTATGGTCCACTGTCTGGCTCCTGAATGAGATTACTGACTTTCTACAGAGAAAACTGACAGCCTCTCTTGCAGTGTGATCGCAGCCTTTATAGGCTGTTTGGAGAGAGCTTATTGTCAGGGTCCACCTCCAGATGAAGGCAGGGTCTGAAGATGGGTGAATGCCAAGGCGGCAATGGGAGGGATCACACTTGGGACACTTCTTAGCTTTGTTTTAAGAGAGATGGAAAGAGAGGAAGCATATCTTTGTACAGCTTGTCCTACTCTGAGGCAGCCATCTCTGGTGGACAGATTCCAACAGAGGATGTAAGGAGTCAGCAGGGGAAGGGCGTAAGCCAGGCTCTGGTGGTTGGGAGAGTTTTGCCACCTGACTAACTAACAGCCAGACTTTTTCTTTATTTACATAGAATTTAGTAAGCAGGGATACATTCATGATGTTCCAAAAAATAGAGTATATCATTTTGGACATGTGTTTTACTTTCTTTTGCTCGCCTTTTAGTCATCATTAATAAACCACACAAAACAGTTATCGTTTCCAATCATTTTCCCTCAAGTTTTGACATCATTAGTAAATAGTTATCATTTTTACTCATTAACCCATAACCCAATTTTTAAGAATCCAGAGGAGAATGACATCCTGTTCTCAGGCTAGTAGCTATTGTGGTTAAAGGACATTAGACCATTAGTCTTCAAGCCAGCCCAGGCATAGTCCCATGTCCCAAGCAGTGTATTATTAAATCTTAATGGTCAGAGGCCCCAAGAAAGATTCTCAGGCCAAAGCTGATGCAGATATTATTTAAATTATGGCACAATTCAATATCAACAATTTATAGAATTTGTTTGTGTGTCTAATCCTGGCACCCTGTTGTTCTCTGAGAAGGGGAGGTCTTGATATTTCATTCTTTTTTCATCTTCCCACTTGATACTTTCCTATCAGGATAAGTCTCTACTTAAGGCAGAGGTGACTTCACTTAAACTGATTTTGTTACTATATATTCTATGTCATTATCTGAATGTATACTGGGGAGGGACTTGCAATCTTATCTGTGACCAACTCCTCTAGCCCACTGAATTTTGTTGACCATTTTGAGTTTACATTGTTTTGATTAACTTATTCTTGAGTAAGAACAGGGACAGATGTTTCAAGAATATCTTATAGCCTCATAAAGAAACCCCTTACTTCATTATGTGTATCCAAACCTCCACGCTATAAGGAAGACCTTCAAGTTGATAAGGATAGCTCCCTAAAAGTAGAGGAAATAGTATGTTCAGGACTGTCCTGGGAAGGTTTAAAAGCAGCATTCCTGAGAGAAAGTATAAATGATTCATAAGAAAATTTCCATCAATCCAATATCACCAAATTGGAGAAATATTAAAAATGCCCCAAGTATGCAACAGGTGGAGATGTAAACCAAATGTGGCACAGCAGCCATCATGTGGCTCAGCATTGCTGGATCTTTGAAAAGAAGCTGTACTGGCTTTATGACTTACGCGGTTCCATTCAATTACGGCTATGCTAGCTTGTTATGTGTACATACCTCCCTCTCCAGAACACATGAGGGCAGGCAGCATGAAGAGGTTCAGTGGTATCCTGCTGTCTCACAGGTGAAAGAGCCACACTCTTCAGAGACAGGTTTTCCACATATTGGTCCCTTTTATATTACCCAGTATGATGTACATGCAGGAATGGTCTCAAGTATTAAATGAGCACCTTCTGGATGTGTATACCAAAAGGTGAACTCCATAGAGAGTGGCACTGGGTCCAGGCATGTAAAGAAATGCACAATATGCACAATAAACAGATACAGGAAGCATATGCTTCCAACTAAGAGGCGTTGACCTCAAGTACCAGAGAAAGACAAATGTCAGGAAATGATTATTTCAGTATTCAATCAAATCTAGAATTCTTTTTGGTTGTCATCAAGGGAGAATCAACAGAGGTATTTTTATTAAGCTGGCACAGTTATTCTGAAGGGAGAGCAGATGAAGATACATTTTTAAAATTAAGTATCAAATGGCCCAAACAAAATAAGAAACAGTCACAAGAATAAAATGACAAGAGCAGAATTTTAAAATTGGATCCAGAGGTATACATTCAATTTAACACTAGCAGTTAAGATTTGAAGATTGTTCCAAAGACAAAATTTATAAGAGAAAATAAAAATGGGAAATAAACAAAAGATGTGACTGAGCATGTTATAGTGATGTGAAGGATTTGAATAATAGAAATGTTACAAAATCTAAACATAGTTTAATGCAAAGCATGAATACCAAAACCCCAAGACAATATAATAAAAGTGTCTTAGCATACTTTATTGAAACATATTTTATTCTAAGGTTTAAATTTTTCCATTAGATTAGAGAATACACACTATTTTCTCTGTCTATAATGTGTACAGTATATCAATAGAATTCAAATATAAAACTTGTAGTTTAATAATTTTCTAGTTATCAAATCACTATTTTGGATGGGCAGAAACTATGAAAATATATCATGTATAAATAGGTCTTTTATAATAGATTTCTGAATATTTGCCTCTGAAACATGGTCTGGTTACACCCATATACACACATGCACACACACACACACACACACATACACACACACACACATATACTCTCACACACACTCACCACACACAGACACACACACACACCATACACACACACACCATGCACACACACACACCACACACCATGCACAGACAGACACACACACACATACACCACACACAGACACACATACATGCACACACACTACACACAGAGACACACACACACACACACATACTCACACACACACACTCACACATACTCACTCTCTCACACACACACACACACACACACACACACACACACACGCCACACCACACATGGACAGACAGACAGACATACACACACACACACACACACAGACATACATACACCTTAAAATATGGATGTTGTAATTACAAAACAAAACTGTTGGGACTATTGACTATCATTGGAATAAGAATAAAACTGCTCAGCTATCTGGACAGTGGGCAAGAAATGTAAGGACAGCGGGAGTAAGTGCAGCACTAACAAAATGATATTGGAGATGTCAGACCTTGTGCCTGTAACCCTGTCAGTCGTCTTGCTGTTTGTCCTCATAGGTCTGCCTGGGATCCCTGAGTCTTGCTATGATCCTCTCAGTGCCCTTCATTTCCACAAGAAGTGTCACCATTGTAAAATTTGCAATGTTGTTATTACATACACAGTGGCAGATGACCTCATACAGTCCTGTAGTTTGTCCTGATAACAAACCCCAGAGAAACTCTTGAGTAATGATATTATCCCTGATACCCTCAGAGAAGGCCAACAGACCAGGCCAGACAATGACCTTGTCAACCATCTTTTTAACGGCATTGGGAATCATTAGATCTTGTTTGTAAAACACTGACCAACTCACAAATTTATTATTTTATAACACTTCCTTTCATCTTCTGAATTTAAATTTATACATAGTGCAGTGTAACTGACATATATGGAATTTTTTAATCAGCTGTATTAATACATATAATTTTAAAATGTAGAATTTAATAAAATGGGAAAGCATAAAAGTGATTATTTGTAATTAAATTACAAATGGCATGTTAATATTGACAGATGACAAGTATAGAATCCAGAGGAAGGTCTAGATGCCCACAGTGTTTGATATCAGCAATATATGTTAGCTATAGGCAGAATAGGTACATTTTATTGACTGCCTAAATACATAGCCCAAGTAAGACTGGTAACATGATTTGGGTGACATGCTAATCAATAATTAATAAATTTTCAAACACAATAAACTATGGCTATCCTTTGATTCCACTCCCTCTTCCCATTAGAGAAAACTTACTGTTAAAGTTGTGCAAAAATTCTTTGTGATACATGTATACGGAGGTACATTCCTGGAACACATAACTGGCAACAAGCTTCCCCTACACTCTAGTCCTTGATGAGATTTTCCAAGTTTGTGTGTTACTGTTGGTGTATGATAAACAAAATTTATTAAAACTTCTATGCAATTTAGAGTATCTAGTAACTTTATTTATATTCTTGCATTAATTAAGCCATGATTCCCCCCAAATCGAACAATAACATATCTATCTATCTATCTATCTATCTATCTATCTATCTATCTATCTATCTATCTATCTATCTATCTATATCTATCTATCTATCTATCTAACTATCTATCTGTAACTCCGACTTGCTCCTCACTTTAAAAAAATCCCCCAAATTTCCCTAGGGGTGACACCACCTTGCTCACTTGAGTTTATTTCATCCACACGAGATTTATAACTGGGTTTGGTTTGACTAGCACAGAGATGTACATATTGGTTGTGAAAAGTAATTTGATTATAGGGGAAGTCCTGTTTAGGTAGCCCCTCCACTATTGGAGACCTAGCCAGGAACAACCTGTTATGACCCTTATTTGCTAAGGTGATTTTCTCTTCTTAGGGGAGTCTCTGAATGTCTCTATTAAGTTCTTTATCACATAATCTACATCTAACAATGAATAGTTGTGGAGGCAGAGGTCCATGGCTGAGCACTGGGCCGAACTCCTGGTCCAGCTGAGAGCAGGGGGGGAGACTCTGTATGAGCAAGGGGATAGGGATTATGAGAAAAATTCCCACAGTGATGGCTGGCCGGGGCTCTGGGGAGCTCACTGAATCAAGAACAGCCACTGGAAATCTATCCAGAAAAGGAGCTAGACCCTCCAAGGGTAGGCAACTGTCCATTGGCATGGGCAGTATGTGGAGCCTCAAGGGGTGGGATCAGACTGTGTTCCTGTGCATGAGCTGGTACCTTGGAGCCCGTTCCCTGCAGAAGAACATCTAACCCAGTCTTGACTTTGGGATGAGGAAATCAGACTTGCCTGGAGTGGATGTGCCATGCTGAGCTGACCCACCTTGAGACTTCTTGCCCTTTCTTGATAAGGGATGGGGGAGGAGGGAGGCTGACTGGGAGGAATTGGGAGGAGGGAAGGGAGGGGGAGCAGAGGGATACATGGCTAAAAAAGACATAATTATTTTAAAAATAACAAAATGAAGAAAAATAACTTGAAAGGCTCCTGGGAGGGGGAAACTACATGAATATTTCATTTCTACTCTCACTTAAACTGTATTTATATTCAACTTTTAAAATCAACCCAATCCTTCTGCCAATGTTCAATAAGGACACTGTTGCAAATATGAACAACTTTCTGATGATCCAAAGTTCACTCATCTTATTCAGATCACTTACAAAATGATATATTAGGATGTGTTAAGTAACGTAGAAAATGAGTAAAGAAATCCGAACGAAGTAGAATTAACTAGGAAGATATTTTATGTAGGGGATTTCTTAAATTAAGCTGTAAAGTATAGAAATATCTTCAAACTGCCATTTGGAGGGAACTCGTGGAAAAAGAGAAAGGTGCAGTTAACGAGGTTATTCAGCCTGTAAAGGGGGCAGTGCTTCAATTTCCAAAGTTAAAAGATCAGTGCGCGTCAATTATGTCTCACTTTTATAAGGCTGGCTTTTCCTTCGCTTTGATATTTTTGACTTAATTGGACACCAAAAAGCAAGATCTGGGTCACAGTAAGTGGACTCTTTTTGTGGAAGTTGACTGCTTCCTCAAGGGCATTGATCTCACTTTTCTATTATAGTTTTCTACTTCACAGCAACTTTTGAATACACTGTTTCCTTTGGAAACTCTTAGTGTGCCTTCTTCCAACTATTGCCATGCCAAATGCAGAGCGTTGCTCTAACTCCACAAAAGCTGTTTGTTTCTTGAAACATACAACGTTTTAGTTTATAGCTTGAGACAAATAACAGAGACACTGCTGACATTCTTATTATGTATTTGTGGTGCAAAAATTTATAAGTTGTAGAATATTAGTTGAATATGTGCTATGTTTGTTTATGCTCTGACATATTTGTTTAATGGTGCAAAGATATTTGCATTCTTTTGTGCTGCATTTGTTTATCTCTGTGAAGTCGTGCTTCTTTGGCTGTCTAAAGCACCTGATGGTCAAATAAAGAGCTGAACAGTTAATAGCAAGACTGGAGAAAGGGTAGGCAGGAGGAACAAGAAAGAGGAGAAAATAGAGAAAAGCAGATTGAGAATTGAGAAAAGAAGGGGCCAGCCACCCAGCCTCACAGCCAGACATGGAATAAGAAGGAAAAACAAAAGATATAGAAACAGAGGAAGATAAAAGCCCAGAGGCAAAAGGAAAATGGGATAATTTAAGAAAAGTTGGCTAGAAGCACGCCAAGATAAGAGCAGACATTCGTATGAAGGAGTAAACCACTGTAGATTTATTTGGGAGCTGGGTAGTGGGTCCCTACAAAGAGCAAAGAGCCAAGAGAGTAAAAAGGACTTATGCACACTTATTTTCTTTCTACACTTATGTGGAATCTTAAGCAAAACAGATTAGTCAAATGCATATATGCAAATATCTATGAATATCATATAAATATGTGGGTTTACATTAGTGAGTAATACATAGGTTACATATGTACATCCATGAACTAAATAACTACATTTATATATTAAGTAAGAAATCTGGTATTAGAACTGTAAATTTTCTCTTAATTAAGCTAAATTCTTTTGAAATAATACGATTCAAAGGAATGTAAAAGAAACTACTAATGCTCAATTTTAATCATTTATGCCAACTCATGAAAAGGGAATTTTAATTCACCATTGCTAGGAATGTAAAATAGTGCAGTCATTATGGAAATTTCTGTGAAGTTTTCTTCTAAAAACTAAAAATGGAATTATCACACAACCCAGCTATGCCACTCTTGAGCATACACCCGGGCTCTCTCTACTCACCACAGACATATCCACACACTCATGTTTACTGCTGCTTGATTCACAATAGGAAGGAAATGAAATCAGGCCAGATATCTATCAACTGCTCACCAGACTATAAAATGTTCTCTGTTCACCCAATGGAATTTTATTTAGAATTAGAGTAAAAAATGAGATTATGAAATTTGAAGGAAACTACATGGAACCATAAAATATTATACTAAGTAAATGATCCAAGCTCGGAAAGAGAAATGCCACATTTGTTTCTTATGCAGATCTAACTTTTAGGTATATGTGTAATTATGTTGTGTTGGAGCAAGTATGAGTAGAGGTCAGGAAACTAAGGAAGCCCAAGTGTAGCGGTTAAAGATACTCTAAGAGAGAAAGGGAAGAATAACGGAATCTTGTGACACGACATTGAAAGGCAGATACTTGAAGCAAAAGGATTATAAATGAGAGAGGAGACAAGAAGATGGGCGAAGAGATCAAGCAGAGCCTGGAGCAGATCAATCAAAAGGGAAATTAGTTAAAGAGAACACTTTCTAAAATTGTAAGCAAAATTTTCAGAGTTGGAGCAACAAAAGTGTTAAATTCAACCCAACTAATTTAAAGACAAAATTAATTATGTACGTTATCTGGCAGGTTGGTGGTGTCTTTGTGAAGGCCACCTGCTTTTCCTTCGGCTTGTCACGAGCTGTTCATACTTTTACTCACAAGCTTGCCTGGCACTGACTATGCTATTGTTGGAGAACATTGAGGTTATAAAAGGATGTATGTGGGGTGATGCTTAGGCCGGGGTCAGCTGCTGTAATAACCACACTGCTTGTTATCTAGTGAAAGCCTTTTTGGCAGGTTGCCACCAGAAGGCTATAACTTGCATCCAAGTTTATTTTCATTAAGCTATTGGGGTTTCCCATTCTGTTTAAAATGAGATTTATATCCAGTTTAAAAAACTAATATAAGCCTTCCAGAATCCCACAACTATGGAACATGTTTCTGAATCCATTTTGACAAACGAATTAGCTGATTGTCTTAAACACTGTCACAGATCAGGGCATTACCCCTATGTATATTTCTGATACTAATTATTAACATACATTTAGTCATAAAATATGATATATTTTCTTTTTGTAAAATTTATATTTATTTGTGAAGATATGTTTGTTTGTCCCTAGGAGTATATTTTGCAGGTGTGCAGTGTGTAAGGACACCAGAGAGTAGCAGATCCTCTGGGTCTTGAGTTAAGGCCATTGAGAACCACCCAAATGGATGCTGGAAAACAAACTGTATCATTTGGAAGAGCACCAAGCGCTATTAGTCACTGAGTCATTTTTCAGCTCCAAATACATCACATTTTAGAGCAAGATATTTTTATGAATGAAAATATTTATAGCACTATACACCACCTAATATTACTTTTGTAATAAAAATAAAGACAAAATAAAAATATGAGTAGTAAAGAGAGTATTTCCTCATTGTAACAACACTCTTAATTTTGTTATGAAATTAAATCAGTTGTAGGATGTCTTTTGATAAAAAACAATCATTTATTAATTAAAAAGCTATTATATTTTAGATTATATATTAAAATCTAGTAGGTTTTTGAAATATTTTTGATAAAATATGTTTTCTTTTTTATTTTATTATTTTTTATACAAAATATCTTATTTATCCATGTATCCTCTCCCCTCCCTTCCCTGCTCCCAATCCCTCCCAGTTAGCCTTCAGCTTCCTTCCTCCCCAACCATCCATCCCCTCCCCCCAAAAGAGCAAGAAGTCCCAAGGTGAGTCAGCTCAGTGTGACACATCCACTCCAGGCAAATCTGATTTACTCATCCTAAAGTCAAGGCTGGGTTAGGTGTTCCTCTGCAAGGAGTGGATTCCAAGGTGCCATTGAACAGAAACACAATCTTATCCCATCCCTTGAAGCTCCACATACTTTCCATGCCAATGGACAGTTGCCTACCTTTGGAGGGCCTAGCTCCTTTTCTGGATAGATTTCCAGTGGCTGTTCTTGATTCAATGAGCTCTGCAGCACTCTGCCATCCCTGTGGGATTTTTCCCTCCTAATCCCTATCCCCTTTCTTATACAGACTCTCCTCCCCTGCTCTCAGCTGGACCAGGAGCTCTGCCCAGTGCTCAGCCATGGATCTCTGCCTCCACTTCTATTCTTTGTTGGATGTAAGTTCTGTGATGCCACTTAGGGTGGTTATTCATTTGATTATAGCGGAAGCTCTGTTTGGGCACCTTCTCCGCTATTGTTTGGAGACCTAGTCAGGGACATCCTGTGAGCTCTTGGAGGTTTCCCAACCCCACATTGCCTTCCTCTATCAAGATATACATCTCATTCCATCTCCCTCTTTGCTCCTCTCACTCAGCCATCTCCTCCTTTCTAGATTGGGACTTTTCTTGGTTGCAACCCTATATGGTCCCAATTTGCTAAGGTGATCTCTATTTTCTCTTCTTAGGGGAATCTCTGGATAGTTCCAAGCTATTCAGGAGGATCATCCTCCTGAGCAAGATAGGCATGGGATGTAGTCAATAATAAGTGGATTTTAAAAAAGAAGCAAAGAATACCCAAGCTACAAACTGATAAAATGTTTTCATCATATATTTTCTCTTCGCCTTCTCTTCCCATTTTTTTTTTCCATCTCCAAACCTTACAATCAGTTAAAACTACTTCTTGGGTCAAATCTAGGTTGGAAACTGGCTACAAGTTAATGTGAGACACTGTGCTAAAACACTTCATTTTCTATTGATTATACACAGCATTTGCTAGGAAAACATTTAGTCATCAATTTGGTTAATTAATCGACAGTACTAAAATGATCTGAAATTTTGGTTACTCTTTTTTTTTTTTTTTAAATGAGTGTACTTGGTCATGGTCAAAAAAGAGGTGCTATGAAATGACGCCAATGATCTGAGCAAGAAAACGTTGCTTACATGAAGTCCCCAGGTAATATAAAATGGAAGACTAATAATATGTTTTTTTAAAAAAATTGAATTGGAGAGAGGTTGTTATCAGAAAAGATTGTAATGGAATATTATTTGCCACACTGGATTGATGAAATGATTATACATTCAGTTAAGTTAACTTAGAATAATTCCACTATTCTGTTATAGTCTGATTATAACAAATATTGACCACATATATTGCAAATGTCTAGAAGACAGGTTTATGAGTGTTTTAACAGTGACAAAAACATAAATATTTAAGGTTATAGATATGCTAATTACATAATTTGATCTTCATGAAAAATATACCTACATATATTGTACCCCACACATAGGTAAAATAATTTTGTGTCAACAAAAAGAAATTTTAGTAGGTAGTGCAACTTTCAAACACCATTTAACTTCACAGACCTACATCGTATTGCTGGGAAGATAATAATAACAAACAAACAAAAACCAAGGCTCTTATTCTCTTGTATCTAACACTCTTATATACAGCCTGTATTGTTTGCTTGTATGAGTCTAACATTTTATGATAAAAATAGCTTCCAAATAAATGAAACATATTTTATGTAGACACATGTATGTAAATGTTTAAAATTTTATATAAGTTGACTGACCTTGCTGAGGCAGTTTCTGTGTCTGTAACATTGTACTGATACAAGTTAAACTGAGCTAAGATTTTTTTGAGGTTTTCTCAAGGAAACATGAGGTTCCAAGCATGAGCAGAGCTAGTATCTACTAATTATTTAAAATGTCCAAGTACTAAGCATACACAGGATGGCATCTCTTGCATATGGCAGACCTAGGAAGCATTATCTAAGGAAGCTTATGAAATAAGAGGTTTCTGGCCCTGACTTTCGAGCCTAACCTCAAGGTCTAGGCCCACTGAACTGCAGACCCTCAGAGACACACAGATGCATATGATAGTTTTAGGCTGATTAACCTAAGGCTCAGGCATATCACTTGCTAGCTCTCTACCCCTCATCTAACCCATGACTCTTATCCTGTTCAGCCATGTGGCTCGGTACCTTTCTTAGAGCAGCATAGTTGTCCTCTGCTTCTTCTGGCTTCTCTCTGGCATTCTGCTCGGTGCTTCCCGTCCTCAGAGTTTTTCTTAGTCTGATAGCCCCGCCCACACTTCCTGCCTGCCTTTGGCCAATCAGCACTTTTTTATTAAACCAGTGGGTGGGATAATTATTTACAATGAAACAACACAGTCTCCCACAAACTTATCTATTGCTTCTTATCTCACTCATCACATCAATGACATTGTTTCCCTGTGAAACACACGGACTAATCCTCTTGATCTCTGTACAGATTTCCTGGACATTTCTACTACCTACCACTTATTTGGATGAATAACAGAACAGCTAGCTCTAGAGAGTTGGTTAGTGCTCTGTGAAGCTCCATAAAAACAAGTCTTCAAAAGGGTAATTCCTGAGAATCTGAAGAGCACACACTAGGGTACAACAGCATGAAGTCTATTTTTTTTAAATAAATAATTGGTTTTTATATTCTGTGAAATTAAGAGTAATTTATCAATATCATTTGATTATAAATAAACAAAATAAAATCAAATATTTACTTAGTAAATTATAAAAACCATATAAATAAGCCTTGTATTTAACAATTACACAAGTTGATATTTGGGTTATATTTAATGACATGAAATGAGTGTTCTTATGTTTATTTAGTACAATACACAGTTTTCACAGAGTAAAATGATATAGTTATGTTCTATTTGAATTACTCTAGACAAACCATATATGCATACTTCAAATCAAAACTCCTATAAACATAAGCATATTAGCAATAAACAGCATTATAATGTTGCTCCTGTGGGGGAAAAACTCTGTTTACACAGTTTTGGCACATATTCAGCGCAAAGTGTGGGGATTCAATAAAAGCTTCAGAAGTTTCGGAGAAATCAGAGGGAATCTACCCACATTTATGTGGGTATTTAATAAAACCTTTGGAAGTTCCAGAACTCTAACCACAGTCAGTCTAAGAAAATCAAAAAATAGTGACTCACAGCACAGGAAATACCCTGTAAGTGGTGAGCTACGCCATTAATCCCAACTGAGTCAGGTCATTTTAGATTATAAAAGAAATTCCAGGCTCCCAAGCAGACAGTGGTGGGGCCACACTTTAAGAATATTTAAAGTAGAGGTAAAAATTTTAAAAAAAAGGCCAAGCCCCCCCCCAAAAAAAACTAAAAAAGCTAAAAGACAACTAAATAAGATCTGACTATAGTATTTACTCTCTCTAATATCTCATACTTCCTCAGAGATATATCCCTGAGTCTCATTTATTCGTGCAACAGCAAAGACCTTTCATGGAAACATGAGCCAAGCCATTTCATTTAGCAGTACTGATGCTTGGAGGGCAGGGCCCAATGGTACAATGACTTGTTGGAAATGCCTTTCAAAACTTTAAGATTTTCCCTTTGAAATGAGAGCCTATGAACCAGTTATTAAAGATTCATTTACAATGTTGGTGCCCTCCCTCTCTTTAGGAGAGAAAATCAAAGATAATTCCTTACTAATGAACAAAATATAAAGAAGAATAGACATACACACACACACACCACACACATACACACACACCACACACACACACACACACACACACACACACAGGCACACACACATGCACACACATACACACACACCACACACACAGAGGCACACACACATGCACACACATACACACATACACACCACACACATACACACACCACACACACACACACAGGCACACACACATGCACACACATACACACACACTACACACATACACACACACCACACACATACACACACCACACACACACACACACACACACACACACACACACACACACACACACACACACACATATTTATAATGACCTGGGGACGTTTATTGGTTTAAAAGAAACATCTCAGGTCAAGGAAAGTGCTTTTTGGCAGCTTCCTGCAAGAGTAGAATATGGGAAAGAGAAGAGAAAGCCATGCTGTTTATGTTAAGCAACCAGGAAGGCTAGCAGGTGACCTGAAGAGACAGAGTGAGAGAGTTGCTGAATTAGAGAAAAGCAATAAGGGATAGAAAGTAAGAGAAGAAAAGTTACATATTTTTCTGAACAATCCAGAAAACTGGGCAGATTTACAAAGCTGCATGTCTGTGGCTCTCTAAGATGCTGTCCAAATACTGTTTTTTATTTGTTGCTGACATTAGGATGACTTTAAATTAGATTAAAATTGGGAGACACATTAATCTAATTTTTTAGAATTTCAAGCTGTAGGCATGATTTGCCACTTGAGTGACAGTGACTGTCAATACGCTTTAATATTTGACAAGTGCTAGTGTGTATAAGACATTGTGACTGCATTTCATTATGTTGTCATCCCAAGTGAAGAAAAACCCAGAGCAAAAAAAATTCTGAATAATTAAATTGCTTCTTAAAGTATTAAACTTTCTAAACGTTTTATTGGCAAATTTAGTTCTTAAGTGTTTTTTTTTCTGAAAAATATTGTAGAGAAATCCTAAAACACAGAATTACTATTTTTAGCCATTCAAAACTGGCATGGGTCCAGCTATAACACCTATGAGCAGCAACAATAGGCAGCAGAGCATAATACGCCCAAGGGTGCGTTTGTTAGCGGCACACATACTCTTCTGATATAATCCACAGCTCTGTAAGATCCATTCAATAAGAGGGAAATCATGCCTAGTACTGGGAACCTATACTACTACCTAGGACTAGTAAAATCATAGATCTTAGAGAAGAACCTACAAAAATCATCACTTTAGAAAACCAGCCTAATCCCTAATTGCATTCTAAATATTTGTTGTTACATCCACAGATAAGTATAATCTTTACCCTTCAAACTTGAAGACTCTTTTTGCGATAGAGACCATTACAGAAAACCACAACAATCAAAATGTAGAGTTGTGGATCCCAGTCACACCCAGTGGCTAGAGTTACAAAACAACTCCCATACCTAAGACTCAGGGAATGTTATGGAAGAGAAGGTAGAACAATTGGAAGAGCCAGAGAATCAGAGTTTGCTGTGTTATTATGTCTCTTGGAAAGGTCAGAAGCTATACTTGTAAGGTTTCAATAATATGGCTACCTAAACATGAGGTGAACAAAGACAACAGATATGCCATATTGGGAGGGGAATCCCACAAGACCTCACTCAGTCCTATGCAGAGAACTGTAGGCAACCAGGAAGTGCAGAGAGTGATGGAAATGGTTTTCCTAGGAGAGAGCACACCAACTGCACTAAGGCATTTCTTTTAAATTCTAATAAAACTTTTCTCAAATTGTAAAAATAACAAATAGATATTTATCTACTTTTTTATATATTGTGTTCATTAGTAGGTAGAATACTAATAACTATTATACTGTTTTTTTTACTAAAGAAATACTTAGGATTCACTGAAGTCAGAAAGCCTAATATACAAGTCATCCAGAATTTGTAGGGGAATCTGTTACCAATAGTTCATGAACTTTATTGCAAAAGGAAAAATCCTAAAGTTTTGAAGGACATTTCCTTAACATCATTGTACCATCAAGTCTGATGTTTGAAGTATCGGTACCACTAAATGAAATGGCATGGTTGATTTAATTGGCAGTTCCTTGCTACTGAATAGGAAACAATTATTTAATATCAAATATTCAGCAGTGAAACTATACATATAAGTAACTGAATACAGACTAGACAGGTCACATATAAATATTTAGGAAGATGCATGTGTATATAAATATATATATATCTAACCATATACACATATACATATAGCAGCAATTAATAAAAATGAATTTGGGAGCGAATAAGAAGGGGTACATAATAAGATTTTTGGAAGGAATGTGAAGAAGGACATTATATAATTATATTATACTTTGAAAATACATACATACATACATATATACATATATACATACATACATAAAATGGAGAAGTAGAGCTAGATTTAGTGGCAGATCCATTTAACTTAGAGGAAGAACCTGTGGATCTCTGCAAGGGTGATCTATATAGCAAGTTTTAGGTGAGGCAGAGCTTCATATTGAGACCTTACATTAAAAAAAATGGTTCAGGAATGTTCTGTGAAATACTGTTCTTGTATACATAAGAATTTGTTGCTCGTATTTGTTTAACAAAACACTGATTAGTCAAGTAGCTAGACAGGATGTAGGGGTGGGGCAACCAGACTAGGAGAACTCTGGGAAGTGGAAGAGCGAGTCTCAGAGGGAAGAAGATGACAATGATCTCTGAGAAAAGGTACCAAACCATGTGGCTAAACATAAATAACAAATATGGGCTAACTTAAAGTGTAAGAGGTAGATGGTAATATGCCTGCGTTATAGACCATTCAGCTTATAATTAATATAAACCTTTGTGTAATTTTTTGGGACCAAGCAGCTGCAGGCAGGTCCAGACCTTGGGGCTAGGCCACGCCAGAAACTTTTGCATACAGAGTGTTTTTCTAATAGACAATATTTCAAGCTTTAACGAGTACCTTTTTCTGTTATAGTGTTTGGTTTATATTTTGACAAAATATTTAAGAGTTTTTTCATGATTCTTAGCTCATCGTAAAATCTTCATGTTTTGGATAATTCATAGTAGTAACTAAAGTAAGTAGAAGAAATCATTAGAAGAATCGAGTCCAAGTTCATCCTTTGCTTGTAACAATATAATTAAAGGTGTAGTAAATGATAGATAAAATGATAGTGGAGGAGGAGAGAAAGATGTAGGAAAAGAGGAATCCCTAAGATGGTGAAGTCCTAAGTGAATTTGAGCTGTTGACAATAGCATGGCCATATCAAGGGCCTCCAGTGCCTCAGCCCCATGGAAGTTGAGAAGCCTTTCCAAGTTGAGGCTTATAGGGATGGGAAAGATTTCCTCTGATTCCAATGTAGGTATTGACAGTAGGTGCAAAAATGTTCACCATAAATATCTCCCTCTGGTTGTTTACTCCATGAAGACTGCTCTCCAACAGAGATTGCTCTTACCTCATTTAGATAAATCTGCTCCCTTATTTATCTGTACATAAGAACCCTGGCTCCTTTTCCAGATCTTTGCAATAACTCTACCTCTCCATCCAAATATGCTGGAGCTTCTCCATCAGAGACCCCAGGCCAACCAATGCTGGCTTGTCTATGCTCATGTGTCTATCACTTCTTCATTCCTTCACTGGTCTGTTACAATAAGTTTTCTGGGTCACCATCTGTTACAATAAGGCTTCTTGGTTTGGGGCAGCCAGAGGTCCAGACCTACTGACCTGCAGTCCCAGACCCCTTAGCCACCTGCTGCTGCTGCTTAGGCCCCCAAAATGACTCAGATTATATTAATTTCATACTGTTTGGCCTATGGCTTAGGCACATTGTTAGCTTGCTCTTTCATCTTAACTCAACCCATTCTCATTAACTGTCTGCCATGTGGCCCGTGGCTCAGCTGTGTTCCTTACATCTTCTTGGGCGGCTGGCTCAATCTCCTCTGACTCCACCTTTCCTTTCCTACCTGTTCTGATTCCCCACCGACTTCTTCTGTGGTGCTCACCAAAGGCCAAAACAGCTCCTTTATTTAAAGATTGATATTCACAGCATACAGAAAGACATGTCCACATACATCACTGGCTTAGTTAGGTAAACATCCGAAGTTGTACAGAGAGAGAAAAAGGAAAGAAAAATGTATTTTAGAATATTTTAAATGAACAAATAAATAAATATAAGATCCACAAATGAGGAAAAACTTTTAATATTTGATTTTCGGAGTGTTATTTATGTTAATAAATATGATGCTTCTAGCTGTAAAGACTTTTCTACTAATTTGGCATAGTTTTAATTCTGTATAATTTAATAACCTCTTATGTGTGTATATAACATCATGTTCAAGTATTTATAAAAGTCCTCATCTTTGGAGTTGTTTGGTTTGTTAGTATTTGTTTTTAGAGTTGCTTGTAGATTCTGTGTATTAATTTTCTGTCAGATATACAGATATCAAAAAAGTGTGTTCAGCATCTTTTAAACAAACACAGTGAGACACCATTGAAAATGAATAGCCTGCTCTCTTGCACATCTTCTAATGTTGTCCCAGATTCTCACTGAAGTTTGACAACAGAGTAAAACATTGGTCTTATGGAAACTTTCGTTTGGTTTGTTCTTGAACTATTGCTATTTTATGAATTGCAGCAAATGTAGGTGTCCAGAGAATCAAATTAGTGGTAAGTGTAGAATTATATGTGTTCTAGATTACAGTCCATTTTTATGTAGATCCTTCCCTGATGTAATGCTGATATGTAACTTCTTATACTTAGGAAAGCTTCCAAATTTTAGTAAACAATGTTGTAGTGTCAGCTGACAGTGAATATCAAGAAAAATCTGCCATAACTTTAAAGCCCAGTTTACATCACACATAGTTCCAATTCCATGTTAATAGATGTACTGTTCATAAAGAAACGAATGCCTAATTGCATCTCTATTCTATCCCCTGTTTATTTTTTGGATCTGCTTTGTAAATCCATGTGTTTTCTAATGATATGGATTTCACTCAATAAATTCAACCTATTGTTGATATTGGAAAGGGAACATTAACCATAATTTTTCCAATTACAGAAAAAGGAAAGATGCTTGGAGTAAAATTGCAGTGCTGTAGGTATTCAGTCTGGAATACATTGTATTGCTTCAAGATCTGACGATTAAGTTGTAGAGCTTCAAAGCTTGAACAGCAAATGATGTTTACATTTCTACACGGGGAAGCTTCAGTTTGCCATATTGCACGTGCAAGTGTGTATAAATTATAGCAAGCAGTGCAAAAATAAAAATAAAAAACAACAAAAAACTTTCACTGATATTAAAATTGGATGAAGTCCTGCCAAAATTATTTTACAGTGTTTTTTTTACATGCTTAATGTACTTGTCCTTTCTATCTGTAAATAGCATCATTGGAAAAAATATATATTAACTAGACTGTGGACAGTAGTTTTAAAAGAACAAGTTTCTGCTGGTATAGTCAGCATCTGTCAGCACCTTCAGAAAGAGAGACTGATAATAAGGACTCAAAATATATGGGGTTTTTTGAAGATGTACAAGTGTTCATTTCTCTGGGATCAATGCCAAAAATGCAATTGTTAAGTCATACACTTAGAGTGTGTGTGTGTGTTTATATTTAAAATGTTAGGCTGTTTGCCAAAGTAGCTATAACATTTTACATTTCTATCAGCAATTTCTGAGAGGCTTGTGTTTCTCAGGCCGGCAACAGATGATGTGAACTGAATAAAAGTTTCCACAACATTGAAGAATTGAAGTAAGTCTTGATCATAAATTTAGCTACTCCTCATATCTAAAACTGGCTATTTTAAGTGGAGTAGAGTTTAAGAAGAAGAAGAAGAAAAAAATAAGTCTGAATGTATAACAATTGCTGTTAGGTGGAATTTAGGTGGAGTTTAAGGAGAAGAAAAAATAAGTCTTGATGTATAACAATTGCCGGATTGCTAGTTGTAGATGATCTCAGCATGGTTGACTTCAAACTACCCATGTGACTAAGCTGACAGCAGAATAAGGAAGAGAACACAAGTGGTCCTTTCAAAGTGCCCTACACAAGTTCTAGCACACTGTAGAACATTCATGAACACACACATTAAGCACTTACATGTGTGCATATATATATGTGTGTGTGTGTTCATCTGTATGCACATAGAATAGCACATATTTACAATGACTATTTATGGATATGAATGGATGATGAAATAAATAGTAGTATGATCTTACTAGAATAGCATCATAATGAAAGTATGAAAGATATAAAATAATAAGTGCTGAATGATAGATATACATTGACAATAAACAGCTTATGTCAATGTGAAGATTCAAAGAGACTGATTATTACTTTAAGTTAATAGTATTTTTTCAACATAGCTTGATAATAAGTGAATTTAACTTTTCTGTCTTATTTAATGATCCAATTTACCTCAATGACATGCTCTATTACCAGAATAGTACATACGTCCCACTTTAAAGATTACATCTGAGATAGCAAACTGTATAAACAATGTGGGACAAAGCAGAACATCATAAGTAGTGAGGGACCACAAATTTAGTTCAGAAATATTGTTCATTAAAACTAAAAAAAACAAACAAACCATGGGGTCAATCAATAATGGTTCCGGGAAAGAATATACCTGGGCATGAATTTCCTCCTTGTCTCAGAAAAATTATCAAAGAGACTTCGTGTGTATCCATGTTTATACTTATGAAAGAAAGGTAGGTAGAGACAAGTCCTGGAGTATCATGGACATGAAGAAAAATAAAATTAATGACGAGATCCTAGTCTGGATTTTCGTTCTTTTTATTCAATAAAAAGTAAACTCTCAATGTCCCAATCTCTCCAGGTTAATATATTTGCATCATTAAAACATTTAAGTAAATTGTATAAAAAGGAGCAAATTATTCAAAGTTCTCTCTCTGCTTTGCATTTACTTCTTCAAAGGTATGTCAACAAAAGCCCAACATCAGCCTTTGTAGGATGGCGACATTTGAAATTTTATGGCTGGAAACATTTCAGTGTAACTAGAGGAGACTTTAAAAATATCAGTTTTGTGTTTTAAATTATGAATAAGTTATATACTATCCAAAGTTCTATATCCCATTTTAAAAACCAATAGCAGGAAGCAAATTCCTACATTCTCCTGTTCGTCCAGGAGATTATTAGAGCATGACTGCCCCATGAAAGTTAGCACTAATTAAGGACAAATTAACTATGAAATATAAATAATAAACAACATTTATTGACATGTTTTGTGTTGTATGTTTTATCATAGTGTATTTACTACTCAAAAGCATTACTTTTCACACTTCCATCTGGTCTCTAGTTACTAGTAAAATATTTTAATTTTTAATGAAAACAGCTCCTGCTTTTATTCAGCAGTAAAGCTAGCTCAACAATGAAGATCGAAACACCAAACGACATGTTCATTCCAGAATGATTGTTTGACAGGGAGGGAATTATTTATTGTGTATGAATGCACATAACAAAAATACTCCTAAGCAGGCAGGACACTAAATGCAGAAACAAGAAGGCTTTCCTCTTTTTTGTGCTTTGTGCGTGTTTTGTGTATAGAAAGCTTGCTGGTGAGCTTCTGACAGGAATTGATTGAAGTTCTGATAGGAATTGATTGGAGCAGATACAGACAGCATAGTGCATAGTGCACAGACAGCCAGGTGTCATGCAAGATTTGCTATTTTGACTCTTCATTCCAAATTTCCCATCCTATTTTGCCATAATGAAATCAAATGTACTTATTCGTAATACAGCAATTCACAGGAGCAGATAACTTTAATGTAACAACATTAACTATTAAAACCTCAAGGTCTGCTTGTAATGTGTAAGCCCAGATTATTTTGGGCTGCTCTGATACTAACATGAGTCTGTCTCCAGGTTAATATAAGGGCACTGATACCAAAACCCCTGTTCCCATTTACTCAGTACAACCAACTCTTTCTTCATTATTGTATTCAAGATCAGAAATAATTTTTAATTCAAAATAGATAAAGAAGTTGCATAAATTAAATATAGATATGCTATAAAGGTAGTTGACCTTACCAAGGAGCTAAGAATGGAAGGAATTGTTAAAGGGACAGTTTAATACTATAACATTCTCTTTTTTTAATCTCCATAGATAACTATATCTATTTTATATGCAAATTCTTAAACAATACTGCGTTTTTAAATGTTTCTATTTGCCTTTACTTATCTTTATCTGTTGGTTTTATTAGAGATGTGAAAGTAACATTTATTTAAAGTAACTAACTTAAAATGATTTTTATTGAGATTTTGAAATGTTTTCTCCTTTAAACATCAAACATATACTCAATGTTCTATTCAAATTCTCTATTCATAGGATAAAGGATCATGGAGATATTATTTTCTTCTTAGTTATGAAGGATTTAGCAATTCAAGCTTATGTGGTTCTTTATTTTAAAAATTACTGTCATCTTTTCAAAGTTGATGTTCATCAAATTTAGTTTCTTATTCCTTTTACTCTAGTCTCAAACTCTGGTCTTCAGAAACTTTGAAATTTTGCAAACAGCCACTCCATCTACTTGGTTGGTCAAGCAAAATGTGGCATCATTTGTGCTTGTGTGTGTGCATGAGAGGGGGAGAGTAGGAAAGGAGGGAGGGAGGAAGAGAGAGAAAGAGAAAGAGAGAGGTCTGCATGTACAGGTGTTTGTGTGTATGTATGAAGGGCAGAAGATAAAGTTAGTCACATTCTTTGGTTGCCCTTTACATGGTGCTTATTGAATCCCCTGTGCCCCTGGAGGTTACAGACATGTGCCACCTCATTCAGCTTTTACGTAGCTGCTGAGAATCTGAATTCAAATCCCCGTGCTTATATGGCAAGTACTTTAGCCACTGAGCCAAGTGTCCAGCCCCCAATATGACATCATCCACACGTTATGATAAAATATTCCCATCTATAGAATCCCTAGCACTGATAGCAGGAGATCACACATGTATCCAGACTCCTCACTACCTTTTCTCAGACCAATAGACCAAGCAATGGACAGAAGAGGGATATTTTCAATACTGTTCTGATTTCCTAGTTAGAGTTTCATGGTATATTGGTGGTAAGAATTTCAAGTAAAACTATTTGTAGTTGATAAAATTCAGAAGTCATGTGTATTTAATATTCAGAGAGTAAATTGTATAGGAAAATGACACAACTTATTTAAACATTTCAGAAAACTGTTTTATTTTGACAAAATTGTATATTGCTATAGTTTGATACACTAGTGCAAAAATCCAAACAAATCCAAAACAAAACAAAAAACAAACTAATATTTAAAAAGTAAATTTCTAGCCAATTAAAGGTAAGGATAATTTAAAATATCTCCATCAAAAGAAGAGCTATTCAGTTATCAGTAGTGTGTAACTGACAGCCAGGAGTCCTCAAGTCTAAAGCAGATTGTCTTTCAGTGTTATGAGGCTGCTCCCAGAGAACCTGACTGAGATTGTGAAAGTTCATTGCACACTAGAAGATGGTAATAAGCCTTTTGCGCCTTTAGGCCCTGGGATATTAATAAAGTATAAACAAGCATATAGAAAATTATAGGACTAGTTCACTCCTATCTTTTGACTGGGAAGGAAACTACTGATACTTTAAAGCAGTTATTACTAATCTGCTTTAGAGAAACATTCCAGCCAGTCCTGAGCTCTGAGGATGTTTTAGACCTTTCTTCTACATCCTCTCTAGTTGCTATGAACTGTCTTTTTCAGAAATGAGAGAAATCCAAGAAGTAGTGGAGTGAAACAGGTACACAGTAACACCATGTCACCATTTATTTACAACCTGCCAGTTAGAATGAACAAAATCTATCTGGATGATTTTTAAAAGCTGCCCTCAAGGAGAGATGGTATATCTCACTTGTCACACTGGAAATGGAGACAGTACTATTTATATCCACAATGTCTGCCTTTCCATGTCTTACATTAATCATTTTATTTCTACATGCCTGTTGTGAGATTCTCACTTCAGGGTTGAGATTTTACCAGTTCTGATAAAATCTTACTTGTTTTAAATATTGAAACTATTGCTTATGATTGTATTTTTAAAGGCATGTACAACTGTTTCATTTTGTGGAATTTGGAAGGAATTGTTATTAACCCCCAAACTGTGAATGTATTCAAATAATGTGACTGATGGTGACATTACACCTACCTCATCATACACCAAAGTTGTTATTCCAGAAGTGACTTTTACAGATAATCTTTTGCAATTTTGTTGTCATATGCATAAGACTTTCCCTAATTATCTATGCTTCCACTCACTAACAATTTGCTTAAAATTATTGATCTAGTGTTTAATGAATGGCAGACGCTGATATGTAATAATTTTGAAAACATTATTTTTATTCCCTGTTATAATAAGATTTTTGGTCTTGGGTGGCTAGACTAGATCAACGTCCATCACTCATCCATCCAGTTGTTCAAGTATATTCCTAAGCTATAGCCTATTACCATAAATGTTAATTTGTTTACCAATAAACATTTATCTTATATTAATATATTGTAAATAAAATTTACTGCCACAATTCCCTATAAACGCAAAATATAACATAAGTATTGCAGGATATTTGATCACACTGAAAATCCCTAAAATTGTGTTATTTACTGGAAAAATAAATTCTATTTATGGTGTGGCTTAGCCTCAGCACACTTCTTTAATCCAAAAGCTTTTTTTCTTGAATGTTATAAGCAGGATTAAATAAAGTCAACCATAAACCAAGAGGTGGAGTAAGCAATCCGTTGACAGGAAGTGAATTTAGGATTATTAAAAACATCAAGTAAGAGGAAGTCAAGAGGACAGATAGATGCACAGAGCCTGGAGAAGAGGGACAATTGAGTTTTTGGGGGGTGAGATGATGTGAGAAGAGAGATAAAAGGCTGGAATGTTGGCTGAAGGGAAAGGACAGCTGGGTGTGTCTCTGCCTCTCTGTCTCTTAGTGTGGACAAGTGTTTGGGAAGACAGTTTATATATAGTTCAGCTACAGTTTCAAAAAGGATACTGTAGTCTGAGGAAGAAGTAGTTGAGCTCAAGACAACCAGGTTTTTTGTGGGGAGGGGGAGTTTCTAAGTAAAGTAGACATTTATTTAATGTGATCCAAAATTTTCAAAATGGCTCATTAATCCCTTGCTTGCCACCATAGCCAAGTAGTAAAAGGGGGTGAAATTTACTTCTGATGGAACGTGAGGTTATTATCAGCTTTCGTCAGTTTCAATGGTAGAGTCCTTCTAACTTAAGTCAAATCAAAAGCTCTTCATGTTCTTCCCTTACTGAGGCACATAACACCATCCATATTTGTGAAACCCCACACTGCTTATCTTAGTTCAGCCAATGAAGCAGCAGGCAACTTGACTTCTCCATATAGATCCAAAAATCACTAATTTACACACTGAGAATGCTAATATTTAAGAAAAAAAATCAAATTCACTGTATTGTATTTCTATATATTGTTTTCTCAAATTTATAATCATAAGGAGATCACTTGAACATACAATATTTGATAGTAAATTATGATGGCCTGCTTGTTTAGTAAATGTTCAAATTAATAATACACAGTTCTTATCAAGTTAATAATGTCTTGACTTCTTTAGAACTTTGGCAGGCTAGAACACCTTGGGAAATATGGATTTATTTATTTTATTATGTTTGTGTTTATATAAACTTAACACACTGCTTTATTTTCATGTAAGGTGGGATGTACGCTTTATGGTAGAATTTATCCACTATCATTTTCTATCAGCCCAAATTCCACAGTTTATCTTCTTCAACAATCAATCTGAGGTTTCATGAAGTTTCATTTTGTGTATTATTCTTTTGACAATGACATTTTGACTTTATTTAATAGAGTTTGAATAACAGCTATTCCCTTGCATATGTGGCATCTCAAAGGCTCAATCATATTTCCTTCACTTCCTGATACTGTCCAGCTGTCCAACTGTTATTCTCATCCCTGAAGCTCTTGGAACATATGTGTACCCTTATTCATTTCCACATCTTTATGTGGTTAAGTATTTGGTCAATCAGAATACAATCCTGTGATTTGCTTATCTAATTTAATGTACTATTTAACTTCTCTGTACACTTCTCCCATTCCTTTACTGAAGATATTCTCGATATATTGATCATTAATATTAATTTAATAATTGATCACAGAAAAAGAATATGTCCTGTATTTATTATCACTGTTTCTGCACTGCTACTTTAAATTAATACTAAATACTCCCAGACAGAAACTTATATTCTGTTAATATCAAGCACCTACCAGAAAGAAGTAACTTTTTTTACTTCTCCTGAGGAAAAGAATGAGCATTGTGAGACCATAGCTTTTCCTGAGTAGAAATATGTTTTTTCAAGATAGAGTTTATCTCAAAGGATTACTCATGATGCTGAGATGAATAAAGCCTTTGGAGGCATTGTTTTCAACAGCAACAACAAAAACACCAAATTCTCTATTTGGGGGGTGAGGGGGAGTTTTTAAGTAAACAGTCTGATATTACTGAATTTAGGAGAAGTATTGAGAAAGAGGAGGAATATTTATTGATCTGGTAATGAATTTATAATACTGAGGAACTGAATCATTGATGTTAACAGAAACCTTTTATTTTACTGATCTGGAGAGCAGCTTACTCCTCACACATAAATAGCGTAAATAGCGAAGGCTAGCTACTGATCTCATGTAAAGCAGTGAAAGACAATGTCTAAAGTTATAGTCTATATGTGTTACTTTTGTATTCATCATGTGCTAAACAACAAATACTATCTTCATGTTTGTAAATCAACGCGTTCAGTAACAACCAGAATTAAGTGAGAGAAAAAAACTTTTAATGATCCGTACAGTCTACCTCAAGTAAGTAACAAGCTAATTTTTGTAGTAAGTCTCATTTCATCTTTGAGATGGCACGTTTGCAATAGTAAGTCACGGGAATCAATTAAGAAGAACTTCTGCCCCCAGAGTAGCATAGAAATTATACTACATTGTGAAAATAACAATGATCTTAGAATGAAGTTTTCAGTTAGAATTTCTCCTTAACCACATATAAACCATATAATAGTGTAATATATATAATTAAACACACAACAGTTTGAATAGGAAATGTCCCTAGTGAGCTTATGTGTTCAATATGTGGTCCTTTGTTGATAGAACTGTAGAGTTGGGGCAACTTAGAAGAAGCCAGTCATTTGAGACGGTATTTTAAAATTCTGCTAGTGCTTGGCCTTTCCGCTTTCTGATTCTTGGTTGCCATGGGTTAACTGTGACCCATGTCATGCCCTTCTCACCATGAGGGGCTGAAACCTTTCAAGCAGGGAAAGAAACCAAATGTTAATCTCTTTAAATTGTGTTCAGCCAGGTATTTCAATTACAGCTATAGAAAACTCACAGAGACCTTGAAACAATACAAGCCCATTCTTACTCACTAATAAAAGAGAGTAACTTTCCCCTTTAAAACAATGGAGGATCTTACAACATCATATATGTGAAAAACATAAAATCTCACATCATTGCTGTATTTTTCTGTCACCCCTTATGAACTATGTGGCACACATATGAAAAAGGCTGTTAATTTTTCCTATAGTGCCTACAGTGCTTTCTGGATGTAATTTTAGCAATTGTGATTTTCTTAGACTCCTTAAAACTGTTCATTCATTGCTCACTTCTGTAACACAGAAACTGTCAGAGAAATGTCCTGACATTTTCTATATTCTATGAAACTCTTCACATTCATATTCAATATTCATAATTTTGTTTCAAAGTAGGCAGTTACCATTCCAACCATCCTTCCTCCATCGTTAGCATGCTAACTATTTTAGACTAAGCTACATAATGGAATTCTGGAATCAAACAGGAAGAGATATTGCTTATCAATTAGTTAAGTAGATTGCCTTTAGTTGATTTGATATTATTGTCACAGACTGTGACACTGAGCAGATGAGAGTCTGATCAAATGAAATGGCCAGGGACTCTAAACTATAGTATATATTTTCATTCTGTTCTTTACTTTCCATTATTCTCCTGCTTTTCCTGTTGGCCATTATGACTTTAAAGCTCACCAGTGTATCTATAAAGAAAAATAATTTATGAAATTGAAATCAGTTATGAGAATAAAATTAGTTAACTACTTCCTTAAAAGAAGAACATTGGCACCAAGCTCAAGGACACTGAAGCAATCTAACTGAATATCAGCGATGTTTATCAGGGTACTAATAAACATTTTGTGATGATGGAAATTGTAATTACTATCCATGGTTATAAAAACAACCACAGCATTGATTTTTTTCCCTTATGATAATGAGTCACTGAAAAATTGTTACTGAACTAACTTCAGTATGTATTAGGTCAGCTTTACAAAGTCTTACAACATATACAATGTGAAAGTCCAGCCACTCTGGCTAAGACAGAGGTTGGGCTATTGAAAACATACCCATCAACCACCAGAGAGACCTTTGGGGGATGCCATTATGCATGACATTTTGGAAAACCTTATTCTGTAATATAATTATGAAATATTCAGAACTTGAAAACTCAAGTCTATATTTTCTTTCTGAAGGAAAGATAAGCAAAAGAACCATAAAACAAGTTTATTTTTATAGTCTGATCTAAAGTGCACAAATATGTTGATTTATATCTGGGCAGTTTTAGTGCGCACTTTTAATCTCATCACTCAGAGACGGAGACAGGTAAATCTCTGAATTCAAGGACAACTTGGTTTTCAGAGTCTCAGGACAACCTGAGATACACAGAGAAACCCTGTCTCAGAAAAAAACAAAAAACAATTTGTTGACTGATATGGTCCTTAAACAGCAATTCTTCAGAAATTAAAGAAGCATTATGAAATGTTATATTACTGAATATATACTGCACCCTGACCTATGTAGAACGTTTGAGTTCCTAGAAATGTCAGACCTAGAGACAAGGTGTGCACTGAAGGAACTTCATTATTCTAGTAGATTATAGCAAACCTATTATAATAATCCAGAAAAACTATCCGTGTGGATAATTTAATCAGAATATCCCTGTTGTTTTTATACTCATAAGTATATATTTTGTTCTTCGTTGAACATTTAAAATAGCTTAAAAATTTTCCAACTATGGACTTGCCTGTCTCTCTAAAAGTAGTCATTCCCTGAGGAGCCTTAGCAGGGCTGGCCCCACTCAACAAACAGCTTACTTTCCAAGATGTTCAAAAGAGACAGGTAGCTCAGTCAAAGACTCAGGAGAGAGAATAAGAAATTTTGGTCTACCATCCAAAAACATTTACTTCTTGGGAACGTTCTTTATGTTTTTTATGCTTTTCTCTTAAAGTTATTTTCCTTCCAAAAGGTAAAGTTTGCTTTTATTTTTATTGTCAAGGTAGAGCAGTATTAAAAGGAGGGTGTTTTATGTGCTGCATGACATTTTGTTGTAGTTTTTATTTCATAATTTTTTTTGGCAGGAGATATTGGGGTTTTTTGTTTGTTTGTTTGAATGTTTGGTTAAATTCCAGCCAAACAGATGCTGATCTCTAGAGAGACAGTTGGAACATTGGGATGTAAAATCAAATCCCCTTTCTCTTCCTTTTAAATCTGTCTTTATTCATTTATCAACAGCTCCTGAGAATTCAGCCAGTCACCTTTTGAAATACAATTTAGCCATAACATTTGCATTTTACTATTATCTTATCATATTATTATAGGTTTCCTGCTGATAATTCAACAAATAGTTTTCATGTGTCCGTAGGTAATGGGGTGAAGTGGCCCTCCATTTGGCAAGTACTGGAGTAGAACAGGATGATTAATCTCTCTACATCTGGCCCACCTTCTTTAGTAAGGTGTAGCTATTCAGTTTGCATTCTAATTTCTCTGTACAATGAGCAATTTGCATGCATTAAATGATCCTTGTCATTTCCTATAATTAGAGTATAACCACACAGTACAAGAAATTATTGAAATATCCCACACATGAGCTAATTAATGCCTTATTGTTAAGACCCACCCAAATAATAAGGAATGAACAGATGAGAGAGTTGCATGCTACAGACTGAATTATCTACTTTTATTCTCCGTCATAATTTCATCTATTACTGTTTATTCAGAATACATATTCATGTCACATGTAAATCTGAACCAAGTTGAATACATCTAGTGCACAGCGAAAGTAAGGGGAAATAGTAATTTTGCAGTGTATTCAAAAAAGAGAATAGCTTCTAGCATATATAAAATATTAGCTATAAATATAAAAATTGGTTTTTATCTACTAAAATTGCTCCAGTTTTTATAAAGAAAAGTATACTACTGCAGTTACATTAATGTAGATATTAAATGAAATAAATCATATTTGGAATCATATGACAATTGATATCGGTGTGTGTGTGTGTGTGTGTGTGTGTGTGTGTGTCTCCTTCTCTTTCTTATTCCTTTCCTTCCTTCTTCCCTTACTCCATCTCCTACAAAAATTTTTGGATAGTAATGAAGCAAACAATGGTCAATGACTATGACGGTGCTTGATGAGTGGAATACAGTCTCTAGCTAATCGCAAAGAAGCGTAACAATATGTCAATAAAAATACTAGGGAGACCAATTTTGAGGGTGTTTTTCAGGGAACTGTTGCTATACCTCTGCCTGACCTTTTCCTACCTATGGAAATAACAGGATTATTAGGGAGCAAATAGCAGGATTAGCCAGGGAACAAACATTTCATGTGTGTGTTATTTTGTACTCTTAATAAGCATACTTCACTCAGTTCCTATGTGGGCATGTGAATCTATCTTTATATTTGGTATAGTGGTCTTCTCATATCAGTGAGAAATTTTCTTCAAGATCAACATTGATAACAATATAATTATAATATTGTTTGAAATTTGCATGTAATCTGTAAAAAGCCTACTGATATTTAAATTATCTTTGAATTACTTAAATAATTACCATGATGCACTGTTTGGGGAATGATGGCAAGATAAATAGTGTATACATTTCCATTAGTGAATTATAAATTGTATTTTTAAAAAATTAATTTTTAACTATATTTGGGAAGCTTACAGAGGATCCCACAAATGCAGGCCAATAGTGGATATGCAATATGTGCATATTCACGTAGTATATTTCTATATATTCATGTTTAATGTAAGTATTCCAATTATACATTCAAATATATTACATTATAAAATGCAGTAAAGATTGTAGGTAGAAGAACTGCTTACTTACAAACAACTAATTCAATGGGCAGATAACACCATTAAAAGAGTAGTTTATCATAGAACACAAAACTAATATTAAAGATTTACAAATTCGGGGGACCGGACAGGAGCGTTTTCAGCGGGGACTCAAGGGGCTCATGGTGACCGGAAGAAGTCTGTGGACAAAGGGACAAAGGGCTGCATGTCATGGTGTAGAACTGCTGCCTGCAGGTCAAGGCAGAAGGTGTAAAGGCTGAGGAAGCTTCTAGAATCCAGCCACATGGGTGGTCTATTTATTTTCGAGAGACTAACCCAGCACTGCCCTTGGAAAGGAGTCCCCCAAGGAGCCCTCATAGCCTCATGCTGGAGGCAAGAGTGGACATGCTTGGCTCCAACATGCTCATCAGTGGCCCGGCTGCAGACCATGGTACTAAAGAGGCCAGCAGGCCTTTGAAAGAGCAGCACGATAGTGTCCAGAATCCTGACCATCTGCCTGAGCTCAGCCTCGGTCCCTCAGCATAAAGGACGAGATATTCAAGTGGTAAGTTAAGGAGACGCCCCAGACACTTACGAACTACTAGTTAGAGACCCAAATCACACAGTACAGGTTATATACTCTCTCACAGTTTTTTTTTTTAAATTTTTAAGGCTTATGTTTCTCCCAACAAACATCAATCTCCCCCAATGCCCCTTCTGGAGACAGCCCAGCTTTGTGTCAGAGTTTTCAAAAATCAAACTCAAGACTATCAGGGAACCAGGAGGAGGGAGGAGTCGCTTTGCTTGCACTCACCGGTGTCTTATCAGTCCCTGGGATCATCAACTGCCAGGTCACATTTAGCAGCTGGTAGGGATTGTCAGCCACCAGGGAGAGAAACACTTGGAACAATATCACTATCCCTGGTAGAAGGTTGGTGCTGAGGCAGCCCATGGTCCCGGCGAACAGTCAGCCTCAAGGAATTGTGAGGGTCCAGGCATATATTCTGCTAGGCTGTGCCTGCAGGTCTGGAAATGGGTCATATATGGGAGTGGTGGATGCAGGGGGCGTGGATGCAGGGGGCTATTTCATCGACTTTGAGTGCAGTGGAGGTCATGAGGAGGGCTAGGAATGCTTTTTTCTATCTGGGTTCCATACTCCTCCGGCATTGATGTTTGCCCACTGGGACCCAGTCCTCAGGCTGGAAGCTGTGTGGCTTGGGGTGAGAGACTGATGAGTACATAGCCTGTAACTGAGGCCAAGTCTCAGCTTGTGCCCAAGACAGGAGTCTCATCTTTTTAATGAGATCCATGTCTTCTACCTGCAATTTCAGCGCTGTTTGTAGGCTGGGAAAGAGAGGGGGTGGTTGTCTATGCGTTATCTCGAATGGGGTAAGCCCTAGCTGGTAAGGGGATTTTTGGACTCAGAACAGGGCAAAGGGTAGGAGTGTCACTCAGTCACCGCCAGTTTCTAGAGCTGATTTGGTAAGAATTCCTTTTAGATTCCGATTCATTCTCTCGACCTGTCTTGAGCTCTGGGGCCTGTAAGCACAATGTAATTTCCGTTTGCCCCCAGTGCAGTGGTTATTCCCTGACTTTTCTGAGAGACAAGGCTGGGCTGTTATCTTACCCACAACGCCTGGGTAGAATTTCTTCGAGTAGTTTCTTGGCCACCATATGTGCTGTTTCATATTTGGTGGGGAAGGCCTCAGTCTATCTTGAAAAGATATCTATAAAGACTAATAAATATCAGTATCTATACTTGCCAGGCTTAATTTTAGTGAAGTCTACTTCTCAGTAAGTCCTTGGGCAAATGACCCAGGCAGTATATAACTGCCAGTTTCCTGGGGGGCCAGGGGGCTCAAAATAGTAATTATTTGTTTTTGACAGTCTATTTTTTTAGCAGTTAAGAGTCATTTTATATATTTTATATATATATGGATGAGCCTTCTGATGTGTGTGGGGGGGGGGAGGGGGGTGATGACTTTCTTGTCTTCCAGAGTCATGGCAGACTTTGACCAGGTTGGCATTCGCTTTGAGTTCTACAAACACTGGGGGGCAGTGTTCGGCTAGTCCCATCCCACTGTCTCAGCCCAGGCTGTCAGGAATTCTTGGAGCCAGGTTTCCATGTCTGGGTGGTCATGGAGCTGGTACTCTTCTCCCAGAGGCACCATCAAGAACATGCCAATGGCTTTCTCATCTGAGTACTTAACTTGGGCACCTGAGTCTGAGAAGTGGATTTGTGCCTTCATTGTTGTGAGCAAGTCTCACCCAAATAAGGTGTTTGGGCCTTCGGGTATTACCAGGAATAAGTGGGTTATTCGTTCTACTACCAGGTCCACTGTTCTCCGGGTAGTCCATCTGTAAGGTTTTGTGCCTGTGGGCTCATGGACACAGGTCTAGCTTTCTGACAGGGTCCTCCCAGCATCAAGAGTACAAAAATTTCTGCCCCAGTGTCCACCATAAACTGAAGAGGCTTCCCCTCCACTTTTAGGGTTACCCTCAGGGAGGGGAGCTGAGCTTTCTCTCCCTAGTCACTGTTCTGATCTCTTAAGATGACAAGGATGGGGCTTGTTCTCTTTTCCGACCCCTTACTTTTTGTGCACTCCCTGGCCCAAAGCCCCTCCCCCTTACAATACACACACTGGTTCTTCCCCAGTTTAGGCCAGGGCTTTTGTTCTTCCCATGTCTCATGGCCTCAGTAGCCAAGAGCTCTCTCTCCATTTGAGCTTGCTGCTTATCTAAAATCTTAGTCAGATTTTTCTCTTGTCTCCTGTCTCTCTTGTTTTTATTTATTTTTTTAGATAGACCTTTTCTGCCACTGGTACTAGATCCCTCAAGTTAGTTTCTCTGAGTCTTTTTAATGATTGTAATTTTTTCTTTATATCCGGCATTGCCTGATTGACAAAGACTAGTATGACAGCTTTATGTGCTTCCTCAGATGCAGGGTAATATGGGGAGTGTTGTCTGAAAGCCGTGATTAGTCTTTCCTAGTAGGCAAAACGACTCTCATCTATTTCTTGTCTAACATCATAAATTACACCCATATTTTTAGGTCTGCAAGCCACAGACTTGAGACCCCCTAACAGAGCCTGACACTAAAGGCAGAGACTCTTATCCTCTTCCATGTTGTAATCACAATTAGGATGGGTGGAGAGAAACAGGACTGCTATTTGGGTAGGGTCTGTGAGTGGGACACCCGTAAGGCTGGGGACCCACTTTGGGTATTTTCTAAGATCTAAATCTTTTCTTCTATTGTAAAAAGAATTCCCAATAATTCTTGGCAGTTGTCCCGGGTGTGCTGGTGAGTTAAAAGGACTGTCTCTAATAGGCTAGTTAGATCTTGTGGTCCTTAGAAAATGGCACATTCTGTGCCTTCCAATTATATAGGTCACTAGTGGCAAAGGGCCAATAATGAAATGGTTGATTTCCCAGATCATCCAAGGGCCCTGCTGGTCTGAGCAGAAATGCCTCCATAAAGTCAGGCTGGGGAGTTCCATCTCTCCTACTGCGGGTAGAATGGACCGGTACTTCTTTACCTCCCTCTACCCCTGGAGGTTGGGGTGCAGGGACTGGCTCTGCAGGTGCAGTAAGCTGTGTTCTAGGGGAATAAGAGAGAGGAAAAAAGTCTGCTCCAGGGGTGCCTTCCTGAAGGATGGGGTGGATTCTCTCTTTTTAGTGTGTCTCTGCCTCTGGGGGTCCTTCGTTCAGGTGGCCAGGACCTGTACTCCTGAAACAGAATTTGGGAGCAAAGAACTTAACCCAAGGGAGGGGTCTCTCTACTCTATCAGTCTCCTCTAAGTAACTATATACAGAAATGGGTTGGGATGACCAGAGCAGGGACAGAACATGATCTCCTCCATTCCTCCACTCAGCAGACGGTCTCTGCATCGAAGGTTCCACCCACGAGCCATCCAACATTGAATGTTGACCATTCAGCAGAACAGAAAGTGATCAATCTCTTTTATGATCATGCTATTCTTATAGGCAGTGGCTTGAATGTCCTGCCCATAAGCAAGAGTTAGGTCTAGGGATGAGGACAGGGTATTCCCCATAGTAGGGAGACACCAAGAAAGAAGGGGAAGGCACAATCAAGAGGACAACAGAAATACCAAGACAGATTTTGATAATTTCCTAGGACAAAGTACAAGGTAGTATTTCCTCCCATGGAAAGGGGAAAGACCCAAAGACTCTCCAAGAAGGTCACCAGATGTTCAAGAGAGGCTCCTGATCATTCCCTGAAGGATATTGTTGGAACAAGATGGCCACTTCAGAAGTGGCCTCAAGTGGCTCAGGACCTGGCGGTTTATTTCCCAAATTAGGGATCAAGACATCTCTCTCTCCCTCCAGGACCACTGTCTGGGCATGTCTGCTGCAATGAGAGCCTGCAAAGTACGAATGCGGTCATGACCAGTGGCACAAAATGAAAGTAACAAGGGAATGACACAAAGAAAAGGGAGATCAAAAAATCACTGGACCCTTGGTGGTCTTGGTGGCGTCTCCGGGGATCCCGGACGAGCCCCCAAGTGTTAGGCCCAGGCTTGGGACCCCAGAAAAACCACTGGAGACTGAAATATCCAGACTGCAAAAGCAAGATTTATTGCAGGTGCACAATACAAGCAAGACAGAGATCTCATCTGCAAACACTTTCCACAGCAAGGTTGAAAAGAGCCGCCGGAGGAACGTTCCTCCAGTTCCTATTTTTATAGGGTGAGACAACATCCTGGGGTGACGTTGTGTTTAGGGGTTTGTGCTTGCAGTAGATTGGGCTGTGTCTAGGGGATTGTTTCTAGGCAGTTGCTTTAACTGCCCTTGGGATCAGCAGGGGGTTATCTGAGTTCTTATCAGCCAGCCTTGGGATAGGAACATTCCATGGTTGGGTAGTTGATATCTCACGGTAAGGCAATTAGCATTCCTCGGTGGCCAGGCAGTTAGGTCAAGGGTCCAGATGTTCCTGCAGATAACAAGCTTCAGGAACTGGGTGGGCTTTTTCCTGAACTTTTGGTGACCTGCTTGTTTAACAGGGCCATTTAGCCAAAAACGGAGGAACTTTGGCTCTTCACTAAGCTTTCAGAGTGACCATCTCTTCATGCTGATACAGGTCAAGAGACTGGAGAAGGCCTCGAAGGATAGCTCTGCTGGCTTAGACAGCCCATTTACAGGGACTTGTTAACACCCCCCCCCCATCTAACTGACAAAACAAAGGAGGACCAATCCATTCCTGAGAGCCATGGATACAGAGGTGCCTTGGCAGTTGACTGGAGGGCATACCATTTGGAGGGCAGGAGCCAGGCCCTGAGGTTTCAGAGGAGTAAAAAGGCCAGGAGAGTGTGTATAGGGGCTCCAGGCAGTAGCCCCTATCCCAAAGCCTTTCATCAACCCCCTTCCCAAGCCCTGAGAAACATTCAAACATGCCGGAGAACCGGACAAAGACAGGAGTCCATGTAGCCCAGGCATCAGCTTTAGGAAAGAGAAGAAAAACTTGCCTCCCCTGCCCTCGCTGCCTCCCCCTCCCCACCGCTGTCCTCCAACTTTCATATGTAGAAAACTGTGGACTGGGAGATAGAGACCCAGTGCTGACTACAGAAAGTCCTGTGAGTTTGAAAACTTACTGCAGCCTTCCTCTGAGAACAGCAGGGTGGACTGGTATGCACAGGCAAAGTTGGGACTCACATGCACACTATCAGAAGAGAACATCTATGAAGACCTTCTAAACCCACCTATGAGGGGAAATCCTCATGAGGACATTGAGCTACACAACCACTGCCTAGGCAAGAAGTGTGTCTCAACTTTCCCTGGATACTCCACCTCTCTTATCCCAGATACAATCCCCAAGCAATTCTTGCCCAAGTCTGCATTTTTCCAGCAAAATTCATAGAAAAGAAACTTCAAACTCTGGACACAAGGAAGATGAGTCAGTCTGGAACTGGGTCCCCTGTAAGAATCAGCCCTCCCTCTACACCTAGCAGCCCGGGTGATACACTCTTTAACCTTGGAGACCTACAGAGTGTCAGGAAGAAGAAAAAGATCTCCAGGCTGATATTTTGGATCAATGTCATTTATAAAGCCTGGAGAGAAAAGAAACAGGTGAGGAGGCTATCTCACTAAACAGAGAGCAATTCAGGAAAAGTGACAGATGAAAACAATGAATCTACCAGCGACACTGAGAAGCTGAAAGCTCACAGTCTGTGTCTGGCCAATGTGAAGTCATGCCTGAAGCAGGCCCCTTGGTGCTCATTATTCCAGTGGGATCTTTTCGAGTACCAGGGACGAAAACTCTTCAAGTACTTTGTGGTTGCATCTTTGCACAAGAAGCAGGCAGGGGTTGCCTATGTGCCAGAACTCACCCAGAAGTTTCCTCTGAAGTTGGAAACGTCATTCAAGTTCATGAGAGAGGCTGAGGACCACCTGAAGGGTTCCCAAGTTCTGCTTCCCTGATGCTGTGCCGATGACCAGGATGGAGGCCCTCTGGACTGCCTGCATGGTCTGGAGTCCAGCCTTGCATGAGGTGGTGTCTGAATCCTATGTCCGATTCTTTGTGGAGAATGTGGACGGCTACTCCTCATTCCTGACAAGGGTGAGGAGAGGAGCTTTCAATGAGAGGTGTGCAGAAAAGCTGTCTCCCCTAAAAGCCTGCAATGCTTCCTGGGGGGTCTTCATGGAGACCAGACTCTCTGTGGCTTTTTCCAGAAGAGGGAACTATGCAGGCAGGATGCCAGAGGTGCGAAGCCCAGGAGGTGCGAAGCCCAGGAGTACCCGGAAACCTTGCCCAGTGGAGAGCACAGCCAAGTCAATACGTTCCTCAAGAGTCTGGGCAATAAAATGAAATTTCTACACAAGAAATAACCGTCATCTTAGATCAAGGGAAAACCTTCTCCGCTGGTACCCCACATTTCTAACAGTTCTGAGAGGCTGTCTGTCCCCAGCCCTCAACTCCTCCCGGATGGAGCCTGAGAACTGGGCAGGGGTGGGGGCTTGGGGGGGGGAGCAGATACTCAGGGCAGTCCTAGAAGTCATCTACCAGCATGCAACTGTTCTTACTGTGGTTAGTTCTGGGATCTTTTATATCGTAGATAGTAAAAGAGAAGGAAAAAATATTTACAATTTCTTAGAATTTTAAAGTCATAAATATGGTTCAATGGTTAGAAAGGGATAGTGTGTTCCTTTTAAGGGAATTGTTTACTGTGCACAGAACTTAATCTGCAGTATGGCAACACAGTAGCTTTTATAAATCATACAGAGAACAAATATTTCCAAATTATCTCTCTACTGATTTGACAAATATATGCTTAAAATTAACACCTTAACTGTAAGGAAACGTTTTTAGTGGTAGCATTTTTAAGCAAACATCTTGGCTTTACGCCTCACTCATTTTTGCTTGTGGGTAGAAGGACTCTGAAAGAAAGGGAAGGAATGAAGTGTGTGACTTGGGAAAGCCAGCCTTCCCCAGAAGCTCTGGACTTGTAGTCCAGATCTCAGCGGGATCCTTTCCTCCTTCTCCGGGTTCGGTGGTCTCAGCAGCTTCCTCATATTCCCGGGAGCTTCTTCTGTCCTCCGTCATTTTCCAGCATGAAGGCAACCCGAAGGAAACCAAGGTCACGAGGATCAAGGATTTCAAATTTAAGCTTTCCAGTTTCTGCTGAAGAACACTCACTCCTCTATCGGTGACCTTTACTTTCTTTATTTTTATTTGAACCATTTTAGTATTCTCTTTACAGGTGACTGATGTCTGTATAGCTTCTGTATGTGGTTTCACATTCCTGCCATTTTAAGACTATGACTGTGAGCTGATGCAGACCTGTCCTTGAGCATTGTTAATAACTAATGCACACCATTCTCTAGTCGCCCTACTTCAGGGAAAGTTTAGCAATTTAATTTTCTAGAAGCTGTGTAAGGGCAGAATTTTAATTCATTCATTTTTGGCGTTTTTGTGTATGTTGAATGTGAAATACCCATCACATACCCCTGTTTGAAAACACTCAACCTGTAACTGTTGGCAATGTTTTACAAGCTGTGGAACCTGAAGTATGGCTTCACTGGAGGGAGCAGACCACCAGAGAAAGGTCCTTGGTTGTATATTGAACACTGGTTTTCGCTACCATGTTCTCTGACATGTGTAGATGTGATCAAACAATCATCCCCTTTTCCTCTGGGTCTCAGAAGATGCATCTTGCTGCTCCAAATTTCCTCACTACTTGAACCTTTTCTGGTATGTAGTTTCATTGCTTCTCAATTCACTCAGTTCTTCACTGAGCTCACCAGCAATCCTTCTGTCTACCCTGAACTTAATGATAGACATTCTCAATCAGAATCAAAATATGAATTACTAATGTGTTTGTGCATTCTTAGATTTTATAATTCTTTTACTTTGACTATAATAAACATAGATGAGAATTATATAATTTTTTCACCATCTAATTTCAAGGTGTTCTCTGAGAAGTTTTCATTTAGCAAATACTTAATACATATTCAGCGATTCTGGAGTCCTTGGATAATTGTACTTAAAATCTTCCCAGCAATGAACTTCATGAGCTTAGACTACTGTGTTTACACTTTAGCAAAAGATGACTAACCCTTCTGGTTAGTGAAAGGCTTGAGAAACATATTTTTTCAAACAAAATGATGTAGCAAATAAAGCCCAGATCCTAATGGCACAAAACAATAAAGATTTATTTCTGCTCATTAAATAGCTTCATACTGATGCATCTTTGCAGGACTCAACTGTTCTTTGCGTTATTATCTGCCATTGTGTAGATCCCTGAGGTCCACTTACTGTCTGTACCAGTCCCAGCTCAGTCAAAAGGGGAGAATTTTGTAGGGTTTTATGGACAAAAGCACTCTGATGTACACTGGGTTGTTTGAACTGTCCCCCAAATGTAGCCTTCTGAGATGTTAGAGAAAGATGGGAAACAGGCTTCAGTGATAATCACTGTCACCATGGATGGAAACTGAGAGACCCTCTAGTGTTTTTAGCAGTGTTGTCATTCCGTCAAGGCAGTAATAAAATTACTTTTATAACCTCAGAGAAATATGTTGCTTTATGATTTTGGAGATGTAGCTATGAAAGTAGTTCATAACTCTTGTAATAGGTATTAGGATAAAGTAAGCTTACTGTTGTAAATGAATATTCTAGACCTGAAAACGAAGTACAGTATACTTCATCGTTAGTACACCATGTGAGGAAGCCGAGGAACGGGCCAATCCATGTGCCTTCTAAAACCTTTACAGTGACCTAATAGGACGGAATTGGGAAAGCGAATTCATCACTCCTGACACATTTGATTGTATCCTATTCATTTTTACATGTTTAAGTACCCTTTATCTTTATAAGGAGCTATATGTAGAGAAAAGATCTTGTTTGCCAAGAGACATTGTATTTTTTGTATTAATAAGTTTAAAATATCTTGCTTCAGAACATCAGTTTTCCATAAGAATTTCAGATTGCTCCCTTGCATGGCTACCTAAGATGACTCTGCTTTACACTTTAAAAATTCTCTTCTTATGTAACACTCCTTCAGATTCATGTTTAGTAGTGAAAATAAAACTTTAGGAGCAACACACTGTAAAAGAATTTTTTGTAAGCCTCCAGCTTACAAAGGATGAGACAGATGATTTTATTATTATTATTATTATTATTATTATTATTATTATTGTTGTTGTTGTTGTTGTTATTATTATTATTATAGCTTGAGCGATAGCTTAGACTTGTTTCTACCTAGGTCTTATAACTTAAATTAACCCATCTATACTAATTTCTGTGTTGCCATATCTCATGGCTTTTACCTCTCTTCCTGCATATTTATTCTTTTTGCATTTGTCTGGTAACTCTGCCTTTCTTCTTCCCAGAACTCTTTTTCCCAAAATCTTGCCTAGCTATTGGATGTTCAGCTTTATATTAAACCACTCAGTGTGACACATCTTCACAGTGTACAAAAAGATTATTCCACAACACATTACATTACATTCTTTGCATTATTCATTTCCCCTACATTATTTATTTCACTTTGTTTTTTTTTTTCAGGTTTGTGGTTATGTGTTAAATGGTGTTGGTTGTGTGGATAGTGAGCATACATACAGAGACCATAGGAGTGTTAGGTGTTTAAGTCAGTTATTGTTCACTTTATTACTTTGAGAGAAAGTAAAGTTGATTGCTTTATTCTTTTGAATAAGTAACAGACTTTCATTGCTTCTTACAAATACTCCAAGATCTCATTCACAGGTCTGTATTACCCAGAATAAAGACCAAAGGGCCTGTGTTTCTATACTTCTCTTCATAAGCACCATTCACCCATATCCATAGCTCAGTAAAAATATTCAGAGTCCTGAATTTCCTGGCAAAATCCCCACTTCCATGCATTAGACTTGGACAGAAATTAAATTAATTAAATTATTTATTGAAGGACCAGACACACACTTTTAAGTTCTGAAATTTTTTTCTATGATATGTGACATATTGAGAGTTTTAAATGAGTTCTCTAATTTTTTATAGTACTATATTAGTCAGGGTCTTCTAAAGGAACAATCTAGCAATGGCTGTCTCATGACAGAAAGACTGAGAATCTGGTAGATGGTCAAATCACAAGCTGAATGTCTCAGCAGTCCTCACCTGGCACTGGAGGCTTGATGACTGATGATCTTCCATCTCTATTGAATCCAGAAGTTTGTTATAATTCTGACAAAGTAATGCTTTAGCCACAGAATGGATGACTTTGCCAGCCAGAGAAGACACGAAGACAAAAAGCAAAGATTCCTTCTTCCATGTCCTGTATCTAAGATGCACCATAGACTGTGGGCCAACTTTAAGGGAGCCTTCCTACTTCAGATAATCAGATTAAGAACATTCCTCACAGGAGCACCCAGCTGTTTGGTGATTAAAACTGCAATGAAGTTAACAACCAAGATCAGCCATCACAACAACTACAAAGAGGAAGAAAAAACAAGTTGAACATTTATGAAGGTTGATTTTTTTTTTAATTGAAACTTCAGTTTAGCTCATTTCCTAAAGATAATTTTATATGTAGTAGGTGAGAGTAAGTGGGTAGAAAGTGTGAGAGGTTATCAAGGTTAAATAGAAGTTTGATATTTAGAAGAGAAATGAAGAAAGATGTTGAAAAACTGTGTTCTGCCTCTAGCCTTCACCCAAAGGTGGCCAGTAACAGTCACTAAAAAATGTTCTTAAGAGAGTGGATGAACTTGCAACATACTCTAATTTATTACTATTTTCTTCTATTCTCAATAAAAGATAACCCACAGTATTTTATGAAAATTAGTTATTATAGAGATGAGTAGAATGAAATAATGGGAAGCCCATAACTTTGTATTGATTTTTATGCATTTTCCATCATGCACCCCAATCCCACTCATCTTTTGTTGGGTTCTGAGAAGGGAGTTAGGATTAAGGAAAAACAGAAACAGAAAAATAGACAGAGACAGAAAATCAGCAACTTTGAACTTATTTCTCATGACATTTTTATACAGAAGCAGGGAGACAAAAAGATCTCCCCCTCTGAAGGACACCATGGTTCAAGGAACAAACAAGCATAAACACCTCCTTAATTCTCCAAAACACCTAGTAAGTACACCTAAGCCCAAATATCCTATTATTTGTCCTTGAGGAGCAGAACAAGTTTGAACTCTCTGACATTGAGTCAAGATGGAATCAAGGCACACTGTGGGCTCCCACAATCTTCTCATTCTTTCTTATCTGCCTTCCACCAGAAAAGAAAGCACATAACAAAGTCTCACTGCGGAAGCTGCAGTTTCTCATAAAGGATGCTCTTTCACCCAATGAGCTTTACTTTCAAATGTTCATCGCAATAAGCCATTGGTCTGGTTCAAGGTCTCTGGTTTCTGCTACAGTATTAATGATGGATTATTACCTAGACTCCTCTTGGATATCCTGTTGTTGTCCCTTGTCACGGAGAACCTGCAGCTTTGTATCTACAGGATGGGCCTCTTCCCTTGGTCCAGCAGTTCATGGATGGGTAGACACTGAAAACCTTTCTTCAACAGCAGTGTTGAGTTTCAGATGGAACAAGAAATTCTCAAGCAAAAGGGAAAGAGAACAAGTTGTAAACTCACAGAAAGATGACGAATGGACAGATGAGATGTCATCTCAGCTACTTGGGAGTGTGAGACTGTTTTATGAATTTGATGCTGGGCCAAGCAACATGTAGCAAAGCACCACTTTAACATTTCATGCATACATACACAAAGACATGAATGAATATATACTTGTTTTAGAAACAAAGGAAGCTTCTCTAGGCCAGAAATAGTTTCAGAGAAGTATAGACCAGTAGACAAAATATTGTCTTTTGAGAAAGAGTACTGAATCCTAACCACCAGACCACAGAGAGGCAGGGGGCATGTGTGTTTTCACATGTTGGGGTATGCTGTCTTACCTGGAAGGCATGCCCCTTCCAGGGATACTCAGTTACTAGAGGCAGATAATGGAAGACTTGGCTGTAAGCATGCTCTTGTGTGCAAAAAAACTGAAGCAGAGTGGACACTCACCCCTTACTTCTCTTTCTTTAATCTGTTCCACTCTATGAGACAGTTTTACTCCAGAGTCAGAGCCTAACAATTGGAATCACTCTAAAACCACTCAACTAAAGAACCTTAACCTTACTTTCAAGTAACTCAGACTTATGCCACCTGAACAACATGATGCTTTTGCAGGTATCTCAGCCTCTATGATAGTGAAGGTCCTCTCCTCGTGGAGTCTGCAGGTGTCCCCTGACCTACTGACCTTCACATATCTAAATAATGATAAAATCTACTTAGTAAAACTAGAGCACACCATCCTTCCTCTGCTTTGCAGTTAAGAACGACAGTTAACACTCCTGACATTCTTCTAAAAGTGTTCTCCATTGCTTGCTCCTTTCCATTTGGAATAGAGGAATTACATTCTAATTTTACAGCATTTTCAAGAATGCTAAAATTTAACTCATGAAACCAGGATTTTGTTGCCTTCTCAGTCAGTGGTACTTGAAATCATATTTAAATATTAGCATGACTCAATTTTCTGAAAACTCCAACTTCTATTCTTCCTTCATTTTTAGTTATTACTCATTTATTTGACTTGAATTTTTAGCTATTATACAAAGAAGTAGGTTTAATTGTGAACATGGTACTTGTTTTGACATAATTTCAACGCCAACCCTTGTCACTCTTCAGATTTCCATGGTAAAGGTCTTCCTAATTTCCTGGCTTTTTATTAGTTTCTGATTATCTTCTCCACCGTAAGCCAGTGAAACCCATGAAAAAATGAGTTCTCCTCCTCACGGATCTGAATGTGAACATATCAAGTGCTTATAGTTCTTTTTCACTTCCTGAAGCATTCAAAATAAGATGCCTTTGTCTCTCTTCGTTTCTAATCCATTCAATTCTGGTACTTTATAGTTGCAAATTCTTCATTGTTTCTAAAAAGTGGAGCTTTGCTAGCATCATATCCAATTTGTTTGGAATTCTTCCCTGATCTAGAACAAGAGTCCAGCAAAGTCTCATTTGTGACTTTGACTGCATCTGCTGGAGCCTGGAGTTCAGTTTCAGCCTCTGGACTCCAGTAGATCTCTTCTTTTCCAAGGATGACCACTTGTGTGGACCCAAACATTTCAGACACCCCAGTGTTCTGCACTTATGCTCTTATCTGTCTGCCTCTCTCTTATCAATAACCACAAACATACCTAGTGAAGAAAACCAGTGGCCCTTTCTCTACAAGCTTAATGCTGGAGCACTCCACAAACCTGTGTCAGAGTCAGCACATCCACACTAAAGGTTCTGTTGTTGATCATATTGACACATAAAATCCATTCTACTTGACCAGAAATTAAAATACTGGTGTACTGAAAAGCTGTATGTCAACTTGATACATCATCCTATGTTACAATGAGGTTTTTTGGTGTCGGGTGGCCAGAGGTATAGACTCACAGACATGTAGCCTCAGACCCCTTAGTCGCCCACTGCTGTTAAGGCCCTAAAAATACTCAGATGCTTATATTAAGTTTATGTTGTTTGGTCTATGGCTTAGGCACTTTGTTATCTTGCTTTTATATCTTAAATCAACCCATTTTCATTAATCTGACTGCCACGTGGCCCATGGCTCACTTGTGTTTCTTACATGCTTCCTTTTGGGTATCCGGCTTGATCTGTCTCTGACTCTGTCTTTCCTTTCCTACCTATTCTGATTTCTCACCTACTTTGTTTTTATGGTGCCTGTCATGGGCCAAAACAGCTCCTTTATTTAAATATTGATTATCCACAGCATATAGAAAGACATTTCCACATCAATCCTATATTTTTCTCAGAAGTCATCTGAATGGAGAAAATTTCAGTTAAGAAAATGTTTCCATAAGATCTAGCAGCAGGCATGTCTGACCAGTATTTTCTTTGGTAGTGATTGTGGTGGTCCTGGGTTCTATAAGAAAGCAGACCATGTAGTGGTCCTGGTTCTGTAAGAAAGCAGACAGAGCAAGCCATGAAGAGCAAGCCAGTAAGCAGCACCCTCCATATCTTCTGCATCCGCTCCTGCCTCCAGGTTCCTGCCTTGTTTGAATTCCTGTCCTGTCTTCCTTAAATGGTGGACAGTGATGTGGAAATGTCTATCAATTAAATCCTTTCCTGCCTAATTTTCTTTTGTCGTAGTCTTTGATGAAATAGTAACCTGAACCAAGACAACTGGTAATTTTAGGATTTGTCCGAATGATTAAATTTGATAACCCATTAATTTAAAATATATTAATTTAATACCTCCTACTTGTATCCACAGGATCCAGATAATATATGATACAACCTGATATAGCCTTGTTGAATTAAAATGCATTGTTTTGACAGAGAAAAATGCAGAACATATGGGATATTTTAAAAACGTTAAATCTCACTTTAGTCAGCCCTTATTTATATATCTTCCATAAAATTTTTACGTCTGTGCTAGGATAAGGTTCTAAAATGTCAATGTCATGGCAAAGAACAAAGAAGTTGTCCTTGGAGATTTTCATTTGAGGGCAGGTATGGAGGAACCTGGAGAAAATTCTCCTGAAGAAGGCACTGCTAGGTGACAGGACAACTGTCTTTGTAAAATATTATTTCCTGAAGATTTCTTGAGTGCTCTTTTAGAACACTGTGCTGCATAAATAATAGGTGGCTAAGAATCAATATTAAGGCATCAAGAGGTTTGATGTTGCAGACATATCATCATCCTGTTATTTTTTATATTTAATTTTAAATTTTTTTATTTAAAAAGTTCTTTTTCATACCCACCATTACTCTCCCTCCCGCCTTCCTGTTCTTCCTCAGCTTTTCCCACCCCATCCCTCCATCCATTCCCCAAGGAGGGCAAGGAATCCTAAGGTGGGTCAGTTCAGTCTGGCATATCCAGTTAAGGTAGTTCCAAGTCTCTCCCCCCAGTACCAAGGCTGACTTAGGTGTTCCTCTGTAGCAAATGGGCTCCAAGAAGCCAGTTCATGCACCAGGAATAAACTCTGGTCCTACTTCATGGCTCCACAAACTGCCCATACCTTTTGACTGTCATCTACACTCAGAGGATTTAGTTCCTTTTTTTCCATGCAGGCTCCTCAACTGTCATTTCAGAGTCAGTGAGCTCCCAATAGCTCCTTCTCATGATCCTGATCCCTTTGCTCATATGCTGTCTCTCCCTCCCCTCCTCAGCTGGCATCATTAAGGCATCAAGAGGTTTGATGTCTCAGACAGATCATCATTCTGTATTTTAATAAAAAATGATTGTGGATTTCACATCATTCATCCCAATCCCACTCATTTCCCAGATGCCTAGATTCTGTCTTCTGTTCTGGCAACCTTCCTCCAAAATAAAATTTAAAAATACGCCCCCCCCCAAAAAAAACCCCAAACTCCAACCAAGCAGACCAATAAAAGCAATTTTTTAAAAAATCTCTGAATGGAAGCTATTTATGGCCAAATGAGTCACACAGTATACCCTCTAGTTCATACTTCTTTACTTTTAAGTGTTCATTGCTATGAGTCGTTGGTCTGGTTCAAGGCACCAGGCTTCAGCTATACCTGTAGTGATATATATTTATTAAAACAAATTTGGAATTTCAGTCAACCACAGAAATAAGCTAGGCCAGGGAGGGGCTACCCATGCCTTTAATTTTTACCTTAAAATTATGGAAAGAGGAAGTTAAGAGAGTTGAGTGGAGCAAGAGAAGAGGGGTTTTCGGCTTTCCCAGAGAGTTTCCCCCTTCTTTTTGGCTGAGAATTCAGGCATTCAGTTGGAGGATTCCTGAAAATAGGCCTGAAGTGTAGTATGAGGTTTCTGGCCCGGATTTTTGGGCCTAGCTTCAAGGTTTAGGCCCGCAGATCCATAGACCCGCAGAGACACACAGGTTCTTACAATATTTTTGGGCTGATCAGCCTATGGCTCTGGCATATTGCTAGCCAGTCTTGCTCTTAAACTAACCCATGACTCTTACCCTGTTCAGCCATGCAGCTCAGTACCTTTCTCAGAGCAGCATAGTTGTCCTCTGCATCTTCTGGCTTCTCTCTGGCATTCTGCTCTGTTGTTCCTATTCCCAGAGTTTTCTTAGTCTAGTAGCCCCACCCATACTTCCTGTCTGCCTTTGGCCAATCAGTGCTTTTTATTAAACTCATAGGCGGGACAATTATTTACAATGGAACAACATAATCCCCCTACACTGAGGAGCTGGCTGGGTGGCTGTGGTCTGTTTCAGATGTTCCAGCTTTCCCCCAATATCAGGCTCCTGGTTTTCATTATATACTAACTAGAGTTTGTACCACATATACCCTCAGTACTAGGTGCTCACTGAGACTTCTTTTGAATATTCTATTGTAACTTTGAATCTGTAGGTCGGGCCCCTTCACATCCTCCAATAGTTTACAGATGGGATGAATGATGCTGTGGGCTATCTCATAGATGAGCTGAATGATGCTGTGGGCTATCTCATATTCCTGGTTCTGAGCCTGGGGTTGTAACTGGGTTGGTCATCCTGCCAACTTTCTGTGAGGTCCCACCTGACTATTGAACATTCTTGCTATGAGAATAGTACAGATTGAGAAATTGCAGGACAGAAAGAATTAGATGGAGACAAAAATCTTGGTCTTGGTCTTGGGAGGGCTGTCAATCAATATCAAAGCCTTGAGTTTATTCCACGGGTTCTTTTTATACTCAAATTAAGGGAGGTCAAGATTTCCCCCTCTGTTAACATCAACATGGCCCTCAGGTGGAAGCCCAGATCCTGGGTGTCTACTCAATCATCAGTGGTAAAAAGGAACCATTGACATCAACACAGACCTTAGCTATGGACTCAGACATAGCTTACATCCGCAGTTCAAAACTAGATGGCATGATGGCCTCAAGTGGCAGCGTGGACCACACAGATCTGATGATCCAGGTATCAGCTTGACCTTCTAAGACCAACATGGGTTCATGAGTTAGCCTCAGTTTCAGGCCTCTGAATAACCCTTGGCAGAAACAGGATCCAATAACATCAACTCAGAACCCAGCCACAACAGGATCACAGATTCAGACATGGCCCTAGCAACAGTTTGAGCAGGCCATCACATGGTCCTAAGTAGGGGAGCAGGAATCCTGAATTGACATGGCCCCTGTGGGGACTGATCCCTTGAGCATCATAGTCACAAATAGTGGCACAGAGTCTGGTTGGATTCAAGGTACTCGGTGGTAACAGGAGCCATAGACATAAACACAGACCTTATACCTACATTATTGGGGTCATGGACCAAATCATGTCACATCTGTCCCTGGGTGGCAAGCAGGGCATCTGTACAAGCCCTTTCCTCTTCAGATGACCCTCTCACCCAGGGTAATCTGTACTCATTCTACCTTAATAGTGCCTGGGAGGGCTCATGGGTTAAATTCTTTCTGCCCCAAGTCTGTAGACCTAAGTCAGAGCTGTACTTGTCTTCTGGAGACCACATCATTCTATATTTTATATAAACATTTTCATTCAGCTGTGCCTTTTATTGCTTAGATGTTTTTCACGGTGAAGAACATGGACAATAAATGCTGATAGTCCAAATGTGATTATACTCCCTCAAGGTTGTATCTTGGGATCCTAACCCCCAAAGTGATGGTGTTTTAGGAGTCACTAGACCAGCTCTGTCATAAATGGCATTGTTGTTAATACAAAAGAGGCTTAGGAGATAGCATTTACAGTAAAAAGTTAGTAGTCGGCAACCTAGAAGAGGCCACTCTGTAGACCTGGTCATCTGATACCCCAATATTGAATTTCCTGGGTCCTGTAACTAACTATAAGAAACAAACTTTTACTGTTTATAAGATACCCATATGATGCTATTTTGTCACAGTAGACTGAATGAACTAAAGTAAATCAAAAACTTGGAAACAAATAGAATGATATAGCAGTAATGTTCTTGACTCTCAAAACAGTAGGGAGACCTCTTATTTTTACTGATTTCAAAAGCAGTCGCCTTATTCTGAATAGGAAAGAATATTTTCATCACAGGATCTAATTATTGTATATGGTTAAAAAGTTGTTTATTTCCTTACTTAGTTATCAGTTCTGACTATGAACTGTATTCTATTCTAAACCACACTGTAGTCAGAAGTTTCTGCTCTGCCAGAAACTCTCCAATAGTCAGTAGACACTTCCTAAATAATTGTCTCAAAGACTTAATATTACTTATACATGTTCATCTTAATACTAACCTGCCCTTACACTTAAATTAACCCTTAATTCTTATCTGTGTTTACTTTGTGGCTTTGTACCTTTCACAGTCTATCTTGCTTTTCCTGCAATGGCTTTTCTGCCTCCCCTCTTCACAAAATTCTCCCAATCTGACTGACCTGCCTATACTTTATGCTTGGCTACCGGCCAATCAGCATTTTATTAAACCAATATGAGTACCAAATCTTTACAGTATGTAAGAGCACAGCACCACATAGTGCTTTTTTCTCCACTCCTAAACACAAAGACAAAATTCCACAGAACTTACAAATGCATTACTACCCACTCTTTGAGCTCTTCAGTGCCACAAACACACATCATACCTGGGTGCATAAGTTATGTGATGTTACTTAGAGATGCTGATTGGCAGCTGAAATGCCTAGAATTTGCAGTAAATATGCAATTTAACTACTGTATTTTGTTACAAAATTAATAATTCAGCTAATGTGACTGATTATTTTTTTAAAATCACAAAAATTAAGCATTCATACCACATTCATTATTTTACTGGAATCTGATTTATTTCCTTTGTACTTTATATGCTCTTGAGAAAAATAATTGACACCTTTATGTAGAAAGAGAATTTTAAATCTAATGTCTGTTTTTTTATCTTAAGACTAGAAATCAAATTTCTATAATTAATATGACAGTTAATTTTGACTATTTAAAAGAAAAGAAGTCAAAACAAAACCAAAACAACAAAGCAAGATTGTATATTCCAGTGAAGGCAAAATACTCTCATATAAAAAATGAGGAAGATGGTGATTCATACCGAGATGAATCTAGATGATTAGGGACCAAAACAGTCAGCATGGACTGGGAAGTGCACAGAAAGTAGTGATGGTAGTGGTGGAGTGTGAGTGTGTGTGTGTGTGTGTGTGTGTGTGTGTGTGTGTGTGTATGTGTGTGTGTGTGTGTGTGTGTGTGTGTGTGTGTGTGTGTGTGTGTGTGTGTGTTGACTAGAGAACATAAGAGGAGCTATTGTAGCTTCCTTGTTAACACATGGTCTCTGGAACTACCTGAATAGGTTTAGAAATCACCATTTGCTCACTCATTGTATAAGTTTGAGTACAACAGAGGCAAATAATACTCCTGTATCAAGGCTATGATATAAATTAAATAAAATAATACAGATAAAGTGCTTATAAAGTGCTTAGAAATTGGTAAACACACAGTGAGCAATAGTCAGTCTCATAAGTGCATCATCACGAGCGGGAGTCACTGAGCACAATCTCATGTCTTTTTAAACTGAAGAAGCACTAATGTGCAGCCTCCAGTATGATAAAAGATGAAGAATCAGTGTCTCTACATTAAATGTTAGAGTTATTGAAATGAGAGATTCTCTGGAATATTTCAAAGGTATAACAATGCCAAGCTGACTGTTTGAACAGATCAGGTAAGTTTCTCTTTCTTCAGTCACCACTTGTTTGTGACAGCATATCACTAGATGGCAGTGTAAAGTTCCCAATGACATCTACAAAGTTAAATCTGGCCATCACCTAAATACAATATGCCAAAAGAAAATCCCAAAGAATTACCTAAAAAGTATCATGTATTATCATTAATAGGTAAATTAAGATAGATTCATTTAGAGAAGAAGAAATAATGGCTGAAATATATATATATATATATATATATATATATATATATATATATATATATATTAGGAGATTCAAATATTATAAAAAATACTTTTTTTTTACTTTTATTATTCAGTTGTTTACTATATTAAGAAGAAAATATTTCACAAGCACTGAAAATGGATTATGATTTCAAGATAAGTCTTAGTAGCAGTACTAAACTGTGTGTTGACGAATGGGCTTTGTGAGAACATGGCAAGCCTCATACTCTTTTCACAAATAATATTTGAAAGGTATCATATGAAGTACTTTCCTGGGAACATGATGACTTTCAGATGAAAAATAAAAGATTTGCTAATAATGAACAGAACTTGACACGACTAGAGAATAGGATTTGGAGATTATATATTCTTAGGTCCAGGGCTCCAAAATGTTGGTGACAGTGTTCTGGACAAGACTCTGAGCTAGTGAACAAAGGATTGTTATTGAGTAAACATGAACCTAAATTTAGCATTCCTTGGGGATCTTGTAGGGTGGGTTTCTGTTCACCAGAAAAAACACTAACTTTTTCAATCCCCCCAAGTGTTCAGCTGCCTTGGATAAGAACATATAATTCTTAGTTAATTCAGCCTGCATCATCTCAAAGACCCCACCTCCATCCTGCTGACTGTATTATAAATTCTCCTTGCTTGCCTGCACATTGCTGTCCTCTACTCTTGGAGGTAGGCCAACAATTTATTCTCTCAATAAGCTTTTTTCTACCTACAATGTGGTCCATTTTATTGGTTTCATGGCATCCTTGCTTGCATATGTTATGTAGACATGTACCTTGAATAGATCCTGGCAAAAAAAGACCTGCACTTTCTCTGATATTCCCATACATAAGTGTAACTTCATCACTACTATAATCTTGCATCATATGGGGCTATGGACTTAAAATTTTTGTTAATAACTCGTATGTGTCAGGTTTTCAGTTATATCCTAGATCATCTCTCTTGTCTCCTTACATCAATCTGGACTGATAAATTATTGCAAGCTCCCCTTCCTGTACCAGGCTCCTATACAAAGGAAGAAAATTGATATGGATGTTTATCTTATGTGCAAACTTCTCATTCAATCATGAATATAAAGTGGAAAGAGAAACAAATGGTCAGGTAGGCTTCTTGGGTTCAGGGTCAACCTCTGTCCTGCATTTCTAAGTGATTATAGGAAAAAAATAAAATGGTACAGTAAGTAAATATTCATGAACGATCATTACAATGAGGGTTTTCAAATTGAAAGGCATCTAATACATTACCGTTGCCTTCTGTTTTCGTGAATAGTGAAAAATAACCAATTGTTGATGCATTCCAATTATGTTTAACTTACTATTTTTTACTAATTAGATGCAGTCTTAAGTTTTGAACAGAAAACCACAGGCACCACCTCTTTTCACTACATCCTATGAAATACACTATCAACATCCTTTATCATTGCTGATGGCTAAGATCACAGCTGACACAAGCCTGACACATTTCTTCATGATGAAGTATCCAACGTCTCTGTGCAGTACTATTGAAAGAAAGTAGCCACATTCACATTCACTGATAATTGGAAAACTTGTCTATGTAGGAGAGATTTTCATTCTTATTTACTCATTAATTCTTTTGTTCATATCATTGTAGACTGATAGGTAAAGGAAAATCTCGAAATGTACCACAACCAAGTCACTCATATGCACATGGTGATTCCATACAGTATGGCTCCTTAAAGAAATCTTGGAACATAACAAGGATATGAAGGAAAAATGAAGGGCATCTCTGTAAAGTGTGCATTTAAGTTAACACTGGGGAATCGATACGGATATATTAGTCCTTAGAAAGTACCTTGTAACTTGTAAGAGGCTATTATTGGAAACACATGCTTTAGGGTATTTAGGGACTCTTTGGATCCTTCGTATGAATTTGCATTAAGTTTAAAGACTAAAATGAACTATAATGCTGTTATCTTCCATAGAGTAGAATTTTAAAGTCCTTACAGATCTGCGTTGTGGAATGCTTCTGCTTGCCACAAACACATAAAGAGCAGACTATTTCTCAATCATACACTGAAAAATTCAAGCTCTTTTATTCTAAATTGATTTTCAAGCCCTTTAGTGTTTCTTATCACCAGTCACCTCAGCAACAGGGACCTGAAACTGTCCCTCTGGTAGTCATCTGACAAATTGAATTAAAACTGCTGTGTAGGAATAACCCCCCCCCCCAATGTCTAAGGTTACTTGGCTTGGGCAGGGTTTCTGCTCAGCCTTCAAAGTCAAAGGGTGGAGTCATCGTACACCTCTATAATTATCTTAGCTAAGGTCTGAAGTCTGTTAATGTCTATCCTGAAATTCACCTTGATAGCCACTTCAATATTTCCTGGGTGAAGCCCAGCCTGCAGAGGGAAGATTAGCTTCTTTGGAAATGATGACTCTGCATAGCCTGCCCCAAATTACATTGACCTTCTTGATAGCCATGTCGCATCCTACAGTGACAGTCAATTAGGTTGCCCATATCTCCCTAAGGTTTTCAAGTACTAGACATTAACAAGAATCCCCCCGCCCCCAACCCAGTCTCATTAAGTGTCTGTGTTTGTGATTTGTGTCTCTACATTCAGCTCTCTATTTCTTGGCCCATTTATTTCTGGATTTGTAGCTTTCTCTTTCTATACCTACTTTTATCTTGGATTAAACACTTAATTTGTACCAGGAAAAAAATAAATACGTAATGATTTTTAAGATGCTGAAGATTTCAACTCTGAGTTTTTTGTTTGATGAGTGATGGGGAAATCAGTCATAATGAAGGCATGATCTAAAGAGCAGTGTCCTAAAATATGCATTTGGGTGTTATGGTAGAATTATTAAAATGGTACAGTAAATGCTAGTGATTTTTTTGGAAGATGACATTTTCTCCAAATAAGTCTTGATAAATTCGCATCTAAAAAGCACGAGAATTAAAAATCACTTGTCTCACCTATGCAAAGTCTTTCTGGAAAGAGAACCCATAGCAAGTACACTAAAGTAGCAACAGAATAGAGACATCAACCTGATATGTTCCCAGAATCCACTATGGCCCCTTGTTGAGAAAACCCACTGTTCACAATACTAACATCTGTATGTAACTAGCTTCTGTATTTCTGTGAAATTCATCCTTATGAGAAAACATGCATTAGTTCTAACAGTTGAGACACTGTTCTGAAGGTTTAGAGAAGTAACAGCGTAGCTGGGCTGAAATGGTTACAGCCAACAACACCCAAGGTATAGAAGATCCCTGCATCCCGGTAAAGTTCCTGGATGCTAGGATTGTCCTTCTCATCTCCTTCCCCCTGACATACTCAGAACACTATCCTGTTTATGAGTACTCTAGCAGTATGTGCTGCCTTGAGTGAAATTCTAGAAGAGATATAAGCAAGCAAAGTGTATATGGCATGTCAAATCCCTTAATTCCCCAAATTGGCAGACTGCCAGCAAATAAATATAAATCTCAACTGCCACAGATATGTTTGAACTTCTGCTTAAATTCCTCACTGAGTTAATGCTTCTAAGTTTAACACTCCAGTCACATTCCTGGCAGGGGGAAGAGCACTGGGTTGGAAAATGAGAGGAGTCTAGTCTCCTGTTCATCTCTGCAAAGCCATTTAGTGACAAAAGCCTGGGGCAAGTTTCAGACCGTGTTCAGCCTCATCTTCCTGACTGTGGTGGAGAGTAGGGGAAAGAACCAGTGCCAACGCTTACTTTTGGCTGTCTTTACAATTTAATTACCTTATATAGAGACTTGTGGTTAGGCCTGAGCTGATGACTCAGGAAAAAAGCACTATTTGGTAATCATGAGGACCTGAGTTCTAATCTCTACCATTCATGTAAATACTAGGCATGACTCAGTGTTCCTTTAACCCAGCATCGTTGGCCCTTGAGAGCATGTTGGGCATCCAACTTAGTTAGAACTTTGAGCTTCCTTTTCACGGTCAAGGAAATAAGGCGCAGTAGGACAGCTCCAATATGTGCACACTTGCGCATGCACACACACACACACACACACACACACACACACACACAATATACACTCTCACATTCACATGTATGTACCACACAGACATGCAAACTTAACAAAAAATAATTAAATAAGTAAGTATAAAAATCATGCATATTAACCCAATTAATTATTATCTAATGAATTTACATCATTAGCATTGTGTTAATAACCAAAGAGCAACATTTAAAGGCCATATAGCACTGTCCACCTTAGTGTTCCACAACCTTATTCTTGGAGAGGAGAGGACATACCCCTATGATTCACATTGGAAGTAGTGTATCTGCATTTAAGAATCAGGAAAGAGCTCGCCAACTGGTCTTCCAATACCACATGGTCAGCCCTGAAATCACACATAAAAATAACACCACACAGACTGAGCAGGTTGTGCATGTGTGTATGTGTGTGTGAGATTGTCTCTATCCCCCTCCCCCCTCATAGAACTTAAGCATTAAGGAATCATTGGTACCTGTGTTTGTGCTTCAGGTCTCAGCTTGTAGAAGTCTTTATTTCCATGGCAGAATCAATTAGGTTACTAGCCCTGTCCCTGGGAAAAGCAGAGTCACCAAGGACTCACCAAGTGTGTTGCCCAGACATCCCACAGACCGCTACTAGTGCTGCTTTTATAGGAAGAAAATTTCTTTTAAAATATTTCTTTTTTTAGAATATAATATAATTATTTAATTTCTATTCTCTTTTCTATTCCTAAGCTCCAAAATATACCATTCCTACTATCTTAAAATTCATGGCCTCTTCTTAAAAATTGTCGTTACACACACATATCTACACACACACACACATAATGCATACACACATATGCATATTTCTGAATACATATAAACATTGTTATGTATATAATGTATATATTTTCTAGCAATATTCATTCTCTTGTCCATATTATGTTCTGTGCCTAATCCCTTCCTCTACCACAGCAAGTTTTAAGGTATGACCTGTTATAATAAAATCAGAAGGAAAAGTATTTTGACTTTCATATCTGATTTTTACTAATATATATTCATTTTTCATTGATTACTACAAATTGGTTTTTTTTTTTTTTGGCTTTTTGGCCTAAGACTATCTGGTCAAAACTCATGGCTATCTTCACATTCATGACAAAACTGACTCAGCATTCCATGCTCTAGAATTACAGGTAAGCACTCCCATACCCAGCCTTGATTAGTTAAATGTATTGAGTATCAGTTTTGTCTATTCTAAAATAAGATTACTAAACATCTATAGGATTTAGAGAGTAAAGTTCTACTTGTAAATCTTATCCCAATATATAAGTTCAATCATGTTACTCTTGACGACTTTTCAGCGTCTTCCGATGTCTCCCAAAACAATTATATTTAATTTGAAAACTAAGACAGAAGTAATGAGTAAGGGGAAATAATATTGACAAACATCTATAAAAGCAAAGAGTTTGAGGGAAGAAAAACAAAGAACCAACTTAGGAACCTACTGGCTTGAAATAGAGTATATGATTTGGGGATACATATTTTTCTTAGCTGTATGAAAGGGTGTCACATCATCCCTAAACTGTCAAAGAGAAAGGTAGACACACAATGTTTATCTATTATTATTATTTTCCTTCATTTAGCTCTAAATAAATGCTCAGGAGCACAGGCAGACCAGATCAATTACCAGACCAAAAGGAAAGAAACAAGCATCTGTCTACAAAGCTGCATTAGTTCTGCAATTTTAAAATTATACTGAATCTTTTCTTCCACATTCCAGTCTACAAAATAAATACCTACTTTAAGTTTGTATATTTCAAAGAACCCTCATGATGAGTGAAGCTGGGGGCTGGAAAGCATCATCTGGGCAGTCACTGTTCTTTTAAGTTAGAGAAAAATAACTTGTGGATTCTTCCTTAGGCCAGTCTCATATGAAGGAAAGTAGCTCTCGGATATTATATCATCACTTTTATAGATACGTCATTTGTTAAATACTTTCACCTGTTGCACTGGGGATGTGCTTGTCTATGTACAATTAGGATCATGGCCAATTGAGGGCATGCTAGCAGCCTCTTTGGCCCAGGTTTCTCAAACACTACGTTTATAATTTGTATAGTTCATAACAAATTGCACTATGAAATGGAGGAAAATCACAGATTTGGAACAAAAAAATCATGGTTTTGCCTTTAGAATTTACCTTTATAGGTTACTAAGGGGGAAAACATTCTTTACTAAAGGATGTTCTTATTTCTAAACTGTGAGTACTTGAGCTGGCTGTACATGGCGGCTCCTTTCCATTATCTTATTCTCTAGTGACTTTTTTCACTCACCAGTAGCTACTGGTTGGAAACTAGTTTTCATTTTTCAAACTTACTCACTATCCATATGCAGTCAGATTAAGTAACAGACTTAGAATAAAATGTGAAAGGCAGATCAGAAGGGATCTTACTGTACTGATGACACTTATTGAAATGACAAAGCAAATTAGATCACAGATGATAGTTTTAGGATTTCATGGGGGTCCAGTATAACACTGGAAAACAATAAATAGTGAATATTAGATGATGAGAAAAAGACAGAATAGAAAAAGAAAAATTGTATCATGAAAGATGGTGCAAAGGTGGTTGTTCTTCTAGTTTTCAACACTGTCCTGAAAGTTTTGGGTTTTACTGGTAGATAACTTCATATAATATATTTGATAATGGAAGTGTACAATCTAGTGTGAAGCCCTACAGATTCAGGGTGGCTGTTGTAACTGTGGAGAACATCATTGAGATGCGTAGATTTGGGGTCCCATTAATCTTAGCATGTGATGATTTTTTAAATTATTTGCAAGTTTTTTAAAACAAAATTTTAATTAAAATGTAATGGTATATTGTGGTGGGATTCAGGCTTTAGCTGACAAGGCTGGGAGGGGTGTCTCTGGAGTTCTGGGAGCTTGAACAGGGCATGGCCAGCCCCACTGAAAAGGCTGCTGGGATCTTGAGCTGCTCTGTTTTGTTCCTCCCTTCTTGGAGACCAGATCAGCAACACTGTTGTGGGACCTTCCTAACTTCAAGAATTGCACTAAGGTTCAGTTTGTATCTGTGAGTGTTAAAATACTCTCTAATAAATATTAATACTTTGTGTGGTATATTGCAAGTGAGAATTACTGCAATAGTATATTCTATCTTTACCTTTAAGTTAATTTAGATAAGAGATTGTTCATCTCATTGACTTCTTAAATAATCAATTCTTTATTTCATTGATTCTTTGTAATTTTGTTTCAATTTTATTGACTTCAGAACTGATTTTGATTATTTTTTTGCATAAACTCCTTTTGAGTATAATTTCTTCTTTTTGTTTTACAATTATCAGATGTACTGTCAAGTTACTAGCATAATATCTCTCCAGTTTTTACATGGGCAATTAGCACTATGAGCTATCATCTTAGGGTCATCTTCATTATATCCCATAAGGCTGGTCAGGTTGTGCATCAATTTTTAAGGAATTTAGAAATGAAAATGGGGACATAGCAATAGACACTGAAAAAATTCAGATAGTCATAAAAACCTGTATTCCACAAAGCTGGAAAACCTAAAAGATATGGATAATTTTCCCAGTAGGTAACACTTACCAAAGTTAAGTTAAAATCAGATGAAGAATTTAAACAAACCTAAAACCCACAGTGAGATAGGAGTCATTAAAAGTCTCCAGAAGAAGAAGAGGAGGAGGATGAAGAAGAAGAATCATCACCACCATCTTCACCATCATCACCATCATCATTATCAGCAGCAGCAGGAGCCGCCGCAAAGGGCCAGATAATTTTAGTGCAGAATTCTACCAGACTGTCAAATAATAGTTAATGACAATACTCCCGGAATCAAGTACTCCACAGAATAGGAACATAAGGTGTTTAGGATGATTTTAGTCAATTTGACACAAGATCAAGTCATCAGAAAGGAGGGAAGGTTCCACAAAATCAAGCTGTACTCAAGTCTGTGTGGCATTTTGTTACTTAGTGATGAACGGGAGAAAGCCAAGTCCAGTGCAGGTGGTGCCATCCCTAGGCTAGTCATTTTGGGTTCTGTAAGAAAGCAGACTGAGCAAACCAGGTGGAGCAAGCTGGTAAACAGCAGTTATTCATGGTGGCTGAAACATCATCCACCTCCACGTTCCTTCCCAGTTTCCCTTCCTGCCCTGAGTTCCTTGGATGAAGAATAGGGTTGTGAAATTGTGTTGTAACGCCATTTCTTGGTCCTGGGAGGCCAGAGGTCCAGACTCACAGACCTGCAGCCCCAGACCCCTTAGCCGCCCGTGGCTGCTCAGGCCGCAATAGTGACTCAGATGCGTATATTAACTTCATGCTGTTTGGCCTATGGCTCAGGCACATTGCTAGCTAGCTCTTACATCTTAAATCAACCCATTTCTATTAATCTGTCTGCCACGTGACCCGTGGCTCACCTGTGTTTCTTACATGTTGCTCGGTCTAGTGGTTAATGTTCTGCGCTCTCACCATTGCGGTCCGGGTTCGATTCCTGGTCAGGGAACAAAAAACAAAAAAAAAGTAAATAAAAATAAAAAGAGAAAAATAAAAATAAAAAGAGAGAGAAAGAATGGGCCTTCCCAAGATCCCAGAAGCCCCTTATCAATGGGGTTGACCACTCCCCCTTCAGGAGCCTGGGACCCTGGATCAGCTGATACCTGAATCCCACCACAAAATTGTAAGCTAAATAAACCCTTTCCTCCACAAGTTGCTTTGGTCTTGGTATCTCTTCACAGCAATAATAACCCTAATGAAGAGAAAAAGAAACATTTTCCAATTCATTTTAAGAAGCCACAGTTTCACCAATATCAAAACTGTGTAAAGACACAACAAAGAAAGAATTACAGACCAATTTTTTTATGAATACAGGTGCAAAATTTCTCTATAAAATACTTGCAAACTGAATGCAGGAACACTTCATAAAGATCATCTACTAGAATTAGGCAAATTTCATTCCAGAGATTCAAAGATATACAAGTCAAGTCTATTAAATAAACAGACTAAAAGAGAAAAAGTACACTAACATCTCATTAGATATAGAAAAGGCCTTTGACAAAAAACCAATACCCTTTCATGGTTGAATTCCTTAAGAAAGTATGGATATATGGGACATACCTCAACATGATAAAGAAAATGTGCATCAAGCCCATAGCCAACATCAACGTAAATGGAGAAAAACTCAAAGCCATCAAGACCAGAACAAGGCTGTCCACTTTCTACACACCTATTCAATATAGCACTTGAAGTCTTAGATAGAGCAATAACACAATTGGAGAAGATCAAGGGGAGAAAACTGGAAAGGAAAAATCCAAAGCATCCCAAGGAAGATAGTATGATAGTATGTTTAAGTGACCCTAAGTACTCCACTGGAAAAGTTCTATAGCTGATAAACACTTTCAGCAATGTATCTGAATACAAAGTCAACTTGCAATAATAACTAGCATGACAAACAGAGAGTCAGAGGAACAACACCATTCACAAAAGCCTTAGATAATATAAGATTTTGGGGGCAACTCTAATCAGTTGAGTGAAAGAGTTGTATGATAAATAATATAAGGCATCATAGAAAAGCTGAAGAGGCTCTCTGAAGATGAAACATCCTCCCATGCTCACTGATTGGTAGGATTCACAGTAAAATCATCTGTCTACAAAAAGCTATCTTCAGATTCAATACAATGCCCATCAAAAGTCCAGCACAAATTTTCACAGATATCGAAAGAACAATTTTCAGCTTCATGTAGGGACACAAAATACCCAGTATAGCTAAAACAATGCAGAATACTTAGAGGATTTCAGAGCTGTAACTATCCTAATTTAAAATTGTAATACAGAGATATTATAATAAAATCAGCCTGATATTGGAACCAAAACATATGTTGATTAATGGAATTTAACAAAAATCCAGACATAAATCCATGTACCTACAGACATCTTATTTTTAATAAAGAAACTAGAAACACACACTGAAAAGACAACTTTTTAAACAAAAGGTGCTGGTTAAGCTAGATGGAGTGAATGTATGGCAATCCTAATAAATATATATTTGTCACCCTGCACAAAACTCAATACCCAATGAATAAAAGACTTCAACATAAACAAGGTACATTGGAACCTAATAGAAGAGAAAGTGTGGAATAGCCTTGAATTTTTGTCACAGGAGAAGACTTTTGAAGAGAATACCATTAGCACAGGCACCAAGATCAACAATTAATAAATGAGACATCATGAAACTTAGAAGCTTCTACATGGCAAAGAATACCATAATTTACACAAAGCGATATCCCAAAGAGTAGGGAAAGATTTTTTGGGTTTTTTTTGTTTGTTTGTTGTTTTTTTGTCAACCATGTGTATGGTAAAGGGCTAATACTCTAAAATATAAAGAACAAACAGAAACCTGAATATCAAGAAACAAATAACCCAATTTAAAAATGGGGTACAGATCTAAACAGAGAATTCTCAAAAGATGACATTTTACCCTACCACAAAGATACTTGCTCAACTATGCTCATTGCTGGCCTATTCATAATAGCCCAAGTTCAAATCAATATTAATATCCCTCAATAGAAGAATGAGTAAGTAATGTGTTCATTTACAAAATAGAGTATAATCTGGCCATTTAAAAATTACATCATTAAATTAATAGTTAAATGAGTGGAACTAGAAAAAAAATATTCTCAGTAAGATATCCCAGGAACCCTCCAAACAAATATTGTATATATTCACTTATATGTGGACGTTAGCTGTTGAGTTAGTAAAATCCAAGCTACAATCCATAGAACAATCCAGGGAGGCTAGGTATAGAGTTAGGGACAGGGAGAGAACAGGGGGCAATATATCACCCTAGGAAAGGAAAAGAGAATACAAAGCTTTAGAGGAGTGGGGTTGGACTAGCACAGGAGAATCAAGTATGGAGGGGGATGAAAAAGAGAAAAGGAAGAGAGTTTAGAGAGACAGCTAACATGATGACCATTTGAAAGGTAGATTGGACATTTATTATGGAATAATCTTCTTAAACATTTACATATCTGGAAGTTATTTAAATGAAATCACCACTAACAGGGAAGACAGAGCCCCAAAGGGACATCTCTTGTCATCAAATATAGATTCCAGTTTAAGGCTTGTGTTACATATAATTGAGGTTTTGGCCAAAGGGGTCCCATGGGAACACCAAACAACTCGGGATGTTGCCAAGGCTGTGGGTTGTTTTCCACAAACTGAGTTCAAGTTTTCATTGCTGAAGACAACACCTAAAGAACTCATTGACCATGGTGTAATTGAGCTGTTTCTAAATAGAGCCTTCATCTGTACATCCCCTCCAGGAGCTCGGGACCCTAGATAAGCATCTTAGGACCCCATCAGCTGACACCTGAATCCCACGATATCCATCTCCGTGTGATAGCACAGGAAGGTACTCTTCACATTACCAAAGAAGAAATATAAATAGCAATCTCTCCTCAAACCTTTTGATCTATAGTGATGCCCTGCCGTTAAGTTATACTAGTACAATGATGTCACAATGGTTGTAGGGTAACCAGTCAGTACTGGATTTGACTTAAGGCCCACTCCAAAAAGTAAAACTCTTACTTGTTACTTCTTAGGTGGCCAAGAACATGGGACTAGATAGCCTAGGGACTTTGAAAAAGAGCCAAATTCAACTGTTCCCTCCAAAAGTAATAAAACAAGTTATAATGACACTATACTCAAAGATTAGTGCATTGTTCAGCCAGTGTCAGAGAAGCTTTCTACCACAGGATATAGAAACTAATACAGCTACCCAAAGCCAGAAATCTTGCAGATTGAGAAATTTTTGGTACATTCAACTCTAAATGGGATGTTTCCATAAAATTTCTCCCTCAGGTCTTGGGGAAATCCAATGGAAAAGGAGACAAAAAGAGGTGAAGATCAAGTGTGTCTGAAGGACGCCAAGAAAACATGAACCCCTAAATCAATATGATATTCACACATAAAAACTCAGCAGAGACTACTGTGGCAGCATTTACAGTGCCTTCTAGAATCTGCACCATGTGGGGTCCTAGAGCTGAAAGAAGTGGGTAAATGCCCCCATCCCGAACCCAGAAGCTATCAGGAGTTGACAGTTTAAAATAAAAATGTAGTTCCCTCCAAAGGAATCTCACTGGGGAAACAAACTACACAATTAGTCAAAGCACAGAAAATACGTGTCTCTTGAGGGCTTAGTTGTAAGTAGTACATCTGTATTATAACTCATAACATTCAGAGAATGTTCAAGAAGTGAGAGCATGAAAATTCAGGAGACAGAATTTTGGGAAGACGGGGGTGACATGTCTTCTCAACATGACAGGGCCATTGCATTCATGACCTCACAGTCAACTTGGTTGCCTGCACATTCCCTATGCAAAGTCAAGGCTTTCAAACTTTCATCATGTATTGAGGAGGGATATGTGAGCCACCATCTGAAGTTGGAACCTATTAATGCTTGATGACTTTTAGAAGAGGATTAGTCTATTTTCTATAGGAAGATGGACTCTGACCATTGGTCATGCTCTAGTGGGTGGCTCGTGCTTCCATATGTGGGTAGCAATAACTGGATTCAATGGGCCATTACAAAGAAAGAGTATATGAATTTCAGAGGGTGACAGGAGAGGACATGTGGGGAAAGTTGGGAGATGACTATGATTAAATATACTACATATACATATAATGATCAAGGAATAAAAATTAAAAGATTAAACAAACAAAATGAAGTTTGAATCTTCTAAGGAAAAAGAATCATTATTGTTTCTGTCATCTAACATGAGATTCCCTGCAATTCTTTTATTCCAGAGGACATCAAAAATATCAAGAATACAGGGTCTGAGTTCAAAGAAAATTAGATTAAAGAAAAAAGAATGTATCTTAATTCCAGTTGTATCTAAGTCTCATGAAAAATGGAACATAAAATGTCCTCAAGATGTTAGATATACTTGCCTTTGATATAACAATGTTTTAAATGGCACAAATGTGCCATTAAAGGCCCAGTGGCTTTCCTATATTATTTTATTGAACATACTTTTCTTATCTTAAAAAAAAACTGATCTGGTTTGATGTTTAGCCATTTACCTTTCCCTACAAAAATATCAGAGATGGAAAGAGAATTAGAAATGTTCTTTCCCTGGTAGTGAACACATTTTGTATGAGATTAAAGGAATTTCTGTGAAGAACTGTAGGCCTCTGGCATTGATCCATTTTTTCCCCTAAGGCAGATTTTCTTCACCATGTTCCTTTGAAGCTCACAATTTCTTCATTAACAGAATTCCAATTTTATCACACAATGTTGTTCCAGTAGATGTCTAAATTTTATAAATAATTGTACCTCTTGTGGCAAGTCAACAGAATTCTATTTTCTTTCCATTTTCAATTTCAAGCATTTTTGCATGTCAGGACTAAGTAAAAGTATGGAAGCCATCATGGGAATTTAGAACATTGTATATATCAAGTCCAAAAAGTGTTCATAAAATGTTCTATCCAACAACAGCCATTCTCCCAATAGGAGGACATTACTTATTGGCTGGGAAAGAAGATAAAGCAAGAAGTGTCCAGGGACAAAGTTGCTGCTGGAGCATGCCTCCCAAATATTGGAATAATTCTTGGAAAGAGTAATAATAAAAATCTCATCAAGATCTGAAGAACTCTGGCAACAGACTGTGTACACTGACTGTCCATGTGACAAACATAAAACATTATGTTATAGGAAATTAATGTCACTCACAAGTTTTTGTTATCTTAAGTATAGTCGACAGCTGTTATGTAAACTAAAAATAACACAACTGTCATCATGAAAATGTGCTTTTAAAGGAATAGCTCTGCAAACAGCATTGTGGTGAATGCCTTATAAACAATCAATTTAAAGATTTTCTATTTACAGCAAATGAGTAGATCCTATCATGCAGCTCGTAAAGTTTTCTAAGACCTTAACCCTTTTAAGGTAGGAAGATATACTGTCAAGAATCAAATCCTTTGCGAGCACTTAGAAACTTCTACATTAGGTGTATACTACAAATTATTTATAGCATGTTTGCTATGACTTTTTTACATTTTTTTGAAATGAGTCCCTCCTTTGGGGACCTTAATATATATATAACAATTTTCTTGTTTATGCCTTCTAGTATGATGTGCTTATTAGAAAATAAACACCAGGAAAAAGAAAAATACAAATTATCATTTCAAATGTAATTTTAATTTGGAATTCCTTAAGTATAACTTTGGATTATTGTTACATGATGATATAGAAATGCGTTTTGACAAGAAATAACACCATAACTAAGTTTATTGTGCATATAAGAGCTTACCACACTCTTTCAGTGAAAAACAGCAATATTAATTGGTACTCTTATATAGTAGTATAATTAAAATTCATGCACCAGTATTTAAACTGGCACATGCCATTTCTTATCTCATAAATGTAGGTATGGTTTAAACTTACAATATCAAAGCAATTACCTAAAAGCAAAAATTCTACCAACCAAAGATTTACTCCCTTTGTTTTTTTAATTTTTATTTAATTTTTTAATTATACCCATGACTGTTTCCCCTCTCTCATGTTTTCCCAGTCCTACCCCACCTTCCTCCCACCCTATCCCCCCCATTCATTCCTCAGAGAGGGTAAGGATTCCCAAGGTGAGTCAATGCAGTCTGGCATAGCCCAAGTCTCTTCACTCAGCATCAAGGATGAGAAGGTGTTCCTCTATAGGGAATGGGCTCCAAGAAGCCAGTTCATGCACTAGGAATAAATTCTGATCCCATTACCCGAGGCCCAATAAACTGCCCACACTATGCAGCTCTCATTCACATTCAGAGGGCCTAGTTCAATCCCAAGCAGGTTCCTCAGCTGTCAATTCAGGATCAGTGAGCTCCCAATAACTTGAGTCAGCTGTCTCTAGGGGTTTCCTCATCATGGTCTTGACCTCATTTCCTTTGTAATGATTAGGGCAGAAAGTTTTAGTCTTTATATGATCAGACATGTGTATTGATCTAGCTATCTAGCATTATAGCATATCAAAATATTAATATGTCTTTAGTATTTATTAAAATAATAGCAAGCAGATATTATTGGGCTATTTGGGAATAATATTTGAATATATTTTATCTTGCTTTATAACCAATTAGAAGCTGAAAACAAGAGACACTTAAAAATTTAATATTGTTGTTTTATGATAAACTGAATTTTAAAGGAAAGAAATAGTCTGCTTTTAGTATTTTTAAAGTTTCTCTTTTATCACTATACATGTATAGATTTTTTTAAAAAACAATGGAGGATTTGTGGCATTGGAGGTCATTGAGGATGGTTTCTCATTTTCTACTCTGAACTCTACATTCCATTTCCCTGTAAGGCTTAAGGGGAAATGTCACATCTGTAGTCCTTAGGATAAAATACCATATTAAAAAGATAGAGGCACCAGGGCTTCACTGAGGTCCACTAAAGACCTCTTTCTTGGGGAAAGAACAGAACTTGTTCTCTAGTTCTCTCTCTAGCCCTGGCTCTGTATGAAAGACCAGAACATTACATACTATGGTCCCTTTCCTTAGTGGTCATCCAATCAAGCCTGCCAATAACCTAGCCAAGAGACCTTAGCACAGTAAACATGATTCACTGGAAGACATCCTAAGGAGGGAGGAGGAATATTTATCCCTTTAATGAGTTAATGTGCTTATCCCTCCCAGAAGATATAGTCTGTGTATAGTCTGTGTATATTTCTTAGATTCAATCATACTAATTTGTCTTTTATTTTTATATTTTTTCATATATTGTTGGAACATTAGGAGTTGGCTTCCTTGACACCTTGACCTTTCTCATTCTCTGAAGCTCTCCCCTCTCCCCCTTGCCATGCAGCTCTTTCCCACTTTCTATTCCTAAACATGTGGCTTTCTATAACCTTAAATTTAAAGGCAGATCTTTCTCTTTTCTTCTCCATCTCCCTCCTCCCAGCAGCTACTGAGATTCTCATCATGCCTACCCTGTGTTTTCTTTTCAAACTCTAATAAAAATGATACTTGAACTTCTTTATATTTTTAAATTCTTTTATTAGTAATACTAAAACCTGTAAGTGGAATTTTACTTACAAGGCACCAGTCCAAAATTAATATTTATTAGAATATAAATCAACATCACGATATTAGTAACAGCTTATAGTGGAACCTGAACAAGGACTGGCGTATCCAAGCGATGGACGAGTGATGGACGCGCAATGGAAGGATGATTCTGATCCTGTCTCTCCAACAGCCAGCAGACAGGAACCAGGAAGAGACTCCTTGTGTCCCAGCAGCCACTTATCAATGGGGTTGGCCACACCCCCTCCAGGGTCCCAGGCTCCTGGATAAGCATCTTTGGACCTTATGGGCAGACACCTTAATCCCGCCACAAAAACCTCAAAGGGAAACCTGATTAAAAGATATAAAAACTCAAAGGAAAACTTGGTTTCCCTAATAAGGGCACCAAAACCATTAGCATCTGAGACAAGATTGACCAGCTCAGGAGATCAGTAAGACTAAACTTTAAAATAATGATCTGACTTTGTTTCCCTACTGGCTAAAGCTGAGACATAATGTAGAGCTTTAAGACGCTAATTCCGTTCTTTAAATATTGCTAGTTCTCTAGGGAAAAAAAAATACATTTTAAAGGCTTGATTCCTAGTTTTGCCCATGTGTCAGGCAGCAGAGAGCTATTTTCAGCACTAATGAAATACAGATAATGGAAACAAAATAGAAGTATTCACTCGTATCCCGTCATCTAGCCTATTGGTAGAACAAGATATCCATTATATCTGCCTGCCAGAGAAGTAGCAGTATCTTGCTGGCTAGGTGGTTACAGACCTGTCAAGAAACAGCAGAAGAGGTCAGACCAATTTTGAGATAATAAAAATAAACGTCTCTATAAGACTCAGTATGATAGAGAAAGACAAGCATTCCTCTAGTGCTCACAGGAGGAAAGGTTTACTCTATAATTCCTCAGTAAACTAAAACCTCAGGCCATTTAGGGGTGATACTAAATATAGGCTGTTCAAAAATGAAAATTCATGAAGAGGCCTTGGTTAAAACGACTCAAGGGGTTGAATCTTAAACCCTATTTGATGATTTTTAAACTTTGGGATTATGGAAGCTGGCAATCTGTTCATATATTCCAAAAGCAGTTATATAATAGTTTGAGTATGTTAAGTCAAACACAAAGGTGGGAAATAAATGGTTATTTAAGAATATGATAGCTTACCATAGTTTGACTGATGACTTGAAACATTCCAACTCTACATACCACTGAGCCTCTAGTCACCAACTGTGTGCAATCGCTAATGTTGCTGTGATTGGGGGCAGCATGTAGTTACTATTTCATGGCCTTCATAAAGATATAGGTCTCAACCCAATCACCCAAAGTGTTCACTTTGTAAATTTTATGTTAAACCATTCAAAATGATACTGTGTTGAGTCCTAAAAATGGTTTTTCTTCCCCATATCAAATTCTAGGACTTGAATATATATGAAATGAAAAACAGATTTTAGTGGGAACCAGAGGCTCTGCTGCTAAATATGTGTTTTAATATTTTAACTCTTTATATAGAAAGAAAAATGTCATTTTTTTTTTTGGTTTTGTTTTTTCAATACAGGGTTTCTCTGTGTAACCTGGAACTCACTCTCTAGACAAAGCTAACCTTGAACTCACAAATATCTTGCTGCCTCTGCCTCCCATTCTAGGATTAAAAGCATTTGCCACCACTGCCTGGTGAAAATTTCATTTATTATTTGTATATAGACTGTCTTTAAATCTCATCATTACAGCACCACAGATATTTTTTCTTAATGATACAGTTTTACTTTCTGTTAAAAATGACATTATAAAAACATAAAGTTTTAATTTACAAACTTGTCAGATTTTACAACTGTTTACTAAGCCATCTTCACCACCCAGTGACTACTCATGAGTTTTTTACTTAGTACAAAGTCCCAAACAATTAAACCTCTATTACCTTATTTCATTTTCATATTCTCATACAGATTTAGTGATTCCAGAAATGTTATTTCATGCAGAAGTTCAATTCTGCCACTGGTTCTCTGCTCCTTTCTAGAACATGATCAACTATTATTCTTAATTTCACCATGCAAAGTAAAGGACAGGCTTGTCATCCTCTGGGGGGAAAAAAACCCAAAACAAACAAAATCTCGTTCCATTAAGTGCCTGATAAATACATAGACTAAACTGGAAAAAATTGCAACAGAGAAGTATTCAATAACAAATGAAAATTTTCTATTACTTTATATGAGTTTTCTCATTTGAAAGGATTTTTAAAAATTACCATTTATAATTGATTATTATTTATCTATAAGGTCAGCTCTGAAAACATGTACACCCATCATATAGACTGAGCAGGTAGGTAATATTTATATATTTGGGACTATATGTAACAACCAATTTGTGAAACTGACTTTTTTACAACTCAAGTTTATATCTTGAAAGTTTGTGGAAATATAATTCTTGTAATGCATCAGGAACTTCCTTTCATTTTTCTGTGCTGATACTTCTGTCATGTGTGAACACTAAGAATTTTGAAGATTTATTTCAGATTTTGTCTTTCCTTAATTCAGTTTTGTTTCATAGATATCCAATAAGATACTGACTAGAACCCCAATCTCAATTTGATATTGTTTCTGACAGTGAAGGAAATAGTTCTAGTAAATAATTTCCTCATAAAGTTTTGATAGAAACGTTTTCATAAGTCAAACAAGCTTCATAGGTGCTGAGGATTTACAGGTTAACTAGAAGTAGTAACTCTCATTTTTAAAAATCAATTTTATCTGTTTCATGTATCTTTCATGGTTTTGTTTTATCATCTGTTTTTATATTTCTTGCTTTATCTATTGATTTTGAGTTACAACATACATCTATACAACATTGGAAAATTATTTTTAAGATAAAAATGCATGTACAAATTCTAGGTTTTTGTTTGTGATTTGTTTGTTGCCTAATTGACAGTAGTAATGTAAACTTCTAATATTATAAAACTTCTTTACAATTTTTGAGCTCTCTTTATAAACTAACAAAGCTATAATCAGCCTTAGTCTACTCACATAAAAATTAAAATACTATAATGACTTTCTCAGTAGCCATTATACCTTTGGGCCATCGCTTGCTGGCATCTAAAACCCCAAACAATAGCATATGAAATAAATTAATTGGGATCTAAAACTGGTACTCAAGATGTATTTGGCTTGTGTATTATAAAATATTAAATCAGTGTTAAGATTGGTGCAGTGGATCCCTGTACACTAACTAACAGATAATAGACTTTTGCAGAAAAATGGCTGCTTAGAAAATTTAAGTGATCATGATTTTATCTAGGGTTGTTAATACTGTTCTTTTCATACCATTCATAAACATAATCTTGATTAAAATTTAAGATCTTTAGAAGTAGAAATAAATTTATATGCTGAATTATTAGACATTTTGTTATTTTAAAGCACTTCTTTTGGCTTATTTTTATTAAGGCATATACAATTTTAGCCTCACAATTTTAATCTAAATACATAAATTCTGTTGTGTGACCTTAAAATAACTTAGGCATTTATTATATCTTTATTAGACTAAAACTCCAGTGCATGACAACTTAGAAAATGTCATCCAATGTAGCCCAAGGGACTCTTTATAAAAAAGTTCATTTTGAGAAAAGGGAAGTAGCATAATCCAGGGGTAATTTATGTGAAGGCAGGGTGAGGGTGTCCTACAGAGCTGGGGAAAACATGTCACTTCCTGCCAACATCATACTTGGCCCATAATGATTACTTCTGTTGAACTTGTAGACAATGCTCAGTGTGATGTGTATTAGGATAATTCTTGTTTTTTCCTACATAGCCTTCACACACACACACAACTCTAGCTCATTCTACAACCACACCCTCAGTGTGGAACAAGTACAGGGATGAGGAAAGGAAAAAGCATTCTCAGGCTCTTCCAGTAATAAACTGACAGAGAGCCGAGATCTTAAAGGGAATGCTAGATAATAACACCTACTTGACTATTCTCTGTTCTCAGTTTACTTCCCAAGGAATAGAGACAAATTTAATACCAGATTCCCCTCGCCCTGTATTGAAATTTATTACTATTTACAAAATCTTTATTTATCCAGATTCTAAAAATTGGGCTTTATTTTAGTGATCTCATACGTCCATAGCTCAAAGCTCCATATACAAAACAAGGTAGAGTATATTTATTATGTAAGGTTAATCTTCAAAGCACTGGCCATGAATTCCTCTCAATGAGGTTTTACTCTGCTGTCCTGTAAGTGTATCTCACATTGTGCTCTGTGGAGGAGAGCTACTATGAAATAGAGGCCCATGTACAGCTTGTGGTAGCACAGTCATGTTGCTCTAGCACACAGGAGGCTGAGGTAGGAAATTTAGGAGTTTGAGGCTAAGTTGGGATACACAGCAAATTCTAGATTAACTGAGATGCATAGTGGGACTCACCAGAAAATAAAAATGAATCTTGGAAAGAGACATACATTTCTTCTGTGTTGCTGTGCTCTATGTACACAGTCTCTCCAAGATGGTGACAAAAATTAAAAACGTCCCTGTGAGGTCTGATTCTTACCAACGTATTTGTAGCATCCTTCCCCAGTGACATTGTCAGTTAAATAAAGAGGAGACATCTTTGCCACAGTTTCTCTTTTATAATTTTCTTGTTGGAATTGTTTCAGCAAAATCTCCACTGAGATCTCAACTTCTTTTTTTTTCAGTCTCAAAACATGTACATATTTAAAAATTCTCACTGTGAAATTCACAGAAATGTGAAATTTATAGTATAGTTAAAATTCATGGTTAATAACTCCACATTGGCTTGAGTAAGCAATAATTCATACAGTGAGTGCTAAATGAATCTCAACCATGAGCGAGTTCTATACTTCACAGAGGATTAACTTCACTTTCTTCAGTGTGCCCAAGTTGGTGAGTACAATAATGATATACAACAAAAGAGAGACAAGTTCTACTACCATCAGGGAAGACTATACAATGGAAGAAGAACAGCCGCAAGATTCTCTAAATAAATTTGTGTTGTTAGGAGCAATTATGCTATTAAACGACCTGATCATTTATTAACAGAGGCTGGTAAACTTACTCTGACACATAATTTTACATCAAATTACCTGTAAGTATATTAAAATTAATAAAGCAGTGTACGTATGGATACAGAATTAAGTAGCATCTTATTAATAATTTTTTTTAAGATCTAACAACAACAAAAATTTAAAACAAAGAAATAAAATTCTAATTGACAACTCATTGCTAATTATTAAGTCATGGAATTAATATAACAATGCATTTTCATATGTACTAAGTTAAATGCTGTCATAATAAGAATTTAGAGCAATGTCTTTGATACATGTGAGATGTAAGAAGCAAGGAGCAGAACTAGTATTGGTGCTGTGTAGAAACATGTATTCAATCAATTTAGTATATACACAGGCATACGTGTGTGTGTGTGTGTGTGTGTGTGTGTGTGTGTGTTGTGTATGTGTGTGTGTGTGTTGTGTGTGTGTGTGTGTGTGTGTGTGTGTGTGTGTGTGTGTGTGTGTGTGTCTGGGTCTGGGTCTGGGTCTCTATGTGTGTACATGCCTAGCAAGCATGTGTAGTCAGAAGTTTCTCTGTCCTACCCAGCCAATCCCACAGTCATTTAATACCAAATCATCAAAACACAAAGGCTTATCCTAATTATAAACCATTTGGCCTTTATCTCAAGCTTATTACTTGCTAATTCTTAAACTAACCCATGATTCTTATCCCTGTTTAGCCACATGGCTTGGTACCTTTTCTTCAGTGCAGCGATCTCATCCTGCTTCCTCTGCTGGTATATCTCTGTTCTTCCTCATGCCAGAATTCTCCTTGCCTGCTTGTTCCACCTCTACTTCCTGTCTGCCTAGCTTCCGGACAATCAGCATTTTATTAAACACATATTTACAGTGACAAAGATTTACGGTATACAAGAGCATAGCCCCACAGCAATCACGTGAAGAACTTTGTTCTCTCTTTTCACCCTGTGGGTCACAGGAATTGATCTCAATTCATCAGATTTGTTGCCAAGTGTCTTTACCTACTGAGCTACCTTGCTGACTAGAAAATCTGTACTATTAAACATATAAATTTTTTCTTAATTTTTTTTCTTTAAGTAGTATGCACATTGTGTTTTGTTCCTATGCATTTTTCCTCAACTTTTCTTAAATCAGTGTGTGTGCATGTGTGTGAGTGCATGCATGTATATCTGAATTTTGATGAAGAAACTATGGAATGACTAAATTAGCAGTTGAAGCTTCATAGAGTCCTTACAAAGAGATGTTTAGTCTGAGCCATGAAGGATAGATAATAGTTCAGTAAATGGACATTTGAAAATACTATATTTAAATACACTGAAAATAATGTGATATAAGTGCATAAATAAAGATGTATAGAGAGCATAAAGGGGAATTTTAGGACTTGATATTTCTAGAACACAGGTTTAAGAAAGGTGCTGGTAGTAAGTAGGCAGAGACATGATGTCAGCTGAGAACAGAGGGCTAAAAGTCGTGCTAAAGACAAGTTGCTTTTTTGTCTTCTATCATCAGAGCTGTTAAGGATTAAGCAATTTTGAGCTGCAGTTGTCAAGTATTTGAGCCTGAGAAATATACAAAGAGAAATTTATTTATTGCAGATTATGAAGATGAAAAAATCCAAGTTCAAGGTACCAGAGCTTTGTTTCTGGTGAGGCTCTGATACTACAGTGTCATGTTGCAAATAGCAGAATGGGCACTGGCTGGTTGCAGCCCACCCTTTTAAAAGGCTGGTAATACATACAATTCAAAGGATTTCCTTGTCTTGATGGCCCCAACTCTAAAGGTCACATTTGTGTCATAGTTTCAACAAATGAATTTTCAAGTATAATCAGACTGCAATAATTAGCAAAATATGAAAGAATATATTTCTCTAAACATTAATTAGGTACATATATGGGAAGATTAATCAGAGTCTGATATTTTAAAGATTTTTTTGCAATAACCTTATATGACTTATGCAATCAAATTTAGTGCCAGCAAGCTTTAGTGGCATTTAGATACAGAGAGTAGAAATCATGATAAAGGGATTGCAAAAAGCCCTGTTTGTTTGGAGTCAGGGTTATTCTTTCAGGAAACCCTTTGAGTTAAATTTCTGTGTTAACAATGAATCACCCTGCCAGGAGGTTTCTTCCATTAAAGCTCCCATGTCTCACTGAGATTTCATCACCTGTAGATCTACTGATCATCTGGTGCCCAAAGTATCAATATCTGTGTTCTTAGTGGCTTTCACATTAAGAATATCTTTTCTTCTTCAACATCACCATATAACTTGTGTTTTACTTATTCTGCCCCTTCCCATGTAGTTGTATTTGGGATAACTAACCACAATTAAGTGATTTTTGTGCATGTGAACTTCAGTATTTTTTATACTTGTATCAACTATGGGAAAGAATTCTATGACATACTTGCTATTTTTTCTCTATTATATTGAGGAGCAGCTAATGTTACAGAATAATAATTTGTCAAAGGGAACACAGCCAGTAGGGAAAGAAGAATATATCACCCCAAGATTTAAGAGTCAGGTAATATATCCTAATGTAACTATATGCTAAATGGTTCAAAGTTAATGGATGGTGAGCTGTTATAAAAAGAGTTACAGTTATGATGTCTTTTGAAATAAAAAGGAATTGTAGAAAATCAAAAAAACTCATTTAAGTATTTCAAGTAGGTGTTTAAGAAAAAATAGAATTAGACATGGTGAGAACACATGTAATGTCAATACTAGTGATGCAAAGTCAACAGGATTGTCATGTCGGAGACTCTGTCTAACACATGTAAACATACACACACACACACACACACACACACACACTTACACACACACACACACACACACACACACACACACACACACACACAAACACACACACACACATTTTTGGAGACAGCTTCTTTGTAAAATTTCCCCATTTGGGATTTGTCCAGTCTCCTGCAAAGACTCTGGCTCTTCACGGCAGGAGAAGAGTACTTCAAGTCTATTTTTAACAGAGTGACTGCTAATGAGTGAAAGGTATTTGAAGGGTTCTCAATTTTGCTACTGCCAAATAGGATTATGCTTGTAAAAATGCTCCTAAGCCATGATGAAAAAAGAGATTATAGTATTAGTGCATTAACTTTTTAGAATACTGTACTTCTAAGTAAACCCAAAGACTGAACTGCTATAAATCATGTCAGAGAATTATACTATTTGTAGTAAGTTTTTGTAAGGAGAAGCCAATTTGATCATCCTGTTATTACTGTCCTATAAAAATCAGATTGAATTTCAGGGTAATGATCAATATCTTCCTCCTGTTGAAGCCTCACTTATTGTTATTTTAAAAATCAATTTTACTGTGATATGATTTATTTAAAATAGAATGTGTCCATTTTGAATGTATGGTTCCTATAACTGGAATCATAGCCACCATAATTTTAAAAGGAAGAGTTTATAAGGGTTTTCACCACCCAAATTTGTATCTTTCCAACTTACTGTCAATCTTCTCTTCACTAGCCTGACATTTACCTCTAACAAAGAAACCACTCCTCCACCTTTTGTTTGAGTTTTCCAGAATGACCTGTGATAGACATCTTAATATATTATTCTGAGTCCTGTTTGCACTAATCAATAATTTTGAGATTCAGTCACAGTATTGAGTATATTGCCAGTACACTTTCATATACTTTATTTTATAGGTATGTTGAACGTTGTTTTGCTTAAACATTTGCCTTGACTATTTGAGTTATTCTGTAGTTTTTGGTTATTAAAATGATGCTTCTATTAATATCTATGTAAAAGTACTTCCCTGGGCATAATTTCTCTTTTATAAATATCTAAGAGTAGAATGTCTGAATACTATATGTTTATGTTTATGTCTAATTAAAAATACAAAGTATGCTTAATTCTATAGATAACTGCAGAACTACTTTCCAAAACAATTGTTGCATCATGCAATCCCATCAGTAATATAAGACCTTTCAAATGGATATACACACTCATTTGTTATCTCCCTGCTTGTGTGTGTGTGTGTGTATGTGTGAGAGAGAGAGAGAGGAGAGAGAGAGAGAGAGAGAGAGAGAGAGAGAGAGAGAGAGAGAGAGAGAGAGAGAGAGAGGACAATTTTTAGTAGTTAGTTCTCTCCATGAACTTTAGTTTCCAAAGTTAAAACAGGTGAAGTGCTCATGTACTCATCTCATTGAACCCTAATTTGTACTCTCTTATAGACTAATGATGCTGAATAACCTTGTGGTAAGTTTCTTGATATCCGTGTCTTTCCATATGCTGTGAATATATACTGCTACCATTGGTCACCTAAAAAACTTCTATTTCAGGGAAGGACAGAGCAGAATGGATAATACAAGGAAAGAGATGGGGGAAGGGAAGGGTAGAGTTAGAGGAGATGAGATCCAGTGCCTAAGAAACAATATGTGACTGTACTGGCAAGGCATTGGCTGTGTGCCAATACACAGATTAAAGGAAATGAGTTAATTTAAGATGGAATAGCTAGCTAGTAATAGCCTGCCATAGATCAAACAGTTTGTAATTAATATAAGCCTCCATGTGTTTATTCAGGACCAAGCAGCTGCAGGACACGGGGAAACTTCTGGCTACACATGTTACCATCCGTGTATTTTCATTGTTGTGTTTATTAAAAGTGCAATTTTTATGACTAAATTCTTTTGCCTTTTATTATTAAGTTATGTGGGCTTTTTCTACAGTCTTATGCATTGTGTTTTCTTGTTTGTTTGTAACCTGGGATGATTCCCGTTGTATATAAAATGAAATCCATAATCTTCTACTTCATCAGATGTCATCTTCCCCTTCACCTGACATTTCTCTTCTCCTCATCCTTGCGTTATCCTTCTCATTAACCTGATATCATCCTTTCCTATCACGCCAATGTTGTCCTATTTCTGATTCAATCATTTCACAGAACCAGGAGAATTTTGCACAACCAAGGCTTATTCCATCTAACGCACAGCTTCCAGGATATTGCAATGCAAGCATGGCATGTGTGGATATAATCTTCAGAGCTACACTCTGAATCAAGTGCTGCCTTTATCCCCACTGAGTAAATAATGAGCTGGCACTATCTGTGGAATCAGATAATATTTTGTCTCACCACTTCCTTAGATGTCTAATGTTGGGAAAAATACTTAACTGGGCTCAGCATCCATGTGCTCACAAGGAAAATGGTGGTTGATTGGCAAAAGGAGCCATTTAGTGGAAAAAGCCAAGAAAGGTTCTGAAATTTACCTCAGTGAATCAGGAAACTTTGTTTGGGGTGTAACCAATCATGAAGACACAGGAAGAGCTCTGTCATTCCATACGTAAATTCATTGGGGTGGTATAAGGATAATCAGTAATAACAAAGACATGATCCTTATGAAAACCTCAAGTGAGCTTAGATGACATAAGCTTTCAAAGGCAAGAAAATAAGTGACAAAAAGCTATGTGTTATGTCATTACACAGAAATAGTGAAGCCTGTGCAATCCCTAAATATAGATACAAATACACCAATAGGTGTAGTAGGTTTCTGGCCCGGAATTTTGGGCCTAGCCTCAAGGTTTAGGCCTGCAGACCCACAGACCCACTCAGAGACATGCAGATGCTTTCAATAGTTTTAGGCTGTTTGGCCTAATGACCAGGCATGTAATTTGCTAACTCTGTACACTTAATCTAACCCATGACTCTTATCCTGTTCAGCCATGGGGCTCGGTACCTTTCCTCACATCAGCATGGTTGTCCTCTGCTTCTTCTGGCTTCTCTCTGGCATTCTGCTCTGTGCTTCCTGTTCTCAGAGTTTTCTTAGTCTAGTAGCCTTGCCCACACTTCCTGCCTGCCTTTGGCCAATCAGCACTTTTTATTAAACCAGTGGGTAGGAAAATTATTTACAATGAAACAACACAATTTCCCACAAGTAGGGTAAAAATTGACCAGTCCTATTAGAATTCCCAGATAAACTATATCAAATATAGGTTTTATTTACATTAGGTTGGCAATGTAAGTTTACTACCCACTTCTGTTATACCATTAAGCAAATGCAAATAACCAGAGTCTGAGTTTAGCTAAAAACTAGAGATTTATTGATTTTACATGTTATTTCTGATATGTTAGTTATTTAAAGCCTTGTCCCTTGTCCCTCACACACTGTTTATTTCTAGTTTTATTTTTTAAATATTTTTTAATATTAATAAAATCCTTTTGCCTAACTTCTACTATTCCCCCTCCTTCCCCTTCTCTTGCTCACCATCATCTTCTCTACCCCTCCTTATCCCATCCTTCCTTCATTCCAAAAAGGTGTTAAGGCCTCTCTTGAGTAGTCAACACAGACTACACATAGCAGTTTGAGAGAGGACATGTCCCTTCCTCCTTGTATCAAGCCTGAGCAAGGCATCCCAGCATAGGGAGAGGGTTATAAAAAGCCAGTTCATGTAACCAGGATATTTCCTAGTGCCATATCCAAGGAGCCCAGTAACAGCTTCCTTAGGGCAATTGACACCCTCATTTAGAGAGCCTAGTTTGGAAACATGAGGGCTCTCTAGCTGTCAGTCCAGAGTCATTGTGCACCCATCAGCTCATGTCAGCTGTTCCTATCATTATCGCCATTGGGCTATTGACCCTCTTTTTGCTTTTCTGGCTGTTGGAAAGAGAGGTGAGCAATGAAAAGGATACCCTGACAGAGGGAGCCATCATGGGCTTAGGGAGAAACCTAGTGTTAGAGAAATCCTCCCCTAGCAATGCTGGAGAGAGAGCCTGAACTGGCCTTCCCCTGTAGTCAGATCGGCGACTAACCTCATTGTTATCATAGAACCTACATTCAATGACTGATGGAAGCAGATGCAAACACCCACAGGCAAGCACTTAGCCGAATGCCTGGAGTTCAGTTTACATGGTTTTATATACAAATTCTACTGTATTTTATCCATTATTGACAAGAACAATAGTTGACTCCATTGTGCTCAAGAATGCAAACATAATAAAATAAAGATATGAGAAAGTTATTGAAGGTGGAAGTCTCTCTTAAAATACACCAATCCAAGATTAATATTTATTGAAATATAAGCCAACACTCACGATACAGATAACAGCTTATATAGGCGCTTGATAGACTGGATTATCCATGCGATGGTCGATGGATACTGAACCGTTCTCTCCAGCAGTCAGGAACCAAAAAAATGGGCCCCCAAGATCCCAGTAGCCCATCTTGAACAGGACTGGCCACTCCCCTTTGAGAAGCCTGGGTCTGTAGCAGTGTGGTTTCTTGGTCCCCTGGATAAGCGTCTTCGGACCTTATCAGCTGACACCTGGATTCCACCATAGGTTATCAAGCTTGCAATGCAATAGGACATGAGAACTGTATAGCTTATTTAACAAATTAAAATTCAAGGTAATAGACTTTTATAACAGTATTTAAACTCACCTATATGATGAAGGTCACAAGTTACTATTATTTTGTTCCAAGGGTTTGATATATTGCAAATGACATGGGAATTCCTTTTACTTTGAGAAGCAATGACATCCAAACACCAATTGCCACCTAGATTATATGGAATAGTCCCATTCCTTTGATAAAGTACCCAAAAGAAAGATTTTAAAGAAAGACGGGTTCATTTCAGATGACATTTGGAAGAGACACAGCTCATCCTGGTGGGGAAGGCACGGTGGCAATTGAGTGAAGCAGTTGGTCACACTGTGTTCACTTAAGAAGTAGAGGTGACTGACTTCTGCCCCATCCCCTTTCTTTTTATTCAGTCTGAATGGTACATTCCATATATAGGGTCAGTCTATTCAATTTTACCATTTGGAGAAACCCTCCTACACATTCAGGATTGTGTTCCTATGCTGATTCTAAATTTAGTCACATTAACAGGGGAAATTAATCACCACAATGTCAATGATACTTGTCAGAAACACGTCATTTTCCTAAACAACAAAGCAGGTTGGCTTTTTGGAGACCACATTTTAAGCAGGATATGGGAAACTTATAGAAACTAGGCTCTCTCAACCACTATTAGACTGTCTTGACAGATAATCTAAAACTACATTGATCCCTTCTTAAAATAGTTAGATAACAATACAATTTGTGATCATTTAAATGAGACTGTCCCCACAGGTGCTGGCATTTGAATACTTTGTTCTTAATTACTGGCACTGAGTAGGTAGGTGTAATAAGCATGGCTTTACTAGAGCAAGTATGTCAGTGAGGTGGGCTTTAACATTTCAAGACTCTCGCCATTTTTTGTCTAATCTCCATGTTTGATGCAGACCCTCAGCTGTTTATACCACCATGCCTGCTACTCAAACCATGTTCCCCCATTGTGACAGAAATAGACTTTTATCCCTTTGGAACCGTAAGCACCAAATAACCCTTTTATTTCTGTAAGATGTTTTGGTCTTTTGTTTTATCAGAATGATAGAAATAAGTTAATCCAATTCTCTATTAAAATTATTTTATGGACACATAGCACAGCTGAATAGTAGGTGTTCAAATTTTTTCAATTCTTCAAAGTTGTATGATAATACAATGTATCTATGTGTCTAATTGATAGCAATGTTACTTTTCTTAAACAATTATGTAAGAGTATATTTCATTGTTGTTGTGGAGTAATCCTTATGATAGAGGAATAACACTGATATGACTTCTTTTCCCTACCCATTCTCTCTTTTGATCAGTAAAATATTTATTCAGATAGACAATATTCATATCAGAAGCAGGAAGTACAGGCGAAGTAAAGTAGCAGACTTCATCATGAATATTTAAAACACCCAGTACAGCAGCACATTTCCACTTGTGCTGATTTCTATTATTTTTAAAGTCACCTGTGGTACTGCCTCATGGAGGACAATCTTAAAGAACTTACTTTTATGTATCAAATTATTAGATTTCAAATGAAAAGAAAGATTCTGCTACATCAGCATTAATAAGAGGAAATTTAATTTTCAACTCATAGTAGCCAAAGTTGATTTAAAAATTAGAGCACCATTTCCTGAATTTTGAAAGTAAGCAAGCTACTCTGTCTCCATGGATACAGACAGGCAAAGATGAATTTTTCTTTTTGCCCTTCTCTTACAATGAGCATTATTAATCTAAGGCCCAAGTTTCCAATGAGAGAATTCCGTTGTATACTTTCTCTTGGGCTCTAATATATAATAGATTTCTACTGCAAGAAGTGAGACTTAAGATCTGAATGTGGTATTTGCATTGGGAGAAGAGTGCCAGCTATCTTCTTAAATTTCCATGCCACTTAATCTAGCTCTCAGCTTGGTGAGTTTTTAATTTATCAAAGAGGCAAAGGCAACACCATAAGTACACATTACCAACAAGGTCTCTTAGGCAATGAAATGAACAGAGTATGCTAATAAAAAGCAGCTATGTTAATTTCACCAGGCAGGTGCAAATATTCACTCTAAGAATCAGATTTGGGCATTGGAGAAAGTGACTTTTGAATAAGGAATGTTAATGTGAAAAGCTGAGAATTTTAGAAATTGCTCACCATTTGCGGGGATTACCTCAGGGTAAAAGGGTGAAAAAAAAAAAAACTCTAATAAGATGGATCTAAGAAGTAAGCTGTTGTAGTCATTTCAATACCTGAGAAAATAGTCTTCAAACAAAAACTAGTCAGAGAAGATAGGGAAGAACAATTCAGATATATAAATATATCAAAGGAAATATCCACCAAGAGGACATTTCAATTCTGTTAATCTATGCACAATACAAAAGCACACAAGTTCATAAGAGAAACACCACAGCTTATGTCACATATCACCCCACATACTGAGAGCAAGAGAGTTCACTGCTCCATTCTTACCAATAGACAAGTCATCCAGACAAAAAAATGAACAGAGAAATTCTGGGACTAACTGACCATATAAACTTAATGGATATTTACAAAATATTTTACCCTAATATAAAAGAACACACCTTCTCAGCATAGAATTTTCTCCAAATTGGTCATGTGCTCAGATACAAAGGAAGTCTCAAGAAATAAAATAAAATTGAAACAACGCCCTGCATCTTATCTGACCACCTCTAATTAAAGCTGGATACTTACAACAGTAGAAACAGAAAGCTTACAAACTCATGGAAACTGAACAACTCACTGCTTAATGAAAGCTGAGTCAAGACAGTAAATTTTAAAAAAGAAATTAGAGACTTTCTGGTGTTGAATGAAAAGAAATATACCACATACCCAAATGTATGGGATACAGCAGAAGTCCATCTAAGAGGTTGGTTCATAGCACTAAGTACCTACGCAACAAAACAAAAAACTGGAGAGATCTCATATTAGCAGCTTAACAGCATGCCAGAAGCTCTACAACAAACAACAACAACAAAAAATTATACCTCAAAAGAGTAAAGGGAATAAAGAGCCATAAATAACTAAACTTGGGGACATCAATAAATAACAACAAATAAAGCCATCCAAAGCATCAGTGAAACAAAGAATTTGTTCTTTGAGACAATGAAGAAGATTGACAAACCCTTTTCCAAATTAACTAAAAGTCAGAAATAAAAATCCATTTTTTAAAGAAATCAGATATAAGAAAGTTGACATAACAGAAGACATTGGGGGAATCCAGATAAATATGAGGACAGATGCTAAAACTGCTACCCCACCAAATTGGAAAATCTTAGAGAAAATGGACAATTTTCTCAAAAGTATCATTTACCAAAGTTAAATCAAGATCAGATAAACACTTTAAGCATTCCTATAACTCCCAGTAAATCAGAAGTAGTAATTAAAATTCTCCCAACCAAAGCAAACCAGGGTTAGATAGACTCAAGGCAGAATTCTCCAAGACATTCAGAGAATAGTCAATGCCACTACTAATCAGATTATTCACAAGATAGTAAAAGAAAGATCATCGCCCAATTTGTGTTATAAGACTGCAGTTATCCTCATTCCCAAACCATAAATAGCCTCACAGAGATAATTACAGACACTTATCAACTTAGGGGCAGAACTTTTCAATAATTATTTGCCAAACATTTGCACAATGGAGTACGACTCAACAGGGGAAAAAATGACATCCTAACATTTGGAGGCAAATGGAGAGAATTTTCCTGAGTGAGGTAACACCGGCCCAGAAAGATAGACATGATATGTACTCACTCACAAGTAGATTTTAGAAATAAAGCAAAGAATAATCAGACTGCAAACCGCAACACCTGCACAGCTAGATAACAGAAGAAACTTAAGAGAGACATCTAGGCATCCCCCTTAGATAGGGGAAATACAGAAAATCTCTTGAGTAAATTGGGATAATAATGGAGAAGGCAAGGGGAGGTGGGAGCTAATCATGAGAGGAGATGGTTGAGTGAGAGGAGCAATGGAGAGGAACAAAAAAGACATGGATATCTTGATAGAGGGAGCTACTGTGTGGTTAGAAAAGGAACCTGGTGCTAAGGAAACCTCCAAGAATCCACAAGATTTCCCAAGCTAGGACTCCAAGCAATAGTGGAGGAGGTGCCTAAACAGCACTTCTCCTATAATCAAATGATTAACCACCCTAAGTGTCATTATAGAACCTTCATCCAGCAATGAATAAAGGCAGAAGCAGAGATCCATAGCTAAGCACCAGGTTGAACTCCTGGTCCAGAGAGAGAGAGAGAGAGAGAGAGAGGAGAGAGAGAGAGAGAGAGAGAGAGAGAGAGAGAGAGAGAGAGAGAGAGAGAGAGAGAGAGAGAGAACATATGAGCAAAGGGACCAGGATCATGAGGAGGAGATCCACAGACCCAGCTGATCCAAGCTATTGGGAGCTCACTGTCTTAGAAACAACCACTAAGGAACCTTCATGGAAAGGAACGAAACCTTCGAAGGTAGAGGACTGTCAAATGGCATGGGCAGTTTGTGGAGATTCTCGCAACAGAAACAGACTGCGTTCTGGGGCATGAACCGACATCTCAGAGCCCATTCCCTACAGATTAATACCTAACCCAGCCTTTATACTGGGATGAGGGACTCAGACCTACCTCAACTAATATGCCAGACTGAACTGACCCACCCTGGGACTCCTTGTCCTCCTTGGGGAAGGGATGGGGGATGGAGTGGGAGGAGGCTGAGGGAGGACTGGGAGGAAGTGGGAGGAGGGAAGGGAGGGGGAGCAGAGGTAGATATGGAAAGAAACTTTTAAATAAATAAAAAATAAAATATTTGCCAAATAAAAATCCAACCACACACACACACAAGATCAATTATCCTGATCAAGTATGCTTCATCCCAGAGATTCAAGGAGGGTCCAATATGCAAAAATCCATAAATCTATTGCATCATATAACAGAATGAAAGACAAAAACAACAGGATAATCTGCATCTGCTTCCATCAGTCATTGGATGTAGGTTTTAAGATGACGTTAGGGCGGTCACCCATCTGACTACAAGGAGAGGCTGATCCTGCCACCCTGTTCATCTTTGCTCTGAGTCTTAGCTTGGACCTCTTTGTGGTCTCTTTGGAATTTCCCTAGGACCAGGTTTCTCTCTAAACCACCCTGTCAAGGTATCTTTTTCATTGCTCTCCCTCTCCATCCCTACCGAAACTCGGATATCACCAACCTTCACTGGTTTTTTTGCCCCATCCTCTCTCATCTAATCCCCATTCCCAGGAGATCTTAACCATTTCCTCTTCCAGGGGTGACCCCTTAGAATTCTCCTCTTTACCTGGCCTCTCCAGCGTTCTTGTTTGTAAACTGTTCATCCTTTGCTTTGCATCTAATATCCATTTATGAGTGAGTACAAACCATGTTTGTCTCTGCGTCTGGGTTACTTCACTCAGGATAATTTTTTTTTCTTGTTTCATCCATTTGCCTACAAATATCATGACGCCATTGCTTTTTACCATTAAGTAATACTCCATTGTGTAAATTACCACAGTTTTTATTCATTTTATATGTTTGATTAAGATAATTTGTATATTGATACAAATTTAAATCTGAAATTGTCTCATATGTCTAAGGTAATTGGTATATTGATACAAAATTGAATCTGTAATTGTCATATTTTATACGTTTCTACCTCTGTTTAAAATATTTTACCCATTGATACATATTAAACATATTATTGTAATTACCATTATGCAATTTCTACCTCTGTTTAATTATATTAGTCATATTATATAACTATATTAGTCATAATATATACATAAGATGTTTTGTATACCCTGTTTAGATATTTTGTATATGATATATATTTAGGATACTGTTATCATTTTGCATAGCACATATACCTCTGGCTAATGTTTTATGATAGTCATGCTGGAAATCATCATTCAGAGACTGTACACCCATTTTGTAGATTGCCTAATTTTACAATGTAAGCTTCAGTCTTTAGGATGATAAGAACTGCAGGTCAACATTAATTAGGTTTGCCATGTAATAGTCATGTTGTTTAGGTTTCCCAGATACACACTAGAATATATCTAATACACAAGAGTCTTCAGCCACTTCATAGACCTGGAGAATATGGCATTTAACATTTCGTTATTCAGAATTTGGCCATGAGAGAAGCGACAACTCCTGGCATCGCTGTTCCTTTCCTGAGATGATATTGGGTATCAAGGACACTCCTTTGGAGTTTGTCTTCCTTGGAGGATAATGGCCTATTGGGCAAGGAACTGCCCCTGCCTCAACTGCTGACAGTAAGCACGCTGTCCAATCCAGATGAGCAGGATGAAGGACAGAGACTGCTGAAACCTGCATGAACAGGATAAGATGGTTTGTCCAAAACTGCCCTGCTTCTGAAAAGATCTGTCAGATATTATAGGCCTATAGCCAAAATGGTGGATGCTCCACCTGTGCAGAAAAACCATGGGTGTCTATGTAGAATGTCACTATCCTCTGCTAAATTTTGGAAGCTACTCTCTTGTGCTTCCAATCTTCAAGTAATATATTTCCTTCTCAGGTCTAATGGTGGTCAAAGACTAGACAGTTAAGGTTACTATCATCTCATCTCTTAGCAAAGAACATTCAGGTGTTAGATTTTTATTATCCAAAATAAACAGCTTTGAAGTAATTTCTATACCTCACCACTTACCAACACTCTAAACACCTTATATTTGTTGGTTTTTAGTTGTATTTTGACCTTGCTTAGGTTTTGCCTTTTCCTCCTCCAGACATTACCTAATAGTGATTCCTATTGTATATTGTCTTAGTTTAGAATTTTCTTTGTTAAACAAAAAGGGAGATGTAGTGGGATTCAGGTGTTAGCTGACAAATCTTGGAGGCATGTCTCTGAAGTACCTGGAGCCTGAATGGGGCATGGCCAGACCCCATTAAGATGCTACTGGGACAGTGAGCTCCTTCTTGTGTATTGTTCCTGTGTTGGAGAAAGTGGATCAACAGCCCTTCGTGGGACATTTCCTATCTCCAAGAACTGTCTTAAGGTTCAATTTGTATCTCAAGTGTTCATATACCTCTCAATAAATCTTAGCCATTTATATGGCAAATTGCTAGTTAATTTTCCATGATAAGCCAGCTCTTTGTCTCACTGATTCTTTGTGTTCTCTTTGTTTGAGTTTTACTAATTTTAGCCTCCAGTTTGATTATTTCCTGCCTTCTAATCCTGGGTGAGTGTGCTTCTTTCCGTTCTAGAGTTTCCAGGTGTGCTGTTAAGTTTCTTGTGGGATGTTTCTCCAAGTTCTTTATGTAGACACTTAGTGCCTCTTATCATGGCTGTTATTGTATCCCATAAGTTTGGGTATGTTGTAGATTCATTTTCATCAAATTTGAGGAAGTCTTTAATTTCTTTATTTTTTCCTTAACCCAATGGTGATTCAATTGAACATTATTCAGTTTCTGTGTGTTTGTAGGCTGTGGTTTGTGTTGTTGTTGAACTCTAACTTTAGGCCATGGTGGTCTGATAAGATACAAGGGATTATTCCAATTTTGAATTTCTTGATATTTGCTTTATGACTGAGTATGTAGTTAATTTTAGAGAAGTTTCCATGAGGTGCTGAGAAGATGATATATTCTTTTATGATTTCCTCTGTGGAAGATTGTGTTGTTTCATTGCAAATAATTATCCCACCCACTGGTTTAATAAAAAGCGCTAATTGGCCAAAGGCAGGCAGGGTGGGTGGGGCTACCAGACTAAGAAAACTCTGAGAACAGGAAGCACAGAGTAGAATGCCAGAGAGAAGCCAGAAGAAACAGAGGACAACTATGCTGCTCTGAGAAAAGGTACCAAGCAGCATGGCTGAACAGGATAAGAGTCATGTGTTAGATTAAGGGTAAAGAGTTAGCAAGTTAAATGCCTGGGCCTTAGGCCGATCAGCCTAAAACTATAGTAAGCCTCTGTGTGTCTCTGCGTGTCTCTGCGGGTCTGTGGGTTTAAACCTTGAGGTTAGGCCCAAAAGTACGGGCCAGAAACCTCATACTACATCCCTCTTTCAAGATATCCATTCCTTTTCTCTCTCTCTCTTTGTTGCTTCTTTCACTCAACCATCTCCTTCTCTCGTGATTTGTTTCTACCCCCCTTGCTCACTCCCCATTATGATCCAAGTTTACTCAGAAGATCTTCTCTATTTCTCCTTCTCAGGGGGATACCTAGATGTCTCTCTTAAGCTCCTTCTGTAATCTAGTGAAAGGAGAAGCAGAGAGGGAGAAACCTTGGAACATTCAAATCTAACTGAGACGCTTCTCTCAAACCCCTCCCCCAAGAGTTCCAGGAACATGATAATTAATAAACAATAAATGTTACTACTCAAACTATAAACAACAAGGTACCTTTCTTACTTTGCAGATTGCTAAGGGAAGGGGTGTGTGTGTGTGTGTGTGTGTGTGTGTGTGTGTGTGTGTGTGTGTGTATGCCCATGCATGAGTGAATTTTGTGTTCATTATCCAAAAACAAACATTAATTTCTAAGACAGAAGAAAATACATACTATATATTTTACAATGATTTTACTATAGTAACTTTTACTATAAATGTTTTGTGTTATTCACTGAATTCTCTTAGAAACTAACACGCTTAAATATCATAGTGAATACATTGCATTCCACAAGCCCATTGGAGGCAGCAAGGACAAATTATACTTTAAAAAAAGTATTCCTAGCTCTGCCCTTCATACCCAGAAGGCACAATACACACACACACACACACACACACACACACACACACACACACACACACACACACACAAATATACACATACCCATATGAGTGAGGAAAAGAGAGAAATAGATTTAAATGTACAATTCTAGTTACTGGATTTAAAGCTGAGTAAGCCTTAGCTGAGTTAACAGCTACCATTGTTTGTTTAGTTTTCTCAAGTGTTTAGAAATTTCATAAACAATGCAGGATTTACTAGGCAGTATCTTCCTGAAGCTTCTCCTTCACTAACTCAAATACTAAGTACTGAGAGGTAATTAAGTCAGTAGACCTTGTGGTATGAGAATTTCTATTCCTTATTTTATAGAAAGGAAAGCCAAAATGGGTGGGTTTTTGTTGTTGTTTGTTTGTTGGGTGGTTAATTTACAAAGATTTCAATTTTTTTTCTTCCCAAAAAGGCAGGGCATGCTGTCAGGGTAGGTTAATCTGGAACTATAGAAAATGAGAACGTTTCTGTTCTTGACATAAGCCCAAGGAATCTGGAAAAATGGAATTAACTGCAGCAGGAAAAAATGCACTGATCCAGCTGTGGATGGTGAGATGCAGTTTTCAGCCTGCAAAATCTTACCTTGAATTGCTCCAGAATTCTCACCACCCATTTGCTAAGCCACAGATGGTGTTGCTTCTCCATCTGCAGATAGCTTTCAACTGTTAGCATTACCAAGACTTAACTTTTCCAACAAGTTTTAAGAATCCTTACAGACTTCTTCTTTAATACAATGCAGAAATAGACTGGTGATTGACACACCCTGAGCAAAGTTCTCTTGATTGAGATCTGTTGCTTTATTAAAGAAGATGCGTTGCAGAACCAAGGCTCTGAAGAAAAATACAGGCCCATAATGAGACAATAATTACTCTACTTTCTATATGATATACTGCTGTATTTCTTTCCAAATCATAATTTTATTTTTTTTCAAGCTACAATGGAATATCATGGGTTTGATCTGTTACTGGTTTTCTTTCTTTGATTCTCTGTTAGTGGGAAAATTGACACTTTTAAATGGAAACCCTGCTTTATTCTTACAGGCATAACATTGGTATAATTCTAGAGCACTTGCTGCATCTACCCTAATGGGGTAAGTAGGACGTATGGGGAGAACATATGTGGAGGTTATTTCTCCTTCTCCCTTGCATGTAGTAATTATAGAATCTGATTAATATGCAAATGATTAAAGAAGGAGCAATGAAGTTGTTCTCTCTCTCTCTCTCTCTCTCTCTCTCTCTCTCTCTCTCTCTCTCTCTCTCTCTCTCTCTCTCTCTCTCTCAGACAAGGTCTTATTTTATAGCCTCTAGTAATTCTGGACCTCACTGGGTAGAGCGGGATGACCTGGAACTAACGAAAGTAACTGTGTAACTGTGTCTTTAAGCTGCGTTAAAGGTCTGTGATAGCACACCTGGCTGAGGTCGTTCCCTAAATATGGGCTGGGATCCCAAGAAGAAGCTGGGTTCAGACAGATTTGGGGCCTGAGGGACTCTGGCTTCAAGTGAAAAGATGACTGTGGCTCTGCTGTTGCTCTTTTTGAGGTTTCTACATGGGCAGTTGACTAAGTCCTTCCAGACTTTGATTGGACTTTGGTTTAACCTGACAACAATGGCCAAAAAAATATCATCTCTAGTTCCTATCCTTCTTAGTTTTGCTGAATAGATGGCATGGACCTTTGGAGCTGCACAGAGCCTTTCTCTATCATTGGAGTGAAGTGGCAAACATCCTGCACTAAAGCAGTCATTTTAATAATACACACAGATCAGCATCTATTTCCTAGGGGTTGTCAGGATGACATGATTAGGGACATCTAAAAAAGAGTATGTGAGTATGTCACATTTTCTAAAGAATTCAGGGAAACGATGGTTTTAATTTAAGAATGTCAGTGAGTTGGCATAACCTATGTTTTTCAAAAGGCACTCTCGTCTGTTTAAATGTTCCAATATGGGACAAATTTGGTATTTTTCCAGTGAATTCACTTGGAAACAAAGCATCCAAGAAGATCTAATGCATCCTAATAGCAGAATTCCATTGGAAATCTTTATAGCTGCAGTTTCTGAGCATAAGGCAGTTCCACAGACCCATTAGTAAGCAGAAGGAAGCTGTGAGATCCCAAAAGATGCAATAATCACTAATGCACACAAACTGTTTCCCTGCACTCTTACTATTGTGACTCATAAACCTTCATAAAGTTGACATCAAGGATGTAATCACATCTACATTTGCCATCTCCCAACAAGTCTGTAATAGGAGTTGCAGTACAAGCCAAGCGAATACTCCTCACCATCCACATGCCTGGTGTAGTCCTTTTTCGATCAAATTCATTACTGATGCTGGCAACATATCACACTCATTGACAATCTCCCCACTCTTTCCTCTGGAACTTGTGCTCACAAAGGTATCCCTTTATGTGTAAGATATACTTCCTTTACTTTCCATTTGTAACTAAATGTATCACAATGAGACATATAATTTATGGTGAACTAGTTTAAGATTCCTTCTCTAGAATTTGGCATAGTGTAAGCTAGTTTTATATGTGGTAAAGACTATACAAACCCAAGGAAAATGTGGTGCTGGGCAGAGCTGTACTGTAACATGGCAAACAAATGGAAATAGTGAAAGACAAAGAGAGTCCAAAAAAAATTATAAACTAATCTGTAACAAATTCGAATCCTCCCATCCATGGACATAAAAAAACAAAGAATAAGTATTCCTAAATCCACTGATGCCAAAGCATTTTTATTCATAGTAATGAGAAATTGTCATAAATATAAAAAAAAATCTGTCAGTGAGTGCGTTCTTAATAGTTCAAAAAAAATCAAATGTATATAGATTCCTATTTTCTTGTGGATTCAACCTCAAATGGCAAGGAATTATGAATCACTAAACCATCTACTCGCTGATTCTCCCTCCAGAACTATGTGCACATTAATAAGGAACAAGATTGAAAAAAATTCTTCAACTCCTTCAGTCTAAGGTTTTCACTCCCTCACTCTTAGTTTTGATGCAACATGAATCTGAGACTCATAGACACCTTCACGCAACATAAAGAGTAACTAGAAGAGGATGTCTACCTAGAGCCGCTCTGTCTTCTTTCCCCTAAGTTCTAGTTGTCTTTGTACCACAATATTTCTAGAACTTTAATGTTCAAACAAACCAACTTGAATCCAGTCAAAGTTCAGACCTTCAGTCCATCTGTCTTGTGTCAGATGACGTCAGGATTCAGTATTTCCAGCAAATGCCAAGATAATACAAATGGCTCACTTGATATAGATGTCTCTGAGATATGTGAGGAAAAGATGGTAGATACCTTTCTCAGGTTAGCAAGATGCTTCTAACCATACTGACCAGGCCTAATAGGGAGAGAGTAAGAGGTACACTTGGGCTAAGAATTGTCAAACAGCTCAGAGAGTTACTTTCACATGGATGACAAGGCTGTCAACTTCTTCTCAACTTCTCAGATGAATGGACTTCTGGACTTTCTTGAATATCTCAACTACCGTTCAAAAGTTAAACAACATAAAAGGGAAATATGATACCCTTGGGGTCATTGTTACACAGAACTTCTCATCAGATCACTTGGTTTTCTGTGACTCTGCAATGTAGTGGATTTATGATGTTACACTGTAAACAATTGTCCTGCCTATGAGTTTAATAAAAAGTGCGGAATGCCAAAGGCCGTGTGGGCGGGGCTACCAGACTAAGACTGTAGGAACAGCAACAGCAAGAAAAGAGCAAAAATGCCACAAAAAGCCGAAAAATACAAAAGACAACTGTACTATTCTAAAAAAATAAATAAATAAAATACTGAGCCCACATGACTAAACAAAATAAAAATCGTGGGTTAAAAGAGCAAGAGCTAACAAGCTATAGGCCTGGGCCCCAAGTCGACCAGCGCACAATTAATATAAACATCTCTGTGTCTCTGTGAAACTGTGAGACTGTGAGTCCATGGGTCCGTGGGTCCGTGGGTCCGTGGGTCTGTGGGTCTGCAGACCCAAATCTCAGGACTAGGCCCAAAAGTCTGGGCCAAAAACCTCATACTACAGTGCAAAATACCTAACAGCGTCCTTGTAGGCAGACATATTTTTGTGTGTCTACATATCTCAGAAGGTGATTTCAGCACCTTCTCCTAGCTCTAAAGTAGTATTTAAAAAACTCTTCAACTTTACATGCCTAGGCTGTCTTTATATAAGATACTTTGCTGGAATCAGCTGCTGATTGATAAAAACTTGAAAATATATTCAATAAGAAATATTCAAACCAATATAATATGGGAAGTATTTTATATATAGACATGTAATTTGTTAGGTTATTTTAGTATAAATACAATACAAAAAAAGTATAAATTTATATGTCCTTAGAAATTGTGTGGGAGCAGTTCTAATTGTTATAAAGCGTCACCATTCTTTTCTAGGTCATTCATATTTGAATATTTGTTTAGGAGTTAAAGATTCATGTATCTCTATCTCAATAAATTTAAACTTGAAATAACCCAATAAAATACTAAGACAGTGAAGTCACAAAACTACTAAACAATAAAATAAGAATTTGAATAAATTTATCAGACACTTATTCTCCATGATATGTCTTAGCTTATGACACTGTGTTAACAAGGTTCAACAAATCTGTTATTTAAGCAAAAAACAAACAAACAAAAAAAAAAACAACAACAACAACAAAAAAACCAAACTCTGCTTTTTATTTAAAAAAAAAAAAAAAAGTTAAATGCTTAACTTGGAGTGCACTCGGGGGCGATCTTACTAATACATCATCCTGTTACTAATACCTTCATTCCCCTTTCTCCAGGCAAACGCCAGGCTGACAGTTGAGTGGCAGAAGGAGACAAAAACCAGACTAAAATACAAACCATTTCATTGGTGCTGGGGGACTTTTAAAAGAAGATATTTCTACAAGGGTTATTTTAACACCATCTGTGAGGAATTCAGTTTCTATGACAAAAGATGTCTTTAAATAATTTATGGAAAAACTTTCCTCTAAACTGTAAAAAAAAAAAAAATTCTTAACAGACGGATGTGAAAATTGGCAGAAGAAGTCAATAGAGCTGCATTTTTCTTACGTAGTGATCTTGATGTCACTAAAGAAAGCCATAGGTGTGTGCGCTGTGAGGTAGGAGAAAAGTATATGCACATCCAACTCATGGCACTAGAGATTTTAACTCTAAAAATGTATTAATGTGATTTTTAAACTCTTGAGTAGCTGGGTACCATTTCCCTTAGCTGTCTCTTAAATTTCCTTTTTGTGGACCCAATGTTGAATTTCTATCCGAAGACAAAAATCACCAATAAAAATGCAGAATTGTAGAGCCTAGTCACAACTGATATATCTGCAGCACAGCAACAGCATCAAAGGTTCACAGATTATCGTGAAAGGAAAAGTGAGCAGGTTATTGCAACAGATGGCCTGATGTGACACTGGGTCTATTAGGATGCCAGAAACGTTCTGCAACAGCTTTCTTCAAGATTAAAACCTTTCATCTATGGAGGAAGTTCGTTAAAACATAAGGTGCTTGTAGAAGGTAAAGCAAGAGAATGTGTCAAATAGACTGTTGCATCCTATGGGAACATCTTTAAGCTAAAAAATAAATGAAAAAAATCAAAATACCATCAAATTCTCCTAGTAACTAGCCATATTCACAAGTACCTTCCCTATTCAAGCCTATGTGAGCAACAAGAATTGCTGAGAGATTTAACAAGCTGAGTGGCTAAGAGGAAGCTCAGACTGTCAAGCTCCTGGAAGAGGCAGAGACCACTGAACTTCCTGGAAGAAAAATAGAGCATGTGAGCTGTCCTGGGTAGGTGTGTGTGTGTGTGTGTGTGTGTGTGTGTGTGTGTGTGTGTGTGTGTGTGTGTTCAGATACATGGTTATCTACAAAGGATGATTGCCAACCTCTTGAACTGCCTGCATCCCAATGAACTTTAGTGGTAACCATATTTTATTTATTTATTTATTTTTGCCTCTTACCTCTATGGACCGCATACATACTTATCCACATCTTTATAAGAACAGTGTCATACTACACTAAGATACGTTTTTTAACATATGATATTTAATCCATTTCATGTAAAATAGTATCTGCAAATCATTACCATAACTAAGGAAGTTTATTTGTTAGTCTCAAATATTTCTTCATGTACTTTCATTCTTTCCCCCAGTTGACTCCAATCTTAAAACAAACTCCAGTCTTTGAGATTATTGTCTTATATTCTCCAGAATAACACAGAAAACAAAGTAACCCTTATTTTAATTTTCATCAGAATCCTTCACACAAAATGATTATTTTGGAATGAATTCATCGTTTTGTTTTAAAAATCATTTCCTATCTTTTACAATGTTGAGTTGTATCCCAGTCCATTTGTCTGCACATAGGTGTTTGTAGTGCTTCACATTTTGAATAATTCAAACATGACTATTAAAACAACCATGTTCTATTGTGTATCTACAAAACTATTAAAAAATCCATGTACTAGTTTGTAGTTACACACGTATCTCAGACAAATACCCAGGAATGGGAAGAATCAGTCACATGGATTATGTGTTTTCCTTTGCAGAAACTTAGAAAATGTTTTCTAAAGTAGGAGTGTTCTTCAAAAATTCCTCAAAGTATAAAAGTGTTTCAATTATTTCAAATCTTTACAAACACTACCATGAGTCCTTTTACACATTTTAATATTTATGTATTTTGGTTTTCCTGGGATTATGATTTATATATCTTTGATTATCTCAAGTGCTTTCAAGAATGTTTGAATAATTAACTGGTTATAAATAATCTGATTATGTCTCTTAGTAGAGATTGCTTAATTGGAGGAGGGGGGCTAGGTCATTTGTGAGGGCTTGTGTATGTAATTGGTCACTTGATGGTGTCCCAAACTCTGTGCTGCCCCACTTACTCTTTATCACACTCACCATTCTATTATATTTTCGGTGGATTATACTGTTATATCTACATCTTTCAGTGTGTATTTGGTTACCAATCACTTCCTGTGTAATTTTCATACCAGATGCTGACATTTTTATTTCTAGAAGTTCTAATTGGATGTTCTTTGGAAGTTTCACATCTCTATTTAACATTGCATAGCTTCTTAAACATATGGTCTGCTGTTAAAATGACCTTGCCACTATTGCCTATTAATTTTGAAATTGTTATCAGTTCTGGTTCTATTTTAACTGATAGTTTTTCTTCTCATCATGCATGACATTTTCCTATGTTGTTGTGTTTTACACAGGTTTGTTTAGATATTAATTCATTGCATACTTAATGTGTATGTACCTCTTGAAATTTTCTTTGGCGTTGGGGTTATGGTTAACGTTGTTCTTACTGTTATCACGTATCAAATCTACTCAAAGCAATGTTCAATCTAAGGTAAATGACTCATGTTTTAAGAGTATCATTCTAGTTTCTCACTCTATATTCTCCTGACTGTGATATTTTCCAGTCTATCTGGAATCAATAGGCCTTATATCGAGCCATGTCAGTTCCAATCACCACCTTCTCTGCTTCTTTCCCTAGGTTCTTTAATCTGCTGCATGGGATATATCCAAAGGCCTGAGCTTAGGTCACAACTTTCAGTGGAACACGTAAGGTGAACTATGTCCCAACTGTCTAAAAGGTTTTCCCTAGGAGTCCTTCACTTTGTAGTGTTCTTCTTATATTTTCTATTATTAAATATCATGTATATTTAGAAGTGTTATTAAATATATTCTTCCATGTGGTTTCTCCAGAGCTGACCTTCTTCTGCAAGGCCAGGACCTTACTAAGCTACACTGATACTCTCATTTTCGTGATAAAACCAGGAATCATTTTAAGTTAGAAAGTTCTATTTGTTCCTTCATTATCTTTTAACCACTGTTGCTATTTTAAGGAGTTTTATATTTTTTCTATCTTTTAAAAAAAATTTGTTCCCTATTCTACTAGTTGAACTGAAAATATCCAAGATTTTAAACAGAGAATGATTTGGTGGATTTTTTTATATATACACTTTAATCTATTGGAAGGAAAATGTTGAACTCCAGTCCAAAGAACAGCAAGGAAGCTGATGGTGTTCCTCAAGAAGCCATACAGACATGCTAATGTTGTGTACAGCACATGCTTTGCCCAGTATTGTCAGCAAAGAATCATAACAGCTATGATCAGGAGAGAAAGGGGAGTATTTTTTTCATTCTTTTTCTTTCCAATTTTATTTGTCTTATGTTTTCCTTAAAAACATTTTTATACAATATGTTGTGTACAAAGTTTCTCTTCCTCAGCTCCTCCCTGACCTTCCCTATCGCCCTTCCTACCACACTCCTTAGAAAACAAACAAGGTGGTCAAAACAAAATGAAACAAATGATATCTCTCTGATATTTTGTCTCACATCACTTGTAGTAGGGAGGTAGTAGGCCTGGAATAACAAGAACAGAATAAAGCCTGCGAATCTATCTCAATGACAGAGTTCTTCATTAGTGTGTACAAGACTGGGTGATCGGTATTAAACAAAGTAAAAAAAAAAAAAAAATCTGGAGGAGAAAGTTTTCAGCCCATCTGCAGTACAAGGTATGCAGAATCTCTTTGACTTCATTATGCGAAAATACTTCTAGGCATTCTTCTTCATGGTTCTTGTATATTCATTCTCGCAACTTGTTCATGTATATCTCAAAGGCACTTTTTTTTTCCAAGCCAAAAAGATTTAAAAAAAAAAAAAAAGCTAAAGAGGATTTGAATATTTGTATCGCAAATGAGCTTTTTGAGATCTCTAATTTCAAGTGATTAGATAAGGTAGGCTAAGGAAAGAGTGCATATAGTGTGTATATGGAGGGTAGGAATGTTTCCCTGTGTGACTGAGCCTGAAGAGGAATCAGTGGAAATACCAGGTTTCTGGGAGGAACCAGGCAATTAGAATATTCTCCTGCAAGGACCGGAGAAAAGCCTAAGGGACTTAACATATAAATCTGTCCTGCAGCCTGGCAGTTCTCTCAACTGTCTGTGATTGATATATCAACCAGTTTCCATTTCACTTGTAATGTGCCAGCACAGACCGTGAAAAACTTAGATGAAAATGAAGTTATAAAGAAAGTGCTTTGTACCATATTGAAGTTTGAATTCACAAGAACTAGCCAGGTTCTTCTCCATATACCATGCTATTACTACATAGATCATATCATTACACATCTCTCTCTCCTCTACTGGTAATACCATTTCCTTTCTCCAGCATATACATTTAATTTCTTGACTTTTCCATCTTTTTTTTTCTATTAAAACTTCCTACAGAAATGCAAAAAAGCCAGTCATGTAGTTACCACAATGACCACTATAACAATATTGAAAAATACATCATGAAAAGTTATGATTATAATTATAAAAGCATATGCATATGGGGATACATAGCAACTGGATAATTGTCTACACATATAATATTTACATTTTATAAAACAGATTATTGTTTGGAGCCAGGTGGCAAGTTTCAAGTCAGCATATGAGTATTTGTCCTTGAGGCAAGACCTGTGGAGATGGCCTCTCACTAGGCAAAGTTCCGTGGACCTCAAGACAGTGAAGAATGCTGCTTAGATCCCACAGTACCCTCTCTTCTCTCTCATAGTATTGATGATTCTCTTGGCAGGTTTTAGTTTTTCTTGGTCATGCATGGGGCAGATGTTATCATTTCCCCCAAACCCCCCTTTTTTCCTCCAGTATTTTCCCCTAAAATTCTTTGGGAACTGATGCTCCTATGGTTTGATCCAGGATGTGCCTGGATTGGTATCAATGTGTAGAGTTATGGATTCCAGTTTTAATGGATATATTTATAAAACACTCCTGTACCCAACACTCAGGGAGCATTGTGGAAGAGGGAGAAGAAAGATGGGAAAGGTCAGAGGATCATGGAGTTGACTGTAAGATTGTGTCTCCCAGTGATGCGGGGGGGGGGGAGCTGCAATTATAGATCCACACCAACATAACTGCCTGAATATGACCTGTACAGGGATGACACTAATAGGCATGCCATAGTGGAAAGAGAAGAGCCCACAAGGTCTTGACACTACAAACAGAGTGACAGAAAGTGGACAAGTACTGTAAATGGGAGAAATTGCCTTCACCATAGAAGAACATACCAATTGGTTATCGAATACCAAATGGTCAGGTCTGAAAACATGTATATGGACAGCAATACTAGACTGATCAGGTTATATTTAGGAATATATCTATAAATATGCCAATTCACTGAGTCACCTCTTACTACTGTAATATGAGCGTTTTAAAGCCTCCTCCTACTCTATACAGATTGATTTCAATGACTTTTAAAAAAGCTCAACTCCAGGATGGAGTGTTGGCGTAGAATCTGAGGATGAACAACTACTATATTTCTTGTGGGAGTTTATACATCTTGGAACAGCATTCTGTATTTTATGGTATTATCACAGAAATAATGCTCCATATGAAACATAAATTAAAAGTTTCTAAGAGAGTGATCTTAAAGAAAACACTGGACATAGACATATAATGAGATTTTCTTAAGTCATTCTTTAAGTGTCCGTGATTCAGTCAACATTTACTGAGAATTTTCCTATAGAAAATAAATATCATGAAGATAGGTACGACAAATAAAGAGACACGGAACACATAATTTGTTGTGGTCCCACCACAGGTTCAGGCCTGTGCTCAGGTCCTGAGACAGGAAAGGGGTATTGGCAGGAATAGAATTCTCTGACCACCAGAAATTGTCTGACCACCAGATGAATTTCACACAGTGGCCAGCCCTGAGTAGCAGGAACCACCTTCAAATATACTGTATATAAAATGCATGCTTTTATCACCCTATAGGATTAAACTCCAGAAAAAAAAATATTTTCCCAACTTTTGCATGAGAACAAATTTTTTAAAACAAGAATTTTGCTCAGCGTTTTATAATGACTTTCACCTGTTGCAAAGAGAAGTTTCCTTGATGAGCGGCATGAGGTATGCTTGTCTGTTAGTAGAAGGACAACTGTTTAGATTATAGGTAGGAACCAGGCTGAATTAAAATGAACATTTAAAAATGACAAGAAGAACAGGAAAATGAGTAAGAATTTACTGTTGGCCAAGCTGTCTTTAAACCTCTTCTGGCTCCCTGAGGACTGGGATTGAAATGTACATTCTCATACCCAGCACAAACTTATACTTATTTTCCTTGCTTGATGCTGGGCTTTGAACTCTTGGACCACAAAGCCCCCAACCTCTGAGGCATATGTTCATAACTTTGGTAGGAATTTTTCTCACAGGCATCAAACTGTGTATAAAAAGCACAAGTGTTTGATCGATTTTGTTTTTGTTGTTTACCTTGTTCATTCACTAGCATTCCCCATATTTCTTCATATTTCCAAGAAACTACACAAGTAGAAATAAAATATTTCTACAGAAAGTTTCCATAATTCAAAAAAGCAAGATTGAGGTGCAGTCACCAAAACCTGAGAGTCTCCTCGTGAATTGTTTGTTTTTTATACACAGAATATATTTTGGTCATTTTGCTGTCTCTCTCTCTCTCTCTCTCTCTCTCTCTCTCTCTCTCTCTCTCTCTCTCTCTCTCTCTCTCTCTCACTCATACTGTCTTGCCTCTCTAGCTCCCTTTGATCTCTTTCCCTCTGCAGCCCCCATCACTGTCATGACATTAGCCAGCTCCATGTTCTTTTAATAGTACTTTGATATTAATTGTCTAGGAAGGCATATGAGATTGTTAGCGAAAAGTTAAGTTATAGAGTTCTTCATGAACTGTATTAAAATTTGTTTTGTTAGCTGGATCCAGAGATATTACTTTTTATGCAAATCAAGAGAGGGGAACAGGAAGTTGTTTTATTTTTTTGTAAGTACATAACTCAATTCTGTAGCTGTCCAAATCATAAAGATACATTGGCAAAAATACATCTTAACTGTGTACTAGCTGACATAATTTTGAAGGTCCCAAATATAATATTTGTGCTATATTGTCAAAAACTACTTCTTTTAAAGTAAAATCTCACTTCAAATAGACACATTCAGTGACTACAGAACATATTGATTTGAAAAAGTAATTGTTGTCCAGTTATACTGTTCACATTTTCTCAGTGTCTGTGATGTAAACCCCAAAGATCATAAAACCTGGGCAATGACTGCAAAGTACATTTGCTGCCCATTTATTCAGGGATATACTGTTGATTCCAATATGTCCTAAAGGACTTAGGAAAAAACCCAAAGTATTATTTTGTAATACTATTTCTAGTACAATATTTTTAAGCTTAATTACTTTATGTCTTCATAAGTTTCACATATAGTTTTTTCAATACTCTAATACTTTGGTATGTCACCAACCATTCATTTAACTCATGGAAAACATTGCCTTTAATCTAGTCAGAAGACTCTTCCCAACCTAACCCCACTGACAATGTGTCTAGAAAACTTTCCCTTTGTATTCATATTCAAACAAGTCTACTTTTCAAGAATTACTCTAAAAACTTAAAGGACATAAATTATAAATTCATTGTTATAAGCAGTCATGAAAAAATGATGAAATTTGAGACTAATTTGTTATAAAAAATGAGGCAATAAATTATTCTTTGTTATTTAACTGTTAATAATTCATGTCCTGCTGAAATGATAAGCCATTTATAAAGAAATAGAAATAATCCAAAACTTGGCAGTCTTTCAATATGTGTAAAAACTATCAGTTACCTATAGATACAATGCTCATGTAAAACAACCAACCACAAAACAACAATATTTATGACAATAAGAATTATCTTTTCATGTATCTTTTGTCAACTATCTTAACCTGGGCTGGTGGCTGGGGTTAGACAGATTCTTATATTCTTGGTAAGTACCGCTAACTGCTAACTTAGAGCCAGCTGATGTGAGTCAGAGGTGGTCCCTTAATTTGTTTCTGTGTTGTCTTTCAAAGATCACCAGTTAAGCCTGGTTATTCTTCACAGGATGGTAGCAGAACTACAAAAGAATAAATGATGCTATTTTGGGGCTTAGGCTGAACCTAGCAAAGCATATTTTTATTTTAAAAAAATCGGGTTACAAGTACCACTGACACATACTGGTGTTCATCAAAAGCACACCGCACTATTGCATCATTAGGGATGTGGATACAGGCGAGGATGAAGGCACGTGAGAACGAACCCTGGAGTTTAGCTTTTCAACATCACCAAATGTTAAGATATAGAAAATTCTTGAACAACTTGAGTTCATTAGCTCTAAGGATGAAGTTTTTGCTGTGCATTAGAGAAGTGGGTAAGAAGAAGCTGAGTTACAGAAATCCAAGCAGCCTGGCAGGTGGCAGGTGCCTTATCCTTGTTGCTAACAAAAAAAAATGTTTTAGTTTTAAGAGTTTGCTGTGATCAAACACCTCACAAAATAACTTATGAAAGAGTATCTTTGCTCACAAGTCGGATGAGTTCAGTTCATCATGGTACAGAGCTCCATGGTAGAACAGCATAACTTCATGGAGAACAGGAAACAGGATGGACCAATAAGTCCCCAAGGCAGAACACAGCACTCAAAGTCATTCATTTAGGAACCTGCTTTCTCTATGCCTTTTTATATAAAAGGTAAGATGCACATATATAACGTGCGTATGGGTGTTTTAATGTGTGTTTGTCTGTGCAACATGTGCATGTACTGCTGAGCAGGTTAGGTGAGGATGTTGGATCCCTTGCAAGTGGAAGTACAGATGGTTATTCTCTGCTGTGTGGGTGCTGGGAATCAAACATGAATCACCTAAAAGCAAACATGATTGCTGAACTATCAAACCAGCCCTCTTTGATTTTTAAAAAATTATAAAATTATTATTATTGTATGCATGTGTGTTTGATGTGTGTATGTGAGAGTGGGCTTCCATGTGGTCAGAGGACACAAAACTCTTTATCTTTAAAGCACAAATTAATTGTAAAAGTAGCCAAAGTCTAGTAGGACCAGAATTTAGCCTTAGTGAATGAACTGACTTCTTGGAGCCCATTCTTTACAGAGGAACACCTTGCTCAGCCTTGCTATTGTGGTTGGGGAGTGGGGTTGGTCCTACCTCAGCTGGATGTGTCAGACTGTGCAGACATACTCTGGGAGTCCTTGCCCTCTCTGAGAAATGAATGAGGGGGTGGAGTGGGTGAAAGCTGGGTGAGGACTGGAAAGAGAGGAGAGAAGATGAATAGTGGTGGATGTGTTATGAAAATTTAAAGGAAAACAATAAAAAAATCTTTAACACACATTCATAACTAGATACCTGCAATCACCCTAATTTTCTATTGAATAGCATAACTAATTAAAATGTTTATTGATTCACTTCTGAAATTTTTAACTTGAAATCTAGACAGTCAATACTTATCTTCATTTATTTTATGCCGCTGTAGATCTTCCTTGATTTATACATTTTATCTAATTTACTTACAATTGTCTTCAATAGCTACAGTAGGAATAACACAGCCATGGTGGTGATATAAATAATACCAGCCACAATAAAGTATAATGATGACATATCTCTGGCATTAATAATATAGATGATGAGTTACAAAACTCAATGAATGTTGTGTAGCATATTTTGCATACATTGAGACTTAGGTATTCACTCCTATTCAATATGCAAAGGTTGTGCAACTCATCAAAGCCAAAATAGAGATCTCAATGATGGATAATCTAAAAGAGACAAACTGCATATAGCACAGTCCAAATTTCCTTCCATATATTCTTTCAGTGAACATGACATCATATTCTTAGTTCAAATATAAAGGGAGATGTGGTGATATATTGTATATTTAATAAAATAATCCTGGAAATTCAGAGAATAGAATCACCCACATTCAAGCCATGAAGGTTGACTGGTTACTCAAGACTTTCAACTCATCACTCAGCTGACTGAGATCTTTCTGGATTTCTGTGAGTTCAAGGCCTGACAGCCAAGCAATAGTAGCTCACATTTTTAATACAAACTGTAAGATTATGATACAGAGTTAAACCAGGAAGTGAAACAGCTGGTCAGGGAAGCTATTTAAGGCAGAAAGCAGAGATTTATCCAGTCTGTAAAAGCCACCGGTCAGGCTGAGGATCCTGGAAGATAGAACTTACCCTTTATGGCCTGAGAAGTTGGCTGGGAGAGAATTGACTGTAATCTATTTCCCCTTTCTGATATTCCAGCTTTTCCCCAATATCTGATTCCAGGTTTTTGTTATATACTAATTAAAGTTTGTGCAACAATTCACACCCAACATCAAAGTAATTCAATGCTTACTGGTAGCCTTTGGAAAGTCAGATTGTTAAAGATATGGATGAAAGTAGGAAATGAATTTTTGAACATTTTTACTCTATCACACTGCATCTGTAATGGAAGATGTATGTTGCTAGGATTGTTTCTTGAGACACGTTTTGTTTCAAATTTGATGATATTGAAATTAATAAAACTAACATTTCAGTTACCCAGACAAACAAGCTGCGCTTGAAGTGCCTAATATCTAGTTTATTGAAAAGAATTTTAGAACTTTTCCACCTTAGCAAACTTTAAAGAGTTCTAGATAACAAAGTGTGACAGTAAACGATGTGTTGCACTTAGTTGAGGAGGTTGTCTGCTGATTAAAGCATTTAATTAAGCTAAGTAAACTCAGAAGTGCTCAACTAACAGAATCCATTGAAATCTAAAGAACCCAATTTTATTAGGGTCTGTTACCCATGTGTCTCAAGATTTTTTTTTAATATGAATACTAGTTTTAGTTTTCAGTCTAATATATCTGCAACATTAACATCATTATTAATGTACTTATTTTGATATTTAAAAATTATTTCCACTGTTCTATTATTTAGACGATGCCATTGAATCTTTCAACTATTCAACGTTGTCAGTTCGTCTGGGGAGGGTTTCCAGCAAGCCCAAAGTAGACCACCTTTAAATTGTGTCTGAATCTGCTTCTGTACTCCACAGCCCTGCCTCCAACATTACTATTCATGGTGTATTGATGTGTGTTCCATATAAAATAAATTTTACATAACATGCAAAATAAATTCCTTAAAATAAAAAGGGAGCCAGAGTCATTGTGCCAAATCCGTATTATCTGCCCCTTCACACCCATCCTTTCCTTCCAAATTTGTTTTACTTTTATTTTTTTTCTTTCTACATTTGTGAAAGTGTGACACTCTGTTTTCTGAGATGCATGTTGTGCTTGCCTTGATAATCTTCAGTTTTAGCCTTTTCCCTAAAATGGCATGATTTTATTTGTATTAAAAGGCCAGTGAATTGTATGTGTGTGTGTGTGTATGTGTGTGTGTGTGTGTGTGAGCGCGCGCGCGTGTATGTTTGAGAGAGAGAACTGGTGGCTAGATCATATGGCAGCTATATTTTTATGTTTATCTTTTTTATTTGATTTTGTTGTTGTTGTTCATGCGTGTGTGTGTTTGTAACAGTATTTACACAGTGAACATGTTCCTACAGAGGCCATAGAGGGGTTTGGGTTTAGTAGAGCCAGAATTACAGGTGATAGACAGTCACCTGACACAGGTTTTGGGATTTGAACTCTGTTCTCCATGATTGAAAAGCAAGCACTCTTAACCACTGTGATAATTTGTTAATTTTTGATATGTCACGGGTATTAATCTTTCAGTTGGATAACTGGAGATTTTTTATTCTATTATAAAAGGTATCTTTTTATTCTTCTAGATGTCCCTTTCACTGAACAGAAAGTTTTAAATTTTATATAATCACAATACCAGTTTTTGCTATTGTTTCCTGAAATGCTGGGGTCCTATTCAGAAACTCATTGTTTCTGCCTGTATTCCATGTGCTTCTCTCCTGTGTGTTTCTCTAGAATTTTCATGATCTTTGACTATTTTGAAATGAGATTTGTATATTATGATAAACAGATCCAGTTTCAGTCTTCTCCATGTGATTTCCAACTTCCAGCTCCACATGCCAAAGAGATCATTTCTTCTTCAATGTATGTTATTGGCATTTGTATTTAGAATTATCTGGTTGTAGTTTCATGAGCATGTTTACCTAGGCCTTCCTCTTCAATTTTGTGGTGTTAATTCTTTCAGACCACTTTAAAATATATATTACTCATACTATTTTATTACTAGATAAATTTTGGGGATCATTTAAATTCAAATAAATATCTTTCATGAACTTGATTGGAATGTATCTAAATGAACAGACTTTAAGGCTATCTTGTCTTCCCATGGTTATTTTTTCATGCCAGATTATGATATAAGTATATTTATTAGTCATTCATATTCCTGAGCTTTTTCTCCATAAGTCTTTCATATTTCTTCCTTGGTTTATTATTTGCCAATAATATAGGTACTATTAGAAAGAATTATCAAGATATTTTTAATGGGGATGGTTTATCTTGGAATACTTATTTTCTGGGTGCCTTTTTAACTGGATAGCCTTAGCTGTTTTAAATTGGGGATTATTAAATAAAGTAAACCAATCAAATTGTACTTTTGAAATGCATGTATAAATCACATTTTTATCTAATATTTTAGCTACTTTAACATTGACTTTAAATTTTTGACACCACATGGCTAAATTTATCATGTTTTCAGTTTGAAATACCTATGCAATTTACTTCTTCATATTGAATATAATGAACCATGTGGATTTCAGATATCTCAATCTGTTGTCTAAATAAAGCATGAAGCTTGATTGTTGTCTAAATTGTATAATTTACCATCATTAGTCCTTACTAAGACATTTGTAGAAATGTACCAAAAGGATTCTAAATAAACTTTGGTTAAAATTTGAGAGGGATAAGGAAACACACACACACACACACACACACACACACACACAACACAACACAACACACACACACACACATACAGAGAGAGAGGGAGAGAGAGAGAGAATATTGATGGTTTTGTATCTTTTCAAGATTTCTCTCCCAAATCCACAATAAAATACATATGAATATATTTTATAGGCCTTAAAAAGTCTTTTATAATTTCTGATTAAGATACAGAAATATCAGAATATATTTGACCTGAATCTAACAAAGCATACAGATGTTTCAAATGATTGTCAAGGAGAAGTAGAAAAGAATCTTACATTACTTTTCTCACACAAAGCTATGTGTCGTCATAAGTTAATTTTGGCTCAAAGATTAATGGACCCAGTCATTGTTCAAAGGTATTGTCCATCCTTCTCTGAAGCAGTCACAACAATAGAACAAAAAGTAGAGCCCATTACCAGCACCATTAACTGTCACTCTTCCCAGGGAGCTGAAAATTGATGGCTAAAATCGAGGAATGACTCCTTTAATTTGCCCACATTCATCTTGAAAGTCAAAAAAATAATGGAATATTTTTAGAAGAGGGGAAGAGGCCATTTATCTTCTCTCGTGTCATACAGATCGTCTTTGCTCTTCAGCGAATATAGAGAAATAAACAGAATAATAGGACAAAGAGAGAGTGAAAATAAAACTGAAGATAGCAAAATAAAAATAAAAACAATTTCCTTGGGAACTTATGATAATATATTAAGGTAGAGCTAAAGTTTCCAAAGTAGGACATTTGTTAAGGAAAGGCAATCAAAAGCAAAATTTAAAAACTGACTGTTTTTTGCCATGATCCAGAGAAACAAGGGCAGTCCTCATTTTACAAAAGGGGACAGGATTTTTGGAACACACAGAAATGAGTTATAGGAACTGCTGTTCAAGCTGCTCTTTTATTACAGTTTCATAGTATGTAGAATAACATAAAATCTGTGAGCCCATCATGATAAAAACATTTAAATACACAAATAATGGAGGAGATAAAACAACTTTTAAAATCCAAACATTATAATGAACAAACATAGAAGAAATATAGATTAAAAAATTGTAGTTATAAAATTTTACCTAATAATGAAATAAATATACTCATGTATCTTAGTATGCATATGCAATGTGTGATGACTTACTCAAGACAAGCGACATTTCCAACTCAGAATTATCATTTAACCAAGTCCCTTAGTGATAGTTGTTGTGGGGGCCTGATAAATACTGTCTTCAAATTTTTGGAAGAAATCACCTATTCATATAGCTCTTAATATTTTATCCAACATACTTATTATTTTCAAATAGTGAAAGAGTAACTGCAGTGAAGAGATTCCAAACCTATAAAAAGACACTTAACAAAGTGATGACAATTGAAACACTGTAGGATTTGATGCTACTCTGTGCCTTCCAACACATACTGCCAAGGACAGAAAATCAGTTATGTTATACTCTTGCCAAAATGACACAACTCAATGAAGTTGAATAAAGAACAAACACAAACATGCAAAAGATCAAGGGGACACAGTCTGTGAACCAATTGACCAGTGCTGTGCAGAGTCATGGTCCCCAAAGACAAAGACTAGAATGGTCACAAAATTAACAGACCAGGGAGACCGGACCATGGAATGCAGTGTAGCAACCTGGGTCTGATCTTGGAAGAGATATAGAAATCTTAAAATACAGTTTTTATTTAAATCCATGGCAATGGGCCAATGTTATTTTTCTAGTTTTAATTATTTCAGTTTACAAGATGTACATAGAGATGGATGAAGGATACATGGTAATTCTATTATTTATATATTGTGAAAATGCAAAATTGCTTCAACATAAAACTCAGACTCCCCCCCCAAAAAAAAATGCTCCACCAGGTGTCTGTAGAAGGTTTAGTGTATATGCTCATTCATTTATTGGTGTTTGGCTTTGTTTTGTTTTTTATGCAATAAGTTATGGTTTTTCTCTATATGAACACTTTCAAGGAGTAAATGCCATCTTTGTTTTGTTTCCTAGAGAATTATCTGGATACTGGAATTTCCAACTTCAAGCAAGATTCTAAACTCAGGTCTTGGGAATGTGAATAAGGCACAGGAGTGGTGATATGACATTTTATTATAACTGTAAACTACCAATCCAGTAGCAGTCATATCAGACTCCTAAGAATTGCATCTACATATGCATCCTGGAATCAGTTAATTCTGCATCCCATGCTATGATGA